>JAJKFI010000013.1:15137472-15163576 GCA_029204185.1 Lerista edwardsae
TCAATCAATCAATCAATCAATCAATCAATCAATCAATCAATCAATCAATCAATCAATCACTAGTATTTATATACCGCTTTTCAACACAAAATTCACAAAGCGGTTTACAGGCAAATAATAACATTAAAGTTAAATGGCTCCCTGTCCCAAAAGGGCTCACAATCTAAAAAAATGGAGAACACCACCAGCAACAGCCACGAGAAAGACACTGCGTAGGGGTGAAGAGGGACAATTGCTCCCCCCCCCCGCTAAATATAAGAGGACACCACTTGAAAAAGTGCCTCTTGCCCAGTTAGCAGGGGTTCGAAGGTCACACCTAGAGTATTGTGTACAGTTCTGGTCTCCACATCTCAAAAAGGACAGAGTGGATTTAGAAAAAGTACAGAAGAAAGCAACCAAAATGATTGCTGGGCTGGGGCACCTCCCTTACGAGGAAAGGTTACAGCATTTGGGGCTCTTCAGTCTAGAAAGAAGGCGCCTGAGGGGGAACATGACCGAGACATACAAAATTATGCACGGGGTGGATACAGTAGATAGGGGGAATCTCTTTTCCCTCTCACACAGTACCAGAACCAGGGGACATCCTCTAAAGCTGAGTGTTAGGAGAGTTAGAACAAACAAAAGAAAATATTTCTTTACCCAATGTGTAATTAGTATGTGGAACTCCTTGCCACGAGATGTGGTGATGGTGTTGGGCCTGGATGCCTTTAAAAGGGATTGGACAGATTTATGGAGGAAAACTCCATCACAGGTTACAAGCTATGCTGGGTATGTCCAGTCTGAGATTTAATTAGCTGGTCGCTCATCATGAGGGCCGGGTAGGAATTTTTTTCTGTCATCCAAATTGGCCATGGATGGCGGTTTTTTGGCCTACCCCAGACTGGAGAGGGTGGGATGGGTGTGCATTCAGTTTCATGATTTACTTGTATATTAAACACATGTAAAACTCCACCGTGGTGCAGGAGCGATAGGCTACTTTAGAATTCCAGTTTCAGGGGATTGGCAGTGAGATACAAGTATCTGGTTGTCTTGGGTGCTCCCTGAGGCATCTGGTGGGCCACTGTGGGGTACAGGAAGCTGGACTAGATGGGCCTTTGGCCTGATCCAGTGGGGCTCTTCTTATGTTCTTAAGGCCCAGATTGGGCTGTAAGTTATTATTTACCTCAGAAATTTTCCTCAGAAATTTACCTCAGTATGCCAGATACAAGGGAGTGGCAACAGGATGCAGGTAGCCTGTTGTCTTGTGTGCTCCCTGAGGCATCTGGTGGGCCACTGTGGGATACAGGAAACTGGACTAGATGGGCCTGTTCTTAAGATCCAGCAAGGCTTTTCTTAGGTTCTTATGTTACAAGGACTGTCTACACATTTCCTGAGACCACCCAGTTTTAGAGTGTCCAAGCATATCAGATCTGGAAGGCTTGGATTCAAACCTCACCCCAGTCCCAGGCCTATTTCCACCCTTGAATTTGGCAGATCACTAGCTCTCAGCCCCAATCCCTCCATCAATGAAAAGGAAGGAGATCGGTTATCTGGCATGACTGTTGCAAGTCTGAGGGTACAGTCCAAATAAGGTGCTGGACTGAGGCATCTCGCTGGCATTGGCCCTGTGCAGTCAGAGATGTGCCGTAAGGCATGTCTGCACCGAGGAATCGGGTCCTGGGCTGGTGTGGGGAGCTCTGCCAGCCCAGGGATCCCAGGCCACCGGGCAGGTAAGCCCCCCCCCTTTTGCTGGCCGGGTTTGGCTGGCCTGGGAACTTGAGGAAGGCAGGGGGAAGGCAGAAGGAGTGGGGTGGGGAGAGGGCAGAGGCAGGGCGGGCCCATGGGTGGGCAGGTCCGGGGAGGGCAGTGGAGCCAGGATCTGGCCGTTAGGCTGCATCCTAACCCAGTGGTGTCATTCAAATGATTTAGGAACAGGAACTCACTTTTGATTGGCACTTGTCGGGAATCCGGAACCAGCCAAGGAGCCCGTTAGGATCCGGAACGCCCGTTCTGGTCCGTTCCCCCTGAATGACATCACTGTCCTAACCCCCCTCCCCCATTCCCAGGCCGTATGGGTCTGATCACGGTGCTTGCATTTGCACGAGCAATTTCGCTGGTGCAGATCCAAGCAACCCTATAGGGCTGACTGGACTTTACCCTGGAGTAAGGGTAAAAGTTTCCCCTCCCTACCCCTGGCGAGCTCATGCTGCTGCCTAAGCAACCCTCTGTTGGATGCCAGGTGGCCTGCCATGCAGGTTACGATTGGGCTGCCCATGCCATAAACACAGTGAGGTCTTCTCCTTGTTTCAGACATCCCCGGGGACGCAGCTGGCAGCGCCCTGTTTTCCAGCACCCCGGGCATCACCCTCGTTGCAGCCCGTGTCAAGGCTATGAGTGCTTTCTGTTTGCGACGCAACACCGCAACCAGACAAGGCAGTTCGTGTGCGGTTGCTTGGTGACACGGTCACCGGGCTTTTATGATTCATTCTGATCTCGTTAGACCTGTTGGTGGCTGAGGCATCAGGACTCCCGTACCGCGTGCCCAACGCTAACAAGGACACCGGGGCAAAAGTGCGACGGCCTCAGTCGCTGATTGCTGCAACAGGGCTTTCGGCTGCCTTTGTTCAGCTAGAAACTTGACGTAACGGGCTTTAGAGAGTAGCGCTGGAAATTAAACGCAACTGGTATGATTAATGCCTCACCGAGTGCCCAGGAGAAGGAGGCCGGAAACAAAAGCTGAAGGACAAGCAGGCAGGTTCAGGGACACCGAGCAATCCGGGAGGCATAGGGCTACCCTGCAGAGTACCCCATTGTATAGCGGTGGTGCGGTAAGTATTGCAAGTGGTGCAATGCGCTGGGAAAGCAGCTCCTCCCATTTGCCACCAGAGCCATTCTGGGCAGTTGCTGGAGAATCCTAGGGAGGAAACTGGTCTCGTGCGCTGAGGCTAATCTTGCAAGAGTCAGAAGGACTCTTGCAAGACAATTGAATCTAGCTGGGCAAAAGTATTTAGCTACAGCCCCTAGAAACCAGAGATAAATGAGAGGGACTGTTAAGGACGTGCACAGTGGTAGATAATGTTGCATTCAGGCTTGTTCAGAGAACAATCTTATGAATGTGGGCCCAGTTCTTAAAGCACACCAGTGTAAGAACTGTTTCCTTGTATCATAGAAAATTGTAGAGTCGAAGGGACCTACCAGGTCATCTAGCCCAACCCCCTGCCTGTAGCAGGAAATCCTCCTAGGGCATCTCCAGCAGGTGCCTGTCGAGTCTCTAGATGAAGATCTCCACTGAGGGAGAATCTTCCACCTCCCTCCGCAAACTGGTCCACTGCCAAAACAGCCTTACCATTAAGAATTTCTTCCTGATGTCCAACCAGAATCTCCTCTCTTGCAATTTGTACCCATTGGTCTAGTTCGGCTCATATGGAAGAAGAATTTGTTCTTCTTCAGCCGTTCAAGGACTTGAAGAGTGCTGTCAGATCCCCTCTCGGCCATCTCTTCTCCAGGCTAAACATACCAGGTTCCCTCAACCTTTCCCCATATGGCTAGTTCTCCAGCTCTCTTGGCATTCTCGTTG
This sequence comes from Lerista edwardsae, assembly GCA_029204185.1. Classification (NCBI taxonomy): domain Eukaryota; kingdom Metazoa; phylum Chordata; class Lepidosauria; order Squamata; family Scincidae; genus Lerista; species Lerista edwardsae. Next base: position 15,141,029 of record JAJKFI010000013.1, read on the forward strand.
CTCTTACCTGAATCTGCTCCAGTTGGGCTGCATCTTTCTTAGAGCGCAATCATATACTGGCGTTGCACTGGTGTTGTGCTCTTGCGCCGATCCAGTGCTGTCGCAAATGTGCCATCATGCGTGCCTGCGCCAGCAAGTCGGCCGCTAGACCGGCACAAACAGCAGCACTGGTGCTTGGCCACCACTGTGCCCATCAGCTGCATCGGGCATGCACCGGTCAAGCGCTCGGGGTGCTCGGTCGGCGCAGGAGTTCGCGGAGGGTGTTCCAGAGACATGCCAGGGCGTAATGGGGCGGCGACGTGGGCAGTGATGGCCAATGGCCGTTGCACCATATCCTAAGCCCCATCCCTGGCCAGGGTGGCCCCGATTCGGGCCGCTGCTGTACACATTGACCTACACCTGCAAATCAGCAGGCACAGATCTGAGCAGCCCCATAGAGCTGGCTGGGGCTTACCTGGGTACAAGGGAAAACCCTCTCCTTGCCCTGTGCTGCTGCTGCCTCCTACTGGGCTTAAGCTACAGCCCTCCTGTGCCGGCCTTGCTATGCCAGCACTGCTTAGGATTGGGCTGTCAGTGAGGTATTGGGCAGATCACAGTCCATCCAGCCCTGTATTCTGTTTTTGATGTGGCCCACTTGGTCATGGAGGTGAAGAAGGTCTTTCTTTGTTCCCAGCATACTCCACCAGCATTAAGAGCACAATCCTAACCTGGAGTTAGGCAGGCACAAGTTAGGCCGGCAAAGTTTGGCTGGCTCAAGGGACACCATAAAATATGTTTGGACCACCCTCAGAGTCAGAGAGGCCAGGACACAGACGTGCGCCATCCTCCCTGATTCCGAGAGCGGACCGAACATGCTTTACGGTGGCTTTTGTGCTGGCCAAACCTTGCTGGCCTCACATATGCCAGCCTAACTCCAGGTTAGGAGTGCGCTCTACGCTTCTGTAGATGGAAGTTCCATGCAACTCACATTATAAAAACACTCCTTTAAAACGGTGTCTAATTCTTTTCAAAAGCACTCTAACCCAGTGGTTCTCAAACCCTTTAGCACCCATACCCACTTTTTAGAAAGAGAATCTGTCTGGGACCCACCAGAAGTGATGTCATGGTCAGAAGTGCCGTCATTGTGACCCCAGAGCCTGCTGCTTTCCTAAGAATGCAGCAATAATTTGGGTTATTTCGCAGCCGTTTTCCAATAGCAAAGTGAATCAGAAAGAAAATGAGCCTATTCACAGCCTTGTCACAAGCAAAACAACCACAGTCCTCTCCCTTTCCCTTGGTCCCACTTCAGCGGTGTCATCCTGGCGGAATGGCCCGGTACGCTGTTCCGCTAGTTCCACGGACGGGCCCGGGCCGCGCCGCTTCTCCCGAGGACGGGCGAGCTGCTCCTGGGCCCACCCGGCCACCCACGCATCCGAATCGCTCTAAAATGGAGCAATTCAAGGCGCAGGGAGGTGTGGCTGGCCTCCACCATAGGGGCAGAGGGCTGCCAATCATCCAGGCGTTCCGGTTCCTGGCGCGTCCGGATGACATCACTGTCCCATTTTCCCATATTTTCAATGGCAGCTGCAATGGAGTGCTACGCAACCCACCTGAAATTGGCTCTCGGCCAACCTGGTGGGTCCCGACCCACAGTTTGAGAAGCACTTGTCTAACCTATTAGGCTGTTATATTTTAGCACTGAACTCCTTCCCTTGTTACTTTTGCAGGTATGCAGGAACGTTTTTCTGTCTGTCTCAAATCCTTGAGCCTGTCGCAAATCAAATAAAAGCAGACCGATTTCATCTGCTTAGGATATTTTCCAAGCAAAGCCCTAGCACCAGGCCTTCTCTCCCGACTCTGATGGTCTTACAACGTTCCCTCCTGTTTCAGCAAATCTCCCTGATTGATTGGGAAAGGCTGGGACATTTACAAGGCCAACAGATTGTCTGATTATCCCTTGTGGTGCCCTCAGTTGATCCCGGCAAATTGCATGAAGCAAATAGCAGCTAAATGAAATAGGTTGCAGCAAACTCTGATCTGTGGATTCTGTACGGCAGAAACACACAGGCGTACCCATGTAAATATGCACATGGCAGTCTATACAATGAACTCCAGTTCATCCATGCATGTTTCTTACAGACAGTTGCTTAGGCAACCAGATTCTATGCATTGCACTGAGCTTAGCGCACGGCTCCCTTAAATATATATATATAGAGAGAGAGAGAGAGAGAGAGAGAGAGAGAGAGAGAGAGAGAGAGAGAGAGAGAGAGATTTCAAATGCCTGGCCCACTCTATCCCTAGGGTGCAGGGTGGCTAACAATAATTTTGAAAAATAATAAAGCTGACAAAGTAAAATAGTCATAGTTATTACAATCATTTTCCAACATTGTCTTTCTCTGACACACCTTTAGAATAATGTCACACCTCCGCATCATAGCGAGCTGCAGAACGGAGGGTGGGCTATATAGATAAAAAGGGAAGATCTCATTAAATTTTCTGAGACCAGGTGAATGAGTACACTTGAAAGGCAACAAATATGCCCCAACCCCAAATGGGTTTACTGGGTGCAGAGCGCATGTCTAGCCTCACACCATGATGTTCTTGAACGGAGCCCATTATTTTTTCCCCGGTATATACGAATGGTTGTCAACCACATCACCGGAGGAAGAAAACGAAGCACAGAGCCGGTTATTACAGCAGAAGCAGATTCTGCTGTTTTAAAATGGCTGTCAACGGACCATGGAGTGTTCTGTCAGAGGCCATTTTGTGAACTCCACTGCCAGATCCCGCTATGCCCACCAGACCAGGTAAGGCAGTAGTGGGGGCGAGGAAGGGCTGAGGAAGGGGAGGAATGGACTAGGGAGGGGTGAATCCAGTGGCAATGGCACGCGCTGGATCCTGTCCCTTCCTTTTTGAGGCTGCCTGCTCCTTTTTTCTCCTCAGACCTGCACAAATGAATGAGGTGGTGCAGGTCTGAGGAGACCCACTGGGGGCAGGAGGTTTACAGAAGGCTGAGGAAAACTAATTCTCTTTCCCCCCCCCCAAGCCTCCAGACCTGTCCCCTCCTACTGTATATAACATCTGCCTTTTTGGTGCGGCTGCATCCAGAGGTGGAAGGAGCCTATGGCAGCAGAGGGCACAAGCCCTGGGGTGCCATAAGGCGGGGGGCGCCATTCACATGGTGCGCCACGCCCCCCAAATGGCGCCCGCCCTGATCCTGCAACTGCCCAGGCCCACCTCTCCTCTCCTGGCTGCCACTGAGCGGGTTAAAGTGCCCGCTTGGCGGTGGCCAGGAGAGAAGCCACCGTGCACCCCGTGAGCCAGGGGAGAGATGGGAGCTTGCCCGCAGGCGACGGAGGCTCAGCAGTGGTGTGCATGCCCAGGTAGCCGCTTTGCCTTTGCAGCTCCGACAAACTGGACTTCAAGTCCCAGAAGGCAAAGCGGCTGCCTGGGCATGCGCACCACAGCTGAGACTCCGTCAGCCGCAGCAGGCAAGCTCCCATCTCTCCACCGGCTTGCGGGGTGCACGGAAGCGTTGTCCTTGGAGGCAAGGGTCTCCCAGCCTCGGTGCGTCTCCCCCGACTTTGGGGGAGGCGCGCCCAGGCTGGAAGAGCATCCATGCATCTCCCCCCGGCTTGGGAGAGGAAAGCAGAATTATTCCTTAGAAGGCTCCCACTCCCCAGTGCATCTCCTCAGACCCGCACCAGCTCATTAATTTGCGCAAGTTAATACTTACGCAGAGCCTTGATAGGAATTACTTGGGGGTGAAGTCTTTCCTTACCTGGACACTAGCTGGCCAATCTATACTAAAAATGCAACATATCTCTTTGTGGGGCAATATGTCTCATGTACCACGGTCTGTGTTTTCATATATGTGCACGCACACACTCAAGCGCATGCACTCACACACAAACCCTGTCTAGCATAATTATTCTGATAATCATTTTGCTAGTTCAAATACAAAACAAGCTATATGAGTAGTAGCTAAAGATGCTAAATTTAACTACTAGCTGGGGTCCAGTATATGTGGATCACCTATGTGGAAATTTAGTATTGGTGGTCTAGCCAGGTCATGATGGGTGTCCTCTCCCTAACATGTGTGCCAAACCTCCCACCCTAACAAATGTAAGTACCCTCCCTAACATGTGTGGGATATTGGTTTGTCAATAAGCAAACCAATTTCTCAAACAGGTTCTGATTACGATAGTTTGATGGTTTGGCTTGGTAACTAACTGGTTTGTGCAAACGCTAGTTTCTTGAGTTGTGATGAAACTGTTACTGTGGTTTATTACAAACTATGAAAGGATGTGGTGGCGCTGCGGGTTAAACCGCTGCTGCTGGGCTTTCTGACCGGAAGGTTGGGAATTCGAGACCACACGACAGAGTGAGCTCCCATGGCTTGTCCCAGCTCCTGCCAACCTAGCAGTTTGAAAGCACGTAAAAATGCCAGTGGATAAATAGGTGGGAAGGTAACGGCGTTCCGTGTGCTATGGCGAATAGTCATGCCGACCACATGACCACGGAAGCTCGTCCTCGGACAAATGCCAGCTCTATAGGCTTTGAAATGGAGATGAGCACCGCCCCCTACAGTCAGTCACGACTAGACCTTTTGGTCATGGGGAAACCTTCACCTTTATGAAAGGAAGCTTTTGTTGTCATCCCTTTGCATGCAAAAGGAAGGGAGAAATCAGCCGGAACTGGCTCCAACTGTGCCCAGGAAGGGGTGGTGACAAAAGACATCACCGTGCGCTCCGCACCGCCTCACCACACCCCCTGCTTTCGGAATCACTCCATTTTGGAGTGATATGGAGGTGATGGCAGTCAGGAGGGCCCTACTCCCTGCCAGTACACCTAACATCACCCCGCCACATGGGCACGATACCTCAGGGGAAATGCATGAGCAAGAGGCTTGTACTTGTACAGTAACAACAAATTATGCTCTATTACATTATTATTGCATCTGCTTTTACATGGCCAGCTTGTGTCTCAATGCAAGACAACAACAGCAACAGGAATACTATTGGCCAATACACATGCATTGTGTATTGTGATTTTAAAATCATTAGTGATTAGTGATTTTAAAATCATCACAGTGGCAGCGGAAGGCAGGAGGGGATGGCTTCAGAGGATTGCATTCCAAGGCCTGAATTGGCACAACTGATGCACTGCTCTGAAGTTGTGGGCAGAAATACGAGGATGCGGTCATGGCATGATGAAGCTCGTGCCCATCTTAGACATCATTAAATAACAAGGGGCATCATGTCTAAGCCTTGACCATGAAAATCTACATTCCAGTAGTATTTCCAAGCTATAGTTAATCTAGTGAAACTTACAGCCATCCGACCATTACATGACAGACATGCAGTCCAGCTGATCAGAACGTACATTTCCTTCTGCTCTCCACTAAATAGGCTGTTTTTGTTCTTCTCCTTGTTTAACTGCGATGTGCTGTGTATCAGCAACAAACCCTGAGAGAGCAAACATCACTTTAAAAATCTCTTACACAAAAAGGTTCCCATCACGCACCAATTCATTTACTAGGGGCAAACGTTTTGTATGGATCCACATTTTGGGGCTGGGGCAGTTATTCATTTAAGACATTTTTGCCCCACCTTTCCTTCACATAGGGAAGGCCCAAGGCAGCAGACATCACTAAAATGGCAATAAAATCATATGGTTACAGTTCAAAATAGGAACATTATGCAGTAAAAAAAAAAAATGCCCACAACATAAAAACCCTGCACACACTAGCAATAGGACAATAGAGGAGAAACTCACAATAAAGAATTGATGGCATAAAGCATCATAAATACATAAAATCAGTGGTGTCATCTAAATGATTTAAGAACAGGTACTCACTTTTGATTGGCACGTGTCGGGACCCACCCACCGGAAGTGACGTCATAAGCCAGAAGTGATGTTGTGTCAGGAAGGGACATGAAAAAAGCCCTTTTTGAGGCCTCAGACCATTTTAAACTGACCCAACAGTTGCAACAGTATTCCACAGCACCCCCAGAACATGTTAAGGAGGCCTGGCATCATGTTAAAGTGACCCAACAGTCCCAAAACCCCAGAGCAGCTCATTTTTCAGTGGCAAGGCAAGGCAAGGCAAGGCTCCGCTTGCTGCCTGCCTGCCTGCCTGGCTCTGAGAACGTGCAGGCAACTCAACCATGCAGGAAATTCAAACATTGCAGGGGGTGGAGTCGACGAGTGGGCGGGCGAATGGGCGGGGCCAGCCATAATCCTAGAAACTGGTACTCGCGTACCCCCGCATACCCCCTGCATGACATCACTGCATAAAATATATAAATGGCAGCGATAAATCATAAAGTACCACAGATTAAAAAGTATATGGGCAGCCTAATCCTAACTTGGGCTGGAGCAGGTGGGCCAACAGGAATTAGGCTGGCACAGTTAGGCCAGCAAAGTTTGGCTAGCACAAGGGTCACCGTAAAATACGTTTGGACCACTCTCAGTTAGCACACAGATGTGTGCCATCCTCCCTGACTATGAGAGTGGTCCAAAATCGCTTTACAGTGGTCCTTGCACCAGCCAAACTTTGCTGGCCTAACTTCGCCGGCCTACCTTCAGGTTAGGATTGTGCCCTAAAATTTAGGTGCATTTTAATTGCTTTTTTGTACACTGAGTGCTCTTTTAGGTGAGAAAGTGGTTTATAAATTTTAATATGTACAAAATTGAAGCAGCTTGGCCCAAAGTCCATTGTATTTTGAAAATACAGTGGAATTTCTTACAAACTCTTAGTAAAACTAATCAGAAAGAAAAGCCCATGGGAAATCTGATTTCAAGATGGGAAGAGGCTAGGCTTCCATGGTACTTTCTGGCGAACATTGGGTAGTTGGCAACAAGCCTGTGTCATCATATAGCACATGTCCAGGAAGAGGTTTGGGGCACATAAAAGCCCTGGGAAGCTTTCTTTTTTAAATCACATTTTTAGCCTTCAAGATTGTGCAGGTAAACTGGAAATTATGCGGACAATATCTGGTGAAATCTCAACTGGCAAACTTGCAATGGAGATGCAAAATAGGTTATTCTTGGCTGTCCTGGTGCAAGCTGTGAGGCCCCTGTGAGGTCTGAGTGGTGAGCAAAGGCTGTAGAGATCTCAAGACTTTGGGATTATCACTGCACATGCATTGTGCATGCTCCTGCACATGCACACGAAGCTGTCATTGTGCTAGCTTAACCCAGATCAGATGGTGCAGCAGGCATACAGTATAAATAAAACACTGTAGAAATAGCACGTGTATAAAATGTGAACAATTCTTAAGGAGAGCAAGCCTGTGATTGACGGTCTTACAAGCAGAATCAGTGATGCGCGTGCACGCGCACGCACACACACACACACACACACACACCATGCACAATCCACGCCTACAAAATCATATTTTCTACTATGCTAAACCTATGGATTACTGGCTTGGGCTTTGCAAAAAAGAAAAAAGTTGCTAGGCAACCAGCCAGGGGTTGCTATGGCATTTTGGAGTCGAGCAGCTGGGCCAATCAGTACTAACTGTGAGCTAGTGAAGGCGTAAAACCTCTAAATTTAATGTCAGTGCAGACAGGAAGGGAGGCTGTTGAGGCATGTAGGACGCTGATCGTGTGCTTGCTAAATGCGGACAACATGGCCCCGGTGATTTGGACCAGCACACTAATGAATATTCATTGGGCTGATTAAAGCAAAGTCAATTAACTACTTGACTGCTTGATTTTGTGTGTGTGTATCCCAAACTTGATTATATTCTTCTGTGTTTTTAACCATTTTGCAACCGTAGAATAGATGCGCCTCTCTCTCTCTCTCTCTCTCTCTCTCTCTCTCTCTCTCTCTCTCTGTTTTAATTTGCTGGTGATTATGGTTTTTTCCTCCTTTATGATTTTACTGACAATAACATAACTCATTCCAGCTTTTACAGTTTTTCTTTTATTTCACTAGCAAATCAAATTCTTCCATGTGGTTACATCTTTTATCACAGTTTCTGGTAACCTAAGAAGGTTGTGGTTTTCATCAAGTTTCTTTAAAAACAAAGGCATCAGAGACTGAAATCCCATAATAAAGCTCTCTCTCTCTCTCTCTCTCTCTCTCTCTCTCTCTGTGTGTGTGTGTGTGTGTGTGTGTGTGTGTGTGTGCGCGTGCACACGCGCTACTGATTTTGCTAGACAGTAAGACAATATAGTTTTGAATTACACTTGTATAAAAAAAAACCCACCTTGCAGATATTATTAGATTTGCTACAATATTTCTATATTTGAGAGAGTCCAAACTCTTCCAGAGATACAATGTTTGCTCAATTTAACTGGGTTACAGTAGGTCAAGGAAGATCTTTGCACCTTCTATTACAATATACTTTATTCCACAAAAAGCATGCCATGACAAAGATTAGTGTCAATGTTATATAAAATCACCTTGATGACCCAATATGAAAATGGACAATTTCTGGGTTTTTTTTCTAACAGATATAAAAGTAGATATGGGGAAGGGGGTGGAGATACTGTATTTCTCCTGTCTACTCATTACATTTTCTGGCTTAATTTGCAAAATTCCCAGATTTTTAAGTGGTATCTACTATCCAGTCACACCAAATGGAAATGCACGGATGCTCTGAATCTTTTTCTTCCACATGAGATATATCAATAGCTGTAATTAATATATAGCCAATAGAAACTGGTGGGAGAAGGCTTCTGTGACTACTGGTCCTTTGTCTTTAGCAAGTAGTGAAAACACAGAAAATTAGCACACTTTACAATGAAATTGGGATTTTTAAAGGAATCTCTACTGTTCTATTAATGCACCTATAAATCTGTAGTCTTAAAAAAGCAAACATTTGCTTACTTGTTTTATTCCCCTTTTGTCAGCTAGGAGGGTAGTATTTTAGATTTCTGGTTGGAAGATAAAGCTCAAAGTTGAGGAATGGCCAGAAACATTTAAAATAGTGTTTGTAATTCAACAGAAAACATGGCTGAATAAAGAATGCTAAAAGATATATCGTTTTAACTTCATTATCTTATTAAAACATGACAACACTGCGACTCTACAACATGATGTTATCTTCATCCTCTCTTACGCATAACACACAAACACAACCCATTGCAAGTTCAGTTAGTTAAGTATGTGTATCCCTGTACAGGCACAGAGAGAATAAATGGGCAAAATTTGACAAATATATTGACATTCATTTGGTCCCTACAATCAAGATGGATAAATAATTATAATCGTGAAAATAGTTGTGATACACATGAAATTGCCGACAATCGCTTTTAGGTGAATAGTCAATAGTGACCAATGTGTCTCTTTGAGATTTTGTGCCCAGCAAAATCTGCTTTTGGACCTTTATAAAGCCTTCCTAGAACTGTCAACACTTGCATGAGAGGGTCAACAAATGCTGAATTTTGGACACTTACTGCAACATTATGTACATTACAAAACTAACTCATTCTACCCCCTCAGTTCACGTCAGAGCTACCGCTTTGACAACTACTCTGCCGCAAAGATCGGTCCAGATAAAAGCATCCCATTGTGTCTCATTACAATAAACATTAAACAACAACAACAACGGACCCAATCCTATCCAACTTTTCAGAGCCACAATGCAGTCCCAAGGAAAGGGAATAAATGTGCCCTTACTTTGAGGAGGACTTCGTGACTGGCCCCCAACGCAGGATGCAGCATACACCATATTGGCACGACTGCATCAGTGCAGGAAAGTTGGATTGGGCCCAATAACAATTAATTTGACATGGTCAGTTCTGCATCGAAGTTATGCTACATAAGCACTGAGATCTGCTTCTCAATAGCCGTTCCATGTACTTTGCCATTAAGTAATGACATTCTTTTGCCTTTGTTCTGTTGCCACTAGATTTTTTTAGGGTGTACCTTATCATGGGCCATACAAAGGGTGACAATGCTTACAGTGACGATCAAGGAGGAGAGGGGGGCACTGCTTTTATCAACTATCTCTTCATATTATTTCTGCACTTGCAATTGGCTCCAGGTCGACACATTGCACGGAGGACCTGATCTTGGGGCCTGCCTGCTTTATTATATGAAAGTGAATCACGCCAGTTTCAAGTTTTTGCAGCAGCAAATGAAAAATAAAAGCAGGCTTCCTCACCCTAAACCACCTACATTGCTTGCAACGGCTCCTTATGGGACGTGATGGCATGTTGTTGTTTGACAGGGAAACCAACGGGCAGTGTTCATAACGATCTTGTTCGGCGAAAAGTGAATTATTCCTACAGAAGGGAGGGCTTCCTTCCAATATTATTTAGGTCACTCGCAGAATGTGCTTGGTGGTCTTCTTGCGTCTACGCAGCCCATTAAACTAAAACCCTACCAGACAAAGAGGGAGGCTCAAGAATCCCTTGGTCATGGGAGGCCATGGAATTAGTGTGGCGGGGTGGCCACGGGGTCAGGATTAAGTCGCATTAACAAATTCATGGGAAGGAATCTCTGCCGGCACCTGCCAGAGAGCTCAATCTCTCCATTCCATGCGCCTCAAATGGTCACAGACTGGGACGCCTAGTTTTCTCTTCAGTATATGCTTCACAACGTTCGCCCTTGTAAACAGTGTCTGTGAGTAGTCTAATAACAATGGAGCTTAAACACGACGAGTAAGATTGCAACGGCTAGTTCTTTGAGGCCGATGATTTTTTTTCCCCCCCAATAATCGAAAGGGAAATTTCTGCTTGGGATATCGACATTTGTCCTACTTTCACCTCTGGAAAAACAGATTTGGCGATGTTTGTATTCCTTCAAAAACCTGCAAAAGCTTTTTTTTTTTTCTCCTCAGAGTTGGCAGTCGGACATAAATACGTCCACCTTGAGAAACAATGCTCATCTCAAGCCACTTAAAACTGAAAAAAACATATTGGCAGTCTCCAGCCATTTCTCCTCCACCCCCTCCAAAAAATATTAAGGCATATAAATGGGGAATGAAAATATGTTTTCCCCGCCCTTTCATTTTAACCAAAATGATGGTTCCTGTGGACCAGCTGTCTTCCCAACCCAAATTTCATTAAGGAAAAAAATGAAATATTCAAGCATAGGATCCAGCCCTCAGTAACCAGGAGACATTTTTCTTTCTTAAAAGAAACCAACAGAAAGATGAGAAAATTAAAGTTCAGAGCCTAAGCGGAGATTCAGAACCTCAGCCATTTTCTCCCCCTCAAGATCCTGAGGTGAATTCAGGCCAGCCGTGTCAGCAAACTACATTGAGCGCAGAGCATTAATTCCAAATTCCCTTCCTTCTGGCCATTTAATTCACTTGCCTTAATTGTTTCTGAAAGTGGTTTTCCATGGCAGGGATCTTTCAAATACTTCTTTAAATCCTCGTTGATTTTCGGAAAGGATGTTTAGATTTTTTTAAAAAAAGCTCAGTCCTTACACCAATGGATGTTTTTAATCAGCCCAGCCACTTGGATGCTACTGAAACTGCATTCCTGTTTCCAGCAGAGAGATTAATACACGCTACGAAAATAGCATGTATGAGGCAATGTGAAAAGACTATTTTGCTGGTGTTTCTCTTCCTTGTGGATAACAACTCAAATAATGTGTCTATCTAAGGATTCCTCTCCTGCCTTTCTACCTTGGGGGGCCTCCAAGGTATTTTCAAAAAGAGCAATCCAAGAAGCAAAAATCAAAGACAAAAAACAATCAACTGAAACAGAGGTCACAGCCCATAAAAATACACTTCAAAGAACAGGATGGGGAGAATCCCAAAAAGGGGGAGACAGTCGGATCAAACCAAACCAAACGCCTAGCAAAATAAGAATGCTTAACTAAACATCAACATACTATTGGGCAGGGCCAGTCTTAAGCCAATGTGGCCTATGTCGTCACATTGAGTCCCACACTTTGGGTGGGGGGCGTGCTGGCTTAGCGAGTGGGAGCACAGTCCTAACCTGGAGTTAGGCCGGCACAGTTAGGCCAGCAAAGTTTGGCCAGCACAAGGGACACCGTAAAGTATGTTTGGAGCATTCTCAGAGTCAGAGAGGCCAGCACACAGACATGCGCCATCCTCCGAGAGTGGTCCAAACACGCTTCATAATGGCCCTGGTGCCAGCCAAACTTTGCTGGCCTAACTGTGCTGGCCTAACTCCAGGTCAGGATTGTGCTCTGGATCATTCACTGCCGCAGCCAGGATCCCCATGACCTATAAGCCAGTGGGGTGAGTGGAGCAGCTGCTCATTGGGCTGCTCCTCCTGGCCTTGCCCCCAAATAGCCCAAAACATGCCTCCTGGAAGCAGTTGGCAGTGATGTCATCACATCTGCCAACTATTTCTGGGTGCCGCACTTTGTGCGTGGTACCACGAGTGCCCTTCTTGCCATGGCTATATGGTGAATGGGGGGCCTATGGGGAGGGTGGGGGCCCCAGTGGCATCATGCTGCCGGAACACTGGGTGGGAGGAACGGGTGAGTGGCAGCCCGCCCGTTGCGTACCGCTCCGTTTCGCCGTCGGGGCGGGGGCGGGGAAGATGGCGAAACGGAGCGGTACGCAATGGGCAGGCTGCCGCTCACCTGTTCCTCCCACCCAGCGTTCCGGCAGCATGATGCCGCTGGGTATGCCCCACATTGCACCCTGCCTCTCCTGGGGCCAGCCCGGTCATTGGAAATTGGGCAGTCCCCATGGAGTTGGAGGTTCCCAAGCAAAAGCACAGCGGACAAAAAGTCCTTACTTATCTCAGGCCACTGCCAACCAGAGTCCAGATGGCCAGAGGAGCATGAGGCAAGGCCGCTAGTGATGAGCCTAGTGGGCAGGCTGGTTCGGGCACAAAGAGACTTCCAATATTTGGGCCCAAATGGAAAAGACCAGTGGTTTCCAAACTGTGCGTCGGGACCCACCAGTGGGTCATGAGCCAATCTCAGGTGGGTCACAAAGCACCTAGAGCAGCCATTTTGAAAATACGGGAAGATGGGATGCTGGAAAGGGGGAAGGCTGTGTGGTTGTTTTGCTAGTGTCAAGGCTATAAACAGGCTTTTTTTCGTTCTTTCACTTTGCCATTGGGAAATGGCTGAGAAACAACCCAAAACTGATCACTGCCTTCTCAGGAAAGAGCAGGCTCTGATGTCACAATGACGGCACTTCCAGTCATGACATCACTTCCGGTGGGTTCTGGACAGCTTGTAATTCTCAAAAGTGGGTCCCAGCGCTAAAAACTTTGAGAACCACTGCAATAAGGATATGGTAATGGATGCAAGGAAGGCAGAAACTGGAGTAATGTGATCAAATTTCTAAGCTGTGAAAATAAGACTGGCATCAGAGTAAACAATAAAAACAAGGGATTGGCGCCAAAGACCCTCCATGGACGCGCCCCACTGCCGCTCGCCCACGGCACCCGGCGCCCCCCCCCCCTCCCCCCCCGCGAGCAGGCGCCCCCTCCGAGGCCACGGGTGCTTTGCAGCGCCGTGGCCACCACGGAGCCAGGCGAATGGCGGCACGTGGGCAGAGCTAGGCCGGAATAGCGTTCCACTCACAGGTTAGTCCCGCCCAGCGTTCCGGATCCTCCCATTTTAGATTCCACCACTGGAGGGGAGGATCAGTTCTGGGAGGGGGCAGAGATGGGGCAGCCTCTGCCGGCATATCCCGAACTAAGGCAGGTAGCCCAACATGGGCCTCCTCAACCCCGCGCCGGTTCAAACATGGGCACAGAGCCGAGGAGTCCCGTTGCTGCCATCCATCACAGTCTCCCCAGGGAAAGGGAACAAATGCTCCTTTCCTCAGGGAAGACTCTGGTGATATCCTGGCACCCACAAGTTCCTGCAGTTGCCATTTTGGTGCCCTCTGAGAGCTGTAGGCGCTCAGCAGGTCAGGACTGGGCTGCTCGAGACAATGATATTGCATTGTGCCAAAACAAGGACATTAAAACATTTTGTATCTTTTATGAAGCGCTGTAGATATTAAAAATAAATTGTATAAATAATGCACAAGACTGGATCCAGAGAACTGCAAGCGGAGTTTGTACAATGGGACTCCCATCCCCTTTCCCTACTTATGGAAATGACTCATAAGAATACAACAAACAAACAAGCACTTTGCCAGAATACTGTATGGTTACACACACACACACGTTTGAATATCCCCTGCAGAGTGAGGGAGCATCTAGCCTTCCATTGCAAGCTTTATATTTACCTTTGAGCAGGTTATGAATTGCCAAATGTGAATGTTTATTACACAGCAGCGTTGGTGGGTTTTTCTTTGCACAAGCTACTTAAATAAGCAGAAAAAGAAACTGTTCTCTCCTCTTCTGTTTCGGCTGGGGCTCCATTCTGCGGGTGCTCATTGTCCTGAAGGCATTCTGTCCGCTACCTACTGTTACAAAGATTTGGGTACTAATGGGTCATGTCTAAACTAAGATTTTTATTTTTATTTTTAAACAAACCATTTTCTTTTATAACCAGCCGATAAAAGGCTACCCTCCCACTTCCTTACAAATGCAGGATTTGTTAAAGGCAGCGGCGTCATGCAGCCGGAACGCTGGGCGGGAGGAACGGGTGAGCGGCAGCCCGCCCGTTGCGTACCACTCCGTTTCGCCATCTTCCCCGCCCCGCGGGGAAGCGGGGAAGACGGTGAAACAGAGCGGTACACAACGGGCGGGCTGCCGCTCACCCATTCCTCCCGCCCAGCATTCCGGCTGCATGACGCTGCTGGTTAAAGGCTATAAATGTAATCCAAAGGAGAAAAGAAAAGTCAGGATGGATCAGTCGAGCAGCCCAATCCTAAGCTACTTGGCAGCCGCAGGAGCAGTGGTAGCAAAACGGCTACTGCTGTATCCTGAGTGTGCCAGGCAGCTGCTAGAGGCACTTCGGGAGAAGGGGATGCTCATCCCCCTTCCCCTGGGTAAGGCCATAGGCCTGCCAATGGGCCTTCTCAAGTCTGTGCTGCCTGTTTTGCCGGTGCAGACTTGAGGGCCTCTTGTGTTGAGCCACATGGCCCAACATGGAGGTTAGGCTCCAGCAGGAGAGGCCACCACTAGTCCAGCCTCTGCTATGCCCAGTTCTGCCCTCACCACGCCCTCCTCCTTGCCCCAAATGAGTGCACCGCTGGCAGCAGTGTCACCCCATGTGGCTACGTGGCATCTCCTGTGGTACGGTGTTGGACCAGCGGTAAGCCTTTATATTACTGCTGGCAGTAGAAGTGCCTTAAGTGACTTGTGCGACACCAGTGTTGGCGATAATGGCTTACCCCTGGCACTGGCATGCTTAGGATTGGGCCCTAACAGCCCACTCCTAGGGGAGAGCGCCATATTGCACTGCCCCAGTGCATGAGGCGGTGATGTCATGACATCATGTGACATTGTGATGTCATTTCTGGGTTCTTCTCACTGTGGTGCCTTCACGTGCCCCATTTCTGGTGCTGTGGAGGCTCTCAGCCTCCACAGGAGAAGGGATGAAGCGCATGAAGCCGCCAGCACCGTAACAAGAGTGGAGCCTGGGGGCCGTCATGCGCTCCTGCTTGGTGTAG
Source organism: Lerista edwardsae (assembly GCA_029204185.1). Classification (NCBI taxonomy): domain Eukaryota; kingdom Metazoa; phylum Chordata; class Lepidosauria; order Squamata; family Scincidae; genus Lerista; species Lerista edwardsae. The sequence goes on from JAJKFI010000013.1 coordinate 15,156,481, forward strand.
TGCTTGGGACAGGTGCCACTCAGGCTCTGCTCTAATTGTGGTTCTGCTAGTGGCTGTCTATGCTGCCAGAGCTAGGGTTCTGGCAGCGCAGAGCGCCTTAAAGTGGCACGATCAGCAGACCTCTGGGAAGCCAGCCAGCAGGACATGAAGGCAACGGTCTTCCCTCATTGTTTGCACCCAGCGTATACCATGATATCCTGCCTCTGAACATGGAGGCTCCATTTAGCTCGCATGGCAAATAGACCTGACAGGAGATACCGCCCATGAATTACTCAAATCCACTTTTAAAACCAATTCTGCTCGTGGACAACACCTCCCATAGCGGTGAATTCTTATAGCCGTGATATTCTTACATAAAGCACCACTCACTCGAACGACACTATATAAACAATAGCGCAGTGATGCATTGTGCGAAGAAGTACTTCGTGCTTTCTGTCCTTGTAGCATAAATCAAGGGTCCTTTTTGTACTGGTGTTATATATGTAATCCTTGGGACATGGTGGCACTGCGGGTTAAACCGCTGCTGCTGGGCTTTCTGACTAGAAGGTTCGCAGTTCAAGATCACGCAACGGAGTGAGCTCCCGTTGCTTGTCCCAGCTCCTGCCAACCTAGCAGTCCGAAAGCACGTAAAAATGCTCGTAGACAAATAGGTACCACTTTGGTGGGAAGGTAACGGCATTCCGTGCGCTGTGGCGTATAGTCATGCTGGCCACATGACCACGGAAGCTTGTCCTTGGACAAACGCGGGCTCTTCAGCTTAGAAACGGAGATGAGCATCGCCCCCTACAGTCGGTCATGACTAGACCATTTTATCATGGGGGAACCTTTACCTTTTATAGGCAGATCAGGGGACAAGGTTCACAGGATGCACAATAGTGGTACTTTAGAGAGGTCAGTGGCCAAGAAATGGGAGCAACTCATGGGCATCCGTGGATTAAAGTGTGGGCTAGTGGGGAGAAATTCAAATCTTGCTTCGCATTCCATGACATGAAGCTCAAAGCTTAGGCCAAGTCAAACCATTGCTCCATTTGGCTGAGAATTATCTAGAATGGCTTCAGGTTTTCCTAGCTCTGTCTAAAAGTGTCAAGAATCAGTGACATTCCCTAGGAGGGTGGGACAACAAATTGTTAAATGTTGCAGAAGCCTGAGCTCCTGTGTAATATGGTCCATCCCCCTTTACTCCAGAGACATTTGTGGCTTGGGAAGCAGGCTCAGAGGCTTTGCTCTCTGAGCCACGAATGGCTCTGGAGATGAGGGAGAGGGACCGCGTTACAGAGGAGCTCAGGCTCCTGCAACACTAAGCGTTTTGCCCCCCCCCCCCCCAGGACTGAACCTGTAACCTTTGGAGTGCAAAGCAGGGATGGCTCTCCCACTGAAAAACAGCAGCTCTCCCTTGTAAAGTTGGAGATTTGAATGTATAGGTTCCGAGTGATTTGCCGTATTTCGGTGCAATTGTCTTTGTAAATGCCTCTATTTAATTGACAAGTTGAAACCCCTCAAAAATCAAGATTTGGGTAATCAAGCGGCACATTTTGCTTCTTCAGCATTAAAAACTTAGAATACAAAATGGGAAGATCAATTGGAAGCTTCAGAGTTTTCAATCTCTCTCTCTCTCTCTCACTCGCTCGCTCGCTCCTGACCATTCCTTTTTACACAGCTGCCTGACCATTCCTTTTTATTCCTTTTGGTCAGGCAGATTAGAGGACCATAGTCCAAGCTGTTTGGTTGACCTGTCTCAATAGGAGCTAATGGTTGGGTGATACCTCGAGTTTCCTCTTGAGAGTTTCTAATGGGACAGCCAACAGAGATTGGGACGAACACACTGCTAAGGGGAGGAGGCTGCTGTAAAAGTGTGTGTGTGTGTGTGTGTGTGTGTGTGAGTGAGTGAGTGAGTGAGTGAGTGAGTGAGTGAGTGAGTGAAAAAAGAAGCACTTATTTCTGATAGAAGTAGAGAAAGAAAACCTAGGCCTCTTGGAGTATCTGTCCCTGGGGAACTGATGTGGGTCAGAGGCAGATCTAAGGGAGGGCAAAGCTCTAAGTTTTGCAAGAAGCCTTACCTTGCAGTGGAAATCACTCCTCTCCTGCACAGTTTTAGCCAATCCTCACAGGGAACAGCAACATCTTGGCGTTGCTTACTGGCTACAGCAGCAAGGGAGAGGAGGGATTTACATGATAGGGTAAGGCTTCTTGCAACACTTAGAGCTTTGCCCTCCCTGTAGATCCGCCTCTGATGTGGGTTAATGGATCTGCTACTTTTTAGGTGCTGCTAGGTTCCCTTTATGCTCTGCTGTTTTATATTTAAAAAAACAAAACAAATTGCAACAGTGCTGCAATTCTCTAGTGCCTTCTCCTTCAAAGGAAGCCATTGCTGGGGAACTAGAAAGAGAACAACAGTGCATACATACATGTGCACACACTGAAAAACACACATACATTTTGGGAGCTGAAAGCCTTTCATACAGTAGTTTTCAAACCTTTCTACATTAAGGATTCCACTCCATGTTGATGTGCCTGTCAAGGGTCCATTTGGCATGGCAAATGATTCTGGGGGCGCAATCCTAACATCAATTTAAGTAGGCACAGTTAGGCCAGCAAAGTTTGAGTTAAGTAGGCACAGTTAGGCCAGAACAAGGGGCACTGAGAGTCAGGAAGGATGGTGCGCATCTGTGTGCTGGTGTTTTGGCCTCTCTGAGGGTGCAATCCTAACCAACTTTCCAACACTGACATAGCTGTGCCTAGGGGGCATGTGCTGCATCCTGCAGTTGGGGGGGGGCAGTCATGTTTGTTCCCTTACCTAGGAGCTGCATTGCCCTTACCCCAGTGCTGGAAAGTTGGTTAGGATTGCGCACTGAGAGTGGTCCAAACATACTTTCCGGTGTCCCTTGTGCCAGCCAAACTTTGCTGGCCTACCTATGCCGTCCTAACTCCAGGTTAGCATTGCGCCCTGGGGTATATTCTGTGGTGGACAATCACATGAATTGCTGGCCAGACCTATTGGATTCATAATTCCCCTGTACACTAGAATCTCTTCCCACCCCACAAAAATCCACCTCTAGCCTAGAGCTATATCAGTGAAAGATCAGTAGTGGTAGATACCCACTCCTATATTGTCCACCATCACAAGTAAGAAGATAAGAAGAGCCCTGCTGGATCAGACCAAAGCCCCATCAAGTCCAGCTTCTTGTATCCCACAGCAGCCCATCAGATGCCTCAGGAAGCACTCGAGACAACAAGTTGCCTGCATTCTGAGGTAATTCCCTTGCACCTGGCATTCTGAGGTAATTCTGAGGTAAACACACTGGTGGCTAGTTAAGATTCTCCACAGCATTTCTCTTTGACAGCCACCTGAACCAGAAGCTCCTCTTCAGACATGTACTCATAAGAACATAGGAACAGCCCCACTGGATCAGGCCAAAGACCCATCTAGTCCTGCATCTCACAGTGGCCCACCAGCTGCCTCAGGGAGCACACAAGACAAGAAGATGCCTGCATCCTGTTGCCACTCCCTTGCACCTGGCATTTGATCTTATTTTCTTATTTAGGATGTCTGGGTCAGGTGGATACGCACTCCAGATTTCTCTAGCACACAGCCTGCAGACCACGGCTTTGAGAGATCCAGATCACTCTTAAGGAACTTCTTGGATGCATTTCTTGTGGCCATGCTGGGAAAAATGTCATGCCCCCCACCTACCCCACCCCTCAAGCATTTCCCCTTTTCACCCAAGATTTTCAGCATTCCCCCAGAGTATTTGCAAAAAAAGCTGTGTTGTTCATTTAGAAAAAAACCCCTTTGTGTCAACATAGTAAATGACTCTAATTAGAGTAGAGGTGGAGTGAAAATGCTTAATTCGTTCTGATGAGGCAGAAGGAAGAGCTAAGATGTTTATAGACAATGGGTGAACAGGGAGATATAATGCTGAATGCCAGGTTTAAATGCAAATCATGGCAGGGAGCACTCCCCTCCACCATCGTGCTCCTCCTATTGTCCGCCTCACCACCAACCTTGCATTGCCATCGCCAAGTACAGAAACGAAAAAAGCCAGATTAGGGAGAATATGGTTTCACTGACAATGCTGCGAAGACTAGGAGGAAACAACAATGGCTGCTTTAGAGCAGTTAGATGGAGACTTAGAACTGATAAAAGGAAATGCTTTTTTAATGCAGTGAATAGTTCGTCTTTGGAACCAAAGGAGGTGATGATGGCATCTGGCCTAGGTGCCTTTAAAAGGGGATTGGACAGATTTGTGGAGGAAAAGTCCATCATAGGCTACGGGCCATGATGGGTGGTGCATTAGAAGTAGGCTTACATTAGGCTACTTCAGAATGCCAGGTGCAAGGGAGTGGCAACAAGATGAACGTATCTTGTTGTCTCGTGTGCTCCCTGAGGCACCTGGTGGGCCACTGTGAGATACAGGAAGCTGGACTAGATAGGCCTTTGGCCTGATCCAGCAGGGCTCTTTTTTGTGTTCTTATATGTTTTTAGGTTAGAAGGAAACCATATTTGTCAGAAAGCATGCCCTTTATAGTGACCATTGGCTTCGAGAGCATTGTGTCAAAGTCACACTGGAAGCCAAACATTCCTGAGAGCGCAATCCTAAATTGGAGTTAGGCTGGCATAAAATAAGCCAGCAAAATTTGGCCAGCACAAGGGCCACCATAAAGCGTGTTTGGACCACTCTTGGACTCAGGGAGGATGGTGCATGTCTAGGGGCTGGCCTCTCTGACTCCGAGAGTGGTCCAAACATACTTTATGGTGGCCCTTGTGCTGGCCAAATTCTGTAGGAAGGGGCACTGCTGATGTACCAAGCTGCATTAGCACCCCAGCCCGAAATAACCTGCTCAAAAATTCCCAAGCTGCACTCTGATTGCTGCTTAAAGCGTGAAGCAACTGCTGCTTACTGCTTCCACATTCCATTAAATTCGCCCCAGCATGCACTGTAAACTATGAACATGCGTGCTCATGCAAGTTTAAGCAACCTTCCTCCTGTTTCTGCCACTCCTCCTCCTGATCCCTTACTGAAAACTATTTGTGGATTCCTCAAAACTGTGTCAAAAATAAACAAAAGTGTTATTTTGTGAAATTGAACTAAAAGTGTCAAACTCTGTCAAAAACAAGCAAAAGCAGTGTTTTTTCTGCATTTTGACCTAAATTTTATTTTATGTAGCATTTTGGGTAGAAATTCTCATTATTTAGATCACCAAAAAAACTCATCCCTATATACATATACCTTCCAGATACTTTGTAATTTTATAATTATCTGTTGCCACCATTGTTTTAAATATCTTCTTTCGAAGAGTTCTCAATTCATACGGAATGCCAGGTTGATCCAGACACACACACACCCATCACCCATTTGGGACTATGCGTTGTAGAGTAATGTTGGATAGCTATCTTTCAAGGTGACGGTCATTACTAGTCTTCTCAAAACCAACCCTCCTGATAAGATGGTGAGGAATCCCCGAGTTCTAGGATTGTACACAACTAACAGCCCAACCCTATGAATGTCTACTCAGAAGCAAGTCCCATTGTGTTCAATTGGGCTTACTCCCAGGAAAGTGTGTACAGGATTGCAGCATGAGACTTTCCTTTTCAAATAGACCTTTTTCACATTACAGAGCCACGGAGACTGCAGTCCCACCAAACACTCTGCGCTAGCCAGCAATGCAACATCTGTGTGTATGCACGCACATGCGCGTGTGTCCTCTCTCTCTCGCTCTCTCTGTGTTTGCTCAGTGAGACAGAAACAATGCTGGGCTACAGGACAATGCAGCATATAAAGGAAGCCTCAATTAACTAGAACACATGGATATAGTATTTAATTAACTGATGGGCTCCACCGCTACTGTATGATGTCATGGAAACCTTGGAATGTTTCAGTGCAACAGCACAAGTGCCAGCTGGAAAAGCACCATCACGCCACTCCTTCAGTTTGGACTAACCCAATAAATAGGATTTGGACTACAAAGTAACAGGTTTTTCAAAAGCGTCATTTCAAAAAGCATCAATACTGAAAGAAGACTCTTGGCTTGAAAACGCCTAAAAACAGAAGCCACTCAATGGCATTCCCAGAGGGGGGCAAATGCCAAGCTTTTCAGTTGCCTGATGCGCTGTGTAAAGCGGCCCCTCCCCCTCCCCTTCAGAGCCATTCACGGCTGCGAGAGCAAAGCGGATGAGATGCCTTTGCTCCAGTTTTGCAGCCATGAATGGCTCTAACGCTAAAGGGAAGCTGCTTTACACAGGTATTCAAGAGCCTGAAAAACACGGTGCTTTACTGCCCCTCTCTGGGAATGCCATTGGCTGTGGATGAGAGCTAGACTCACTTAAAGGGCTAGTTCACACATGCATGATCTCACATCCTTTGAACCTCCTTCATATCTTCCATTTGGGTCCAAAAAACACAGGTGGGGGTAGCAGAATCATGGCTCAGCCTGTACTCCAACATACATACATTCAGAGCACTATCCTAACCTGGAGTTAGGCCAGCACAGTTAGGCCAGCAAAGTTTGGTCAGCACAAGGGCCACCGTAAAGCGCATTTGGACCACTCTCAGAGTGAGAGAGGATGGCGCCCGTCTGTGTGCTGGCCTCTCTGACTCAGAGAGTGGTCCAAACATAATTTACAGTGACCCTTGTGCTGGCCAAACTGTGCTGGCCTAACTGTGCCGGCCTATGTCCAGGTTAGGATTGCACGCTCAATAGTACTCCTGAAAGACTCTTGATCATGCAGAGGAATCCCTACATGTGTACAAGCAAACGTGATCTTTTGCATTTGGACCTGCAAGCAAATGTGATCCTGCATGTTCGCTATAACATGAATGAAGGGTCTGAAAGGGGCTGCAGTGCCTCAACACCTGCTGATGAGTGTGTGAATCAACTCCATTGTGTTTGCAGGAATGGGAGGCAACCCGAAAGTTCTATCTGCAGTGTTTGATGTCATTCACCCATGTGAGTCATGGCCACATGCTGTAGCTGTTCAGGAAAGCATCTGACAGCCCAATCCTATCTAGCGCAAACACTTGCAGAACAGCACCGGGGTTGCCAGGAAGGAAGGAAGGAAGGAAGGAAGGAAGGAAGGAAGGAAGGAAGGAAGGAAGGA
>JAJKFI010000013.1:15166844-15193394 GCA_029204185.1 Lerista edwardsae
ATTGATTGATTGATTGATTGATTGATTGATTGATTGATTGATTGATTATGAATGTTTTGTATTTGGGGAACTTTGTCTATAGTAAACTGAAAAACATATCGTGGGCAACGGTTGCTTCTGCATTAACAGAATTGTTAACATAAGAACATAAGAAAAACCCCACTGGATCAGGCCAAAGGCGCATCTAGTCCGGCTTCCTGTATCTCACAGCGGCCCACCAGGTGCCCCAGGGAGGCACGAGACAACAAGATGCCTGCATCCTGTTGTCACTCCCTTTTACCTGGTATTCTGAAGTAGCCTACTATTAATGTAAGGAGGTTGCCCAACCCATCGTGGCCTATAGCCCACGATGGACTTTTCCTCCAGAAATCCGTCCAGTCCCCTTTTAAAGGCATCTAGGACAGATGCCATCACCACCTCCTATGGCAAGGAGTGAAGGAATCTGGTCTCTCTTTCTTGACCAGAGCACCAGTTGACCCAGTCGATATGAGGATAATTGAAGTCCCCCATGATTACAACCCTGTCTTTCTTGGTCACCCCTCTGATTTGTTTCCTCATTTCAAGGTCCCCTTCAAGTTTTTGATCTGGAGGATGATAGCACCCCCCCCCCACACACACACACACACACTATTACATCGCTCTGATGGCCTGGTAGTTTAACCCACAGTGACTCTATGGTGGAGTCCGGCCCATCTTCAGTTTCTACTCTGCTGGATTCTATCCCTTCTTTGACACAGATGGCCACCCCACCACCAACACGGCCTTTCCTGCCCCTCCTATAGAGTTTATAGCCTGGGACTGCAGTATCCCACTGGTTCTCTGTTCCACATTTTTCTAGAGAATCCAGACATTGTTGCAGGGATGCATCCCAGTACCTGATTGGAAATCAAGTTGAGCTTTTGCTCACACTCCAAGGGAACGAATGTCTCTCCCAGCTTGAGCCCTTGCAAAGCGTCGACCTTGTCCCAGCGCTGGTCCAATATTGCTGGGCCAGCACACATCCGTGTACTGGCCCACCCTGCTCCCAGGTAGCCACAAACATGCTTTATGGCACGTTTGTGAGCCTTGAGAGCCGTCACAAGGGACTTGTGCTGGCTGGGATGGGGATAGGATTGCATGGTGAACAAGAATGAGAGCGCACTCCTAGCCTGGAGTTAGGCCGGCACAGTTAGGCCAGCAAAGTTTGGCCGGCACAAGGGACACTGTAAAGTATGTTTGGATCACTCTCAGAGTCAGAGGAAGAAAGGCAGAGCGCCGAAGAATAGATGCTTTCGAATTATGATGTTGGAGAAGACTCTTGAGAGTCCCCTGGACTGCAAGGAGATCCAATTGGTCAGTCCTCCAGGAAGTCAAGCCTGATTGCTCCCTGGAAGGACAAATCCTGAAGCTGAAGCTCCAATACTTTGGCCACCTCATGAGAAGAGAAGACTCTTTAGAAAAGACCCTCATGCTGGGAAAGATGGAAGGCAAAAGGAGAAGGGGGCGGCAGAGGATGAGATGGTTGGATAGTGTCACCGAAGCGATGAACATGAAATTGGGCAAACTCCGGAAGCTAGTGGAGGACAGGGAGGCCTGGCGTGCCGTGGTGCAGGGGGTCGCGAAGAGTTGGACACGACTTAGCGACTGAACAACAACAACAACAGAGTCAGAGAAGCTAGCACGCAGATGTGCACTATCCTCCCTGACTCTGAGAATAGTCCAAACACACTTAACGGCAGCCCTTGTGCTGGCCAAACTCTGCTGGCCTAACTCCAGGTTAGGATTGCACTCTGATTCACCTTCACCTCTGTGATTCAGGGAAGTGAAAATTCAAGAGGACTAGTAGCGCATGCTGCATCTCCCTTTCCTCTGGATAAATTACTCCGTGCCAAGTGGAGTGGGCTGATTCTTTTTTTTCTTTTTTTTTTAAGTAGAGAATATTTAACATCGCATACTGTAAAAAGAAAAACAGTCCCTGAAATTAATTGTGGCATGTCCTCTGTGCTACACGGAATAAAGCTCATTCTCTCGGTGTACTCAAGCAGAGTGAGGGAGCAGTAAATGAGAGACATACTAGGAAAGAAATCAGCTGGGCTCTCACTCAATAAGATAAAAAATAGTTTGCAGGTTGTTTCTGTTTTTAAATGAAAGGGGAGCAGTGATCGTGGGTGATGGCAATTAGCCATACACACCCATTTCACTACAGTTGGCATTTTTCTCTTATAAGAATGTAAGAAGAGCCCTGCTGGATCAGGCCAAGGCCCATCTAATCCAGTTTCCTGTATCTCACAGTAGATGCCTCAGGGATGCCCCAGGGAGCATCAGGGAGCATACAATTCAACAGGCTGCTTGCATTCTGTTGCCACTCCCTTGCACCTGGCCTACTTCTACAATAAGGAGGTTGCAACATCCATCATGGCCTGTAGCCCACGATGGACTTTCCCCCCAGAAATCTGTCCAATCCCCTTTTAAATGTATCTAGGCCAGATGCCATCACCCCATCCTGTCGCAAGGAGTTCCACAGATTAACTACTCGCTGGGTAAAAAACATATTTCCTTTTATCCATTCTAATTCTGCCAACACTCAATTTTCAATTTCTGATAACATCAGACTGTAAAATCTTGGCGAACTGATGGCCGAGTCCTGTACAGTGGCTGATCTTGGGATGCACTGCTGTAAGCCCTGTTCTGCTGGCGTGAAATCTGTGCAGCTGTCAGGTTCTTTGGAGCCGCTAGTATAAATGGCCGTAGGCAGTGGTGGGATTGAGGGGGAACGCGGGGGGACGGAGTTCCACTTGTTGGAACGTTGGCTGGCTCTGCCCCCTCGCTGACGTTGGCTGGCTTCTGGCTATTTTTTTCTCCTTTTTTTAACATTGTTTTTCTTCGGTTGTGTGCGCGCTCCGCCCCCAGTTCTGCAATATTTGAACTGGAGGCAGCGGGAGACTGGCAGCGGCGGCGGCCTGGCAGCGGCGACAGTGGTGGGAGACGGCAGCAGGTAGGCCTGGGCTCCCTCTGTGGTGTGGCCTGCCTTCTCCCCGTTCCCCCTCATTCTCCCCGTCCCCCCTCCCTCCCGCAGCAGTTCGAAAGAAGAATGTTGTGGAATGGTTGGTCTAGTTTTTTGGGCTTGCTAGCCCACTAAAAATGCACAGATGCCTGTACAAACTGTTGTGGAGTGTTTGGTCTAGTTTTTTGGGTGCCAATTTACAGTTCACGTCATTTTATTGTGTTACAATGACAGCACTTCCTGCTTGACGATGTCACTTCCTGCCACAACATCACTTCCGGCTATGACCTCACCTCCTGCCACAACATCACTTCCAGCTATGACGTCACTTCCGGTGGGCGGGTCCTGACACAAGAGCCAATCAAAAGTGAGTTCCCCTTGCTAAATCATTTAGGTCCCACTACTGGCCGTAGGCATCAGTGGCTTCTGGGCCTCCTAGTGGAGCAGGCAGGATTGGGACGGGGGACCAGGCTGAACTGGGAAAGGGATGGGGAGGACCTTGGCAGCAGCAGTGCAATGTACCTCATTTTCTCAGCCCAATGTTCTTACTCCCAAGGAAGTGTGTTTTAAGGCCTGGTCCCGTGAGAAATGGGGTGGTTACACATCATAGCAGAGGAGCAATGTCTGGGAAATACAATCTAAAGCACCATGAGATAAGATAAAGGTAAAGGTTTCCCCACGACTGAATGGTCTAGTCGTGACGGACTGTAGGGGGCGGTGCTCATCTCCGTTTCAAAGCCTGTAGAGCCGGCGTTTTGCCCGAGGACAAGCTTCCGTGGTCATGTGGCCGGCGTGACTCTACGCCATAGCTCACAGAACGCCATACGCCATAGCTCACAGAACGCCGCTACCTTCCCACCAAAGTGGTCCCTATTTATCTACTTGCATTTAGGGGCTTTCGAACTGCTAGGTTGGCAGGAGCTGGGACAAGCAAGGGGAGCTCACTCAGTCGCGCGGTCTTGAACTCCCAACCTTCCGGTCGGAAAGCCCAGCAGCAGCTATTTAACCCGCTGCGCCACCACGTCCCTATGAGATAAGATACAGAAATATAAATAATGAAAGAAACGTCAGTAATGCAGTATCTCAAATCCCACAGGCAGCAAGAAGGGACGCAAAAAAAAAAAAAAAAAGAATGCAGTTGAATTACTGCACATCTAGAGAAAACAGGAGAGAGGCAAAAAGCATCGGATCTATGCATGGTGCAACAAAAGGAGTTGGGAAGGAGCTGGAAGAGTCTTGAGTCCCAGCATGCTGCACCGCAACAGACTGCAGGTGGGAGTAACAATTTCAAAGCGCTATCCTTACCTGGAGTTAAGCCGGCACAGTTAGCCAGCAGAGTTTGGCTAGCACAAGGGACACCATAAAGTTTGTCTGGACCACTCTCGGAGTCAGAGAGGCCGGCACACAGACGTGCGCCATCCCCCCTGACTCGGAGAGCGGTCCAAATGCGCTTTCCGGTGGCCCTTGTGTGCCGGCCTAACTCCAGGTTAGGACTGCGCCCCCATTAGCTGCCTCTGTTCACTCTCTGTGTTTGTCTTCTTGAACCTTTTGATGGAGAGCAACAAAGAAAGAAACAAAAAGGCCAAGGAGAAAGGTTCTCTCCAAGCAGTCGCAGCAGCAGCAAAGTCAGGACACTTTTACCACCTGACAGCCTCTGGCTTCAGAGACTGTTTCCGTGGTACGATCTCACTCACTCGAGAGGAGCCCCAGGGATCCATTACCGCAGTATGAAGCAGCTTCTCCACCCCCCTTTCAAGTGCCGGCTGGGGGGGGCATCTTTGTAGGCCCTCCTTGCCTTCCTTTGAGGAGCTGCTTTGCACTGACAAAATAACTGCTGACAATGTGAAAGCTGACTTCCTTTCGACGTGGCTGTGCATTTTCCTTTGGTGTGTTTTGATCCTAAGATCTCTGAGAGTGTCTTTGCTGTATGATAATAAAGCAACTATTTATACAGCACGTACAATCATTTCTCGGCTGGGTTTATTTTGCGCCCGCAGCTCACCTCCCTAAAATCTTGATTTCCTCCCTCCCTTTCTGTGATGGCATGGCATCTCTCTAGCGCAGCTTTTAATGCCGGAGATTGGGGGTGGGAGGGTGAGCAGAGAAAAAAAGGCCTAGGAAGATGTAAGATCAGCAGTGACACTAAATAGGAACAACAGACTCTCTGACAAAAAAAAACCCACCAGATTATAAAGAACAGGATCATGCCAGCAATAATGTGCACGCCTGGAGATCTGGCAGTGATGGTTTCTGATTTTTTTTTTACGTGTTGTTTAGATTTCTTTTAACCCATCCGACTCCCCTCAGTATGCAAAGCAGCCTTTTAAGCCTCGAAATATAAAACGTGTTAAAAACACATTGGTTAAACAACTGTAAATCGTTGCTGTAAGCAACTGAAATAGCCATATCGTTTTCCCGTTGATACCTATATATTTATTACTGGTTTGATTCAGAGCACAGACACTGTGCCAAGATTTCAAGGACATCAGGATGCAGTCGCATTCCTTCAGGAGGGCAAACCCGAAGATATACAGGAGCCTGAGCTCCTGTGTAAATCGGCCCCTCCCCCTTGGAGCAAAGCTCTGAATGGCTCTGAAGACAAGGGGGAGGGGCCGTGTTACACAGGAGCTCAGGCTCCTGCAAAACCTAATGTTCCCCCCCGCCCTATGGAACAGCACTGCTGGGATAATCTCCATTCTGTCCTAAGCCCAGTGATGTCATGCAGAGGGAACGCGGGGGAACTCAGTTCCACTAGTTAAAATTAGGGCTGACTCCGCCCACTTCACTCTCCCTCCTCCCCCATCCCAATTCCTCTGCAAAGAACTTTTCTTCTTGGTTGGCCGGCACTCAGACGGTTAAAGGGAGCAACTCCGGATTCCTAGGGGGGCGAAGGCAGTGATGTCATTCAGGGGGAACAGACCAGAACGGGCGTTCCGGATCCTAACAAGCTCCGTGGCTGGTTCCGGGTTCCTGACAAGTGCCAATCAAAAGTGAGTTCCTGTTCCTAAATCATTTGAATGACACCACTGCCTAAGCCCAATCTGCAAAAGCTCCCAAGGAGGAGGGGTTGGTGCCATTCCACAATTTGGGATCCACTGATGCAGGAACACCATGAGTAGTGAAACCTCCCTGCGGGCACCTTGGCTTCTCCCCACAACTCTTGTCGATCTCCAGTAGCAACTTGAAATATGGGAATCTGTTGATGAAAGTCGCCAGCTTTCATCTCAACGATGGCAAAAATAACGCGCCGACAAATCTCCTGCTGCTGGCACCACTATAAACATTCCCCCGAAGCTCCGACAGCTGATGGAGATGGTTTTCCGATACCCTTCCGAGCACAATATGCAATGCCCAGCATCCGTCAGCATTGTCAGTGCCACTGTTCAACAATGTAACAGCCCTACTGGATAAAGCTGGAAAATGTTATCCTTTGACGATAGGAATCCTTCGGGGAAGCCCTATTCACATTCTTTCTAAAGCTCCCGTAATTGTTCCAGTGGCTGGAAATTTTAAACAGGTTCCCCCAGCTCCTGTGCCAAGTTGCACTAAGCCCCCTTTTGTCAAGCAAATGTGCCAACCAAATGCACAGCGAGATAAGCACAGCGCAGGGAATTGCTCAGACTGACTCGCCTGGAGAGGCTTCCGCCATGTCGGCTGTTTTGCACATCTCGCCATCCTGCCGCAACTTTTTGGCATCCATCGGCAAGGTTTCCACCAGCCCCTTTTTCACTCATATCACTCAGCGTGAATTTAAAGCTGCAGAACTGGGCTCCACCAGTTGATAGCTCCACCAGCAATCTGCCCTATGCTTGCCAGATCTGATCTTTTGTGGGGGTTAGCAAGGAGCTAGCTGTGTGCGGGAAAGGTCAGAGGGAAAAGCCCAAATAAGAGCGCAATCCTAACCTGGAGTTAAGCCGCCACAGTTGGGCCAGCAAAGTTTGGCCAAGACAAGGGCCGCTGTAAAGCACGTTTGGACCACTCTCGGAGTCAGGGAGGATGGCGCACGTCTGTGTGCTGGCCTCTCTGACTTGGTCCAAACATACTTTACCGTGTCCCTTGTGCTGGCAAAACATTACTGGCCTAACTGTGCTGGCTTAAAATGGCTTAATCCAGGTTAGGATTGTGCCCTAATATAGAGCTCAGTGGCAATCAGACTTTTTAGACTGGGACCTACTCTTTAGAATGGCATTTATATCAGGACCCAACGGAAGTGTTTAACCTGGAAGTGATGTCCAGGCTGGAAGTGACACCGAGTTAGGCCAGCAGAGTTAGGCCAGCAAAGTTTGGCTGGCACAAGGGACACCGTAAAACGTGTTCGGACCACTGTCTGAGTCGGGGTGGCGGTGCACATCTGTGGTCCAAATATGTTTTACAGTGGCCCTTGAGCTGCCCAAACATTGCTGGCCTAACTTTGCCAGCCTGACTCCAGGTTAGGATTGTGCCCATCATTGTGCAGGAAGTGCCATCATTGTGATGTAATCAAATGACACTCCTGGAATGCAAACTGGCATTCTTGGACTGCAGCAATTACACAACCAGGAAACATCCCTGATAGAAAGCAGGATTAGGACAAAACAGTATGGAAAAGCACTGAACTAAATACAAAATAAATAAAAAAAACTGTACTTAAAAATGCAAACTGTTAACACTCCCAAAAGGAATATAGCAAGTGTAAGTCTGCAGTGTCCAAGAGGGCTGCTCCCAGCTTTCCATGACCCAGCCCAAAAGGGGCCTCTTTACACAGGAACTCAGGCTCTTGCAAAACTTAGTTTTTTGCTTCCCACTCCAGGAATACCACTGGTTAGCAGCCCAATCCTATGCCTGTCTACTCAGAAGAAAGTCCCACAGTACCCAATGGGACTTACTCCCAGGCCAGTGTGGATAGGATTGCAATTGATGCAGTCCAAGAATGCAGTCCTATCTGCACTTACCTGGGAGGAAGCCCCATTGATTTTAACGGGACATACTTCTGAGTAGACATGCAAAGGATCGGGCTCTAAGTCTGAAGAATTACTACACTGCTTTAGCTCTTTACTTAGAGCACAGAGAATCTAGAGCCATGTTTGTAGACTGAACTCTGGTGTATCTCTTTTTAAAGAAACCAGCTCCTAGTAAATGCTTAGGGAAGTGGAGAGGTTGACACATCTTTGACGGTGGGCTGAGTTCCTTAAAATTCAGGTTTTCAAAGTATTATTTAATTAATTAATTTATATCCCGCCTTTCTGCCCATGGGCACTCAAGGCGGCTTACAAAACATTAAAATACAATAAAAACACAATATTTGACAATTAAAAACAATAATTAAAAACAGTAGTAAAATAAGTAAAATTTAAAACAAACCCCGTGGATCCTAAAATATACAACAAGATTATAAAAACAAGTAGTGTGTGTGTCTGCACTCCAACAAGGCATTCAGATTAGACTAGATTATACTTTATTGTCATTATACACGAACGTACAACGAAATTTTGAAGCACTCCAGGACACACACACAACCTCATCCACCCACACCCCCAGCCCAGCCCCCAGATAAATATCTAAGACAAATATCTAAGATCTCTAAAACAACAATACCATACCGTTTCACTCAGGGATGCCTATTTGGAGCAGCTATTTTTAAGGACGGGGGGGGGGAGTTGCATATTGTTTTTCCAAAAGATTCTAAAAATAAAGCTTTGACTTCTGTTTCCATCACTCCACTGGGATGCTGAGTGTCTTTTTCTGGTTGTTTTTGTTTGGCTTAGTTCTTTCCTCCTTTTTTATGCATTCCTTTACTGACTGACACCAGGATTGGGGGAGGGGGTTGCTGTGTTGCATTGTGCAAGTGGGTATAAACAGAAATTCTCTTTCATCTAATTAGTCTGACTTGTTTATTAAAACAACGGTTCAAGGGGAGGGAGGCAGCAATGGAGTTTCACCTTCATTTAGGATTCAGCTGTCAATGTCAAACCCTTAATCTGGCTGCAAAATCCCTTCAGCCCACTCTGATTCGTTCCTTCCGCCCCTCTGCCGGTGTAGGCTGCCAAGTGGATTGAGGGGGACTCAAGCCTGGAGACTCGGGGTGGCTTCACACATGCACGCTTGTCACTGCTGGGACTGTGGCATCAAATGGCAAGAGGCGCATGTGCCGTCACAGATCAAAAGCCACCAAGGGAACTTTCCTACCATGTTGCTTTGCAAGGTTCACGCACATTTAGCGCAATGTCGTCAAGAGTTGGCTTAATTGAGCTATGAACGTAGATGTTCCTTTAAGGACACGGCAGCCAGGAAAGAATCTGCAGCACTGAAGCCCTCCACCCTAACTGATCCCTCGTCCACCAATCTTTCCTGCCTTCCCTAAGGTGCATAAGGACATAAGAAGAGCCCTGATGGATCAGGCCCAAGATCCAGCTTCCTGTATCTCACAGTGGCCCACCAGATGCCTCAGGGGGCACACAAGACAACAAGTTGCTGCATCCTGTTGCCACTCCCCTGCACCTGGCATTCTGAATTGGCCTACTTCTAACGTAAGGAGGTTGCATGACCTATCATGGCCTATAGCCCACGATGGACTTTTCCTCCAGAAATCTGTCCAATCCTGTTTTAAAGGCATCTAGGCCAGATGTCATCACCATCTCCTCTGGCAAGGCGTTCCACAGATTAAGTAACTGCTGGGTCAAAAAGCGTTTCCTTTTATCTGTTCTAACTCTCCAAAAGCTCAGCCTGCTGGCCCAGGTTAGGACTGGGCTGCCCATCAAGCTAAGCCTCTATCTAGCCTCTCTAAGGTCTTCGGGCGGAGATCTTTCCAGCTCAGCTAACAGGAGAGGACCGGGCAGCTGCCAGGAACAGAATGCGGGATCTTCCGCTACATATGTTTTCAAGCTGACTTTTGCAACCCTCAGGATACAAACTTGAACTGAAAAGTTAGGTTATTCTGGAAGCAGCATTGATGACCAGAAACCAACCTTCCAATTTATGTGATATAACTCTGGATAACAGAGAACAAACACAGCACTGAGCCCAGTGGGGCATATAACAGCTTGATTGGAATTGGACCCATGTCAAGTGCCGTCACTCATTCCAGTGCTTTGGAGCACCAGGGGAGCTGTATGCGCTAAGTGCATTATGCTGTTGCCCACACCGGCGTAACCTGGATGGCGCACCGGGTACTTTGGAAAGCAACCTGCGGGGAACCCCTTCACTGCAGCACAGAGGGCCAGAAGCCATCTGATGCCTTCCACTCACTCCCAAAATTGTGGGTATCACTTTTCAGCAGTGAGAAGCTACCCCGCCAGGAGCAGCAGGCTCTCGATTGCAGCCTTGCATTTTGAAACTGAAAACTGCAACAAAAATAGTTGTCGACCCGAGCGACAAGCACACAGCAACGGCCAAGGAAACCTCCTCGCTGGGTGAACGTTTCCAGAATCCTTCACTGGAAAGGGATTTGGCTGTCTTTGAAATGTCCATGCACTTGGAAGAAACCGGTCGATGATCGCTAAAAGGCCTTTAAAGGGAGGAGAAGCTGGTTCGTGTGAGCGACCATCTGCATGTTGCTAGGAGCAGTCTGCTTTTTAAACACACGGCTATTTTTAAAATGCGTCAGGGCTATTCGGCAAGCGCGGCTTCGCTTCGCCGTTTTGTTTGCTAAAATGTCTGCGCGGCTCTCGAGGGGGGGGGCGTCTTTCAAGGGCATGTCACCTGGAGCACTCTGTCCCATCATGCACTGCTTCCAAGGCCCAGAAGCTGCCTCTTCCCTCCCCTCCATCCCAAGGCCTAGTTTGCTTTGCAGCCGCATTAGATTAGCAAAAGGGCTTATGACCCGCCATCTGCCACAGCAGGCTGCTGACTGCCAGGCCCCTGATCTCCGAGCCACATTGCTGGGTTTCGCTAGCAGAGGGGCAGGAGGATATGTATGAGTGCAATGCTCATGTCTCACTCGGCATAGTCCAACTGAGGACTATGGGGAGACGTTGGGGAGAATGAGGGAGTTCGCTTCTAAACAAGCAGCACAGCAGACAAGGAACCGTCTTTTTTTTCCAATAGCAGTACTGCTATTTGGGGCTCTTCAGTCTAGAAAAAAGGCGCCTGAGGGGGGACATGATTGAGACATACAAAATAATGCACGGAAGTCAGTCAGTCAACAGGTACTTATATACCGCTTTTCAACACGAAGTTCACAAAGCAGTTTACAGGCAAATAGTAATAATAAAGTTAAATGGTTCCCTGTCCCAAAAGGACTCACAATCTAAAAAAAAAAAAAAAGGCAGCCCGCCAGCAACAGCCACCAAAAAGACTGCGCAGGGGTGATGAGGGACAATTACTCTCCCCCTGCTAAATATAAGAGGAACACCACTGGAAAAAGTGCCTCTTGCCCAGTTAGCAGGGGTTAAAGGGAAGGGATAGAGTCGATAAAGGGATGTTATTTTCCCTCTCTCAAAACACCAAAATCAGGGGGCATCCGCTAAAACTGAGGGTTGGGAGAGTTAAAACAGACAAAAGGAAGTACTTTTTTACCCAGCGGGTAGTTAATCTGTGGAACTCTTTGCCACAGGAGGTGGTGATGGCATCTGGTCTATATGCCTTTAAGAGGGGATTGGACAGATTTCTGGAGGAAAGGTCCATCGTGGGCTATAGGCAATGATGGATTGTGCAACCTCCTTACAAAGGTGGTGGGCTTGGGTGCAAGGGAGTGGCAACAGGATGCAAGCATTTTGTTGTCTCATGCCTCCCTGGGGCACCTGGTGGGCCGCTGTGAGATACAGGAAGCTGGACTAGATGGGCCTTTGGCCTGATCCAGCAGGGCTCTTCTTATATTCTTATGCCTGCTCCTGTGTCTACAAAATGGCTCAGGTGAGTGAAGCAGGCCAGCACCGCTAGACCGAGAACAGAAGTGTAGCCCAACGGGGCAGCACAGCAAGTACGGCAGGTGTGGAAGCAGCCCTTACCACTCAGCGTCAGAGTCATTCGGGGCAGCGACAGCCACAGGCAGGCACTCAGTGTCGGCACATTGCTGTCGCTTCCTGGAATGGCTCCATCGGCAAGGGGGAGGGGCCACTTACACGGTGCATGGTGGCCCCTGCGGTACTTACCAGCCCAGCCCACCCCCCCGGCTATGCTTTTGGAATAGAAAAAGAAGGGAAAAAATCCAAAATGGTGCAGGCCAATATTTATTAGGACTGCGGTTCTCAAACCTTTTAGTGCCGGGACCCACTTTTCAGAATGACAATCTGTCCAGAACCCACCAGAAGTGATGTCATGGCCGGAAGTGCCATCATTGTGACGCCAGATCCTGCTGCTTTCCTGAGAATGCAGCATTACGTTGGGTTATTTCTCAGCCATTTTCCACAAGCAAAGTGAATCAGAAAGAAAAAAGCCTATTGACAACCTTGACACAAGCAGAACAATCACACAGCCCTCCCCCTTCCCAGCAACCCATCTTCCCATATTTTCCAATATGCCTGCCCTAGGCACATCGCGAACCACCTGACATTGGCGCACAACCCACTGTTTAGGAACCACCGTAGTAGGAAATTCCAACTCTTAAAATTCATTTTGAGCTGAATAGCCAGGGGCCACTGGCGCCATCCGTCTGCCGATCTACCACTGCCAACAGTTTGATCTGTTCCACCCCATCTCCATCCATGTTATGATTTTTTTTTTTTGACACTTACAAAGCTTCTCAAAACTGAAGAATGCAGCCAGTTATGGTTCTCTGGTAACTTTAGGACAGTGATTCTCTGGTTTTATCTGTTTTGAGCATAAGGCAGTCACCTCTGGGCTCTCCCTGGAGGGCAGGGCATGGCTAGATTTGCAATGCCTTTTTACCTGTGGAGACTCCACAGCAGTGCCCCATTCTCCAGGAAGAACCTGAAAGTGACATCATGATACCATGTGACATTGTGATGTCACTGCCCTGGGCTCCAGGGCAATCCATTACAGCCTTCTTGCCCGTACTTTGGTTGTGTACTTTGGTTTTGGTTACCTTTTCAGTTATATCTGTGGGTGTGGTTCTACTTAGAGCGCAATCCAAACTTGGAGTGAGGCCTGCACAATTAGGCCAGCAAAGTTTGGCCAGCACAAGGGACACCATAAAGTATGTTTGGGTCATTCTTGGAGTCAGAGAGGCCAGCACACAGACGTGCGCCATCCTCCCTGACTCCGAAAATGGTCCAAATGTGCCCCTTCAGCCGGCCAAACTTTGCTGGCCTAACTTTCCCAGCCTAGCTCCAAGTTAGGATTGCACACTTAGTAACCATTCTTTCATTCTTTCAAGTTCTTTTGTGGAGTGTAGACAATTCAACCATTTTTTTCCTTGTATAACATCATTTTCTGCCATCACACACCTCACTTTTCCTTTCTTAAATTCTTTCAGCATGTTTTCTAATGTATTAATTGTTGCTGCCCCACATTGCCCCACAGTAGGGACTTTGGCCTGTTCTACGCACACATGATGTGGTACGAAATCCTGATAGGCCAATCCTGTTAGTGCATTGTGCTGCCAGAACGAAGATTCCATTAATAACACTGTATGATGAATACATTCCTATTGTTGTTGTTCAATCACTAAGTCGTGTCCGACTCTTCGCGACCCCATGGACCACAGCACGTCAGGCTTCCCTGTCCTTCACTAGCTTCCAGAGTTCACCCAACTTTAATAAGTGGGAATATAAATAATTTGTCAAATGCTGTCTCTAGTTCTCTTTGTAGTTAGCTCTTTGTTTTGCCTAGCAAAACAAGAGAAGATTACACCTACACACAATTGCCACAGGTGATCAGAATCTTACAACCATTCATACACATTCCAACAATTTGTGGGGTTTTTTTTTCTTATATGCACAAGGATTTTTTTTAATGAAAAAAATAAAGAAACCCTCAATCCTACCATATGCCTGCAGCCAGGGACTCGCTCCCTGAGCCCATTTTGGGACCTCACACATTTAGGGTGTGGAGTCACATTTAACCTGGAGTCAGGCCAGCACAGTTAGGCCAGTAACATTTGGTCGGCACAAGGGACACTGTAAAATATGTTTGGACCATGCTTGGAGTCAGAGAGGCCAGCACACAGACATGCGCCATCCTCCCTGACTCCGAGAGTGGTCCAAACGTGCTTTACGGTGGCCCTTGTTTGGCTGGCAGAAGGGCCACCATAAAGCACATTTGGACCACTCTTGGATTCAGGAAGGATGGTGCACGTCTGTGTGCTGGCCTCTCTGACTCTAGGAGTGGTCCAAACATACTTTACAGTGTCCCTTGTGCGAGCCAAACTTTGCTGGCCTAACTGTGCCTGCCTAACCCCAGGTTGGGATTGCGCCCTTACGCTCAAGACACTCTGTTGGAAAGGAGAGGTATTTGGTCACTGTAGGGGCTTTGCAAGCACAGAGGCAATCATAGCAGCACCTTGGAGAGAGTCCGCCTTCCCCCCTCCCCTGTGCCAGACCGAGGCTCCTGCACACTCTTTAATCACACCTGCTGAAGCTTCTCTGCTCTTGCCAAAGACAGGCTGGCAACGGAATTCTGCATCTGGCTGCCTGGCAATGCGAACGCTGCCTTTGGCGCAGGGCCAGGACAATCCATCTCTTCCGGCAGATAGCACACCACTATTATTTAAAAAAATTCAAGAGCGTGTTTCTCTTCTCCAGCATTCCTCCAAACCCATCGCAGGGGTCTCTGCGCATCTCTTGACACTGAGCGCATCCTTTAGGGCCTTCGGAAGAAAAAAGATGGATCTCACCCTCTCCCATCATAGCAATAGGCACTTGGCTTGTGAGGCTAACAGTTGTTTACCTACCTTGACAGGGAGGTGCTAAATTTTGCTAAGCGAGTGTACGGCAACTGCTTTGAATGCTCCAACGGCATAATTATAGTCGTAACAACCACATTGTGGGCGCAATCCAGCGTGCCCCTTTGGCCGGCGCTTCTCAATAGCACCAGCTGAGGTGTGTTGCAAACGTGCCATAAGACACTTCTGAGCCATAGAAATGGGTACTGGGCCGGCACGAGGACTCATGCCCACCCACGGACGATGCAGATGACGGCAGGTAAGCCACTGCTGTGCTGGCCAAGGCAGGGGCTTTGCAGGGCAGGGGGAAAGTGGGAGGGAGGGAGGGGGAGGGGGAATGGGGTGGGGGGAGGGCAGGCGGCCCTGTGGGTGGGCAGGCCTGGGGAGGTGGGCTGAGTTCAGATCAGGCCATTCAACCAAATCCTAACCCGTGCCACAGGCTGCTCATACTTGTACCTCCTATTTAGTAGGTGCAGGTTCTGAACAGCCCCATAGAGCTGCCTGGGGCTTACCCCTGAGTAAACTCCATCTTCCTCCTACCCTGCGTAGGATGCAGCACAGGCCAACCAGCCAGCCTGTTCCTGCGCAGCTTAGGATTGGGCTGTATAGTGGATCCCCTTTTCCGTGCGTACACGTCCAAGACGGGTGGTTGTTTTTCAGTCTAAGGGAACATGTAATGAATCTCTGTGAACATGCAATGCGCCTTTCGGGAGTGAGTCAAGACCCCATTGAAATCCCTTCAGCATTACGTGTGGACGTGCAGCCACAAAGGGGACTGGATTCCTATATTGACACTTCAAAATGTGCAGCTCGGCAATGCCAAAATTCTCATTCTTTCTCACGGATCTTGGCTTTCTCTGCATGCTTTGTGAGCCCCACATCTCCCATCCATTCACTTCAACGTGTTTCAGCAAGGGTGGCATTTGGGGGCCCTTTTCCCATTGCCCCTTGCGCCAACCTTGCTAATGTCATGAAACCGCAAGTCGGTCA
The DNA here is from genome assembly GCA_029204185.1 of Lerista edwardsae. Taxonomy (NCBI): domain Eukaryota; kingdom Metazoa; phylum Chordata; class Lepidosauria; order Squamata; family Scincidae; genus Lerista; species Lerista edwardsae. Next base: position 15,182,576 of record JAJKFI010000013.1, read on the forward strand.
TGTACGACTGGTGGTTTGGTGCGCTCAGGAGGAAGAGCGAAGGAGCGCTGAAAGCGAAGATTAATGTGCTCGTATTAGGAGATCAGTGCGAAGGAATAGACCCAGAATAGAAGGCTTGTTTCTCAGGGCAGGATATATGAGTGCAGATGGCAACCCCCACTGGAGTGGGTACTGGAGGACTATAGCGACAGGGGTCGCAGGCATGCCCCAGTATCCACTGGGGTTCCATTCTGGACCCCACCGTGGATACCTGAAACTGTGGATATGGGGGGTGCCTTTTTAAAGCTAGGGGAACATCAGCGGTTTTGCTACACAGGTAAAACAAAAGAATTTTGTTTACTGTTCCTCTTTCTTTTTAGTAGGAAATGAACCGAAACATCAGTGCTCACTAGCACAGCTACAGGGGTGCTAGTGTGTTAAATACTGCAGGTGCTGCAATGCCCTACCTAAGCCGTCCCACGTGCACCTGTGCCTCGCCGTTGCTGCCCGGAATAGCTTTGATGGCAAATGGGAGGGCCGCTTCCACACCACGTTGCAATGCCTGCAGCTGGTCCCTACAGCGGGGTGGAGCGCTGAATTTTTGCAAGGAGCCGTACCTTGCCGTGCAAATCGCTCTTCCCCCTTGCCACCGTAACCAGGAAGCAATGTCAAGGTGTTGCTTTCCGCATGAGGATTGGCTACAACAGCGAAGGAGAGGAGCGATTGACACGGCAAGATACGGTTCCTTGCAAAACACAGCGCTCCACCTCCCTTGTAGGGACACTCTTGAGTGCCTGCAGTCAGTGATGTCGTGCAGAGGGAATGCGGGGGAACTCAGTTCCACTAGTTAAAATTAGGGCTGACTCAGCCCACTTCACTCTCCCTCCTCCCCCGTCCCAATTCCTTTGCAAAGAGCTTTTCTTCTTGGTTGGCCGGCACTCAGAGGGTTAAAGGGAGCAACTCCGGATTCCTAGGGGGGCGAAGGCAGTGATGTCATTCAGGGGGAACGGACCAGAACGAGCGTTCCGGATCCTAACGGGCTCCGTGGCTGGTTCCGGGTTCCCGACAAGTGCCAATCAAAAGTGAGTTCCTGTTCCTAAACCATTTGAATGACACCACTGCCTGCAGTACTTCCCGAGCCCCCCCCCCCATAGTTCTGCCATTGCTTGTGCCCTCCATCATTTGGGGAAGGCAAGAAACACTGTGAAATTTCCTCTCGCATCCGGAAATAGCTCGCTCCAGCTCCGATGAATCGAGACAATTTTTTCAAATGATGTTAGATGAAACATATGAATAAGGCTTCCCGAAACATTGCTGCAGCGTAATGCGCACACAAAAGGCCTTTTCAGCAAGGTTTTTTTGTGTTTTTTCAGAATCCAAGAATGGTTGGAGTGCCCTTTATCAGCCAGCCAAGCACCAAAGCCTGTCACTCCAGGCTATCAAAATGAATGTAAAAGCCACGACAGAACACAAAAGTGAATCAGCCGGTGATTACATGATGGGAGGAAAAATGATGACCTTGTTATGAAAACCAGTGGCGATAAAAATAGAATCTGTCGGAAAACGCAGTCGCACTGGAGTGCCTCTGAAGGAGAAAAAAGACCCATCGACCTGATACACGTCAACACTAAGTGGAACCTAATAAGCGACGGATAGTTAATTCTTTTTTAAAAGGAAAATAAAACTTAATGCTGATTAAAGTTGAAGCACCGCAGAAAGAGACTCTAGACTCAACAAGCTAGGGACACCTAACAGTTAAACCACGTGGGGTGTGCGTGTCTGGCTTCATGGGATGGTTGTGGCGATGTGGCCCAAGAGAACATCACGTTGTGCTGCAGAAAGACCCATGTTCAGGCAGAGCCATTCTCGGCTGCCAGTGCGCCTGGGATGGGGTGATGCCCCACCCCCGTGCATCACCCGGCCATACCTCCCTGCACCCAGAAGTGCTCCATTAAGGAGCGATCCAAGCGCAAGAGTCAGCCTAGTTTGGTCTTTCCAGGTCAGGGTTAACTCTACTGACTAGCGGTGGCTCTTTTAGGCTTCAGGCAGGGTTTTTCCCCCTTTCCTCAGCAGGGGATGGGAGGGAAGGACCCAGGCACCCCCTTCCACCCACAGCATCAGCTTCAGTTATTTTTGCACGGTCTGTCATCTGAAGGCCCCCAGGCAATGGAAGGACTTTTCCTTCCATGGATGGGCTTTTCTGGAAGAGAAGTCCATCGTGGGCTATAGGCAATGATGGATTGTGCAACCTCCTTACATTAGTAGTAGGCTACTTCAGAGTGCCGGGTGCAAGGGAATGGCCACAGGATGCAGGCATCTTGTTGTCTCGTGCCTCCCTGGGGCACCTGGTGGGCCGCTGTGAGATACAGGAAGCTGGACTAGATGGGCCTTTGGCCTGATCCAGCAGGGCTCTTCTTATGTTCTTACGTTAAAAGACCAAATGGGATAAAATCAGGACCTATCAAGAAAATCCATTCTGATGGAACGATTAATAAAAATGGGAACAGAGAGGAAAACTTGCATAGAAACGGAATCAAACCACAGCACAGAACCCATCCCCTCTGGGGCGGTCCTGCCATTAGCCCAGGAGGAGCAAATGCCCCCAGACGGCAGGCCTGGGGCCAGTGGGGGGGGGGGCGCGAGCTGCCACCAAGCCGCCACCATCTGCCCTCCAGAGCCTTCCACAGGATCAGGCTGGCCACGTCCGGTGTCCCTGTGCCCTCCAAAAGCATCCTTCAGTTTCCAGAGGACCATGAAGCAATTCTCCCGGTTCTCCCGACAAAAACTGGAAGTCTTGTTTAAACGCCTTCTGAAGGCTGCAGCATGCCTTTGGAGGGCCCAGGGCAGCGGCGTCATGCAGCCGGAACACTGGGAGGGACGAACGGGTGAGCGGCAGCCCGCCTGTAGCGTCACGCTCCGTTTCGCCGGCTTCCCCGCCCCTGGGACGGGGAATCCAGCGAAATGGAGCGTGACGCTACGGGCGGGCTGCTGCTCACCCGTTCGTCCCTCCCAGCATTCCGGCTGCATGACGCCGCTGGCCCAGGGATGTCGTACGAGGCTCCAGAGCACATAGGGGAGTCAGTGGGGCGGTCTGGGGGGCCATCTGCGGGACAGCAGTCTGTGTCCTGGGCCCCAGGCAGCCTGGGGGCCAGAGACATGACAGCATCCCCTGGGTGATAAAAGCAACGTCCCTTTCAACATTCCCCAAAGACCCAGACAAGCAAAGAAGTGTTTATCAGCCTCCTAAATGCCAGGAGAGAAGGGGCAGGATGGGTCTCATGCAGCAAGGAGTTCCAAAGGCTGGGGCTGCCACCACGAAGACCATGCCTCAATGTACAATAATTGGGGCATAGCGGGAGTTGGCACACCACAGGCAGCCCAATCCTAACGGAGCCAAGCTGCATAGCCTGCGCTGTATCCAACGCAGGCTAGTGGGGGACAGAGTAAGGGGATATAGTTATCCTTACCCTAACACCCCAGCCTGGCCTATGGGCCTACTTTAGCTGTGTCATCCTGGCGGAACGGCCCGGTACGCCTTTCCGCTAGTTCCGCGGATGGGTCCGGGCCGCGCCGCCTCTCCCGAGGATGGGCGAGCTGCTCCTGGGCCCGCCCGCCCTCCCGCGCATCCGAATGACTCTGAAATGGAGCGATTCCAGGCGCAGGGAGGTGCAGGGAGGCGTGGCTGGCCTCCGCCATAGGGGCGGAGGGCTGCCAATCATCCAGGCGTTCCGGTTCCTGGCGCGCCCGGATGACATCACTCCTTGGCAAATCTGGAAGCCTGGTGTAGCGCTGGGAAGCCCAAGATGGGGATTACGATGTGGCAGAGTAGGCATCCACCATCCAGGCCCCCTCCTGGGCCTGTCCCAGCTCCTGTTCCGCCCTCCCCTGCCCCAAAACACCCCCTCTCCGCCTCTGATGCATTATGAGCAGCCTGCTTTCTCCTATTTCTATGTATATAATAATATTGTTGTTGTTTTTGGAATGAATTGTTAGGCAACTGGTAGGTCATTTTAAGATGGGTGATATACATTTTAGAGTGCAATCCTAAGCTGGAGTTAGGCCGGTGCAGTTAGGCCAGCAAAGTTTGGCCAGCAGAAGGGATATCGTCAGCGGCGTCATGCATCCAGAACGCTGGGCGGGAGGAACGGGTGAGCGGCAGCCTGCCCATTGCATTCCGGTCCGTTTTGCCGTCTTCCCCGCCCCCGCGAAACGGACCGGAATGCAACGGGCAGGCTGCCACTCACCCGTTCCTCCCGCCCAGCGTTCCGGCTGCATGACACCACTGGATACCGTATAGTATGTTTGGACCACTCTTGGAGTCAAAGAGGCCAATACACAGACATGCGCCATCCTCCCTGACTCCAAGAGTGGTCCAAACGCACTTTATGGTGGCCCTGGTGCCAGCCAAACTTTGGCTGGCCTAATTGTGCCGGCCTAACTCCAGGTTAGGATGGTGCTCTTAATCAATCAATGTTATTACTGAAAATCACCAGAAAGGATTTAAAAAAACTTACCAAATACATTACCAAAACAACCACCACCACCCAGAACCCCAGTCTGCAAAATTCTTTCTCCTCTACCTCCTGCCAAGCTGTTGCTGCATCTTTCCTGCGGTTCCAGTCCAAGGGTGGTCAGTAGTTCAATGCCAATGTTACCCACTAATTTCATGGTTGGATGTGGTCAGCATTTGCAGCCAGTTGCATGTTCCAAGGGGCTGATGGATCATATGCCCAGGTGCCAGCTATCGCTATTGCAGCTGTCCAAGTTGGTGGGCTTCGAACAAGAAACATGGAGGAGGGGGTGTTGACTCATGCCAGGTGGCCGTGGTTTTGAGGCTGCTGAAAAAGTATCAAACTGTTTTGCTCACCAGCCTTCTCCGCTCTCTTCTCTAGGGATTTATCCATCCCAAACATTCAAGCGTGTTTAGGATGACGTCAGTGCCAATTGTTTCCAGGAAGCCCATTTTGGGCACTTCCGAATCTGGGGCAGGTGAGAGGGCCCAAGGGAAAGCTGCTCTACTTGCCTCACTGACCTACAATCCTGAGAGATCCTGACTGCAGCAGGAAGCAATATGCTCACTGCACTGGAGCAGGGGCCCCCAAAGCGTGGGGCCCGATGTGATGGCATTGGTCACATTGGCTTAAGGCCGGCCCTGATTTTGCCTTCCTCTTCTTGGATTGCACCGACGTAAACACAGTCAGGATTGAATGAATCAAGGAATATTGCTGTGACTTCTCATCCCCTGTGGGTCATTATTATATCATTCACAAGATACCTGCCAAATGGTGGGCATTTGGTCTGAAATGCACGCTTAAAATCTGAGCTATAGACTCCAACCTTTCTCCCACTCGTCTTCCAAGGAGCTCAAGGCAGTAAACAAAGTTCTCCCTCTCCATGTTATCCTCACAACAGCACTTAGGCTGAATGGGGTACTCTGTTCCCATGCTCCCCTCATGCTTTCAGGGAATGTGTGGCTGGGGGCTCAGCCTAGCTGTGCTCATGACCTTCAAGGTTGGTGTGTTCAGCTACTCATATCAGAGTGCAATCCTAACTTGGAGTTAGGCTGGCAAAGTCAGGCCAGCAAAGTTTGGCTGGCACAAGGGCCACCATAAAGTGGAGCACTCTTGGAGTCAGGGAGGATGGCAGACATCAGGGACGAATGGAGGCCTGAGCACGCCCATGGCAGGTGATGAAACCGCGCCCCCAGGATGTCGCCCCACCCCCCTGCGTCACCATGCCATGTAAATGCCTCTCTGCCCCCAGAATAGCTCCATTTTGGTGCGAAATGGAGGCAAGGGAGGGCAGGCGGGCCAAAGAGTGCATGGTTTCCTCCACGGACTCCGCGCAATGGTGCTCCACCACCCTGCTCGCGCCACCCCAGGCTACAGGGTAAATATGCCTCTGGCACACATCTGTATGCTGGCCTCTCTGACTTCAAGAGTGGTCCAAAAATTCTTTAGGGTGTCCCTTGTGCCAGCCAAACTGTGCTGGCCTAACACCAGGTTAGGATTGCGCCCTCAGTGGCATAGCCACAAGGATAGCAGCACAGTAAGTACTGCAGGTGCCTCAATGTGTCGTGTAAGGGGCCCTCCCACTCTCCATCAGAGCCATTTCTGGGCAGTGACAGTAACAAGCAGCTGCTTGCCAAACCAATCAGTGTCTCCTGCATGTTGCATTGCTGCTCTGAATGGCTCCAAACAGAAATGGGAGTGGCTGTTTACATGGCACATTGCAGCCCCTGCAGTACTTACCACCCCGCCCCGCCCCCTCCTTTGGCTACATCCTGGATGACACAAGAGGGCCCCTACATGCAAACAACTGGCCAGCTCTCTCTCTCTCTCTCTCTCTCTCTCTCTCTCTCTCACACACACACACACACACACACACACACACACACACACACACACACACACGGGGGGGAGAGAGAGAGAGAGAGACAGAGAGAGAGAGAGAGAGAGAGAGAGAGAGAGAGAGGAGGGGGAGCTTCCACCCCATCCAGAGCCCCGCAAAAGCCGGGTCCCAGATCCCCTGGGGGCACATACTGCTGCGCGTGCACAGAGGAGCTTTCCAAGGTGCTGAGGCTGTACAAGTAGAGATGCCCAAGGAAAGATCAGCCACGGGGGACGCGCCTGGCACTTTTTCAGCCTCCGTTAATGGGAATGCGGCGCTTGCAGCTGTTCTGCCAGTGATTAAATGAGCTGTTATTGAGCATTTACTCTGTTGAACTGGCCTTTTCTCCTCCTTATTAATCATTCATTAGGCCTCCCCCCTTCAAGCCGCCCCTTCAGCAACACCATGTGCGTAAAAAGAGGGATGCTCTGGAGGGGGATTCGGGGAGAGGCTGGCTTGGCTGGCTGGCTGGCTGGCTGGCTTGCTCCTCCTCCAAAGCAACAAGGCAGCCCAGGATCCGAGGATGGAAGAAGTGATTCCAAGGGATGGGCCAGGAGCCGCCGGAGGTTGCCGAGTTAAAAAGGTAAAAGATGCACCGGCAGCTAAGCCTCGCTGTAAACACGTCGGCTTAAGAGGATTTACATACCATTTGTTAACCTTTGAGAGGAACCACAGAGAGCCTCATCACCAAAGACAACCGTAGGCGCATGTTCATTGCATTCCGGTTCTTCCAATCAAGCCCCAGAGTGCCCCCGATTTCACAGCACTTCCCCCTCACCAGCAACAATATGAGGGAGGAGAGCTCCACAACTCTTGCCAGCCTTGTTTGCATTACTGTGAATATAAGAACATAAGAAGAGCCATGCTGGATCAGGCCAAGGGCCCATCTAGTCCAGCTTCCTGAATCTCACAGCGGCCCACCCCAGGTGCCCCAGGGAGGCAGGAGACAACAAGATGCTTGCATCCTGTTGCCACTCCCTTACACCCGGTACCTGTAGCCCACCACCTTTGTAAGGAGGTTGCACAATCCATCATTGCCTATAGCCCACGATGGACCTTTCCTCCAGAAATCTGTCCAATCCCCTCTTAAAGGCATCAAGACCAGATGCCATCACCACCTCCTGTGGCAAGGAGTTCCACAGATTAACTACCCGCTGGGTAAAAAAGTACTTCCTTTTATCTGTTTTAACTCTCCCAACCCTCAGTTTTAGCGGATGCCCCCTGGTTCTGGTGTTGTGAGAGAGGGAAAAGAACATCCCTCTATCAACTCTATCCCTTCCATGCATAATTTTGTATGTCTCAATCATGTCCCCCCTCAGGCGCCTTTTTTCTAGACTGAAGAGCCCCAAACGCTGCAGTCTTTCTTCATAAGGGAGGTGCCCCAGTGAATACACTTCCCTACCTGGAAAAGAGGGCTTGGTGAGACAAGGAGGCCCTCTCCTTGGGCCTGGCTGGAACCAACCGTCATAGCAGTGCCCCCCCCCTCCCAGAAGCACCGCATGCTGGGGCCAAGCACAGGAATGGCCCCTTTCTCTCTCCCTGTCCCTTTTCCCCTCTCTTGCATTGTGTTCACTAAATGCAAAGCTGTTTTGTTTCAAACGTTGAACTGCCTTGAGTGCGGGGCAGAAAGTTGGCAAATAGCTGTAGCGAGGAACTAGAGCAGCAATTTTCAACGTTTTTCTTCTCCTGGCACACTGACCTCTATGGTCTTCTCTATGGTCTTTGCCTCTTGTGATGTCACTTCCGGCTTCCAGGATACTCTTCCTGGTTCTGCAGCTCTGTTTCTAGGGCAACTGCCTGTAGCAATGAATTGTCCGTCCCTCTTCCTCGGCCAGCAATAATTAATCTCTTTAATTATTTAATCTCTTTAAGAGCAATAATCTCTTTATTATTAAACTCTATTAACTCTATTAACCCTAAAAATAGAGCCACAGAACCCAGAAAGGTTTTTCAGCAATTTTCCGCTCCAAACTCACACAGCACACCTATTGGACCTTTAACAGCACAGCAATGTGCCACAGCATATCAGCTGAACTGCTGGACTAACAAATTAGGGCAGGCTTAGCCATTTGTTTAAGCTAAGGAGAAAAACTGGCTTTATAGTTGGACACCACCGATGGCAGTTCCAAGTGTCTCTTGGTGTCACCAAACACATCAGTAAGGGCAACACAGTTTGGAAGCAGATGTGCCCAGCATGGTAAATGCATTGTCTGCAAAACCTGAAGACAGATATAACATTAATGTGTGGAACAAATTTTATTCTCACATCCGAGACATTTTTTTTAAAAAACTGCTAAATGAAACTGAGGGCGCCTTCTTAACCTGGAGTTAGACTGGCACAGTCAGGCCAGCAAAGTTTGGTCAGCACAAGGGCCACGGTAAGCACGTTTGGACCAGCCTTGGACTCAGGGAGGATGGTGCACGCCTGTGTGCTGGCCTCTCTGATTCCAAGAGTGGTCCAAACATACTTCATGGTATCCCTTGTGCCGGCCAAACTTTGCTGGCCTAATTGTACCGGCCTAGCTCCAGGTTAGGATTGTGCAATGACAGTGCAATTCAATGCCTTCTTCTAAGAAGTAAGCCCTATTGACTTAATGCAGAGGTTTTTAAACTGGGGCATTGTGACACCCCAGCCAGAGAATCTCCGGCCCTGGCCCCTTAAGGGGCAGGGAGGAGAGCAGGCAGCAGAGCGACCCCCAGGATTGCTCTGCTTCCTGGGGCAAAAGGGGCTTCTATCTACTTACCCATTGAAGCATTGCTGTCCTGGGGGTGCAGGCAGCGATGGAATCTACAAATGAACAAGGGGAACGCTGGGCGGGACTTACGCGGGGCTTCCGCGTGATTGGCTGCCCGTCTGTAGCGTTCCGCAGCTGTCCTGGCCTCGGGGGGATTGCCCCCGGTTAGCGCACCCCCCCTGCTGCTCACCCAGGCACCTGGCGTGACCCTCACCTGTCCCCCGCAGCTAGCAGGAGCCCCCCTGAGGCCAGGGCAGCCGTGGAACACTACGGACGGGCTGCCACTCAAGCGGAAGTCCCGCCTACATCCCGCCCAGCGTTCCCCTTGTTTATTTGTAGATCCCATCGCTGGGTGCGGGGAGCCCTCAGAGGCATCCACAGGGCTCCCCAAGCCTTGAAAAACTTCTTTAAAAGATTGTGATGCACTTCCAGTTTTGCAATCGAGGTCCTTTATTTTAATGTTCTGTAGCTTACGGAGCCCTGAGGATGCCTCCATACATACACAGGATACATGGGTATAGATGTAGATTTTTTTTTTCATTTTTCAAACTGTCTACAGCCTGACTGAGATTCATTCAGGCCAAGTAAAACTAGTTCACTGGCCATATATATGCCCACAAGCTTCCAGCTCAGCTACTTTCAACCTTTTTCACCTCCCGGCACACTGACAAGGTGCTAAAATTTTCAAGGCACACCATCCATTTTTTGACAATTGACAAGGCACACCATGGTCCTTGTGGGAGGCTCACACCCCCAATGGCCCTACTTACCAATGCCCCTCCCCCATACTCCCACGGCACCCCTGCAAACCATTCGTGGCACATCAATGTACACCCTCCAATGTACACCCACCAATATACGCAGCATGCCCTCTTAGCTCATCTGAAGGGACCGTTCTTCAAGGGCTCTTCTCGATCCCAAATTAAAGGGGTGATGGCTCAGGGGTGAGCCTTCTCTGTAGTGGCTCCACAAATATGCAATTCCCTTCCAGATAAATAAGAACTACCCCCGTCCTCATGGCTTTTCAGAGAGCGCTCAAAACATATCTATTTCGCATGGCATTTGGAAGATGGGTGGATGTTACTCCTCTTTGATTCTGCAATAGAGCTGTAGCCTAATTGCTTGCCTGATGAGATGTGTTGGTTTCTGTTCTGTTTTAAATAGTTGTGTGTGTGTGTGTGTGTGTGTGTGTGTGTGTGTGTGTGTGTGTGTGTGTGTGTGTGTGTTTAATGTTAAATTCAATGTTTTCAACACTTTTATTGTTGTTGTTTTCTACTTATTGCTTTGTACTTTTTAATGTAGCTTTGTAAGCCGCCTTGAGCATTTGCTTTGGCAGGGGAAAAGCAGAGTATAAAACTTTCAAATATATAAATACATGTACCATGTCACATAGGTAGAAAATCACTGCTCTAACTTGTTTGTTTACCACACGTCTATGTGACCTCTCTGCCAAAGCACATGCGGCAGTTTGCAGTTTAAAACAATGGCTAAAAGACACAATGCAAAAGGGAAAAGAGACGGGGTGGAGAAGGGTAAAAAAGCAGATTCAATATATTGATTCTTTCAGGGTGTGATATAATAGAACTGACACAGACTGTTCTGGAAGGAGAGGAGCCAAATGGCTGCTGGTCCTGACTGAACTGATGGAGGTGGGACTCACCGGCTCACCTCTCTCTCTCTCTCTCTCTCTCTCTCTCTCTCTCTCTCTCTCTCTC
>JAJKFI010000013.1:15193404-15209098 GCA_029204185.1 Lerista edwardsae
CTCTCTCTCTCTCTCTCTCTCTCTCTCTCTCTCTCTCTCTCTCTCTCTCTCTCTCTCTCTGATGCAGCCAGGTGGAATGGCAGCTGCCGAGGAGGGGAGGCAATTCTGTTTTCATCTCTGAAATGCTGGACAGCCTGTGGCCCGCCGTTGAATGGCCTGCTGGGAAATAAGGACAATATGAAAATGAACTGCCAAACCTTGACCAGCTGCATCAGCACAGCGCAACACTACCGCGGAGGTAGCCGCTCAAGGCAGACATAGCTCTGAAGGCTGGATTTCAGGGTCAGAAGCCGTGTTGTTCCCACAGGGAGGGCAAAAGACTAAGAGCACAATCCTAACCTGGAGCTAGGCCGGCACAGTTAGGCCAGCAAATTTGGCCGGCACACCATAAAGTATGTTTGGACCATTCTCTGAGTCAGAGAGGCCAGCACACAGATGTGTGCCATCCTCCCTGACTCCAGGAGTGGTCCAAATGAGCTTCACGGTGGCCCTTGTGCCGGCCAAACTGCTGGCCTAACTGAGCCGGCTTCAGGTTAAGATTGCGCTCTAGGTTTTGCAGGAGCCTGAGCTCTTGTGTAACACAGGCCCTCCCCCTTGCCTTCAGAGCAATTTGTGGCTCAGAGAGCTTATCAGGCCTCTACTTATGAGGCCTCTTCTCTCCCCCCCCCCAGCCCTGCCCTTCAAGCAGTGGGCCCTAACCTGGGCAACCCCTTCCAACTTTGAGATAGAATCAGTGGTGTCATTCAAATGATTTAGGAACAGGAACTCACTTTTGATTGGCACTTGTCGGGAACCTGGAACCAGCCACGGAGCCCGTTAGGATCCGGAACACCCGTTCTGGTCCGTTCCCCCTGAATGACATCAATGGATAGAATGTTGTGGTGATACGATCCTCCTTAAATGTTTGCGACACCCAAATTCATTCCCCCCACCCCCTTTTCAGAAGCACAGTCAAGGCAGGAGGAACGGCTTGGAAACTGACAGCCTCCCTATCAAAGCTCTCAAGAAAATTATAATGAGAACATAATTACTAGGGTAAATCAGACAACGAAAAGAAATTCTCAACTTCCCCACAAAGTGTCTCATTCTTTACTGTTTGTTGCAAACCCACCTCCTGGGGCTATTTTTAGCTCAGTACATGCCACAATTGTTCAACTTGCTCTAATAAGCAGTTCTAAATGCCTTAGAAGCAACACCCAGAAAAGGTGAGGCCCAGGGTGGGGGTGGGGGTGGGGGTGGGGGAAGTTATCCTGATAAATTGTAGCATTGCTGGGAAGATGTCTAGTCTTATCATCACCATTGTTCACTCCTATTGTTCATTGTTCACAGTGTGGGACTCCTATCCCCTGCTTGCTAACGCATTTGGGTTCGGGCCTTGTCCCATGTTAGGGTACAGGAGATAGGGGGCAGCAGGACCTTTATGGCTGTGGCCCCTGAGATGTGGTGGAAAGTCCCTTTGGAGGCTACTTGTTTATGCACATCTCTCTTGGTCTGCAGACAGAGCAAAGCCTGCAGATAGACTCATGCGGACCCAGCCAATGGGCTGCCCAGGAACACAGGAAGAGAGACACCCCCTCTACTGTTTCCCCGCCCCTGTGTGCCATGACACTCCGCCACCATGCCACGCCACGCCAGGCTCCATTTCGGTGCGGTACGATAACAGGGGAGGGTTGGACTGTTACTGTTGTATTTTCCAGTTCAATATCTGCTGCATGTACAACTGTGTGGAAAGAAGCACAACAAGCTGCCTTCCTGCTGTAGGCATTCCTTAGGGTCCAACAACTCAGTATAACTAGCTCACAGAGAGGCAATGATGGAAAGAAGCACCGGCAAAACAGAGTGAATGACCACAGCAGCCTGGCTTCTGGGGAAGGTCATGGCTTGGACTCTGAAATTCCAAACGCCGCTCACCTCCTCCCGCTCCAGCGGCGCTGGGCATTTGCCCGGGGCATCTGCCCCCTGCTGCCAAATGGAAGGACTGCAATTGGACTGCCTCCTCCCATACAAGGCTGCATGCATGCATAGATCATCAGGGGCTGTCCTGTTTTGTGTTCCTCCACATCTGAAGTAGGGCAGAGATGGGGATGAGGGACAGGGCCTTTTTGATGGAACTAGATGCTTCTGAACGTAGACTGATTTTGACTGGGCAGGAGGTTTAGTCGAGACGGTTAAAGCCTCCATTTGCCTGAAGCTAAGATCCGAAGGTCGCCCATTCAAGATCACCGGAAGCTTCCGTGAGCAGCAGACCTTGAGAATTGCAACTGATAAGAGCTGAGCTGCCTCCAGCTGCCTGTGAGAGAGGAGTTGTACTGGGTCAGCTGTTTCTTTGGTGGGAGCAGAGAAACCGTCTATCAGCCAGCAGGAAGGCAATCATGCGGCCAGAAAGAAGGACTAGACCACGAAAGTTCCATCTGTATGTTGTAGTTCTTGAAAGATAGAACCTCTTTGTAATTTGTAAAAACCCCTTAAAGTGGTTTAGAGAAATAAAGCCTGACTATGTAAACCGCCTTGAATTAAAGTCAGAGGAGCAATCTAATGACCAAAGAAAGGCGGTATATAAATATTATTATTATTATTATTAATATTATTAATATTATTATTATTATTAATAATATTATTATTATTATTATTATTATTATTATTATTATTATTCCCCCTTTGGCGCTTGCCTTGCAGCCTCAGGTGAGAAAACCCCAGTGTTTTTCAGACATGTTTACACACTCAACAAATAGGATGTACACTTCCTTCTAAAGATAAGGTAGGGTTGCTAATTCAAAAACATGGCCAGGGATCCTCATGTGCTCAAAGGGACCCGGGTGCTGAGTCCAGCCCTAGCACATCAGTTCACTTTTTGCGCATGACAGTGCATGGCAACGTCTACAGTATTTGTACTTCTTTCCATTACACCGGGTCTGCAGAACTTATGACCCACTAAAGCAGTGTTTCTCAAACTGTTGGTCAAGCCCCACTTGGTGGGTCACGACCTGATGTCAGATGGGCCATCTTGGAAGCTGCAGACCTTACACTTGCTATATTCCTTTTCTAAATGGTAGCAATTTGAATTTTCAAGTGAGGAGGTGTTTTTTGTTTGCTTTTAGTTCAGTGCTTTTACATCATATTTTGTCCTCATCTTGCTTTCTGCGATCAGGGATGTTTCATGGTTGTGCAATTGCTGCCATCCAAGAACGCCAGTTTGCATTCTAGGAGTATCATTTTATTACACCACAATGATGGCACTTTCTGCTTGTCACTTCTGGCCATGACATCACTTCCAGGTTAATGACATCATTTCCGGTGGGTCCTGACATGAAAGCCATTCTAAAAAGTGGGTCCCAGTCTAAAACGTTTGGGAACCACTGCACTACGGCAAACGCAGCCCTCTACAACCCCTTTGCCTTTGCAGAACCAGCAAGCAGCAAAACAAGCCTCTTGATTCTCCCATGGGCTGCCATTCATGCACACGATGTGTGAGCTGTGTCTGGCTTGGTGGATGATGACTTGCACAGGCTTGTCTTAGCTGCTTGCAAGTGGGGTCCTCTGTCTTTCCCTAAGCTCCTGATTCTGATCTCAGCATTGCTGGTTGCAAAACCTGTTCACAAAGGCAATCTGCTTTCCCAACTTTTTATTTTTTTCGTAATCGATTTCTCTATGATTTACTGTGAGCTGACGACAAACGTGAGCCCCAGGCTAAGGTTGCTTGTTTTATGATAAGGCAGCAAAAAGGTCAACAAGCAAATCTCTCCCTATTGGCTTATTTTGAACCAGATAATGCAGGACATTTTTCCCCTCCTGTTTCCAAATCCTGCATCCTCCCTACCTTATTCCCCCCTTCCACAATGAGGCTTTTCTGCTCCCTCTGTTCCTCTCCTATGGCCCGACTTCCTGGCCCTCACACAGAATTTTCTGGCTTGGTGATGCTGAGTTGTAAAACAGTCCCTGGATAAAATTCCCTGGTCACCTGGACACTACTGAGAAAGCGTGGGGGCATATCTCCTGCTGGTGGGCTTCCTGGAGACATTTTTGTCCGCTGTGAGAAACTGGGTACTAAACTAGACGAATTGCCCATTCTTCCAGAGGAAGAGGTGGATTACATAAGAACATAAGAGCCCTGCTGGATCAGGCCAAAGGCCCATCTAGTCCAGCTTCCTGTATCTCACAGCGGCCCACCAGGTGCCCCAGGGAGGCATGAGACAACAAGATGCTTGCATCCTGTTGCCACTCCCTTGCACCCGGTACCAGTAGCCCACCACCTTTGTAAGGAGGTTGCACAACCCATCATTGCCTATAGCCCACGGTGGACTTTCCTTCCAGAAATCTGTCCAATCCCCTCTTAAAGGCATCTAGACCAGATGTCATCACCACCTCCTGTGGCAAAGAGTTCCACAGATTAACTACTCGCTGGGTAAAGAAGTACTTCCTTTATCTGTTTTAACTCTCCCAACCCTCAGTTTTAGCGGATGCCCCCTGGTTCTGGTGTTTTGAGAGAGGGAAAAGAACATCCCTATATCGACTCTATCCCTTCTGTGCATTATTTTGTATGTCTCAATCATGTCCCCCCTCAGGCGCCTTTTTTCTAGGCTGAAGAGCCCCAAACGCTGCAGTCTTTCTTCATAAGGGAGGTGCCCCAGCCCCGTAATCATCTTTGTCGCTCTCTTCTGCACCTTTTCCAGCTCCACTATGTCCTTTTTGAGATGCGGCGACACAATATTCCAGGTGCGGCCTTACCATCGATTTGTACAATGGCATGATAATATTGGTGACCATCTCTCTCCAGTGCCTAGTCTATCTGCCCGCCCCAAGCTAACAGCTGGGAAGAGGAAGGCAGACACCCTCTTTGCCTTCCTGAAGCAGGATTATCGATCCCGGAGGGAAGGGGACCCAGGAGACGCATTGTTCAGCCTGAGCCTCATCAATTACGAGAGCTCTGGTAAACTGGGCTGCGGGCTCGGGACACTCCCGCGTCCCTTTGTGCATAGCCAATTATTCCCGCCGAGGATGACTGAAAGGGGGAATGAAAGGGACCCCAGGGAGGGCAGGTGGGGCAGGTCACATGATACAGTTTTACTGATGTCGTGGGTGGCGTGGGTTGACTTGGAGATCGCAGGCGATTCTGGCAACATGATGCCATTTGGCCAGTTCTGGGGCATGAGCTTCCATAGGCCAGAATCGCCTTCGTAGGTTGACCTTCAAAATGCATACATTTTGCGCCATGTCAGGATGCCTGCAAAGAATCCTGGGAAGCACATGCTGAAGACAGGCAGATGTTCCAAAATGCAGCTGGAGCGACTCGTAGAAACATGGACTGCATGGTAACGACTTTGCTTGCAGGACAGAGAAGGTGTGTTCTCACAAAGCTACTTCCACAACACTTCCAGCACAATCCCATGCATGGATACCCAGAAGGAAGTCTTACTGACTTCAAGGAGGCTATAATGGGACTTCAGAGGAGAGAGGCAGGGTATTCTGTTTGTAGCTTGATGGAGCACCAAGACCCTCTATTGGAAGTGAACATCGGAAGCTGCCTTTGACTGAGACCATGGGCACCAACTGGGGGGGGGGGGCTCTGGGGCTTTGGGCGTACCTGGGTTTTACCCGTGGGGGCAGAGCCCCCACATCAATGCCAGCCCCCCCCAGCAGCCAGCACCCATGCCTGTTGGCCTGGCAGACCCCTTCCCGAGGCTGGGCCGTGTACTTGCGACTGCAGTAGCATGTCCCGGTCTCGGGAGGGGGTCTGCTAGCTTGACAGCCGCCTCTCCTGAAACTGGGACGCGCAATTGCAGCTGCGGTAGCACATCCAGGTTGTGGGAGAGGCGGCTGTCAAGTCGGCAGACCCTCTCCCGAGGCCGGGGCGTGCAGTTGTGGCCACGGTAGCGCGTCCCGGGCCCGGAAATTGACGGGGGCGTGGCCACCTCAACGTCAGGGGCATGGCCAAGGGCACCCATGATTTTTAAAGTAAGTCGGCGCCACTCACTGAGACCATTGGTTAAGCCTGAGCAATACCAGCAGCAGACCTCCAAGGATTCAGCAGGGCTCTTTCCCATTACCTGTTACCAGAACTACAATACCAGTACAATCCCTCTCACACAATACCAGAGGGACATCCTCTAAAGCTAAGTGTTACGAGAGTTAGGTAAACACACTAGGTAAATAAATATTTTCTTTTGTTCAAACAAAATTAAGTAATTTTGTAATTAAGTCTGTGGAACTCCTTGCCACAAGATGCGGTGATGGCATCTGGCCTGGATGCCTTTAAAAGGGGATTGGACAGATGTCTGGAGGAAAACTCCATCACAGGTAACACGCTATGACGGGCATATCCAGTCTGAGATTAGCTGGTCGCTCATCATAAGGGCCGGGTAGGAATTTTTTTTCTGTCATTCAAATTGGCCATGGATGACAGGTGTTTTTTTTTTTTTTTTGCCTCCCCCAGACTGGGGGACGACGACAATGTGCTCAGTAGGTTTCATGATTTACGCTTGTGTTTAATAAAGTTAAACCCCAGCCTCAGTCTGGTGTCTTCCTTGGGGGTGGTGCAAGGGTAATAGGCTACCTTGGAATGCCAGATGCAGGGGAGTGGCAGCAAGTTACAAGTATTTGGTTGTCTTGTGCGCTCCCTGAGGCATCTGGTGGGCCACTGTGAGATACAGGAGGCTGAACTAGATGGGTCTTTTATGGTCTGATCGCTTTACTTATATTATGTTTTTAAGTAATGCTGAGGACTGAGCTCAGGAACTTTTGTATATACATAATATGCTGCATCTCTGAGATATGGATCCCACACAAATCTCTTGCTGCCCTCTCACGTAGCCTCTCATACGGCTACATTTCCTCTGGTTCTCTGCAAAAAGGGAATGACTATTAAACCTGTTTTCAGTGTGCAGTGATCAGATGCCCCTAATCTCTTGGCCATAGAAGCCTACCCCACATAATGTTTGTTCAGGCACAATCCACCGGATAATTCAGTAGAAGACTGCTCTGGAAATTTCAGAGAGAGGGGGTGTTCCATAGCACACACACCCCCCACTGCACTAAAAATATTACTGTCGGAGTGCAGTATCTGCAGGTCCGACATCTGTAAATTTGACTTTGCGAATTTAACTTTGTGACTTTGCGACTTTGACTTTGCGACTTTGTGAATCTGTGAATTTGAATTTGCGAATTTAAACACCTTTAAAGACAAAAAGGGAGGCCTGGCGTGCTGTGGTCCATGGGGTCGCAAAGAGTCGGACACGACTTAGTGACTGAACAACAACAAAGACAAAAAAAAAGCACTAAAACTGTGGTTCCTACCATTTTGCAGCCAGGCTGTGCTGTTTCCAAGCCTCTAGAGCTCTTTTTAGTGCTGAAAGACCCACTTCCGGGTCGCACAGAGGTTCCTGTCTTCTCCCAGAATGCATCAGCACTAAAATGCCTCGCGGTTTAGGCATGGAAATGGAGCAGTTTGGCTGTGAAACCCTGGTTTTGGCACTTTTCCCAGTTTTAAAGGCATTTCAATTCTGACCCGGAAGTTGCAATTTTTGACCCTAAGAATTCCTTTTGAGGGTCAGGAGGCTGCCCGTGACTTCCCCATCCTTCAGAAGACCCTCCAGACAAGACCAGAGTACAACTCCAGTTGGGTCAGGAGGGTATAGGTTTGGCCTCCACCTGGAACCTGCAGGGTCCAGAGTCAATGGTTAGTTAAAACCGCGGGTCCCAAATCTGCAGGTCAAGGGACAGGACCTGTATATGTCTTCAATGTTATAGGGAGGTTGGATCCTGAGCATTAACAGCCCATAGCCTGGTGGGAGTCAGTCAAAGAAATCTCCTCACTAGAATTTATATAACATTGCTGTCGATTTGGTGCTTGCACAGAAAAAAGCCAGAACACTGATCTTTCTTTCATTTAACGGATTATTTTTAGAGGCCCCTCGAAGCTTTCTACCTTCCATTTTCCTGTTGCGTTGATTGCAACACAACTCTGTAGCCTCTGCCTTTCATTTCAGTGTTTTTATGCCAACCGAAACGCAGCACTCTGCTAGAATTCGAGAATCCTTTGAAGCTCGGTAAACGACTACCTGAAAAGCAGGCAAAAACCTTCAAAAATATGTTGTAGCATGGTGTAGGAAGAACATCAAGATAGTGAAAAACTCTGCAGTGCTGGCAGGCATGTAGAGGCCTCATCTTGTTTGGCAAAGCATCCTGAACAAGTACTGAACGTTAAGGCGTGTACATTTTTCTAACTACATCAGAGCAACAAACCGTATTTTTAAATGATTTTCTGCAGGATTTCTCCAACATAGCAGTTCTGTGTTGCACAGTCACCCCCCCATGCAGCCAGTGTAGTCATGCACCCAGTTCTCACCGGTTCCCGAGAACCGGTTTCTAAATGAGCTGGCCCCGCCCACGGCAGCTGGTCCGCCAGTGATGTCATGCAGCTGGAACGGCGTTCCAGTTGTTACAATTAGTGGACTCCGCCCACTTAACTCATTGCTGGCTCCTTGTTTTTTTTGCTTCGGGTTTTTTTTGCTCCGTTTTTTTTGGCTTTGCACTTCGTGTTGGTGTGTGTTTTTTGTGTGTGGCTCCGTTTGTTAATTGGACCAGAAAACAGGGCCATTTCCTGCCCATTTGAATTTGAATTTCAATTGCAAGCAGAGGCAAATCTAAGGGAGGGCAAAGCTCTTACGTTTTGAAAGAAGCCTTACCTTGCAGTGGAAATCACTCCTCTCCTGCACCATTTTAGCCAATCCTCACAGGGAAAAGCAACATCTTGGCGTTGCTTACTGGCTACAGCAGCAAGGGAGAGGAGCAGTGGTGACATGGAGGGGAAAGGCACAGGAACGTGCATTCCAGAACCTAACCTTAGGGCTGGCTCCGCCCACTCATCGCTGGCTTTGTTTTTTGTTGTTGTTTGCTCCGTCCCCCAGCCTCTCTGTTAAGTGCTCCTAGAAATGCAGACCTCTCTCCCTCCCCTTGCAGGATCACCCCCCAGCCTCTCCTTTAAGTGCTCCTAGAAATGCAGACCTCCCTCCCCCCTTGCAGGATCGCCCCCAGCCTCTCCTTTAAGTGCTCCTAGAAATGCCTTTCCTTTCAGACTTCCCTTGCAGGATCCTTGTGCATGAAGAGATTTTGTGTGAGCACAGAGCTTAGCATTGCTGCACTTCCTTGTAGCCTGCAATTCACTATATCGATCTTTGTGGAAGTTGATTTTCCCTGTGTTTGGAACTGTGGTGAGTTCTCTAAAAAAGTGTAAAGGGAAGATGTACACGGAGTTGTTGTTCTTTGTGGGTGTCATGAAATTGTGGTCTTATGTGAACCTGGTTAGTTGGGAGAGAACTACTCAAGTGTAAATGGCTCAGGTGGGGGTGATTAGTTCATTGATATAAAGTTAAAAGCCTCAGGGAACAGACCCCTTTGGCTGCTCTCAGGGAAGGTTAGCCTCACTATGTGCTGTGGAAGCTGGTTGTAGTCAGTCAGTAAGGTAAAAACCCTATAAGATTTTTTTTTATTGTCCTTTGAGTTCCTCTCAGTTAAGTTATAAACAAAGGGGTTGATTATTGTCATTTTAATATTCAGGTTTTATGGTACAGAGCCTCTGTAGTTTATTTATAACTCTTAATATATGTCAATAAAATTGGGTTTTTTACTTCTGTTATTTGGCTTTCTTTTAAGAGGGATTTTTGCCCAGGAGCTCCCTTTGTTGTGTTGAGCCTGGGCTGGTGGCAGCAGCAGCTACACCTGAGGAGGGGAGTTACACCCCCCCCCTCAATGGGTTAACTAGATTTCCTCCCACAAGGTTTGTTGCTTTTATTGCTAGAATCTTAAATGATGTGGGTACTACTTTAAAGCAACATTATTTGACATAGTGAAGCATGAGATTTCTCCTGTCTCTCTTGAGAAGCAAGAAATTTCTTGTGAATATGAGACATAGTCTGTGACCATTCATAGGTCTACTAAAATGACATGCAGCATCCTGTTGGTCTGGATGGCATCAAATGAAGCTTGAACTGGGGATACTGTGGACTAGTAACTTGCAAAGTGGATCGCTATATGATGTAAATCCAAGTAGGAATCATAGTTCAGTATGATGGTTTCTGTGAATTAAGCTGTTGTTAAAGGCTGGTTTTCCCTCCTGCCAACTCTAAAGTTTGCACAGCGTTGATTACCCAGCGCAGTTATTTACAGGTGATAATTAATATTAATTGGGCATGATCCAGTGTAATTTAAGTGTTTTTACATTGCATTGATTTTGAGTAGTCAAACATGTGCTTAACTCTCCCTCCAGTTGAAATCCCTAAGACATAAAGACTGATCTAAACTGTTTACTCAGAAGTCAGCCCCATTATTTTCAGTTGGATCTTCCAAAAAGACAGGCTTATACTTGCAGACTTATGCATATATTGCTGAATGGCTTACTCTTTAGAAAGTGTGTTTAGAATTTCAGCCTTGAGAACTATTGGCTGAATTCTGTCCATAATTGTAAAGATTATCCTATTTTTCCTGTGTCATTGCATTCCTCCTACCTCCAAATCACTGACAGTATGATGGGTTTAGAAGACCTTGTGTACATTCTGAGAACTCTTTAGAGTATGGTCAGGCACACACAGCCCAAAAGAATTAGATTGGGAAGAGCTGACGTCCCCCTTCTCAGGCCTTCTTAACATGCTCTGAGAGTGATCTGGAATAGTTTAGGAATTGTTGGGTCTGCTTGATGACGTCACTTCCTGCCATGACATCACTTCCGGTGGGCGGACCCCAACAAGTGCCAATCAAAAGTGAGAACCTGTTTCTAAATCATTTGAATGACACCACTGCATGCAGCCTATCGAAGTCTATACCTCAGTGGTTCCCAAACGGTGTGTTGGGACCCACCAGTGGGCCACGAGCCAATTTCAGGTGGGTCGCGAAGCACCTAGAGCAGCCATATTGAAAATATGGGAAGATGGAATGCTGGGAAGGGGGAGGACTGTGTGGTTGTTTTGCTTGGGTCAAGGTTGTGAATAGGCTTTTTTCAGATTCACTTTGCTCTTGGACAATGGCTGAGAAAGAATCCAAATTATTGCTGCATGATCGGGAAAGCAGCAGGCTCTGGCATCACAATGACGGCACTTCCAGCTGCGACATCATTTCTGGTGGGTCCTGGACAGATTGTCATTCTAAAAAGTGCAAAAATGTTTGAGAATCACTGCTATAACTGATAACAGTCTAACCATCAGTGAGGGCCAGAGGCGGATCTACAGGGAGGGCAAAGCTCTAAGTGTTGCAAGAAACCTTACCCTGTCATGTAAATCCCTGCTCTCCCTTGCTGCTGTAGCCAGTAAGCAACACCAAGATGTTGCTGTTCCCTGTGAGGATTGGCTAAAACGGTGCAGGAGAGGAGTGATTTCCACTGCAAGGTAAGGCTTCTTGCAAAACTTAGAGCTTTGCCCTCCCTTAGATCTGCCTCTGGTGAGGACCATATTAATCCCAAGAGAACCAGCTGACAACCCTTTTGAAATATTTTTGCATCTCTAATGAATGGAGGGGGGATATTAGAACATCAGGGTATGTCTTAGCACACAAGCAAAATGGGCATCATTGCAACGGCAGTGGATTGGGTGGAGGGAAACCTTTCTGCTTGCAATAGCTCCTACAAGATGTATTTTTATATACAGTGTAAGTGTATCCTCCCACCCCGTTTGCTGAAACAATTCAACCCAAGGCAACTAAACAGGAGCAGAGATACATTGCGCGTCCCCCTTTAGAATCCTATTAGATTCTATTAGATATTAGAATCCTATTAGAGTCTAAAGATTAGATTTCTGCCGAGTGCTGGGGGGAGACCGGATGATGTTACCCTCCACCGCAACATAGCCCCCACCACATCTGGGGCTTTTCTCCATGTTAATGAATGGTAGCTATTCACTTACGTGGGGGAAAGTAAAAGGATGTGCTAAGGACACTCCTGAAGCCATCAAGAACTAAGACTTCCCTGCCTTTGCAGAACATTCAGTGGGAGGTTTGAGGGACAGGTTCTTCTTGGGTGGTGGCACCACAGTCATTACATTCCCTTCCGGGGGAGACCCAACAGGCTCTCTTTCTCTCTCGGCTTTCAGAGGTGTTTTGAAACCTTTTAAAAAAAACGTTAATAGGCAATTGGTGTAAGATGGAGAATAAGCCCTACGAGCAGTGGTGTCATCTAAATTATTTAAGAACAGGTAATCACTTTTGATTGGCACGTGTCGGGACCCGCCCACCAGAAGTGACGTCATAAGCCGGAAGTGAGGTCGTGGCAGGAAGTGACATGGAAAAAGCACTTTTTGAGGCCTCAGACAATTTTAAACTGACCCAACAGTTGCAACAGTATTCCACAGCACCCCCAGAACATGTTAAGGAGGCCTGGCATCATGTTAAAGTGACCCAACAGTTCCAAAACCCCAGAGCAGCTCATTTTTCAGTGGCAAGGCAAGGCAAGGCTCTGCTCGCTGCCTGCCTGCCTGCCTGCCTGCCTGCCTGCCTGGCTCTGAGAACATGCAGGCAACTCAAACATGCAGGAAATTCAAACGTTGCAGGGGGCGGAGTCGACGAGTGGGCAGGCGAATGGGCGGGGCCAGCCATAATCCTAGAAACCGGTACTCGCGTACCCCCGCTTACCCCCTGCATGACATCACTGCCTACGAGGAAAGATAGAGGGAAGCTGGTATGTTTAGCTTGCAGAAGTGAAGGCTGAGAGAGGATGTAAGGATGCTCTTCAAAGATCTGAACGGCTGTCATGTGGAAGAAGGAACAAATTTGTTCTCCGCTGTCTCTGTAGAACTAGAATCCAATGGGTACAAACTGCAAGACAGGAGATTCTGGTTGGACATCAGGAAAAAATTCTTAATGGTAAGGATGTTTTGGCAGTGGACCAGATTGCGGAGGGAGGTGGTAGTTTCTCCCTCAGTGGAGACCTTCAAGCAAAGGCTCAACAGGCATCTTCTGGAGATGGTTTAGGACAATGGTTCCCAAACCTTTTAGCATCAGGATCCACCTAAAAAAATGTTTACCACCAGTGGCGTTATTCATCCGGTACGCTGGGCGGGACTTACCTTTGAGCGGCAGTCCGCCCGTTGCATCACACCGCATTCCGCCGCTTTCCCGCCCACCGCTCAAAGGTAAGTCCCGCCCAGGGTACCGGGTGAATAACGCCACTGTTTACCACTCACTCAAGCCTCTGTGACTATAATGTTGATTGGGCAGCAATGCTCCCACCCATTCCGTAGTAGGTTGTTTAACCATTGATGCACATAGCCTAATGTGCCTTATCAGTTTCGCAACCCATCAAAAAGTTGGTCAAGACCCATTGGTGAGCCATGGATCCATAGTTTGTGAGCCACTGCTCTAGGAGGATTTGCTGCTACAGGCAGGGGGTTGGACTAGATGACCTTGTGGGTTCCTTCCAACTCTATTCTATGATTCTGTCTACTCTTTTAAATCATTTTGCGCTTTGTTTAAGTTGCTACTGACATTTTTATTCTTGCTTTCTGTGGTTCTCTTTACTGTAGTGATATATATTTATTTCAAAGATTTTATAATCCTGCTCAAAGCAGTGTACAACAAACATAATATAAAATACACCAATAAAAACATGAAATAAAGCCATTTAAAAAAAGTCTGGTATGGTATGTGCCCCCTTCTTTGACCACTTTGTAGAAAGTGGGGATATAAGAAAATTAAGAAAGTGGAATGTGTGTAAATTGAAAGAAAATAGATGTGCAATTTTTAGATTGTGAGACCTTTTGGGACAGGAAGCCGGTCAGTTATTTGATTATCTCTGTAAACTGTTTTGTGACCCTTTTTGTTGAAAAGTGGTATGTGAATATTATTTTTATTATTAATAATAATAATTGCTGCTGTGATTGTGACTATTATCGTTGACTTCATCTTGTGCGGCGGTGGTGTGAATTTCGGTTGCAAGACTCCTTGGGCTTTCTGTGGTAAAGGAAACTTGCCATGAACCACTTGGGGAAGGGGGAGCAAAATAATATAAAGATGACAAAGACACTCTTGATGATTTATCATTGGAGTTGTCCTTAAAGCCAATCACGGATTATCTCTGGAATTGTTTGGCGATGATAAATACAGCTCGGTAGAAACTGAAACCCTACAATTCCCAGCAATCTCCTGGGAGGGTGAAGGAAGGCAAAAAAAGGAGTGGCCTTATTTTCACCCACCCCTACAATGTGGGAGGGGTTCCCCAAAAATAATAAGAGGCAGTGAGAAAGGGAAGTTAACAGCCCAATCCTAAACAGTGCCAGGCTAGCAGGGCTGGCACAGCAGGGCCATATCCTAAGCCCAGCAGGAGGCGGCAGTGGCAGCACAGCGCAGGGCAAGGGGAGGTTTTCCCCTTGCACCCACGTAAGCCCAGCCAGCCCTATGGGGCTGCTCAGATGTGTGCAGCAGCAGCCTGGATCAGGGCCATCTTGGCCAAGGACGGGGCTTAGGAGTTGGCACCACGGCTGTCAGACCTCTTCACCTCCGTCACTGCTTGCCGTGCTGCCCCATTACGCCTCTGGCAAGCCCTCAGCAATGTCCTGCGCCAACCGAGTGCCGCTGGCGCTCGACCAGCGCGCAACCGGTGCAGCTGACAGGCGTGGCGGCGCCCGAACGCCAGCGCTGCTGCTTGCGCCGGTCCAGCGTTTGACTCGCCAGTGCAGATGCACCTGACGGCACATTTGCAACATCACTGGCAGTGCAATCCGATACCCCCCCCTTAGCGCCGGCGCTGCGCTCTTGCTGCGGCTGGACGTAAAGCGCATCCATGTCGGCGCTAAGGCGCTCGGCCGGTGCTCGCAACAGTGCCAATGCTCGGGCACCACGGCAGTGCCGGCCATGCACCAGGCAAGCATTGGCGCCGCTCGGTCAGCGCAGGGCCTCCGCGAGGGCGTTCCAGAGGCGTTCCGGGGGCGTTACTAGGCGGCGCAGTGGGCGGAGACCACAGTTATGATGCGGCTGTGACGCAGGATGTCCGTAATGCCAAATCCTAAACCCCGTCCCTGGCCAGGGCGGCCCCGATTCCGACCACTGCTGTCCACGTTCCTCTGCGCCTGCAAAACAGCAGGTGCAGATCCGAGCAGGCCCATAGGGGTGACTGGGGCTTACGCGGGTGTAAGGGAACAACCTCCCCTTGGCACTTCGCTGCCGCTGCCTCCTAATGGGCCTCAGGATATTGCCCTGCTATGTCGGCCTTACAAGGCCGGCACAGTATAGGATTGCGCCCTGGATCGGCGCCGGGGCAACGCCAGTATAGGATTGCGTTCAAAGTCTCAGAAGGGCTGAATTTTAGTTTCACACAATCAATGTTTACAAGTTTCAAGTCTTGGGAAAACTTACTTTGTAAAAGAAAAAAGAAAAAGAGACTTGGAGCCAAGTTTGACCTGATCTTGCCCTTCTTAGCAATAAAGTCCTGGAACAGTTTATTTGACTCCCCTCCTTCCTCTCCACACATACACTGTCGGGCCTCTCTCTTCCTTTGCCGCTTATGTCAACTTCGATCGATCAGCTCTTACCTAACCTTTCCAAGCTTTTATATCATTGAGATAGGAAAGGGCACTTAATGTGTAAATAACTGACCATGTGCCATTTTCTGTCAGTCTGGAATCATAGAGTCTTTGGACCAAATCCCTCAAAAATGTCAACTTTACTGATATATTATTTCTGGAGACTTATCTCCAGGTTGGGCACTTCCGTGACCCCCCCC
>JAJKFI010000013.1:15220402-15240675 GCA_029204185.1 Lerista edwardsae
AAAGAAAGAAAGAAAGAAAGAAAGAAAGAAAGAAAGAAAGAAAGAAAGAAAGAAAGAAAGAAAGAAAGAAAGAAAGAAAGAAAGAAAGAAAGAAAGAAAGGCACCACAAACTGTAATTGCAATACAGACTAATTTTCCCTTAACACAGTCCATTTTTGAAATTTTAAAAAATTGAGGGGTTTCCCCAACCTACCTGCTTTTGGAAAGCCCTGTCTCTCTCAGTGTCTGAAGAAAGAAGAGAAATCACTTTTCAAAACCACCCTTTAAAAGTTTCCCTAAGTCCACCAGAGACTCTTTTTTTTTTTAAAGAACTAATCGATGAAATAAAGTTAAAGAGGAGGAGACAGGGTCCTTCTTGTTTGGGGCCTGGTTTGGGGTGGAGGGAAATTGGTGAATGAGTCCAGTTGCTGCATAGCCTTTGACCAGTGGGGGATTTCAACCCTGATTAACATTTTGTTTTTGTCCAGATTAAAAGGTGCCCCCCTCCATTCAAATCAGGGCCCTCTGTCCTTATTGTAAAGGACAGGCCTGCTCCAGCCCCCCTTCAGATTGTCCGCTATTAACAATCCCATCTTTTGTGGAAGTGTTTCTCTTTCTCTTCGCTCACATTGTTGAGAGTCCTTCAGGCTCAGCTCTTCAAGAAAGTGTTTGCAAAATTATACCTTTTCTGCCAGCAACTCCAAAAGGGACCAGAGGGTTGTAGTTAGGAAAACATTATTGAGGCTTGTAATTCAATTAAAAATCCTAGCACTTTTTTTGAGGTGGGTGGAGGAAAAATAATGTGGGCAGCTGATGAAAAACTGAGATATTCAATTGTCTTCAACTTTGGAGCTCAAAGAATGCAAAATGCATTGTGAAACAGCTACAACTGTGTTGATGCATCACTTTTTTAAATAATCTGTGTCTATCAGATACGTGTGCAACTGTGCAACTGTGACTACAGACATTGCTATTGATGTGCATGGCCGTTTATTGGAAATAATCAACAAGCACCACTGCTTGCATTGCATGCAAATCTATTGCATGCATGCAAATCTATTCTTATGCACAGAAACATGTGCAGATCATCTGTGGGTAAGTCAAATTTAAAGTTCAAGGAGAAGTCCACGCAAGGTGAAAAAAGTGCCTCAGGATGTAGTGCCATCTGGGAAAAAAAAATCTATCAAAGTTCGAGGAGTAGTTTCCTGCATTTTATTTCATTCTTCATTCCTATCCTTTCGTTGGATGCTCAGTCCTAATTTACTAGCCTTTCCTTAATCCAGCAACAGTTTTTTTTTTTTAAAAAAAAGTTATTGTAACCAGAGAATCGGCAAAAGTGTTCACAATGAAGAAAAAAAACCTCTGCGCAGAAAGGGGGGCAGCCAGGACCTGACCCCTGCCCCACGGATGGGAGCTTTCTTGGAGCCCCCTGCTGTGCCAAGAGGGACCTTCAACATCAGCTCTGAAATTGGTGTGATTTGCCTGGGAAGCCGGCAGTCATCGGCCAACTGGCCTTGACAAGACGAAGGGGCAGCATATAGAAGATGCTTAATGGGTTGCAAAAGCACAGTAAGAACACACACACACACACACACAAACACACACACACACACACACACACACACACTGCTAGCCCTTCCAGAAAGGAGCAGACGTCCACTGTTTTCAATTCTAGAAGGAAACCTTTTGCAAGACTGCTATGGTAGAAATAGGCGCATGTGACCAGATGTCTTCTTTTTCCAGGACATGTCCTACATTTCAACCTTCTGTCCTGGGAAAAACTTCAAAATGTCCTACTTTTTAAGACAGACGTGTGTGTGTGTGTGTGTGTGTGTGTGTGTGTGTGTGTGTGTGTGTGCCAGCATCAAAGAGGCGCTGCCCTCATCGTGTGCTTGTGTGTTTGTCCTTTGTCCCTTTGTTTGTTGGGTCGCATTAAAGGAGGACAAGACACTCTAAAATCAAGATTTACAGGCATGCCCTGATATCCATTGGGATTCTGTTCTGGCTACCTGAAACTGTGAATACTGGGGTCACCTTTTTAAAGTTGGGGGAACATCAGTGGTTTTGCTGCAACAAGGTCAAAAAAAGAGATTTGTTTGATGTTCCCCTCTCTTTTTAATAGGTGTCCCGTAGCCTATTGGTATCCATGGATAACTGAAACCGTGGATACCGAATCAGTGGATATCAAGGCTTACCTGCATGAGTGTTTTTAGCTTTTATTTGGTAGCATCCTACATTTTTCTTGAATGTTCTCCATTTTGGGGTTCTATATCCTCCTTTGTGGTTATGACATCTGGTCATCCTGGTTATGGGGAGTCTATAGGGAGAGTGGAGAGGATGCTTGGATTCAATTGCCTTTCTGAGAATACGTGGCCTAGCAAATAATGTTTACTGATGCACTTTGATGGGTAGGTGGGATTGAGAGAGAGAGAGAGAGGGAGGGAGGGAGGGAGAGGGAGAGGGAGGGAGGGAGGGAGAGAGAGAGAGAGAGAGAGAGTTTGACTGGGACTTAGAAGTAAGCCTGTCCTAAGGCTTGTCATTCTGGTAGCAGCCACTGCCATTTGGGGTGGAGGCAAATGAAATGAAAACGCAGAGATGTGTATTTGTATGACCAGATGCAATGGGAGAAGGAGGGTACAAAAACAGATACTTGCATTGAAGACGTGATTTTAGCAGACAGCAGCTTCTCTTCAGGACAAACTCACCAGCCAAAATTCTGTCCTCTCTACGGTTATTGAAAGAACAGGAGCCCTGTCCAATTTTGCAGCTGGTCTCCCTAAAGAGAGGAGGAGATTCTTCCCCTCCCTCCATTGTGTTGAGCCTTTGTTTCCCCTTCCCTAGTTGTTCTCTATTATCTCCCCTCTCTCCCCCTCTCCCTTGAAACTTACAGCCTAAGCCTAGCCATGTTTACTCAGAAGTAAGTCCCACTAACTCAGGGCGCAATCCTGTGAGGCTGGCACAGTTAAGCCGGCAAAGTTTGACTGGCACAGGGGACACCATAAAGTGCGTTTGGACCACTCTCGGAGTCAGGGGGGATGGCACACTTCTGTGTGCTGTCCTCTCTGACTCCGAGAGTGGTCCAAACATACTTTACGGTATCCCTTGTGCCAGTCAAACTTTGCTGGCCTAACTGTACTGGCCTCACTCCAGATTAGAACTCTGCCCTAAATTCAATATGCCTTATTTTTTTTAGTAAGTGGGCATAGGATTGCAGTCTTTGATTGTAAACTCCTTGGGGCAAGGACCTTTTTTGCTTTTTGCACACTGCTCTAAAAGGGCAGCATGCAGTGAGAGCTCTGTGTAAATAATACATGGAAGAATTTGTCCATGAACCGAACTGATAAATCCAAAATATAAAAAGGTGGATGTGTACTGTACAGTAAACATGTTGCAGTGGGCCATGTTTCCTGAAGACTGGAATTGAGGTTCTGAGCCTGAAAAGGCTACAGATTGCTGAGGCAGATAAAGTGGAATATCGATGTCACCCCTGCCACCATCAAGGTAGAATTTGAAATCATCCTTTTTGATCTGAGAAATGTTCACAGTGCTGAATTGGGAGCTCTTGTAAGAGTTCTGTCTCGATGAGAGGAGGCTTTTTCAGATCTGTGAAACATATTCAGTCACATTTCTTCCCTTTTGACAAGTCTTCAGAAATCATATTCACACCTTTGGAAAACCCTGGCAAACTTTGACTGACATGAGATAATCAGCTTAATCCATACTTCAACATTTGTCATTTTGCAAATTCCTGGCCTAAGCAAGAGGCAGGTTTGGATGCCTCGCCTTGCAAGGAACTGTTTGAATGCTGAAGCAACCCAGGAGCACATTTAAGATGGGGATTTACCCATTGCACACTTATGATCATGGAAAAACAAGGCGGCAGCTATGAATTCAATGGCTGGTGAAATAAATGCATTCAGGGCACAATCCTAACCTGGAGTTAGGCCGGCACAGTTAGGCCAACAAAGTTTGGCCGGCACAAGGGCCACCGTAAAGTATGTTTGGACCACTCTCGGAGTCAAGGAGGATGGCGCATGTCTGCGTCCTGGCCTCTCTGACTCCAAGATTGGTCCAAACATATTTTGTGATGTCCCTTGTGCCAGCCAAACTTTGCTGGCCTAACTGAGTCGGTCTAACTCCAGGTTAGGATTGTGCCCCCAGAGGCGTACCTAATGGAGGATCACAGCACAAAGTTTGCAAGCCACCTCTCCCTTTTGGAGCCATTCCCAGTGGCTAGTGCAAAACGGAGGCTACTTGGCTCCGAATGGCTCTAAAGAGGAGGGGGAGGAGCTGCTTGCAAAACTTAGTGCTGTGATTCCATTCTAGGTATGCCTCTGAGTATATCTATGCATAAATAGAATAGAATTCTTCATAGATTGCTAACCAGGGCAAGAGAGTTTTCTTTGAGGATACAGTAGTTTGGTTGTCTTGATGGGATATCTGTATTGTTCTGCCAAAAGATAAAAGAATAGTACCAACCTGAAGATGGCAGGAGAAATCTGTGGTCTATTTTTGAATGGGAGACAGAATGACAGGCTGTGACAAGATGCAATACCTGTTGTGGCAGAACGGAGTCATAGTGGAGCTGATTAGCCAGACCAGGAATGTTGTGAGAAGGGCAGCCAGTAAAAGAACGGAGTCCAACCTTGAGGACCTGTCCAGGCTGGAATGACGATCACCTGCTGAAGCTCGATGTCACACAGCCAGAGGAGAGAACCACACTGTGAAGACTACATCTGGGACTGAGGATTCGGTGAATCGCAGAATACTGTATATTTGTAAAAAAAAAAGAAAAAAAAAACCCATAGGCAGTGGTGTCATCTAAATGATTTAACAACAGGTACTCACTTTTGATTGGCATGTGTCGGGACCCGCCCACCGGAAGTGACATCATAAGCCGGAAGTGATGGCGTGGCAGGAAGTGACATGAAAAAAGCCCTTTTTGAGGCCTCAGACAATTTTAAACTGACCCAACAGTTGCAACAGTATTCCACAGCACCCCCAGAACATGTTAAGGAGGCCTAGCATCATGCTAAAGTGACCCAACAGTTCCAAAACCCCAGAGCAGCTCATTTTTCAGTGGCAAGGCAAGGCAAGGCAAGGCTCTGCTTGCTGTCTGCCTTGCTCTGAGAACATGCAGGCAACTCAAACGTGCAGGAAATTCAAACGTAGCAGGGGGCAGAGTCGATGAGTGGGTGGGTGAATGGGCGGGGCCAGCTGTAATCCTAGAAACCGGTACTCGCGTACCCCTGCGTACCCCCTGCATGACATCACTGCCCATAGGAAAAACGGTGGTTAAGACTAGCCTGCCCATGTAAGCTGCCTTGGGCATTTGCTTCAGCATGGGAAAGGCGGGGTATCAATTCTTCAAAATAAAATAATAAATAAAAAAGGTTAGGGAGTACATATGTAGTTTCCAAGAGGTAACAAGTACCATGGTGTGCCTGAAATCACTGGGCAAGGTGGACATTTGTATTGCCCCAGCAAACAGTGAGAACATTCCTCTGACCCCACTTGTCAGGTGCCGTTTGCTCTTCTGGCAAACTCAAAGTGCAAACCATGACATTACCACAGTACGATGGCTGCTTGCTTCAAATAACATGGCAGGCTTAACCAGCGGTATCATCCTGGCAGAACGGCCCAGTACGCTGTTCTGCTAGTTCCACAGATGGGCCCGGGCTGCGCCGCCTCTCCCGAGGACGGGCGAGCTGCTCCTGGGCCCTCCCGCCCTCCCGTGCGTCCGAATCACTCTGAAATGGAGCGATTCCAGGCGCAGGGAGGCGTGGCTGGCCTCCGCCATAGGGGCGGAGGGCTGCCAATCATCCGGGTGTTCCGGTTCCTGGCGCGCCTGGATGACATCACTGGTCTTAACTCAAGTGTCAGTTTTTCTTATCATGGTACTATCAAGATGTGGAACGGCAAAGACCAATTTTACTATTGATGCCTGAGTGCTCCCCTGTATTTTATTGTAACATGTACTGTTTTAATATATATTTATGTCAAATTTTAATATTACTACTGTGTTCTACATGTTTTCTTGCATATTTGTCTATATGCCTAATAAAGGTCGATGAGGAGGAGGAGGAGGTGCCATTTGCACCTTCATGGCCATTCTCCATGAGGGATAAGTCTCCTCATGGCTGTTACCAATCTGTGAATCTGTTGGCTGTGTTCAGGCTCAGTTCCAAGTCCTCATCTTGACTTCTAAAGACCTAAGCCAGTGTTCTTCAGCCTTGAGGTCGGTACCCCAATGGGGTTGCCAAGCCTCAGTTCCAGGACTCGCAGCAATTTACGGGAATGAAAAAAGTTTGAAGACCACTGAACTAGAGCACCATCAGACAAAGGAGGATGGATCTGGTGTACCATTCAAGTACCAGGAGATTGTGCCCCAGTTCTTAGCAACTGTGCTAAAATAGCTTTGACTAATGCCAGGCTTCATGGTAACTTTTCCTGCTCTCTCCAATAAGAATACAGGCAATCCCCAGTATCCATGGGGAATAGGTTCCTGCCACCACCCCAGTATTATTATTATTATTATTATTATTATTATTAATAATAATAATAATAATAATAATAATAATAATAATAATAATAATAATAATTCAATGGAAAAGGAAGGGTAGCCCAAACTCCTCTCAGAAGCCCTGCACTTCCCCACCTCTAAGCAGAGCAGCCCTTAAATGGATGGGGTCAGTCGGTCAAGCGGGCAAAGTCACTGCAGCTACTCACCTGCCCACCCACTCAAACACAAATCAGCCGCCTGTTCGCTCATTCGGTTAAAATGCAAGCGAATCTGGCTGCCGTCTTCTTTTTTGAAAAAGCAGGATGGAAGTAATGGCGGCGATGTGATGATATCATCACTATTACTTTTGGGGGGGGTGGGGGGGCAGCCAGCTGGATATGCCCCCAGTGGCACTTCCAGGACTGTCCCTGGTGGCGTGTACATGTTGGTGGTCAGAATCCCGCTGTGTAGAGCCAGAGTGAGTGTCAGAATAGGGAGTCCAAGCTGAAACCCTGTTTTGGTTCTTAAGCACTTTCGGTAAATGTTGATAAACCTTAATTTTTTTGCAGGCGTACATAGACTTGCCCCTTTCTTCAACACGGGATCCCTGCACGCTATTTCTTTCTCCCTAATGTACACATGTTTAAAAAGCACAACAGGCAACATAGAGCAAGGGCTCTCAGTGGAGAGGAACCCACCAGGACAACCAGAGCAGATGTAATGTGATGTCATGTTTTTGAAAGTCGGAAAAAGAGATGGGGATTGAATTGTGTGGAAGCAGCTATGCCCCGCCCCAAGTTCTCAGTCCAAGCTTTCCAGGGAATATGCCCCATTGGGCGATTGTGGTGTCAGTTTGGGGGCTGGACTGGAAGGACAGGATCCTCTGAGCCTCCTTTCAGGAAACTTGGAAGCTTTATTGGAGCTGGAAGCCCAAAAGGTGGACATACAAAGTTGGGAGGGAATGTGTGTTAATGTGTGGGAGAACATGTGTTCAAACTTAGAACTGCTTTGTCCTTTCACAGAAACCGGAATGTGTTTCTCCCTTTGGATTGAAGTCATAGCCTAAGTTGACTTGCTAAGAGGATATTTCTCCTTTTTCTTTCAGAGCCCGATGTCATTTGCAGAGGTAGCTCTTCATTTCAGCAGAGAAGAGCGGGCTCTTCGAACTCCAAACCAAAAGTTCCTGCATGAGGCTGTCATGACTGAGAATGTGACCTTTGTAGGTAAGGAAGATCCTTTGGCCCTTAATTGACAGCTGCCCCAGATAGGAACCTCTGCTCCATTGGATGTGGCCAAGGGGAGTTGGTGGTCAGGCTCCATGATCTGGACATGGCTGATGCTATGCCTGATAGCCCTATGTCCTCCCCTACTGGCCAACCCAGATCTTGGTCTCTTGAGAAGGAGGGTAGCCCCAACCTGGCAACAGGGTGCATAAATTAGCTGGAGGTCTCTTGGATGCCATAGGGAGGAGGTGACCAGAGATGATGTGTCCAGTGTTGTCTGGTTATCAAAGCAATCAGCCCCACTGGCTCCCACTCTATCAATCAGGCCAGACATTTGGAAGAAGCACGTTTCATGTGTGTCCGCATCTTGCTTACACAGTACATTTGAGCCAAGTGAACAAAAGCTACATCCTGGGATCATTCTGACTTTGAACAGGGAGACAAAAGAACATTTGAAAACCATTGGTGGCCTCACCCACTCTTGGCCAAATTCATTCAAGGAATTGTTGAAAAAGCAACTGTCCTCCAGAATTGGTTAGGCTCCTGCACCCTTGGTAAGATGCAAAACAATACTAGCACCCATTTAGGGCTGTGGATGAGGCAATGAGGGCCATCAAACTACACAATGAGGTTCCTTGATGAGCTCACTCCATGAAAGATCCCATAGTGTATCAAATCGTGGTTCCTTTCAGTGTCTCATAGGGAGCATGGTCTGTGTTAGCTGGAAAGCCTCACCCTCTCCATACTGTCAAAGACAAGAGAGTTGGGTGTCCCTGTGAAAGCTCTCAGAATTGGCACTTGTGGGCACTTTAACCCTTTGAAGCTGCACATCAGCCTGTCAAAAACAGTCAGGTGCCCATTACAGTGAGTTTTGTATTATCTCTAAATGGGGCATCCAGAATGTGCCTGGTAGTTACCCCATGGCAGTATTCCAGTACTCAATAACAGTAAGAAATAATTGGGGTGCCTTTTTCCATTAAGTCACAAACCCTTCCTCGAGCATGATTGTTATTAATGAACTGTGGTCGTTTTGGACTCAAGATGGGGAAGGTCCAACAAATGAGGTTCCCTTGTTAGTGACATTTTAATGGTAGGTTTTTTATAGACTTCACTTGGTAGCCCCTAAAGTCTTACAAGAGGAGACACCCTTTCTCAAGAGGGGGAATAGCTTCAATTTCCTAACTTCATGAAAATCCTTGACTGAAAATCCTCTGGGAGACCCAGGACAGGCGGCAACCCTGGAGCAGGACTTGGGGAAACTTCTGCTTTTGGACAGGGGAGTCTAGGTTGAAGAGACCCTCCGAGTTCCCTTTGGTCCTTAATTGATTCTGCCAAGCCCATTTTGGGCAGCACAGGGTGAACTGCTGAACATCAGGAAAGACGTGCCTTGATTTGAAGCACAAGTGACAGCTATCCCGGTCTCCCAGAGCTCCAACCTCGACTGTGGGCAGCGACAGAGACCTAAAAACTTTCCTCCGGAGAAAGGAAAGCTCCTGCACCTTCAGGGTCAGGTAACGACCCCTGCGCTGAATATGGATTGGGCTGTTGGCCAAGGAGCCTCCTGACTGCTCCGCTCCCCCTCCCCTTCCCTCTTTTTCCTGGTCTGCTGTCTTTTCCTGGGACTCCCCAGCAGATTGTCAGGCTTTTGTCTTCCCTCCCTCAGCCAGAGCAGCCCCAGACTCCCTCCTTAGATTAACC
Organism: Lerista edwardsae; assembly: GCA_029204185.1. Lineage (NCBI taxonomy): Eukaryota > Metazoa > Chordata > Lepidosauria > Squamata > Scincidae > Lerista > Lerista edwardsae. The sequence continues at coordinate 15,229,805 of JAJKFI010000013.1, forward strand.
CTTTGTTGTCATTGTTTTCCATAAATGTGACTGTTCATGGGCGCATTCAGTGACAATGTCATTTCATATAGGCAAGAATAGTTTTATTTCCCTAGGTGATCTTTGAAGGTTTACCCATATAATCAACTGTATTTTTATTTATTTATTTATTTATTTATTTATTTATTTATTTATTTATTATGCACATAAGGGTAAGGGTAAAAGGAAAAACCATGGAAGGGGAATACATAGGTTTACGTAACATTGGTTACGGCAATTGTCTCACCAACATTTCGTTACTGTTTGCATACAATCTATTCTCATCTAAATATCTTCAATCTGCAGTGTATACAAAACTTAATATCTCTAAATTCTAATACCATTTTAATCTAAATCCTACAATCTGAATATTCGACATCAACATTTTATTTTCTTTTACTTATCCAATCATAAAACTGTCTCCACAATTTTTGTATCTTAGTTATGTCTCCTCCTTTCAGTCTTTCAGTCAATACATCCATCTCAACTATGTCATATATTTTCTCTATTAATTAGTCAACATTGGGAATTTCTTCATAATCAACAGTATATAAGTGCAATTGTTTGTTGTTATTAAGAGCTTTATCATTCTATTTTGTTTTTCTGTGCCATGTATATTATCGTATTTTTTTTCTGGGAGCAGTGTTACACACACACACACACACACACACACACACACACACACACACCATCCTTGTGCCTGCAAAACCATCCAGGAGGGTCTGCTCCCCCTACCCATATACAGACATTGAGCCCTGTGCCAGGACAGCCAGACAGTCAAGCAGCATACCACTATCAAACCAGTTAGTGACCCCACAGGGAGTTCTGTGCCTGTAGGCAGACCACAGGTGGGTTCTGAGACTGCTCATGCCTCTCCCAAGGCAGGACACCTGGTTGCCAGGGACAATGGAGAGGCGGGTTCTGGGCTGGAAAGGAGGTTTGGCTACACATGCCTGTAAGGCAGACACTAATCTAAAGGGTTCAGTCAGTGCTGGTAATGAGGTGGTAGTGGCAGGATGCAAGGCTGAGGGCTCTGTCTTTGCAGCCACGGGAGGACAACACTAGCCCAAAGAAGCTGTCCTATGCAGAGAAGGAGGACGCGGGTGCTATGAAACCCCTCCCCCTCAAAGCCCATCCAAGGCCACAGGGGAAGGCTCTCAGCCTAGGCAGCAGCATCCTTCACAGGATGGAGAGGGGTGACCCAGAGGGTACCCAGCAAGCAGGTACCATGAATACAACCTGGGAGACACCTGTCTCCAACTAAGCCAGGGGCTTAATTAATTAATTAAAATGTTAATCATGATAAAATAATCATTTTATTGATAAAATGATAAAAGTGAATAATAGAATAAATAAAATTATTATATTAACTAAAATGATATTTTATTGCTTTTATCATATATACTTGTGTACAAGTAAAAAAAAAAAAAGAAGCCTTAAAATTGCCCAGAAAACCTGTAGTGAACTTATACACGGGTTAATACAGTAAATGCATTAAGGGTGCAATCCTATGCAGTGCCGGAATGGCGAGGCCGACTTGGCAGTGCCATATCCAACGCTGCATAGGAGAGGCTGGAGGTCCCCCTCCCAATGGCAAGGGAGCATTCGCTCCCTTACTGTAAGGGAGGCTCCAGCCTCCCCTATGTGCTCCTCGGATCTGCGCCTGCTAAAGAGTGGGTGCAGATCTGAGGAGACCGCGCGGCCCGAATCACGGCCTCACAGCCTTGCAGACAGGCTTAGGAGGTGGCCGTATGGCCACATCCCAAGCTCGCCCACATCCCGCCCAAGTCCCATGTCCTGCCCTCCCACCAATCCCCATGCCGCCCCATCATGGCGCCTCCCTTGCGCCAAACAGCTTCAGCCGAAGCTAGGGAGGCACTGCACGGGTGCAACAGGACCGGTGCTGCCAGCAGCTCCTATTGCCTTAATGCCGATGTGGGGGTGCTGCTCGGCGCCCCCATGTTGGCGCTGATGCCGTAGCGCTGACACAACAATGTTGCATCAGCGCTAAGCGCCAAATAGGATGGCATTGCCTGTCATGTGGTAGTGAAGGGTAGTCTATGCAGAGAAGGGATTTTGTAGATGGGGTTACCCTCCTCGGAAGGAACCAGTACACAGCCTGGGCATGATATTTGGGCCCAGTTGCCTCCAGGAATCCAGGTGTCATCCATATTCCAGTTAGACTTTTGGATGGTTCGTCAGCTACATGCTTTCTGGACAATGTCCGGGTCGATAGGAGACAGTTTCCTATCATTCCAAAATCTGAAATTTCATTCTCAACTAAAGACATTCTCCTTTCTTTCTTCATTTTTTTCCTATTTCTTATTCCTCCTATCTAGTTCTGGCCATTGTTTCCTACGCCTCTAAAAACGTGAAATATGGATGAAGCCATTTGCTGTTTCTTTGCTGTGTCTTTGCAGTTTCTTTGTTGGGCCCTAGGCAGTGATGTCATTCAGGGGGAACAGACCAGAATGGGCGTTCCGGATCCTAACAGGCTCCATGGCTGGTTCCGGGTTCCCGACAAGTGCCAATCAAAAGTGAGTTCCTGTTCCTAAATCATTTGAATGACACCACTGGCCCTAGGTCTGGTCAGGTAAAAAAGGCTCAAGACTTCCTCAACTAGCTGCAGATTCTTCCTTTGGTTTCTTACTGTATTTCTTTACTTATTTCAACAGCATCAGTCTGGAACCCGATTGGGAGTAAGAGGAAGCAGCATCACTCCGCACAGCAAAGAGTCCACACAGGGGGGAGACAGTTTATGTGCCAGCAGTGTGGAAAGAGCCACAGTGGTCACAGCATGCTTCTTTGCCATCACAGAACCCATACAGGGGAGAAGCCGTTTAAGTGCCAGAAGTGTGGAAAGAGCTTCAGTGCCAGCAGGAACCTTATACTCCATCACAGAACCCATAGAGGGGAGAAACCCTTTAAGTGCCAGGAGTGTGGAAAGAGCTTCAGTGAGAGTGGTCGTCTCATAGTCCATCACAGAACCTACCAGGGGAGAAGCCTTTTAAGTGCCAGGAGTGCAGAAAGACCTTCAGGCAGAGAGGTCATCTTATAGACCATCACAGAACCCACACAGGCGAGAAGCCCTTTATGTGCCCGGAGTGTGGAAAGAGCTTCAGAGAGTGGTCATCTTTTGTGGCACCAGAGAACCCACTCAGTAGAGAAACCTTATGCATCTTAGGAGTGTTGAAAAGTATTTTTGTGCTTAACCAGGCAACAAGAATTGAGTTCTTTGTTTGCATCTGATAATTGATGTTTGAAAAATGCCTGAAATTTCTGCTGTGTGTCATTATATACCGATGAAATACCTTGCTTGTTCTTGTTTTTCAAAAAGTACATGTCAGAATTGTTGTCATTATTTCCTAACTATGGACAAGCATTGTTCTTAAGTTTCCTGATTGGAAGGTCTCCTGCAAAATGAAAGCAGTCTCTATACTGCTATGGTTGTTCTATGTGTTTTGTTATGCCAATAAAGGTTCTAGAAGAAGTAAGTGAACGAAAGGATTCTGGGGGGGGGGGGCGAACAGGACTCTTGCTTAGGGTTACCAGATATAATTGGGACCACTGTGCCTAACCAGTGTATAGAGGAGAGAATTTTGGCACATCTTTTTAAAGATTCCATGTTGACCTGCTCCTGCCAAAATTCCCTCTTCTATGCAATGGTTAAATGAATAGACACTGTTGCCCCAATTGTATCTGGTAATCCTACCCTTGCCTCCTCACAGAGACCTTTGATTGGGGGGGGGGGCGTGTTCCGTGTCCAAGTTTCAAGCTGAATGAGAAAGGTGTAGGGCTCAATCCTAACCAACTTTCCGAGACTGATGCACCCATGCCAAAGTGGCCTGTGATAAATCATGCACTTGGGGGAGAGAAGTCACAGAGACCTGCTCCTAACCTCATTGCACCTGCGTTGGTGCTGGAAATCTAGTTAGAATTGGGCCCTTATTCACTTCACTTGTAACTCAGAAGTTAAAGTCTGAAGCCTCTAGGCATTTTTTATCTCAGCCATCCAAGTTGGGTTCCAGCATCAATCAGTATGATTCAGTGAACCCTCAATTTAACAGACCTCGACTTCATAGACTTCAGAAATTGACTGTTTCTGCAGCATTAAAAATGGTTGTCTATATTTGGCACATGCACGTCTCCATTGGCCTCAGTGCATTTGGATTTATTGGACTACCAGCATGAATGGAATCCTCTTCCTATTATTCTATTAATTGAGTGGTCACTGTGCTACCAACTTCCATCCTTTTTGAAAAAGTTGTAACAGCCTAGGATTTCCCTAATAATTGTTTGCTACAGTTTTGCTTGGTTTTCACAATCAAAATAATGCTAAACTCCATAGGAAGTTGGCCTTTTCCTAAACTGTTATGCAAAGCCCACCCAGGCCAGACTGCACCAGTCTTGTTGGTGTCCTTCAGGAAGTGCAATGGAAATCATTGACCACAAGGCATGATGATGGTCCTTCCTGAGGCATCTGGTGGGCCACTGTGTGATACAGGAAACTGGACTAGTTGGACCTTGGCCTGATCCAGTGGGGCTGTTCCTATGTTCCTGTGAGTACATGTCTGAAGAGGAACATCTGGTTCAGGTGGCTGTTAAAGAAATGCTGAGGAGAATCTTGAGGAGCCACCAGTGTGTTTATCTCAGAATTTACCTCAGAATGCCAGATGCAAGGGAGCGGGAACAGAATGCAGGCAGCCTGTTGTTTTGTGTGCTCCCTGAGGCATCTGGTGGATCGCTATGAGATACCAGAAGCTGGTCTGGAAGTATCTTTCCCTCAGAGAAAGCAGAATCTCCATTGTGCTCCATTGGCATAGCTGCATCGGTGCTGGAAGGTTGGATAGGATTGGGCCCTTGGTCAGCAGATACTTATGATCCAATGCTGTCTCCTGTGCAGAGCTGCTAGCACCATGGCCAATTGTATCCTGGGCACCAGCAGAGGATTAGGCAGGCTGGGAAAGCTTACCCAATTTTCCTACCTAATTCTACCCGATTTTCCAGTGCTGGTGTAGCTGTGCCAATGGGGTATATCCTGTATCCTGCAGTGGGGAGCAGTTACAGAGGCCTCCTCAAGGCATGGAAACATTTGTTTCTTTACCTCAGAGCTGCATTGTGGCTGTACTTGTGCTGAAAAATTGGATAGGATTGTGCCCTAAGTAAAGAAGAATTTTAGTTACTTCTCTGTTGACTGCCCAATCCCCTATGCGACTTCTCAGGTGAAGGCTGGCTCTTTTGCTGACATGGATCTGAAGGGGTTTCTGGTCCAGGCTGGGTGGGGAGGAAAGAGAGAGGATTTGGTAACCAGTGTTCCCACAAAAATCCCTCCCATTCCACCCTTGGTCCCACCCCACTGCCAGCTGACACACAGCTGAGGACCGGTCTGTGGGGTGCTACTGATGGTCTGAGGGTCAGAGGTTCTCAAACCAGTGGTTCTCAAACTTTTTAGTTCAGGACCCACTTTTTACAATGTTGGGTTGTTGAGTTGGGAGCAAAGCAATGCCATTAACTTGGAAGTGATGTCATAGTCAAAGGTGACATCATCAAGCAGGAACTGCTGTCATCGGAATGTAATCAAATGACACTCCTGAAATGCAAACTAGCATTCTTGGACTGCATGAATTGCACAACCATGAAACATCCCTGACCAAAAGCAAGATTAGGACAAAATACCATGTAACAACACTGAACTAAAAACCTAACTTAGGAAACCTTACAAGCTATGATGGGTATATCCAGTCTGGGATTGGCTGGCTGCTCATCATGAGGGCTGGGTACAAATTTTTTTCTGTCGTCCAAATCTGCCATGGATGGCAGTTTTTTCACCTACCCCAGACTGGTGAGGGGGGGACGGTATGTTCAGTAGATTTCATGTTTTAAAAATTGGTCCCTTGAGTTTAATAATTCTAAACCCAAACCCTAATCTGGTATCTTCACTGGGGGGTGCAATGTAAATAAGTTCCTCAGAATGCCAGAGACAAGGGAGTAGCAATAGAATACAGGCAGCCCGTTGTCTTGTGTGCTCCCTGAGGCATCTGGTGGGCCACTGGGATAGAGGAAGCCAGACTAGATATGCCTTGGCCTGATCCAGTGGGGCTCTTCTTATGTTCCTATGAGTACATGTCTGAAGAGGAGAATCTGGTTCAGGTGGCTCCAAGAAATGCTGTGGAGAATTTTGACTGGCCACCAGTGTGTTTACCTCAGAATTTACCTCAAAATGCCAGATGCAAGAGAGTGGGAACAGAATGCAAACAGCCTGTTGTCTTGGGTCCTCCCTAAGGCATCTGGTGGCCACTGTGAGATGTCAGAAGCGGAAGTATTTTTCCCTCAGAGAAAGCAGAACCTCAGAATTTTACCTCAGAATGCCAGGTGCAACGGAGTGGCCACACGATGCAGGCACTTTGTCTTGTGTGCTCCCTGAGGCGTCTGCTGGGCCACTGTGAGACACAGAAAGATGGACTAGATGGGCCTTGGCCTGATCTAGCAGGGCTCTTCTTATGTTCTTATGACTCTGGAGAAGGTCAGACTAAATGACCAAGCCAGGAACCCTGCTGGCATTGACGTTCAAGCCTGCTACAGTTGCTCTTTGGCTAGCGAATCTCCTTACCATGAAAGAATGCACAGGACATAGCTGCGGAAGTCAGCTGCAGAGGCCTGCAGACTCCCAAATAGGTAACTATGAAAACTACAGCAGCTGCAGAAGTCAGTTTTGATACCAGGAAATTTCCTGGGACTGGCCTTGCGGAGAGCAAAAGATGGCGGTCGAGCTGATCAGGAGGCCAGATCTACTGGGCAGATAGACCTGGCCTCTGGAGACCTTTGCGGCAGTTACCTCCCTGCCCCTGCCCGGTTTCACTCCCTCTCTGCCTCCATCCCAATTGCCCCCCATTGCCCCCTCCCTCTTCCCTCTTTCGTTCCCTCTCCCTTTGGGAAGGGACCCCAAAGAACCCCCTGTTAAAATTCCTCTTGGAGGCCCTGCCAATGGCTCTTCCTTTATCCTCATTCCTTCATCCTGTAAATTTTGAACATGTAGGGACTTGACATAGAATTGATTTGCAAACTCCAAGTTTCCAAGTTTTAGGCAAAGAATTTAACCTGCACATGAACAAGCAGGCTGGAGTTAAGGAAATCCATTTTCTGTTATATATGGCAATTGTATTTTTCTGGTTCTTTGGCTATAACTTCTCATAGAATACAGATATTTCAATGTGGTTTCTTTCATTGCATTTTTGCATTAAATTCCACATCAAATGATATACAGGTTGATTATCCCTTATGCAGACTGCTTGGGATGAGAAGGTGTCCGGATTTCAGATATTTCTGGATTTCGGAATCATTGCATAAATGTGATGAGAAACGCTTCCTCTTGCTCTTTTCACAGTTACCTATTTGGGAGTCTGCAGGCCTCTGCGATTTTTCAACAATGTCCGTATAGGCACACACCGCCGAGCAGAGAACAGAACTTACAGCCTGAACATGGGAATGAGTGCAAGATTTTCTTTCTACAGAAAGTAGACAAAGATTCATAGACAAAGATTTCAGAATAGTCTGGATTTCAGATGTCCGGATAAGGGATCATCTACCTGTATAGGGTGAGAGTATTTTACAACTTTGGCCAGAAGTGGTGTCAACCCTGCCCTAAGTGCAGTCTGCCCCCCCTGGTGCAGTCTGCCCCCCCCCGCCGTGCTCCCTAGTGATGTCATTGGTGCCTGGGAATAAAATGTCTTATAATAGCAATAAACAGAAAGCCAATCAAAAAGGGCAAAGCCTTTCACTTGTAAGTTTTATATAACATGTCAGTGCATTTGCTCGGTGTCACCATTCACCTGACTTCTCTCATTCCCTCCCTCCCCATGCCACATTGTCTTCCTCTTCTTCCCCCTGTTATCTCTTCCCACTGTGTATTTAGAGTGCAATTCAGTCAAAGCGCTACACTTTTTAAAAGTTCATGGCTACATCTTCCCCATAGAAATCAATGGGACTCAATCAATGTGCTTCTATGAGATCGCGCTCGTAGACTGTAAGCTTCTTAAAAAGGGATCCTGTAATTCCCCGCCTACACCAGCACCACTTACACGACAGGTTAGAGTGCTCTGTACATCTCGGTAGGCTTCCAGTTCTGCCCCACAAGTGGGCACTGGAGCAAGTTAACGATGGCTGTGGGTTTTTTTGAGTGCACTTTAAATGCATTCAGTCTGCTTTAACCGTCATCGTAAACCATCTTGAACTGTGGAAAAGCAGCATCGCAATGCTTTCAATAAGTAAATAAAAAATATTGCTCCTGAAGATGCAAGTTCTTACTACCTAGATTGCTGTGCAGGAAAAACCTGTTGGCTTCTGCTGTCCACCGTCTCATGCTTCCAAGTCTATCCTCCCCAGCCAGCAGCATCCAATAGCTGAATGTGCCTGACTGTGTTAGACAGAATCAGCCAAACATAGGAGAACTGCTACTCAATCTGGCCTGCTGCTCTCACTAAGCCTCAAAGAAACCTGCTGTTTGACTTTTCATCCACCATCCCGGAAACATTCATTGCTATGCCAGACCGAAAGGAAAACGTTACATCATATTACACAGTTTAATAATTGTCAGCATATGATTCCAAGCTCAGGACAAGCGCTTTCATCCACTATTACGGAAATACTTGCTGGCCGCCGAAGTGTCAACGTTCAGAGACTGCAGAATAGCAAGTGAAAGGCAGGTATAGCTTTGCCTTTTTGCAGGTGTGGACAAGCTGATGGGGAGTGCCCAGACGCGCAATCAGAAAGCACTCACAAGCTGCTGGAAAAGTCTTGAGTACCTGCCCTACTGAAATAAAAACCATGCTTTTGCAAAGCCCCCATTCATTTCCATGGGCCTGTCACAAGGGACCTTCATAGTGCTCGGATGTAGCCCAGAACATCCACGGCAACCCCATTCATGATTTCAGTAGGAGGGAGGTATTATTACCTTTTGTCTCGCTCCTACTAATGCAGTGGCCATTTGACAGAGCGTGAGAGCCGTAGCATAGCCCGAAAAGGCCAAAATCATCATGATGCTGGCAGGGAGCGTCCATAAGCATCATTGTGCTGATGCAAAATTAAATCAGAATGTCTGTTTTCCAGAGTTGTTTTTATATCAGCCCGCTATTTAACGAAAACGTCTTGGAAGGCGAAGAGATATGGTCAGGATTTCAAAAAAAAAAAAAAATTCTTATAATTCAGAGATGGACAATTTCCTTCTTCTGTTTAAAATAAGATGCATTTTAAAAAGAAATTCCTGTGTATATTGATTGATTTTGCACCAGAACGCTCCGTGGGCACCTGAAACAGGCAATCTGGACCAAAGTCTGGGAAATGATCTTCTCTTTTCCCCCATGCAAATTCAGGAGGCAGTGGAAAGGATGGAGCCTTGGTGAGGAGGGGGGAGGGAGGGAGGGAGAGAGAGAGAGAGGGAGAGAGAGAGAGAGAGAGGCATTCTTTCCCTTGGTGAATGTTTGGGAATATAGAAGGCGCTTCGGAGCTGTGAGCTGGTGGCTATTGTGTGACGGTAAGGCAGGGAGGTGAGGGTGGGGAGGGGGGCCTGACCCCCCTCCCTCTCTCCTTGGTGTGGATTTGCTGGTCAAAGACCGTTAGGAGCGGGCAGATTGAATGCCATTGAATGGGGATGTGTTTCAAAGGGGCCACCTCCTTTCTTCGAGGGCTGTGGGGCCAGCATCTCCCAGCCCAGAGAAACGCCGGCGGAGCCTTGCCTTGGCGCAACCGAGAGCGAGCCTCTGAAAACCAACGTGGGGGGGGGGGGGAGGGGTATCCCCGGTGGGGCCTGTAGAAGGTGCGTGAAGGGGGGGAGAGGGATTGGTGTTTATTTTTATTGCAGATGATCCGCCGCATAAAAATCAGGCCGATCCCCAAACCCCAGCAGCTCAGAAGGTTGTTTTTGGATTATGATTTGTAAAGAGGACCAAGGCAGAGCCGCGAAGACGCGGCGAGGTCGCCGAGCCATTTCCAGCTCTTGCAAGCGGCGTGAGAAAGCGGGTGTCTCGGCTCCGTGGGCGCGGGGGGGGGGGCGGAGGTGCGGGTGCGTTTGATCCCCACCGTTGCCTTTTCCTTTCCCCCAATTCCACCTGGACTCTCGTTTCCCTCGTCTCAATATTCGGCGGTGGCGAACAAAGCTCGGCGTGGGCGTCTTTCTCAGGCTCCGGCGTCTGCCTGCGGATGGAAATGCGGGCTCTGGCCATGTGTGAAATGTCCGCGTGTTTCGGTCGCTCTGGGCTGGAATAGAGGGCCCGGGGCCCGTCGGCGAATACAGACGAGGGGACGAGGAGTATGGGCCGATGTGGGTATTGACCGTATTGTATTTTCATTTTTATATTTTTAATTTCTCATTCGAGATCGGGAAGAGCAATTGCTGTGGAGGGAGGGGACGCCTGGTCTTGCGTCGAATGGAATAATTCTATGGATTAAGAAGAAGGGGGGGTGTCTAAAGACGTATTCCCCCTCCCTCAAATCCGCAAAATGAAGTCGCAAAAAGCGCGCTTTTCTGAGCCAGCTGCGTGGAGAGATGGCTGTGTTGCTGTTGCTGTCGTTGTCGTTGTTGTTGTTGTTGTTGTTGTGTGTTCCCACCGGCGGATTTTTCAGAGCGATCCCTTGTTCGGCGGGTTTCTGTCGCTGTTGTTGTTGTTGTTGTTGTTGTTGTTTTGGGGGGGGCGTTATTTGAATGCCGTCAGTCTTTGCGGGAGTGAATATCTGGAAAAAGAAGGAGCGAAATTTGCAGGTTTGCGATCTCCTTTGTCTGAGGAGCAGTGGGTGGTGAAGTTGGGGGGAAGGGAAAGAAAGAAAGAAAGAAAGAAAGAAAGAAAGAAAGAAAGAAAGAA
>JAJKFI010000013.1:15248261-15378343 GCA_029204185.1 Lerista edwardsae
GAGAGAGAGAGAGAGAGAGAGAGAGAGAGAGAGAGAGAGAGAGAGAGGCTGCAATCCGATGCGTATTTTCCTGGGACGAAGCCCCATTGGCCACAAAAGGACTTACTTCTGGGTAGATTTGGACGGGATTACGCAGTCAGGCACAACGCGAAACACATTTACTTGGGAGGAAATCCCATTGAACTGAGTGGGGCTTACTTCTGAGTAAACACGCATATGACATCGAGTGAGAGAGCTTCGGCGGCATGGGCTTCTGTGCATCTGTGGCTGCAGTCCCATGTACATTTTCCAGGGAGTGAGCCACATTGAACTCCGTTATTCTTTTATTCAGTTTAAATCCTGCCTTCTGTGGGACAGATCGCAGGAACCACTCACTGTCCGCCCGCCACAATGACAACCAAAGCCATAGTGACCGCAGTGTGCAGCAGACACACTTGCAAGTGTGCTAAGGAGGATTGAGAATCCGGAGATGTCATTGGCGGTTGGGCTTAAATGTACGTGGAAGGCGCGATGGGTCATGGTTCTCTGACTTCGATGTGGGATTATCCAGGTGTGTAAAGAAAGGAGCCGTCTCAAGGGGGTTGTGTCGGCGGCGTGAGGGCAGGAGACTGTTTGTGCTGTCACTGCGTAGGGCTGAGTGTGTGTAAACCCATAGTTTTGTGGGGGGATCAAGAGAGTGGTGGGTTGTGTGTTGTGAAGTAGGGAGGTGTATGAATGAGCGTGCACTGACCTCTTTGTGTGTAGGTACGTGTGTGTGCTAAAAAGCCTTCTGACTGTGTGCGTGCAAGCGTAGGAGAGTGTGTGGGAGTGAAGACTGCGTATACAGTACGTGTTTCTGTGTGTGTGAGAGAGAGGTTCTGCATACATTTGCCTAAGCCGAGCAGTAGGGGGCAGCAGTGAGCACGTGTTTGTAAGAGTGAACGTCAACAGCAGCCCTGATTACTATTTGTTGATGGGTGCGTGATGATGGGGAGGACAGAGGGGTCAGTCTGCCCCGAGCGGGCTCTGCTCTCCGCTCTCTGCCTTGGCCTTGTCCCCCAAGCCGGCTCCCGGGCCCTTCTCTGCGTGTTCACAGCGGACCTTGATTTAATGTCCATACAATTAAGGCACGCGGTGAATGCCAAGAGAGCGGCTCCCGCCACGTCCCAGCTGAGATGGGGGGGCACCACCAGCACAGCCACGTAGATTCCCCCAGCACCAGCACCGACATTTGCACCCTGGGCAGGACAGGGGAGAGCAGACCCTGCAGGAAGGAGCCAGAGGAAGCACCACCAGGGGTAGGAGAGAAGGAGGGAGGACCAATTGCTCCCCCCCCCAGCACATTGACCTTCTGGGCCACATTCAAGGGCGCGGAGACGATCACAGGACAGTTCCTCAGCAAGGGAAAGCCAGAAGCCAAGAGGGAGAGATTGCGCACCTGGGATTGTCTGCTATCTAAGGAAGGGCGGAAGGCCTCCCATTGCATCCCCCCACCCCACCCCCACCATTACAATTGCAGCCAAATCACCTTTCCCTGGAACACAGGATGGCATCGACTCCATCCAGCGTTTCCAGATTTCTGTATACATGATTGTATTCCATTCAGGGCTTTGGAAGGTATGACTGCAGCTCTTACCTCCAAATTTCTGCTCTTCCCTTTGGGGAGATGAGCAGAGCCCATTTGGAAGCAGGTCTGTTCATCGACAGGCCCAGTTCAGCTAGATCAAGATGCAAACTTGCCTTGCAGCATTGGGACTGGATTGGTGAATTCTCGTCCCAAATTTTAGCACAAATATTAGCACAGCACACTGAATATTAGCATCGAGATTAGAAAACAAAATGACACCAAACCCTTCTGCGATTATCCTTTGCACACCAATGAATATTTCCGGCAAGCTGTCCCCAAACATCACAAAATAAATTGTCCTGTATCCCCCCCCCCCACTCCAGAACAACTCAAGTAGAAAGATGGGTTATAGTTTGCAGTCCTCTGGAAAGTGTTGTCGTGGGAGCCCCTACCTCTTTGAAATGGAATTGTGCAAGAACGTGGCAGTCCATCATCATCATCAGAAATGGAAGGGCTGATTATTTCCTTTTGTGCGCATAATCTGGGTACCAGCTTGGTTTAAATGGGATTCTCTTTCTGGTCTCTTTTTCTCCAAATAGGCGTTTTGATGCTGTCGAAAGAAAATAACAAATAAATATCTTTGTTTAAAGGCTTGCCATGTTTTAACTTTCTTTGTTGTCGTCTTTCTTCCAGGTGGTTTGAATGGCCATATTGACCTGTCATTTTGATACATTGCAATTAGCTCAGGTTTATTTTCTACAATACAAAGCATCAGGCTTGCCTGCAAATATTGCTGTTGTCTTTTGAGAAAAATTTTACTCACACAGGATTTCCCCCCCCCCCGTTTCTCTTCCAATATAAAATGTAACATCTTTCAAATATGTTAAATCATGTGTGCTTGCATGTGTGGATTCATGCTCATGCATGCGTACATGTATTAACAGTGTGCAATCTATGTGTCCCAGAACTGTTCCCTGGTCACATGTACAAGCCAACAGAAAGTGAAGCATGTGTAAACCCTTGGAAATCAATGCTTTGTGTTCAGCTCTGTCTCAAGCCGTATCTCTTCCATTTGTTTTGTGTAATGATCACAAAAGGCAATTACAAAACGATGCAGAGCGTACAATGCTTGGGCAATAGGTTGCAAGAGATACATTATATGGGGCTGGTAATAATACGACTGGTAAATCAATTCAAAAGGCAGGGCTTTTCCGCACAATGTTAATTCATTAATTAGATTTGTATTCTGCCTTTTTATTCAGAAGGATCCCTAAGCCTACATAAAGCAATACAATATATAATACAGTAACATTGCCATTTCTTCTACACTGTCTGATATGTGGCATTGATCTGGGGTAGCAAATCCTCCCTCCCTCCCTCCCAAAACTGCAAATCTTTTTATTGTCCAAGGGTGGGGAAGGAGAAGCTGCTGTGCCTCAAATGACAGTGCGCCAAGTGAATGTGCTCCAAATGCATATGGAATGCATAGCCATAGGATGCCATGGAAATCATAACTCAGATGCCTTTGAAAAAAGGATTAGGCAAATCTATGGATGTATCAGCAATTATTGGTTTTGGCTGCTAAATAGAGCCTCCTCGTATCAAGGCAGTGTACCTTGAATACCACCTAGTGAGAATAAAGAACAGGATATCACGTATCCTTTCAGCAGCATCTGGCTAGTTTTATTGGAAATTTAACCTGGGCCAACAAGGCCATTCTTATGTTCCTAAACTGTCCCAAGTTCCTAATTTTTTTCCTACTGAGGTAAACATATTTGCAAAGGCTTTATTTGGTTCTCCAGACAGTGAAAAGTTCCCTTTTAAGTGAAAAGTCAGAAGAACTAATGAATACCTAAATTGTTATATTGATATATTGATTTTTTTTAAAAAAAAATGCAAAACAAGCAGGCAGTTTGTGCTACCATTCTGCATCACATTTTGCCTCTTGCAGGCCTCTCTGCTGTAGGATTTAGATGGGTTTTACATTCCCAAATCTTGGGCAGTGGCGATTTTTGCAGTGTTCACAATAAAAGGTGCGCATACCCTTTACAACAATGATCACATTTCTGTGTGTACCCCAAAATGCTAGGAATAACAATACATTTCATTTATTTGTATGCCTCTCTTTTTGAATGGGAACAAAGCAGTTTACAATAATAAAACCAAGAACAGTTTGTAGTGAAAAGACCAGCCATCATTAAATAAGCAACAGCCATAAAATGCGGCCGAATAAAAGTGAAACAAATACTTTCACTTTCCACTTAAAACTGGCCAAAAAGGGAGCTGGGCTAATTTCCCTAGGGAGGAAACTCCAAATTGTGATACCATCTTTAAGAAAAGGCCCTGATCCTAGAAGGGCTGACTTGAGGCTAACTGGATTAATTGCTCCCTACGTGGCCCCACACCTAATTTTACCCCACAATAGGGTAAACATAAAATCAATATTTTTACTAAATCATTTTACAGTCACCCAAATAAGTAGCATTGTAACTATTTATTTTTCAGAGATAATCTACGCATTGGGTTTGTTTACTTGTAGGCTTCCATGTCGGCAGTTTTATATTAAAATGAGCTGAGATCCATTTGGTCCATTCACTCAGAAGCACTTTTTAAGTGCGCCTTTCTTTCTATTCTACCATCGCAATATAAATTAGATCAGTGGTTCTCGAGCTTTTTAGCACCAGGACCTACTTTTCAGAATGACCATCTGTCTGGGACTCACCAGAAGTGATGTCATGGCCGGAAGTGCCGTCATCATGACGCCAGAGCCTGCTGCTTTCCTGAAAAGGCAGCATTAAGTTGGGTGATTTCTCAGCCATTTCCAACAGCAAAGTGAACCAGAAAGAAAAAAGCCTCTTTACAATCTTGACACAAGGGAAACAACCACACAGCCCTCCTTCTTTCCAGCATTCCATCTTCCCATGTTTGCAATAGGGCTGTTCTAGGTGCTTCGCGACCCACCTGAAATTGGCTCATGACCCATTGGTGGGTCCCGACCCAAAGTTTGGGAACCCCTGATATAGATAAAAAATTGTATTTTTGTCTCGAAGATTCTGCAGACCTTGGCTGTGAACTTGGGGTCCTACAAAAATGGTTTCCAATTGGGCCCTGCAGCAGAGGCAGATCTAAGGGAGGGCAAAGCTCTACGTTTTGCAAGAAGCCTTACCTTGCAGTGGAAATCACTCCTCTCCTGCACCGTTTTAGCCAATCCTCACAGGGAACAGCAACATCTTGGCGTTGCTAACTGGCTACAGCAGCAAGGGAGAGGAGGGATGTACATGACAGGGTAAGGCTTCTTGCAACACTTAGAGCTCTGCCCTCCCTGTAGATCCGCCTCTGCCCTGCAGCTCCTAAGGCTTGCCCTGATTACTGTCAAATGTATTTTTGTCCACGGCAGCCCAGAGAGCAGAGACCCTGTGGGTAATCATAAGACCCAGAGCCCAATCCTATGCATGTCTACTTAAAAGTAAGTCCCATTGTGATCAGTGGAGCTTACTCCCAGGTACGTGTGGATAGGATTGCAGCCCCAGGCAGGTTCATGTGGGAGAAGGTTGCCTGGAAGGAAGGAAGCATAAACCAGCACTGCAGGTATCACAAGTTCTCCATTCACTTCATTGCAATAGTGGGTGCAACACAATCCAGGCATTCTTTATGTACCCGGAGCAACCTTCCATTGAGCTGTATGAGGAATCCTTTGTGCCAACCGAGATGCCCAACGAACTCTGACTTGGAGCCAATGAGTCTGGTCCACCCAAGCGAAGTCCTATTGAAATCCACGGCGCATTAGTCAGGCCCACGGCCAGAAGATGTTTGTCTTACTTCACGCCTCAGGCTCAGGACTGACGTTCTGTCTTCAAAATGGTATAGAGCGCATCTCTGCATAAACCTATTCTCAGGCAGTAAGGCTGAACTGCAGAGCCTTGCCACATCATGTGAGCCTATGGGAATATTTGACGATGGTTCTGAAAAGCAATGCTCAGACTCCAGAGGGGAGAAGCTCCACCACTGAGGAAGAGGCACCAAGAACACCTCCATGTGCTCTTTTTGCCTTGACCCATAAATGTTGTTCAGTCGCTAAGTCGTGTCCGACTCTTCACGACCCCATGGACCACAGCACGCCAGGCCTCCCTGTCTTCCACTAGCTTCCAGAGTTCGCCCAATTTCATATTCATCGCTTCGGTGACACTATCTAACCATCTCATCCTCTGCCGCCCCCTTCTCCTTTTGCCTTCCATCTTTCCCAGCATGAGGGTCTTTTCTAAAGAGTCCTCTCTTCTCATCAGGTGGCCTAAGTATTGGAGCTTCAGCTTCAGGATTTGTCCTTCCAGGGAGCAATCAGGCTTGACTTCCTGGAGGATGGACCGATTGGATCTCCTTGCAGTCAAGGGGACTCTCAAGAGTCTTCTCCAACACCATAATTCAAAAGCATCTATTCTTCAGTGCTTTGCCTTTCTTATGGTCCAGCTCTCACAGCCATACATTGCTACTGGGAAAACCATAGCTTTGACTATGCAAACCTTTGTTGGCAGGGTGATGCCACAGCTTTTTATTAAGTTGTCTAGGTTCACCATAGCTTTTCTCCCAAGAAGTAAACGTCTTTTAATTTCATGGCTGAAGTCACCATCTGCGGTGATCTTGGAGCCCAGGAAAATAAAGTCTGTCACTGCTTCCATTTCTTCCCCTTCTATTTGCCAGGAAGTGATGGGAGTGGTTGCCATGATCTTAGTTTTTTTTTAATGTTGAGCTTCAAGCCAATTTTGGCACTTTCCTCTTTCACCCTCATCAGAAGGTTCTTTAGGTCTTCCTTACTTTCTACCATTAGAGTGGTATCATCTGCATATCTGAGGTTATTGATATTTCTCCCAGCAATCTTGATTCCAGCTTGTGAATCATCCAGCACAGCCTTTCTCATGATGTACTCTGCATATAAGTTAAATAAGCAGGGTGACAGTATACAGCCTTGTCGTACGCCTTTCCCAATTTTAAACCAATCAGTTGTTCCATGTCCAGTTCTAACTGTTGCTTCCTGGACCGCATACAGGTTTCTCAGAAGACAGATCAGGTGGTCTGGTACTTCCATCTCTTCAAGAACTTGCACAGTTTGTTGTGATCCACACAATCAAAGGCTTTGGCATAGTCAATGAAGCAGATGTTTTTCTGAAACTCTCTTGCTTTCTCCATGTGACCCATAAATTGTGGCTTTTATTTATTTTATAACAAGTTGTTGCTTTTCATTATTTCAAGGTTGCTGTCTTGGTCACAAACAATGATCCACCCTGAGCTCACCCTGTGCAGGCTTCCTGTTGGAATGAATAGGCAATGTCTTCTGCACACTGGAATGGTGGCTGCTTTATTGACCTTTGGAACTCCTTGCCACAAGGCAGCTGAGCCCCGCTTGACATGTCCTTCTTTAGAAAGCATTTTTTAAAGTAGCCCACAATTATATTTCCTGGTTGACTTTGTGTGCCTTTTTTTGCCTGTTGTGCCACTGTTATACCACTACATCTCCCCACAATCCACATCAGATTGAAAGTCTGTGCATGGAGCCATCTCCTTTTTGAACTCTTTTTATGGGCACATTCCCAGCATTGTTGTTGCTGTTGTGGTGAGTATTTTTGCAGTATGCTAAGGCCTTTGACTTCCTCCTCTAGCAAGAAGATCTCTCACAAGAAGCCTGTCCTAGACACAGTTTCTCAAAAATGAGTTCCAGTGAGTTTTCACATTTTTATCCCAACCTTTCTTCAAGATGCTCAGGGTTGTATGCATGGTCCCATTCCTCTGAAGCCAGTGGGACCATCTTTCATGTGGTGCTTGGGGATATTAAACAGGAATCTCCAACTCTAACTCTCTAAATCAGCAGTTTTCATTGTTTTTCTTCTTCTCTATGATCTTCACATCTATGGTCTTCACTATGGTCTTCACTCTTGTGATGTCACTTCCAGCTTCCAGAGTTCTAATACTATAGTTCTATTTCTAGGACAACTGTCTATAGAAACAAATTTTGTCCCTCTTCCACCTCCAGCTCTGCCAATTTGAGAGAGTTACTACAGGCAGTTGCCCTAGGAAAATAGCCACAGAACCTGGAAGAGTTTTTCAGTGATTTTCAACTGCCATGCTCCAAACTCCCGTGCGCCTTTCACGGGACCTTTCACGGGAACACCACTGTGCCACAGCATGCCAGTTGAAAATTGCTGCCCAAAACAAGAAGCTTAAGCTTCTTACAAGAAGCTTAAGATTGTTACAAGGGCATAACCAGTGGTGCAATTCAAATGAATTAACAACCGGTTCTATGACGTCATAGCTGGAGCAAAAAAAAACCCAAAGCCAGCCGAGGTAAGCGAGTGGGCGGGGCCCGGCCATTTAATAACCAGTTCTATAGAACCTGGGCGAACCCCTGAATTTCACTACTGAGCATAACTAAAGAAGTGCAAAGAGGTACAATTGTACCGGGCAACAAGCTTTAGGGGGGCAACAAGCTTGATATTAGTGGCCAAAATGGTGAAAGCCTTGTTATGTACGAATAATGCCACCATGTTAATTTAATTCAGAATGCAATGAAACAAACCCGAGTGGAATATCAAACATTATGGCCGAAAAACACAAGAAAATGAAAATACAACTGTGATGTCACTTCCTGTTGTGATGTCACTTCCAGGGCATCATTTTGCCCTGTGTACCAGGCTACACTTTCATGAGCTACTTCGGTGGCTTGTTATCTGCACTCCTCCAGTATGACATTAGTTAGCTAGCAAAAAACTAAGCAAGAACATATTGAGTGAACTGCTAATATGCTTATCTCTCTGAAATGTCAAACTGTTGAACACAAAAGAAAAAAAAACCTGATGAGTGTGGAGGACAGTTTCCGAAACCAGCAAGTGGTCATGCCAGACATGGAATGCGGCATCAATTGTTTCATTGAAAAAGTGGTTAGGATCGAACCCACCCCTTATGTAAGCATAAAGTGCTCCTGTGTGACTATGAAGAGAACAGGAGTGCTATTCTGGCCCTTGTTCTTCACAGACTTCACACATCCACTTTTGTTGCTTGAACTTTTACACTGCCCAGAAATCCTTACAGGATAGAGAACTGTAATGGGGGCACAATCCTAACCTGGAGTTAGGCTGGCACAGTTAGGCCAGCAAAGTTTGGCTGGCATAAGGACCACTGAAAAATGCATTTCGACCACTCTCAGAGTCGGGGGGGATGGCGCACATCTATGTGCTGGCACTTCCGGAGTCATGTATGTGACTCCAAGAGTGGTCCAAGCATACTTTATGGTGTCCCTTTTGCAGGCCAAACTGCTGGCCTAACTGTGCCGGCCAGTGGTGTCATCTAAATGATTTAACAGGTACTCACTTTTGATTGGCACATGTCGGGACCCGCCCACCGGAAGTGATGTCATAAGCCAGAAGTGATGTCGTGGTAGGAAGTGACATGAAAAAAGCCCTTTTTGAGGCCTCAGATGATTTTAAACTGATCCAACAGTTGCAACAGTATTCCACAGCACCCCCAGAACATGTTAAGGAGGCCTGGCATCATGTTAAAACCCCAGAGCAACTCATTTTTCAGTGGCAAGGCAAGGAAAGGCTCCGCTCGCTGCCTGCCTGCCTGCCTGGCTCTGAGAACATGGAGGTAACTCAAATGTGCAGGAAATTCAAACGTTGCAGGGGGCAGAGTCGACGAGTGGGCGGGCAAATGGGCGAGGCCAGCTGTAATCCTAGGAACCGGTACTCGCGTACCCCCGCGTACCCCCTGCATGACATCACTGGTGCCGGCCTAACTCCAGGTTAGGATTGCTCCCTCAATTGGACCCTGTGTCTGGAGGGGGGCCATGCTGGAACCGTGAGCAGAACACATGCAGGAAGCACCTCGCTCCGTAGCTGATGCTCAGGCATGGAATCTTCTGTGCCAAGGAGAGCACATGGCGTGAAACGTTGCTGCTGGATGGCCCCTCCAGTCCAGTCCAGCCCACCCCAGATCTGATTGGCTCAAAATAAGCTCCACGTGAATCAGCTGATGGGGATGTTGTCACGACACTTCCACCTACTTCCAGGTGCCACACTTTGAGCGAGGCAGCTTGGGCCCCAGGTTTGCCAGTGCTGCTCATTCTGGTGGGGGCCCTGCAAAAATGTTCCACGGTGGGCCCTGCTGCTCCTAAGGTCAGCTCTGAACAGGAGTGCTGTCTTCTGCGGATTAGCCCCAGATACAGAACAGGGTCCCACCTATCCATTTTTTTGTTCAGCTCTGCACCAGCATGAGGACTAGCGAATTGCTTTTAGCAAACAGAAGCAGGTATGACATCAGTGTGAAATTTCCTACATGCAGGACTGAAGAAGGCAAGTGTGGGAATTGCTAATGAATGTACAGTATTTGAAAACATTTTTCTCAGCTTCATTCTTTGTAACTAGACTCTCAGCACTGCCCCAAAAGGCGTATGTGCCAACTATGATGGTCTGATTTCTACATTTCTTTTTGAGGTCAGTTGGTCTCATGTGTTTCATTATATAATTATTTTCATAACTGAGCGCCCCCCCCCCCAACCTCCCAGCATTTTCCTTGAAAACCTTGAGAAACCAGTCAGCACTTTGACACCATAAAGAAGTACCAGCTGTGACCACTTGGGGGTGCACTCAAAAGGAATATTCAGAGTGAAACTGACAAGGAGAAAATACACTTACAGTGTTTTAAATTGATCACATCAAAAATGGCTGTTGGAATCCATTTCAAAAGTGGATCTAATATGGATTCTCTGATTCTTCTAACTGCTCTCTCTCTCTCTCTCTCTCTCTCTCTCTCTCTCTCACACACACACACACACACACACACACACACACACACAGAGAGAGAGAGAGAGAGAGAGAGAGAGAGAGAGAGATAACTCTCCTTTTTGTATATACCAGTGGTTCTCAAACCTTTTACACTGGGACCCACTTTTTAGTCCCCTGGACTGCAAGGAGATCCAATCGGTCCATCCTCCAGGAAGTCAAGCCTAATTGCTCCCTGGAAGGACAAATCCTGAAGCTGAAGCTCCAATACTTTGGCCACCTCATGAGAAGAGAGGACTCTTTAGAAAAGACCCTCATGCTGGGAAAGATCAAAGGCAAAAGGAGAAGGGGGCGGCAGAGGATGAGATGGTTAGACAGTGTCACTGAAGCGATGAACATGAAATTGGGCGAACTCAGGAAGCTAGTGGAGGACAGGGAGGCCTGGCGTGCTGTGGTCCATGGGGTCGCGAAGAGTCGGACACAACTTAGCGACTGAACAACAACAACAACCACTTTTTAGAATGGCATTTGTGTCAGGATCCACCCTAACCTGGCAGTGATATCATAGCAGAAAATGACATCATCAAGCAGGAAGTGCTGGCATGGTAACATAATAAAATGACACTCCTGAAATGTAAAGTGGCATTCTTGGACTGCAGCAATTTTACAACCCTGAAATACCCCTGACAGAAAGCAAGATTAGGACAAAATAGTATGTAAAAGCACTGAACTAAAAGCAACATTTTAAAAAACACACTCTTGAAAATTCAAACTATTAACATTCCCAAAAGGAATATAGCAAGAGTAAGGTCTGTTGCCTCCAAGACGGCTGCTCCCAGCTCTCCGCAACCCACCTGACATCAAGTCACGACCCGGCAAGTGGGTCCTGACCCACAGTTTGAATAACACTGGTATATACAATTTCATACAAGCAGAGCAAATTTTATTCATCCAATCAAAAAACTCCTGAATCATCCTTCGGATAAAAGGGAGTTCTAGAACTGTTCATAGGTACTACAGACATGTGGCCCTGGTCCATGCAGTGGGGCAGTTGGCCTCAGTCCATCCTGGAAAAAATGCTTGGCATTCACTTATAGGGAGAAAATATGATGTGGCAGAACTTTGAGAGAGAGGGGTGGGAATTGGTTTCCCTACAGACTTCACTGCTTGCCCCCTTCAGATATTTGCCATCATACCTTCTGCATTCCTGATGACCACATGGGGACCAAGGGGCAGCTTTTCCCCCGAAGGTAAAGGTAAAGGTTTCCCCACGACCAAATGGTCTACTCGTGACCGACTGTAGGGGCGGTGTTCATCTCCATTTCTAAACCTGCAGAACTGGCATTTGTCCGAGGACAAGCTTCCATGGTCATGTGGCCGGCATGACTATACGCCGTAGCGCACGGAAAGCATGACGTTATCTTCCCACCAAAGTCAATCAATCAATCAATCAATCAATAGGTACTTATATACCGCTTTTCAACACGAACTTCACAAAGCGGTTTACAGGCAAATAGTAATAATAATAAAATTAAATGGCTCCCTGTCCCAAAGGGCTCACAATCTAAAAAAAAAAAAAAAAGGCAAACCACCAGCAACAGCCACTAGAAAGATTGCACAGGGGTGAAGAGGGACAATTACTCTCCCCCTGCTAAATATAAGAGAAACACCACTTGGAAAAGTGCCTCTTGCCCAGTTAGCAGGGGTAGAGTGGTCCCTATTTATCTACTTGCATTCTTAGGTGCTTTCGAATTGCTAGGTTGGCAGGAGCTGGGACAAGCAACGGGAGCTCACTCTGTCATGCAGTCTTGAACTCCCAACCTTCCGGTCGGAAAGCCCAGCAGCAGCGGTTTAACCCGCTGCGCCACCACGTCCCCCTATGTAGGCACAATTGCAATATGTCTGTACCCATACAAGCAGGGCTACGTCTCCCTCTCTGCAGGAGCAAAACCCCAGTGAGTTGCCAGAAGATCTGCCTACAGCTGTAGACGCCACCCCCCCCCCAAGCTCAAGGCCTGTGAGACAGAGAGAAACAGAACCCAAGCCCCATAGCTGAGCAGAGATCTGAACCAAGTTGTTCCCAGTTCTGCCCACTGCACCACTCTGGCTTTGCAGTTCGTCGTGTAATGGTTTCCCACATGTAGGTTAAAGACCATTCAGAACCGTGCTGAAATAAGTGTTATGGCGTACAAAAGAACTCCCACCACAGAGCTACAATTCTTAAATATCACAAGATTTAAATGGCATGAAAGCTACACCTGGTTCAACTTTCTTTCACTTGCTTCTATTTTCTTTCAGGCAGTTGATATCCTGCATGACTTTATGTGGTCATGCAGTCCAGCTTCACCTGTTAGGGACTAGTAACTTGGTAATGGTATTTGCACCATCCACTATAAATCAATGGATATCGCATAAGAGAAGGATTTCAAGCAGTTCTTTCCCTTGGCTAATGCAGGTGAGTTTCACACACACTCCAGGTTCCTTCTCCACTGCAAGTCGCTGGATCGTGATGACAATGAGGACAATTCTTTGAACGTGTTGCCTTTCAGCAGAAAAATGCCAAATATACTCAAAGCAGCAGCATGCAACAATATTAATGTGCAAAGTTACAATGACAAGATTCAGCATTTTTTTAAAATTATTGAAGAAAAGGGGTAAGTTTTAGCCTGTTGGCAGAAGATCTGTAGGGGTGCTTCCCACCAGCTACATCTGAATGCCAGTTGCAAGGGAGTGGCAACAGGATACAGGTAACGTGCTGTTATGTGTGTTGTGAGAAACAGGAGGCTGGGCTAGATCCAGATCCAACAGGGCTCTTCTTATGTTCTGATGAAGGCATTACCATAAGAACATAAGAAAAGGGAATATAGTAGGAGTGGGGTCTGTAGTTTCCAAGATGGCTACTCCCAGCTTTCCGCAACCCACATGACATCAGGTCGCAACCCACCAAGTGGGTCCCAACCCACAGTTTGAATAACACTGTTTTAGACACTTTTTTCAGAAGAGGAAAAAAAAACCCAGTCTCATAGCCCAATCCTGTCCTCCACCATCTTCTTCAATGCAGCCATGCTGATGGAGTGGTGCTGCCTGCATCCAATGGGGCTAGGTGGGGGTGGGGGGTGGGGGCTACCAGAAAGCCAACCAGAGGCATTATTTACTTACCTCTAGGTAGGTCTTCTGCCAACCCGGAAGTGCCTTTTAGAAGGCTGTGTCTGGCCTTCTGAGGTGTAAGGAGGTCATGTGTGGCCTCCCCACACCGTAGAAGGCTTTCCGGAGCTTTCCGAAAGGCATTCCCAGTTTTCTAGGCCCGATGGATCTGATTTTCCACACGATGTCCAGGAACAGAGACCCCATGGATACAAGTGCCCAGTGGGAAGCAGGGACATAAAGTGGGCGATTGATCTGCTAAGGCACCCAACCCAGTGACCCGGAAGTACTGTGGTGATGCCATCACATCACGCAATTCCTTCAGGAACACTCTGGCAGCCAAACGCCACCCTGAGTGTTCTTGGGGGTGGGCGAGCAACAGAAAGGGACAGCGTTTGGAGTGATTGCTCCCAGGGCCGGCTTTAAGCCAATGTGACCAATGTCGTCCCATCGGGCTCCGCGCTTCAGGGGGCCCCGCACTAGCAGGGTGAGCATATTGCCCGTGGCTGCAGCTGGGATCTCGATGGGCTGTGAGTCAGTGGGGCGAGCAGAGCAGCTTTACCTTGGTCTCTCCCACCTGCCTCTGCCTCTGATCAGCCCAAAATGGGCCACCTGGAAGCAGTTGGTGGTGATGTTGTGATATCCCCACCAACTACTTCCGCATGCCATGCTTTGCATGTGGCACGAACAGCACTCTTCTTGGTGAGTGGGGGGTCCCGCAGGGCGGGTTGGGGGCCCCACAGGAATGCCCCACATTGAGCCCCACCACTGCTTGGCACAAACAGAGCTCTTCTTGGTGAGTGGGGGCCCCTGCAGGGAGGGTTGGCTCCCTGCAGGAATCCCTCCATATTGGGCCCCGCTGCTGCTAGAGACCCCGCCCTGATTGCTCCAAACACCGCCCCTTCTGTTTTGTTTTTTTAAAGTGCATCAGTCAGCAGTGCTGCTAGCTGTCTTAGCCCCCCCCCCCAAAAAAAAAACCCAACTAAAATAAGGGTCTGTTTTTTGGACGTGGTGGTGCAGTGGGTTAAACCGCTGCTGCTGGGCTTTCCAACCAGAAGGTTGGGAGTTCAAGACTGCGCAACGGAGTGAGCTCCCGTTGCTTGCCCCAGCTCCTGCCAACCTAGCAGTTTGAAAGCACCTAAATGCCAGTAGATAAATAGGGACGACTTCGGTGGGAAGGGAACGGCGTTCCGTGCGCTACGGCGTATAGTCATGCTGGCCACATGACCATGGAAGCTTGTCCTCGGACAAAACGCCGGCTCTACAGGCTTTGGAACGGAGATGAGCACCACCCCCTACAGTCGGTCACAACTAGACCATTCGGTCGTGGGGAAACCTTTACTTTTTGGAGTGATCACTCCAAACTCTGCCCCTTTATATTTAAAAATATATATTTTTTTGAAAACAGCATTGCTGCCATCTGCCGTTGCTTCAAAAAAACCCAAAACAAAACCCAAGTTGGGTCTTCAGAGGCCGGGAAGGTTCCACACAGCTTCCTGGGGCTTCAGATTGCCTTTTAAAGGCATAGTGCTTCACTTCCGGTTTCCCGCAGAAACTGGAAGTGTCCATTTTAAGCCTTTAAAAGTCATTCTGAAGCCCCAGGAAGCCGTGTGGAACCTCTCTGGCACTCAGATGACCTTCTGTACGGGACCGGAACACACCTGGAGGACCTAGGTCAGGTGAGTCACTGGGTCAGGTGAGGTGAAGTAGCTCCTGAGGTATGATTTGGTTCAGAAGCACACTGTGGAGTCAAAAAGTTGGTTCTCCCCTTCCAAATCAGTTTTACTTTACAGCTGTTTTTGGAGGAAAAAAAATGTGGGGTGTTCCAATGATGGCCTCCCATGGGCTCCTCTTAATCTCTTTACCTCCACCAACACTGCTGTCAGGGCTGTTCATCTCCCTTGTCACACAGATGCCATCATGGCCCTCCTAAAACCCACTCACAGTCTTCTCCTTTGGCCCCAGATCCAGTGCAAACTCTAAGGGCGCAATCCTAACCAAGTTCCCCGCACCGGGGTCAGGGTAACCTAGCTCTGAGGTCAGGGAACAAACATTCCCTCATCTAGACGAGGCCTCTGTGACTACTACTCCACTGCAGGAAGCAGAACATGCCCCATTGGCACAGCTAGGTCAGTGCTGGAACGCTGGTTAGGATTGCACCCAGTGGTGGGATTCAAATAAATTAACAACCGGTTCTACGTCCTTCAGGGCGGCCTCTGCCTTTCTTCCCTCTCCCAACCTAAAATTAGCAACCGGTTCTGCAGAATAGGGGAGAACTGGCTGAATTTCACCACTGAATGCACCCTAAGCAATAAATACAAACTCTGTGTATGTCATCAAAAACTGGAAGCGACATTTATAGGTCCCCTGGAGGCCTTAGAAAGCTTCCTGATGGCCAGGAAGGCTGCTTATTTGACCCCATGGAACCCTCTAGGAATGCCACTGATCCCACCCACCTTCCCACATTTCATAGATCACAGTAGCTGTAACAGATGCTACAATCCACCAATGAACTGCATGATGCCACAGTGCCCCACTCTCCTAATCCTTTGAACAAGAGATGCTAGGGATGGAACCAGCTCCATCACTGAGCGATGGGATGGTACATGAACATTCATAGAGACAGGAAGCTGAGTTATTACGAGTCAGCACCCTGGTTCGCCTAGGCCAGCGCTGCCTTCTCTGGTCAGTGGGTGCTCAAGGAGAGGTGCACCTTTTTCAGTCACCTGCCTCCTGTTCCTTGAACTGGAGATGCCAAGGATTTCCCCTTGGGAGCGGCTGCCACGGAACTATCCATTTGCACTCACATTGCAGGAGTGCAAGAGCCTGCCCCCTCCTGTCTGCATTCATCTTCAATGCATTGCTGATTTGAACAGTGGGGAAGGGGTCAGTCCCTGCAAACATCACCTCCCCAAGCCAGAGGCTTCAAGCGCACCATGGGCAGAGGTGGGATTTTTGGGTAACAATGAAATAAAAACACAGGCCTTGGGTAACAATGAAATAAAAACACAGGCTACCACTGCCTGCAGTTCTCATTTTTGAACAAAAGAGCAAAATCTGCAAAAAACATAACCCTGAAAAAGCTGTGCGAATGAATGAATGAATGAATGAATGAATGAATGAATGAATGAATGGGCTAGGGGTTGCATGGATAATAACTGTATCTGCTGATACTACATCATCAATATTATCTACCTAGTACAAGCATGCCCCGGTATCCACTGGGGTTCTGTTCTGGACC
Organism: Lerista edwardsae; assembly: GCA_029204185.1. Taxonomy (NCBI): domain Eukaryota; kingdom Metazoa; phylum Chordata; class Lepidosauria; order Squamata; family Scincidae; genus Lerista; species Lerista edwardsae. The sequence continues at coordinate 15,264,958 of JAJKFI010000013.1, forward strand.
TACTTGTGGATCCCTGAAACCGTGGATACTGGGGGTGCCTTTTTAAAGATAGAGGAACATCAGTGATTTTGCTGCAACAAGGTAAAAAAGAGATTTGTTTAATGTTCCTCTATCAATCAGTCAATCGATCAATCAATCAATCAATCAATCAATCAATCAATCAATCGGTACTTATATACCACTTTTCAACACAGAAGTTCACAAAGCGGTTATAGGCAAATAATAATAATAAAGTTAAATGGCTCCCTGTCCCAAAGGGCTCACAGTCTTTAAAAAAAGGCAGACCACCAGCAACAGCTACTAGAAAAGACACTGCGCAGGGGTGAAGAGGGACAATTACTCTCCCCCTGCTAAATATAAGAGGAAGACCACTGGAAAAAGTGCCTCTTGCCCAGTTAGCAGTTTTAATAGATGTCCCAGTATCCATAGTATCTGTGGATAACTGAAACCATGGATACTGGGAACGCCTGTACACTTTTAAAGCTTATACACTTTTATAATTTATAATTTATAAAAAATGTATAATTATAATTTATAACTTGGAATAAAAACACATAACACGCTTTCTGCACTTTTCTTCCTTGGGAAATAAATGAAATTCTGCAAAAAAATAAAACCCAAACAATTTTACTAAAAAATATATATATATATCGTAAACACTTCTAACCATAAGGCATCTTAATGTAGCTCAGGGCTAGTCCCTGGCCATTGCCGCCTGAATGGGCCCAAAATGATGGGAGTTCAAGTCTGTGTTGTGAATTGTTATTTAATATGCTTGGGATACATTTAGTGCTCCAGAAGTAATAAATGATGATGGATGACAATGATCCCTGCTTTGAACAGACTTAATTTTGCTCTCTGAAGACAGGAAAATGTCTTTTGTTATAGCAACAGCTCCCCCATGTGGCAGAAACCATTTCCAAATGTGATGCTGCTGAAATTTAAGTTTTGTTGTTATTCATAAAGCCTATTTGTGCTGGTTTTTGTTCATTCTCATGCCCTGGTCGTCTGTACCAACTTTAGCCTGCATGAGAGGTTTATTTTTATGTGTTTCATTTTTTTTAAATTAGCATAATGATGACTGAAGTGGTCTCATTTCAAGAGACCGCAAGTCGAGCGGGTTCTCTGAAAGGGCTATACCACGTGGATGAGCTCTCTTCCTTGAAAGGTTTGCCAGAATCTGAGCCTGATACTGTTCTGGAAACAGTGCAAGGCAGGGTGTATCTGATCATGTTCAGAGGACCTTGAGGGGAATTATGGGATTGTTCATCCACCCTTCAACCCCAAGTCCCATTTCTTAGATGCCAAACCAGTATCCTCTTGGGCTGAGGATTTTCAGCCTGGGGGGGGGGGACTACAGCACAATACTAACCCATGCTGGAACAGGCAAGTGAACTGGCTTGCCCCACTACACAGCCAGCAAGGGGTTGGGACAGGCTGCAGTTCACCCCAGGTTACCCCTTACCCCGTAACATGTGGCAGTCATTTCAGTAGGGCTCCTCAGTAGGGCTCTGCACCAATGAAATAGCTGACACAACACCAAAAAGCCTGGGGAAGACTGACCCCACGGGGACGGGAGTTGAGATCCGGCCGATGTCAGCTGGTCCAGTCCCATCCCTTCCCCAGAAGAACATAAGAAGAGCCCTGCTGGATCAGGCCAAAGGCCCATCTAGTCCAGCTTCCTGTATCTCACAGCGGCCCCACCAGGTGCCCCAGGGAGGCACGAGACAACAAGATGCTTGCATCCCGTTGCCACTCCCTTGCACCCGGTACTCTGAAGTAGCCCACCACCAATGTAAGGAGGTTGCACAATCCATCATTGCCTATAGCCCACGATGGATCTTTCCTCCAGAAATCCATCCAATCCCCTCTTAAAGGCATCCAGACCAGATCATCCCCAGGCCAGTCTGCCGATGGGTCCGCCCTCCCCCTTCCTTCCCCACATCCCAGGCTGCCTTCCTGATGCTCTTCTGCCCTCCCTGATCTCCCTCCTGTTGTGCTGGCCTCTTTAGGCCAGCCTGTGCTCACCAGTGCAGGTCCAGATTCAATGTGGAGAGACCAGCGCACATACAGGGAAACTCTAGTGCACCTGGAATACTCTCCTCACATCATCCAGGATCACTCTATGAGGCTCTCTGCTGTCTCTGTTACAGCACATGGAAAGCACGTCAATTACTCATCAGGGATCATGGGGTGTGCTATCGAGGGAGACATCCTCCACTCCTCCCTTTTCTCCAGGTCAGGCTTTTCCCCTTAGGGAAGGCAGGAGGACTGGGAGGGAGGCCAAGAGACAGCAGAAGTGGGATAGGAGCCCCAATTTGACAATGGGATGCTGACCTTGTCAGAGGAACAGGTACTCACTTTTGATTGGCACGTGTCGGGACCCGCCCACCGGAAGTGACGTCATAAGCCAGAAGTGATGTCGTGGTAGGAAGTGACATGAAAAAAGCCCTTTTTGAGGCCTCAGATGATTTTAAACTGACCCAACAGTTGCAACAGTATTCCACAGCACCCCCAGAACATGTGAAGGAGGCCTGGCATCATGTTAAAACCCGAGAGCAACTCATTTTTCAGTGGCAAGGAAAGGAAAGGAAAGGAAAGGAAAGGAAAGGAAAGGAAAGGCAGGCTCGCTGCCTGCCTGCCTGCCTGGCTCTGAGAACATGCAGGCAACTCAAACATGCAGGAAATTCAAACGTTGCAGAGGGTGGAGTCGACGAGTGGGCAGGTGAATGGGCGGGGCCAGCTGTAATCCTAGAAACCGGTACTCGCGTACCCCCGCGTACCCCCTGCATGACATCACTGGATGCTGGGGCAGGGATAGGAGTGCTGTGCCTGCCTTGAATAGGGGCCACTGTATTCAAGTGGGAGGAGCTCACAGTTCCGAGAACCCCCATTTCAAATGTTCACCCCATGCCTGCTCAGAGATCTCGATTCAGGGGAGGTGGGGTGAGACCTTGAGCATGGCAAATTAGCAGCTCACAGTGATACAATACACATCACTTTATTGGCATACACAGTACTACCAGCTGGGAGGCGTCAGCTGTACATACAGACCATACACCGTACATGCAAACTGTTTACAGAAATCTGGCCTGGAATTTCTGCTCCACTAACAAAAGGAATTTCGCCAACATCAGGACATCGCCAACATCTTCTCGTCATCATCACCAAGAAGAAACATCAGTTTCACTGAGTCTGCAAGGCCTGGTTGGTTATCTAGGGCTGGGTCCAAATAAATGGCCTGAGCTTCCATATGAATTGTGCAGTCAAAAAGATGTGGGGAAGGGACTCTTCGGAACTCGTGTTGCATGGGCAACAATGGTCACAAATGGAATCTTATTGTACCTTCCCACTTGGGAGGGAGCCACGTTGAATCTGGCATATTACCGCCTGTTGCTCCCTCGGATTAGTTAGGATCAAGAGCTAGAGAGAGAACCAACCAAAGGGTAGGGAAATATGGAAGTGGGGGGGGGACAGACCTTGGAGGTGGTTGAATGAAGAGTATGAAACTCTAGGAGTCTCTGGTTCAGCTGCTTGAGTACTTCAGGGTGCAATCCTCACCTGGAGTTAGGCCAGCACAGTTAGGCCAGCAAAGTTTGGCCGGCACATGGCACACCATAAAGTGCTTTTGGACCACTTTTGGATGGCACACGTCTCTGTGCTGGCCTCTCTGACTCAGAGAGTGGTGCAAACATTCTTTATGGTGTCCCTTGTGCCCGCCAAACTTTGCTGGCCTAACTGTGCCGGCATAACTCCAGGTGAGGATTGCACTCTCAGTTGCACTGCAGCCAGGCCCAACCCCGCGCTGGATATGGGGCAGGCCAACTGGTCTCTCTATTCCAGTGTGGGTTAGGATTGGGATGCCAGGCTGCTTATGGATAGTTACAAGCATAGTAATAAACAAGTAAAAAGATGATTGTGCCAGGAGCACCATGAACACGTATACAATTATGAATGGCACAGATGAAGAGTTGTTTCTCCTCTCCCTATCTACTGGAATTCAGTTACCCAATGAAACTGATGGGCAGGAAATTCAGGACTCAGTTCAATTCCGAACAGGGAAATGTCTCCCAGGAACCCACTGGAAAGAAAAAAACACAGGACTCTCCAAGAATGAGAAAAGGAAAACAGACTGCATGACATGTTTTGTTAAAAAAAAAAAATGCAAATGTAATACAATAAAATACCATAAATATGTTTTCTGATGATGTACAACAATCAGTGGTGATTCAACATTGAATCACATCACACTTCAACATTGTAACAGGCACATAAAGCAATGGTTCTCAAACATTTTAGCACCAGGATCCATGTTTTAGAATGAGCTTCTGTCCAGGACCCACCAGAAGTGATGTCGTGGCCGGAAGTGCCGTCACGGTGACGCCAGAGCCTGCCGCTTTCCTGATAACGTAACAATCAGTTGGGTTATTTCTCAGAGCGCAAATCCTGGACTGAGCTAGAATGGTGAGGTCGATGGGTCTGCCAGTGGTGTCTCTACAGGGAGGGCAGAGCACTAAGTTTTGCAAGAAGCCTTACCTTGCAGTGGAAATCCCTCCTCTCCTGCACCGTTTTAGCCAGTCCTCACAGGGAATAGCAACATCTTGGCGTTGCTTACTGGCTACAGCAGCAAGGGAGAGGAGGGACTTACATGACAGGGTGAGGCTCCTTGCAAAACATAGAGCTCTGCCCTCTCTATAGAGATGCCATCTGGGCCTGCCCCATATCCAGCACAGAATATGGGAAGCTGGAGCCTCCCCTGCACAATGTGCTCCTCAGAATTGCTTGCTAAATAGCACAATGTGCTATTGCTAAATAGCACACAATGTGCTTGCTAAATAGCAGGCACAGATCTGAGGAGGCCGCACGGCATGGTGAATGGGTCTAGGATTTGGCGTTATGGCCAAATCCTGGGCCCACCCACAGCCGGCCCAGAAACACCCTCCCCCAGTCCACTCCCTCCCTCCCTCCCGCCTTGTTTTGCCCCTGTGCCAGCTGGCTGCGCAATAACGTTGTGTCTGTGTTACGCCTATTATAAGATGGCAGTGCCGGTCATTTTCCAATAGCCAAGTGAATCAGAAAGAAAAAAGCCTGTTTGCAGCCTTGGCACAAGCAAAACAACCACCCAGCCCTCCCCCTTTCCAGCATCCCACCTTCCCGTATTTTCAAAATGGCTGCTCTAGGTGCCTCGCGACCCACCTGAAATTGACTTGTGACCCACTGGTGGGCCCCAACCCACAGCTTTGGAACCACTGAAATAAAAGATACATTGGTGACAATATCTGGCCAAGCTCTGGGTGCAAAGGTGTAACAAGGGTGTGATGTCATGACGTAGCATGCCTGGGGCGCAATTTAGCCCCGGGAGACCTCTGTTTAGAACTCAGTTTTTGGTGAGCACAACTGCCCAACTTTTCATCCGCTTTACTAAAAAGATTCTATGGACAATATTCTCTTAATCTGCAGATGTTACTGATCAAACCCAAACTCTTATTTTTGGCCAGAATGGGCATTTTTGTTTCATGTAAGAACTATAAAATTCCATCTGAGAATCACTGTGGAGGAAAACGTGTTTGTCTTTGGGGATCTTTGGCTGTCACTTTGCTGCTCTGTAACGTTGTCGTGAAACCTGCAGAGATCTGGTGTCAACAGGCTCTGTCATATGTCACAGAACTGGACTTGTATGCAAGCTCCAGGGGACCACATCTATAACGAAAGAGGAGAGTCGACAAGGGCAAAATGGAAAACGCACGGCTCCCAAAGAAGGGGCGAGAAGTTGAGGTTACAGACAGGGTCCTGGATCACAACTTCTAGTAAAGTTGAAGCAACTTTCCATTCTGTTAATACAGAATGTTGTTTGAGTACCATGAAAAATACATTTATTCAGTCCTTCAAGGTTCGGTGAACTAAAGCATCCATCCCAGAGAAGGCTGCCCAACCATGCCAAAAAAGACAGGGTGGATTGGGAGGGGAAAGGGGAATTATTTTCACGCACCCCTCTGTAAGCCTCCAGCTTGCCAATGGATCTCCTCGAACCTGTGTTGGCTCTTTACCTGGTCCAGGTCTGAGGAGAAAGGGTAGGGAGCTTCCAGTTGAAGAGGATCGGATCCAGAGCAAGCTATTGACACCATATCTACCTGCTGATGCCGCCTCCCTGCCTCATTCCTCCAGAGGCAGATCTACAGGGAGGGCAAAGCTCTAAGTGTTGCAAGAAGCCTTACCCTGTCATGTAAATCCCTCCTCTCCCTTGCTGCTGTAGCCAGTAAGCAACGCCAAGATGTTGCTGTTCCCTGTGAGGATTGGCTAAAACGGTGCAGGAGAGGAGTGATTTCCACTGCAAGGTAAGGCTTCTTGCAAAACTTAGAGCTTTGCCCTCCCTTAGATCTGCCTCTGTTCCTCTCCCCTCCCTGTCCCACCACTGAACTAGCATCTGTCCAGACCCTACTGTGCAATGCCTCTTGGCCTCTCAAGAGGGGGAATGGAAGTGCGCAGCTCTGCCTGCTTCTGTAGGGCCATTTGCAATGGTTGTAAAGCAAACCCCATGGTAGGAAGCCAATTCCAGTGGCTAGGATTGGACCAGTAGCCGCTTCTGCATTGATCTAATTGAGGGCGCACAGTGAAGGGCCACAGTGAAGTAAGTTTGGGCGTGCCTCAACCTCCCTGACTCCAAGAGTGGTCCAAACATGCTTTATGGTGACCCTTGTGCCAGCCAAACCTCGCTGGCCTAATTGTGCTGGCCTATCTCCAGATTAGTATTGCCCCCTAAGTTACAGAGTGGCAGGGGTGGTGATGTAACTTTCTAGTTTTCCCATGCCAGTAAGACCAAAGAGGGTTGGTTTTGAATAGGAATGGGCAAGGCAAATGGGCAAACTCTTCATCATCAGCCAACACCCAAAACGTCTTTATGGGGAGAAAAGTCTGGATCCTGGAGTGGCTGGAAAGTTACACCATCACCATTGTTGAACTTTCTCCTGAATTGAATGTGGTAGCTGCAGCAGAAACAGCTTCTCCTAGGCACAGGGAATGGGGGGTGCCATGGGGCAGAAGGTGGCTCCCCCTTCCCCGGCGCTCAGGTCCAGACAACCCCACTGGCCAGCCTAGCTGAAGATCAAGAGTGTTGGTATTTGGTACCTGTTTTTTCCCATGTCCTCCTAAAGCACATACTAAGTAGCAAAAACACGTTCTATGAACTTTAGAATGTTTTGATCAGCCCTTGGCACGCACTGCTCTGTTCTCTGGCTTGCTTGGGCTGTCGTGGTAAAACATGCCCAGATCCACCCAGATCCACCCTCAGCTGCCTCAAAATGCCAAGGACAAACCTGCAGGAGAGAAAGTTTTTCCACTCACGAATGATTATATTTTGATTGCGCACTCTAGATGCAGCGTTCATCACAGCTTGACTGGATTTCCCTTAGGACCCCATTAGATGTCACTGACTGCTCAAATTCAGTACCATAAAAGGTTTGGAAGCTGCACATAAAATCCACCTGGCACATTATGTGTTTCCATGCTTATTTTTCTCTCCACTCCAACCAATTTTCTCCATCATCACTGAAGTCGTACAGAGGTTTTGTCCTTGTGAACCCCAGTTTTTTTTAGGAGCCTCAAATGATGGACGATGGAATATACTTACAGTCAGTTCTCTTTAAACGCAAACTCGCTATCTGCGAATTCACTTATCTGTGAGGGGCAGAATTGCTACTTGACTCGTTACCTGCTCCTCTGTCCTCGTTATCCACTACGCAGAGATCTTCTGAAGGCTAAAGGGATCTTCAGAACGGCACCTGCGACCCCCTTTTAAATGTCCAGCAGAAGCATCCACCAGCCAAGTTTAAGAGGTCCATGCTGGTCACAGGTGCCATTCTGAAGATCCCTGCAGCCTCTGGAAGGTCTCATTCAGAGCATGCAGCATTCAGAGATCTTTTGGCACTCCCTGCTGCACTCTGCTGGCTTCTTCTGATGGCAGAGAAGGGACCCCTTGCACCCCACCCCATTGATCCCATAGGATTGTTATCTGAGAATTTGCTGTCCGCGAGGATTTCCAGGAACTTCACCCTAGCTGACAGTATTTCAGAGAGCCAATGGATAATAAACAGAGCTTGTGTAGTGCAGATTTTAAGAAGACCCATGAGCTGGTTCAAATATCTGTGTCCTGGTGTCCATCAGCAAGTCACTATCCAGCATGTACATGTGCACATGTGCAAACACATATACTGTCCACACACACTTTGCAACAGAGGGATAAGAGCACATGTCTTCTAGGGTGACCATATGAATTGCTGAGGGGATGTGCAGGAGGATTCTCCAGATTCTCTAGAAGTACACATCAATGAGCTTTACAGGCATAGCAAGCGAGACAACCTATCCTTTTGTTGAGTTCAGGCAGTAAATGCTTAAAGGAGCATTCATGGATTTGACTGCATTGGCTACAAATCACACCCCATGATTGGTCAGTGGAGATGTCAACAGCCAACATCTGAGTTTTGCAGCTGGCTGATAAGCATTGGGGGCTCTGCTTTAGCAGCTGAAAGCAGGAAATAGATGCTGCCTTACTGATCAGTTCTGTAGGCTTGGGTGCAGGCTTGATCTCTAATGCTCTATGTGGGTATTTATGTCATCACAAAAAAGCCACCCTCTTCCCATAACTAAAAAGCTCATTTTTGTGCATGCTCATCCTTAGCTCTAAGACAGTGGTCAGGGAACAGGGGTAAATTACCCCAAATGGGGTAAAAATGAAATTCCTGGGGGTAATGATTTAGCTGAGAGGGTTAATGCCTCCGTTTGCCCGAAGATAACACCTGAAGATCTCAAGGTCGTGAGCTCGGGACTGCCGGAAGTCTCTGAGAGCGGCAGACCTTGCAGCTGCGGCTGATTAGAAGCTGAGCTTCAGCTGCCTCGTGGGAGGAGGAGTGTGCTGAAGGTCAGCTGCGTCTCTGGTGAGAGCAGGGAAGCATCAGCCAGCAGAAGACAGACGAGTGGCTAAAGAAAGAAGGCTAAATCCAGAAAGGAAGATCTGAATGTGTGTAGTTCTTGAAAGACAGAACATTCTGTAAATTGTAAAAACCTTCGGGTTTATGAATAAAGTCTGCCCATGTAAACCGCCTTGAGTTGTAGTCACTGGAGAAATCTGGTGATCTTAAGAAAGGCGGTATATAAATGCATGTATTATTATTATTATAATGGACGGCAGCTGGGCATGCATATGAATCTAAGCAATTCCCTGCAAAGACTTGTTCCTCTGCGCACCCGCTGTCTGTGCCTCTGTCTCTCTCTTTAAATCAATCAATCAATCAATCAACAGGTACTTATATACCGCTTTTCAACATGAAGTTCACAAAGCGGTTTACAGGCAAATAGTAATAATAATAAAGTTAAATGGCTTTAAACTTTTAAACTCAGACGACAAGCCCTGTAGCATGTGTGTGTGTGGGGGGGGGGGGTTTGACACACCAGCAGAGCTGAGTTACGAATTTTCCAAATTTCTGAGACACCAAGCCCAAAACGTTTGCCATCACTGTTCTATACACATGCCTGGCTGTGTGTGTTACAGTACTGTAGCGTACAAGGACCTGACGCAGTGCAGTGTGTCAGGCCCTTGTGTAGAACACGCTTCCCTGCGTGATGCCCCGGGCCCCGCCTCCAAGTCTGCCAGCTTCTTCAGTAGAGTCAACTAATTGCTGCGCCATTGAGAGAGAGAGGACAGAGAGAGGACACCTATCTTTCACTATTTTTTTTACTATTTTTAGTAAGTACCTGTATTAAAAATCAAATCAAGCTGGTAACATCGGCGTATCTAAATATATTTTGGGGTAAAAGGTAAAAAAGTTCCCTGACCCCTGCTCTAAGAAGTGCTGTGCAGGTTCGTTCGGCCTTGAGAGTGCCAGGGTCATGCAGTGGCCAATATCCTATGCCCATTAGAGTCACCCCATCTTGTGTCATGGGGAGGGGCGCATTGCAGGATTTTGCCCCAGAGTCTCCAGCAACCTGGCACTAACCTGGGAACTGTGCGTGCAAACTGGTGTTGTAGACTCCGCTGAAGCTGTTCCTGGAAACCGTTTTTACAAGCATAATGAAATGTTGAAAAGTCCTGAAGACCCTGCTAAAATCTCCAGAATTGCTTTCAGTGTTATCCAGAGATTGACACTGATGGCTGGATCGATGCTTGGCACGGTGGTAATGCTTGACTAGACAATGTGTGTCTAGGATGAAGGATGGAGAGCAAGGCTTGCAGGAGGAATACTCTGGGATCTTCTCCCAGGCTAATCACAGGAACCCTAGCATCTTTTCACTGAGGTATATGGTTTCTATGCAGTCCCAGCACCTCTGATCTCTTTTCTGTGACCAATGTCCTGGCCAGACAGGAGAGTTTAGCACCTGGGGTTGTAGCCCTTGTGGCGGAGAAGATGTGCTTACGTTTGCATTTCAAAATCTGCTGAATTCTCTGAAGCAAGAGGCTGCTGAGTGAGACTTCCAGCACTTATTGATGGGTCTTCCTCCTTTTGTTAATCCCAAACCAGAATGCATTAGGTAGAATAGCCCTCCAAATTGCAGCCTAAAAGATGTACTCAAACCTGCTTAATTTTCCTAATTTATCCCAATCACAGAACTCTGCTTTTCTTGGATGTAGAATTTGCATTTCCTGGGTGCAGAAGAAATAAAACCCTCACCTATCAAGTGTGCAAATATTTCATGACCTTCTTATGCTTGTCTGCATCCTTCCTACCCTTTTGTAAACCTGTTCCCATCCCCACCCCAAAATTCTTAAACTGAGCAGCTCTGATTCGGCGCAGGAATACTCCATCCTGGTGCAAAACTATTAGAACTGAAGGAGACCTTGGAGAGAACAGGTCTGGAACAGCAAATATTTGCCCACCCTGCAAGGCTACCTCCATGACTGTACCCAGCATGGAACATTATCGACCCCTATTGATTTAGCAGTTCCTGCATGACAATTGGGAATCACTGTAGCAAAAAATGTTGAGCAGCAATCTGTTGTCATGGGAACATTCCAGGTTAAGAGTCCCTCTGCGGCCTTATAAAACAGGTCATCTTAAATGCAACTCCCCCACCCCACCCAAAGCCCCCCCCCCCTGCTTTGAGCGCTGCCCATGGATGGATTGTAGAATGCAACTGCGGCAAGCTCAAGAATTGGTAACTACAGAATTTTTGCATTTGCTGAACAATGAATCTGAAGGGTTAAAAAGTAGACTCCACCAAAAGGTCACACTTAAAACAAAAAACAAAAAGCCAGCTGCTACTGGAGTCCTGGCAATTGTCTTAGCTTCAAAGGTTGAAAGCTATAGCCATAAAGACAAATGTGTTCATTGTGGCCAGAATCCCACTTGCTGCAATACAACATGCGCAGAGCACCCCTACCATTCTCAGTGGGAGATTCTATTCATGGAAGCATTACTCTGGACCTTGGAGGAATAATACACAGGAGGGAGCATCCCTTAAGAAGATATAGCAGCCGAATGAAGCCAGGGGTCGGGCTTAGCAGCCATGTTCGTACGCTCAAAACAATCCTTATTCCAAGCATTTCAGATTGCTTTTCTCGTACTGTTTAGGACTGAGTAGTTTACTCCTGAAGTAAAAACATACGAAAATAAAAACGTGTGATCATGGAGAAACATCATTGGTAACCTTATTATGAGTTAATATGCACTTACAAGGTTTAATTCCGCATAATTATATTACTGAAGACACTGGACGAAATGCTACTTGCAGTCTATGTAAACTCGGATTGCACAGTTTTGACAGACTTATTTTTTGAAATCTACACAAGCAGAAATAAAGTGTGAACGGGAAGGAAAGAAAAAAAGGAGGGTGGGCAAAAATCAGATAAATATGTAGGAAAATTACATTAAAATCTCTCAATGTATAACACAAGTAGTTGTCAATATGAGAGTAATTCTTTTTTACTTCTAGACTATTAAGAGTATTTTTTAAACCTCTACACTCACCCCCCCCCCATAAAACAATTCTGTTAATGTTCGGAATTTCAAAACTATTACAGTAGAAAATGGAAGGTGGGAAAAACCGTGTAAATGGGAAGGGGGAGGGAGAGAGGCCGTGTTCACCCATATGCAGAACACGCAATCATTATTAAAGACGTTGAGATTAACTTTTACACACGTGCGGGGTGAATGCGCAGCAATCCTCCTTGGCAGGAAACATCTGAGTCAGCCACATTGGTACGCCCATGGCTTCAAGAAAATGACATCATGCTCCCTCCTGTGTATTATTCCTCCAAGCTCTGGACACCCCCAAATATTTTAAAGCAGTGTTATTGGTTGTTAATGTATTTGAATCCCACCACTGGTTGGGACCCACTTGGTGGGTTGCGACCTGATGTCAGGTGAGTCACAGAAAGCTGGGAGCAGTCATCTTGGAAACTGCAGACCATACTCTTGTTATATTTCTTTTGTGAATGTTAATAGTTTGAATTTTCAAGTTAGGGTTTTTCTAAAATTTTGTTTTTAGTTCAGTGCTTTTACACCTTATTTTGTCCTAATCTTGCTTTCTGTCAGAGATATTTCATGGTCGTGCAATTGCTGCAGTCCAAGAATGCCAGTTTGCTTCCAGGAGTGTCATTTTATTATGTTACAATGACAGCACTTGATGATGTCACTTCCTGCCACAACATCACTTCCAGGTTATTGACATCACTTCCAGTGGGTCCCAACACTAGTGCCATTCTAAAAAGTGGGTCCCAATCTACAAAGTTTGAATACCACTATTTTAAAGAAATGAATGACAGTCCCTGCCCAGAGATATCCTACAGCAGCAATTGTCACCTAGTGTGTTGCAGATGTGTTGTGGGAATTTTGAGCATAGCAGTTGAAAATAACTGAAAAACTCTTCCGGGTTCTGCAGCTCTGTTTCTAGGGAAACTGTTGGTAGTAATGAATTGTCTGTTCCTCTTCTTTCACCTGCAGCAGCAGCAGCAGCAGCAGCAGACTTTATGGGTCTGACACAAAGGTGCGATAAGGGCGGGTGTCAACAGCATGTTGTTGACAGTATGCATTTATTGCAATATTTATATACTGTCTTTCTCAGTAAACTCAAGGTAGTGTATATAGACAGTGTATATTTTTCCATGAGAGTCCAGTACAGTCAATCCTCATAATCTGCTAGGGTTAGGTTCCTGGTAATCCTTGTGGATAGCAAGTTCACCTATGGGATCAATGGGGTTAGGTGCAAGGGGTCCCTTCTCTGCCATCAGAAGACTCCAGCAGAGACCCTCAGGAAGCCAGCAATGTGCCAAAAGATCTCTGAATGCTGCATGCTCTGAATGAGACCTTCCAGAGGCTGCAGGGATCTTCAGAATGGCACTTGTGACCAGCATAGACCTTTAAACACCACTGGTGCCATCCTGAAGATCTCTGCAGCCTCTGGAAGGTCTCTGCGTAGTGGATAACGAGGACAGAGGCACAGATAACAAGGAAAGTAGCAATTCTGCCCCTCACAGATAAGTGAGGTTGCACATAAAGAGGACTGATGGTATTATTTCATGAGACAATATCATAGATTTCAACCTACATTTCTCCATTTCTCCGACAGTGCACAGTGCACGGTCCCTTCACAGTGGAGTCATCATCCTGGCTGCCGGCTCTTGTGCTTTCCGAGCTTTCACAGGCAGCTGCAAGCCAAGCTTCAGGCCACTTTCTCAAGGAGGTTTTCCATTTATTTATTTCTGTCAACCAACTCCACCACTACTCCTTCACCCAGACACATCAGTGGCCTCGGCCTCCCATCCAAGCCACCAAGCCTGCTTAGCTTTTTCAGGCAAGGAGACAGCTCAACCTCCTGGCCGCACCTCCTGCCCCCCTTTTTGCAGGTGTTGGGTTTAGTAGGTGTTGTATGTAGTAGGTGTTGGGATATGCATGGGAAATTGTATGGAATCTTCTGGGATGCCATTGTGTAAGGGCTCCTGGGCCAAACCACGGTCTCTCAATCAGTGCCGTCCCTAGAAACTGGTATATAGGATGTGGACCCAGAGCCGGCCAGTGCGCCCCCCCTATTATAGCCGTATATTGGTCAGGAAAATGCATAGCCCAGGATGGCCACCCCAGTTGCTCCATCCAGGGAACGACTCTGCCCCCAGTACCACCTTCTGGAATTGACTTGCTGGGCAGAAACAGAACTACTGCAAAGCCATCCCCCCAACTCCCTGTCTAGAAGGAGGTCATAGGCAATACTACTGAATACTAATGAGTGGTCCAAAGAAAAAATTTTTTTACATAGCATTCAATTAATCTGTGGAACTCCTTGCCACAGGATGTGGTGATGGTTTCTGGCATAGATGACTTTAAAGGGCGATTGGACAGACTTCTAGAAGAAAGGTCCATCACAGGTTAAGAACATAAGAACATAAGAAGAGCCCTGCTGGATCAGGCCAAAGGCCCATCTAGTCCAGCTTCCTGTATCTCACAGCGGCCCACCAGGTGCCCCAGGGAGGCATGAGACAACAAGATGCTTGCATCCTGTTGCCACTCCCTTGCACCCGGTACCAGTAGCCCACCACCTTTGTAAGGAGGTTGCACAATCCATCATGGCCTATAGCCCACGATGGACCTTTCCTCCAGAAATCCGTCCAATCCCCTCTTAAAGGCATCAAGACCAGATGCCATCAACACCTCCTGTGGCAAAGAGTTCCACAGATTAACTACCCGCTGGGTAAAAAAGTACTTCCTTTTATCTGTTTTAACTCTCCCAACCCTCAGTTTTAGCGGATGCCCCCTGGTTCTGGTGTTTTGAGAGAGGGAAAAGAACATCCCTCTATCGACTTTATCCCTTCCATGCATAATTTTGTATGTCTCAATCATGTCCCCCCTCAGGCGCCTTTTTTCTAGACTGAAGAGCCCCAAACGCTGCAGTCTTTCTTCATAAGGGAGGTGCCCCAGCCCCGTAATCATTTTTGTCGCTCTCTTCTGCACATTTTCCAGCTCCACTATGTCCTTTTTGGGATGCAGCGACCAGAACTGGACACAATATTCCAGGTGCGGCCTTACCGTCGATTTGTACAATGGCATGATAATATTGGCTGTTCTATTCTCAACCCCTTTTTTAATGACCCCAAGCATGGAATTGGCCTTCTTAATTGCTGCCGCACACTGGGTCGACACCTTCATTGAAGTGTCCGCCAGCACCCCAAGATCTCTCTCCTGAGTTGTCACAGACAGCTCAGAACCCATTAGCCTATAGGTGAAGTTTTGGTTTTTTGCCCCAACGTGCATCACTTTACATTTGTCTATGTTGAAACGCACCTGCCATTTGGCTGCCCATTCCCCCAACTTGGAGAGATCCTTCTGGAGCTCTTCACAATCCTTTCTGGTCTTCACCACCCGGAAAAGTTTAGTGTCATCTGCAAACTTGGCCACCTCGCTGCTTATCCCTGTCTCCAGGTCATTTATGAATAAGTTGAAAAACACAGGCCCCAAGACAGATCCCTGGGGCACTCCGCTTTTCACCTCTCTCCATTCTGAAAATTGCCCATTGACCCCCCCACTCTCTGTTTCCTGGCCCTCAACCAATTCTGGATCCATAAGAGGACCTGCCCTCTTATTCCCTGACTGTGAAGTTTCTTCAGCAGCCTTTGGTGGGGGACCTTGTCAAATGCCTTCTGAAAATCCAGGTATATGATATCCACAGGTTCACCCACATCCACGTGCCTGTTGACCTTTTCAAAGAATTCCAAAAGGTTTGTGAGGCAAGACTTACCCTTACAGAAGCCATGCTGACTTTCCTTTAGCAGTACTTGCTCCTCTACGTGTTTTAGGATCTTATCTTTGATGAGGCTTTCCACCATCTTACCCGGAACAGACGTTAGGCTGACTGGCCTGTAGTTTCCAGGGTCCCCCCTTCTCCCTTTTTAAAAGATTGGCATGACATTGGCTATCCTCCAATCCTCTGGCACTGTGGCCGCTTGAGGTTACAGTGTGAGATGGGCATGTGCAACCTTCTGGTTTTAGAAAAAGGCTACTTCCAAATGCCAGGTGCAAGGGAGTGGCAACAGGATGCAGGAATCTTGTTCTGTTGTGTGCTCCTTGAGGCATCTGGTGTGCCGCTATGAGATACAGGAAGCTGGACAAGATGGGCCTTTGGCCTGGTCCAGTGGAGCTCTTCTAATGTTCTTATGAGAATCAGTAGAGATGTAGAATCAGTAGAATCAGTAGAGAAGCAGACCATCTACCAGGGTAACCACAGCTGGTATTGTGGGTTGCTCTGGAGGATAGGACCAGGAGAAAGGTGCCTAAATTTCAACAAGGGAGATTTCAATTGCATGTTGGGAAAAACATCCTGATGATTGGAGCTGTTTGACAGTGGAGTAACATGCCGTGCAATAGTAGCATAGCAAGAGAGGGGGTCACAGCAGAACAATTTGCATGATGCCTCCCTGCGCTGTGCAAGAAGCCCCTCCCCTCCCCTTCAGAGACATTTTGGGCAGTTAGAGTAGGGGCCTCCAAACTTCGGCCCAGGGGCCAGATCTAGTGCCTCCCCGATCCTTCCCCAGCAACTTCCAGTCTGTTTGGAGACCATTGAACTAGAGCAAAACCGAGGCATCTCTAGTGCTGTGACCTCTAGCTATGCTACTGCCTTGGAAAGTGGTATGCTCTACCTCATGGGAAGCCTTTAAGCCGAGACTAGATAGCCATCTATGAAGATGTTGCATCTGTGAACAGCCTGTATTGGCAGAGGTTGGGCTGGATGATCGTGTATGTCCCATTCAAACTCTTGGATTCTATCATAAGGACCAGAATCTTGCTGATAGCTAGGGGTGGGTTTTTTTTGGTGATTTCCCCCCAAAATTTCTTGATTAAAAGAGCAAATCGTGGTGTTAACGTGTTTTTATCCAAGTTTTTATTGCAAATTGTACAAACCGTGCAAGAACAAAGGCAAGCAATTACTGCCACACACACACCAGCCCAAAATAACCTGCTCAAAAATGCCCAAACTGCACTCTGATTGATGCTTGGAGCATCAAGAAACTGCTGCTTACTACTTCCACATTCTATTACAGTTGTCCCATCGAGCACTGTGAACATGCGTGTTCATAGTTTAAGCAAGCTTCTTCCTGTTTCTGCCACTCCTCCTCCTGATCCCTTACTGAAAACTATTTGTGGATTCCTCAAAACTGTGTCAAAAATAAACAAAAATGGTGTTATTTTTGTGAAATTGGTCTAAATGTGTATCAAAGTGTGTCAAAATAAGCAAAAGCTGTGTTTTTTCCACGTTTTGACCTCAATTTCATTTTATGGTGCATTTTCAGTAGAAATTCTCATTATTTAGCATTCTGTGTTGATCACCGAAAAAACCCGTCCTTATTGATAGAAAAACAAATTGGATGTTAAGGCAGATAAGAGCAAATGTTACCCATCCACTCCTTTGTTTAAACAGTATCTCAAAACCTGTTTCCCAAACATTGATTCTTTCCCATTAGCTGATGCCTGGAGCCAGAAACAAGTTTGGTTGCCAGCATTTCACAAGACCTGATGCTTGGGGCAATTGCTGCAGCACTCAGATTCTTAGGAAAAGAAGGTGGGGGCGGGAATCAGCCCCACCTCATTTCTAGAACTATTGTATGGTCCAAGATCAACTGCATTCCTGAAACCTGTGGAATGCTTTGCTGCCCAAGCAGAGCATGGAAGGGTCAAAGGTCAGCCGTAACAAAGACAATACACCAGCATCTGGCTTGCAGTCTGCAGGTTAAAATTCTCGTCAAGCCCTGCTGTTCTACACAGATCTATCACATCACCCAGAAGCAGACATGGCTGGGAAGGGAGGCTGGAGCGCGTCACCCTGACATGCTACATTTCCATACGGGGGATCTAATGTTTTTGTGGAACGTTATGTGCAGTTGCCTGAGCCCATCCTATGGGCTGACATGGTATAGCACAGGCACAAGATTACCAGTTAGAACTAGGCCAAAGACCAAAAGCATTTCAAAACTACAGCAAAAAAAATAAACTAATTAAAATGAATAATACATTGGTGGTGGTGGTGGTGGTGAAACTCTCCCAAGAATAACAAATCTGTTGCCCAAGTAGGGCAGTACTTTTACTCGGACCAGCTGCAAAGCTTTCTTTTTTTAGCTGGTTCAAATAAAAGTATTTTGTCTTCTAGAGCTTTTTTTCCTCTAATGAACACATGTACCTATGTTTTCTGCAGACTTGTTGTGAAGTTAAATGCTTAAACTATGGGCTAAAAAGTTGCAGTCCTAAAGTGGCTTCATTGAAGCATAAATCAACTCAAATTTTAGTTAATTAATCAGTGAAAATCAATATTAATAATTAGGAATGACAGTAAAGGGCACAGCTGTTTTCAAGGATATTTTTTTTCCTTTTTTGAAAGGCTACCCTTTCCCTTGTACTCTGCAGTACCTGTAGGAGTTGTGTTCTGAATGTTCCCTCCTCCCTCCTCCCATCTCCTCCTTTTCCTAACCCCTTTTCCTCTCCCTTTTTGAAGGAGCAACATCCAACTCTCCTGCAGGCAGCCATGGGTGCAGTAGTGTAGGCATAGGATGGCAGCACAGTATTATTATTATTATTATTATTATTATTATTATTATTATTATTATTATTATTATTATTATTATTATTATTATATAAAATCACAATATTTGATAATTAAAACCATGATTAAGAACAATATTAAAATAATTAAAATTTAAAACAACAAGCCCCGTGGATCCTAAAACATACAAAGAAAGTAAAAAAACAAACAAACCAGCCAGCCTGTCAACAATTAAAAGCTTGTTGAAATAAGGTCTTCAGCCCCCGTCGAAATATTGCCAAAGAGGGAGCAGTTCTTAGAATTAAGGGGAGGGTATTCCAAAGTCGGTCTTCCAAAGTCGGGGATGTTGTACTGCAGATGTTGCAATGCACCAAGTGAGTGGCCCCTCCCATGTGCCTCTGCTTGTGCCCCCTGTGCATTATCGTTGTGGCCTCAAATGGCTCTGATGGGAAGTGGGGGGCACATTGCAGCACCTGAATACTTACTGCACCACACCCCCTCTGGCTGCTTTACTGCATGGGTGAAGAGTGTCCCCTTACTTCCACATGAAGGGAACAGCATTCAGGTTCACTGTTGCCTAAGGCCCAGTCCCGCGCTTTGGCAGTGGCGTGCGCTATAATGGCACTGAGGGCGCAATCCTAACCTGGAATTAGTCCGGCATGAGTTAGGCCAGCCAAGTTTGGCTGGTACAATGGCCATCGTAAAGTATGTTTGGACCACCCTCCGAGTCAGAGAGGCCAGCGCACAGAGGTAAGCCATCCTCCCGGACTCCAAGAATGGTCCGAACGCGCTTTACAGTGGCCCTTCTGTCAGCCAAACTTTGCTGGCCTAACTTGTGCCGGCCTAACTCCAGATTAGGATTGTGTTCTGAAAGTCACAGCTGTATCCAGCAGGGTGAGAACAGTGGCTGGAGGTCTCCTTGGGGTAAGGAGGCACGGTTCCTTTATCCTATGTAGAGCCCTGGCAGCCCCAAGAGCTGAGGACAGCTGAGAAGATGGGATTCGGCCTGGGCCTAATCTGTCCTCTGGACCGCCTTCCCTCGCCCAGTTTCCCCCCTCGTTGTGCTCTCCCCACCCTGGAATACGTTTTCTCCACTCAGTGAGATGCTTACTGCCCAGAGCTCCTGCTGCTCCTCCTGCCAGCGTGGGGGCCCCAGAGTCACAGTCACACTGCCTCTCCCCACCTGGACACAGCAACATGCCTTATGGTTCGCGATGGCCGTTGTCCAGGTTGTGCGCAAGCAAGAGTTGCTGCCCACGTGGAAGATTGGGTGGTGAGTTGTAGAAACCTCTGACACGTCAGAAGAACGTTTTGTACGTGCTTTGTATGGTGCTTTCTTTTGAAACCTTTTCACGGCCTCTGCTCCTGATTTTATTGATAGCAGCAAACTAGCTGGGTGATGGAATTTACTATAGGAGAGGAGGTCTGCTGTTTATTGCTCTGATGGTTAGAATCCCCCTTTTCCAACAAATTAGGGAGCCACAGCACCCCAGCTAGTTTGCTTGAAGGAACATTCACTTTTTGCTTTATGTTCTTCTTTTGCAAGGCTGGGTTTGCTTGCTGCTGCTTCTTTTTTTAAGTGCAAAGGAGACCAGCTGTTGTTTTTGCCTCCCCAAAACCCAGGTACAGGAAGCTAACAATGGGCACATGTTTTTGCAACCAGTACCTAAGACAGACTCTCCTTTGGAGAGCTGGAAGTACAGGATAAGGGCTGATTGTGCAGAACAGGGGATTATTAACATGTTGACTGAAATTCGGCCAGCCCCAGAGAATGACCAGATTTCTCAACAGGATAAATCTGCCAAAACTATCATAATTAAGATCCTCCCTTGTGAACAGCTAGTCCACATCAAAGAGGCTACAACTGCCAAAGAGATACTGCAAAACTCTGATGAAGTGCGTGGAGAAACTGGGATGAGAGACAAGATCCATCTGATTAGAGATCCCTGCAATTTGAAGCAATTTGAAGTTAACAAAGCTCATTTCAATTTTTGATAATTTAAAATTAACTGGTTTTGTGCTTGATGAAAATCAAAAGATTGGCTTTCTGCTTAGCTGGTTCTGCGAATCAAAGCCCTCTGCGTTTATCAGCATAATATCAGCTCCAAGAAATAATAATGATAGATCAGCGATACCTAGTTTACAAATGCAGAGAAATAGGAGGGTCACAAAGTTCTGACTCCAATTTCACAGCCAGAAAAATAGCAGAGCCAGTCAGCCAATAAGTTCCGTAACAAAAGAAAGGAACCGGCCTTCTTTACATGTGAAGGAGAAGAACGGGAGGCAGATTGATCACAGGCAGCACTCCCCAAACCAACACCCGGGAAAGGCGGGGGGGGGGATGCAAAGCCCAAAGGATTTTACAGACAGGAATCATGAAGGCAGAGATCATACTTTTAAGCTAGAAGAAGCAAGAGTTTGGAAGACTAATGAAGCAGACAATGGACAATGGAAAGCGGACCATTGACTCAGGTTGTGCAAGCCATACCCATTAAGAACATAAGAAGAACCCTGCTGGATCAGGCCAAAGGCCCATCTAATCCAGTCTGAGGTAAATTTCTGAGGTAAAATTCTGAGGTAAATAATAGGTAACTTGCAACGCAATCTGGGCCTTAAGGACATAAGAGCCCCACTGGATCAGGCCAAATTCCAGCTTCCTGTATCTCAGTGGCCCACCAGATGCCTCAAGGAGCACACAAGATAACAGGTTGCCTGCATTCTGTGGCCACTGTTTCACCTGGCATTCTGAGGTAAAATTCTGAGGTAAATAGCTAACCCCTGCTAACTGGACAAGAGGCACTTTTTCAAGTGGTGCTCCTCTTATATTGAGCAGGGGGAGAGTAATTGTCCCTATTCACCCCTGCACAGTCTTTCTAGTGGATGTTGCTGGTGGTGGTCTGCATCTTTTTTTAGATTGTGAGCCCTTTTGGGACAGGGAGCCATTTAACTTCATTATTTGCCTGTAAACCACTTTGTGAACTTGTGTTGAAAAGCGGTATAAAAATACTATTGATTGATAAATAATTGCAACCCAATCTGGGCCTTAAGGACATAAGAAGAGCCCTGCAGGATCAGGCCAAGGCCTATCTGGTCCAGCTTCCTGTATCTCACAGTGGCCCACCAGATCCCTCAGGGAGCACACGAGGCAACAGGCTGCCTGCATCTTGTTGCCACTCCCCTGCATCTGGCATTCTGAGGTAGCTTACTTCTAAAATAAGAAGGTTGTACCACCCATCATGGCCTGTAGCCTGCGACAGACTTTTCTTCCAGAAGTCTGTCCAGTTTCGTGAATCTGATCTGAATCTGTTCAGATAAAAAGGTGGGGTGGTTTTTTTTTTAAGCTTTAGACACAGATGCAATTGGAAATTACTTTCTGGCAAATGATGCCAGTGTGGAAATTCATGGCAATTGTTACAGAATGCTAAAATGCATTGCAGACAAAATTTGACGGCTCAGAAAATCATGTGCTGTGTACACCAGGCCTAGAAGGCAATATTATTAGTGCATCTTCATTGGGCAAAAAGGGACACATGACCTTTCACAATGGGCAGTATACCATAACTAAAGGCCATGTATTGATTGCACAAGCATCTGAGCGTGGCGGTGTTTATGAATTGGGTTTAGCAGGTGAACAAGTCAAAGTCGCCTAAGTGCAGCAACAAGCGGGGTCTTGACCTACGGCACAGAAGATTTGGCCACAGAAATACCAGCACTATCCTGGCTCTGCAGAGGAATTTCACAAGGGGTTTGAAGGTAAAGCCCTGCGACAAACACGCACAAACAACTGCATAAAGTACATCAGAGTGCCAGACCCTCCTTCTGAAAATGAAGAGACATGGATATTAGCCAACCACTAGAGCAAGTGCACAGTGTGTGGGCCAATCCATGGGAAAGAATAAATACATATCGGCTATTGTAGATTTACTACCACTATTCCAGGTACTGCATGATCTTCCCATTGAAGGACAAAAATGTGGGACATAGGCCACATCTGTGGCAACAGACAGCAACAAATTTGAAAGCAAGACTCAACTGCTACAGACCATTCACTGGTTAGTATGTGTCACACGATACAAAAAACATTCTAACAGCCCAGTCCTATTCTTCTCCCTCCCACTGATACAGCTGCATCAAAATGGCTTGAGCTACATCTTGGGGGGGGGGGGGGCTGTTCCTTGGGATAAAAAAACGTATGTTCCCTTAGCCTCCAAAGCATGGAGATCTGGTCTACTGGTGCAGATCTGTGTGGATCCACTTTGTGGGATCAGGTATGCAAAAGGTGTTTGGATTTGCTGCCTTCCCAGATCCGATCCACCCTCCTCCCTGCCTCCATTGTCACCCGACAGCAGAAGTGCCTAGAGAGGCATTATAGGGCTGTCAGGCATTGAAGGATGGGGGAATTTACTTTAGGAAAAACATTCTTCCATTAATTGCTCATTAGAATCTCCTTTTTGCAACTATGTTCATTCCAGTGTATTACTGTAATAATTTTTAAAAATAGCAGCACCTTTATTTCCCATGTAGCTTTTTCCTTGCAGGCAATATTTTTGGGGATGTTGTGGTCACTGTTTGAAGGTATTTAAGAACGTAAGAGTCTTGTTAGATCAGGCCAAAGGCCCATCCCGTCCAGTTTCCTGTATCTCACATGGCTTACTAGATACCTTAGAGCAGCCACTCTCAATCAATGTGCCGTGGCACACTGCTGTGCTGCAAATGGTCCTCAGGTGTGCCACAGGAATTTGGGAGGGGGTCTTCAGTAGGGCCGACTGCGGGATGTGAGCCCCCCCACTGGCAGCACAGTATGCCTTGTCAATTGTCAAAAAACTGATGGTGTGCCTTGACTATTTTAGTGCCTTGCCAGTGTCCTAGGAGATGAAAAAGGTTGAGAAAATCACTGCCTTGGAGAGCACACAAGACAAGACACCAGTATCCTGATGCACGCCCTTCCACCTGACATTCAGAGATAGTCTTTTTCTTCTAGAACCAGGAGACTGCACATACCCATCATGGTTTGTAACCTGTGAAAGACCTAAGATGGCCTTGATCTCAAGCTACAGAGTCAGTGCTACATTTCTTTTGCATACATTTAATTTGCAGCCACTGGTGATGATGGGGGCACTAGCTTTGACAGACTGACACACAGTCATGGACAAAAAGTCCATCTATGGCTACTTCTCATTATGGCTTCTGGAGTCACCCAAGTTCAGAGACAGCATCCCACTTACAAGTTTCTTAAGGGATGTGGGGTAACAGCAGCAGAGGAGCTATGGCCCTTCAGAAACTTCCAAGGGGTTGGTCACGGAAGGAAACAAGATGCTAGACTGGCTCCTTGGTTTGATGCAACAGGGCATGGAAACATCAAAATGGTTTTTCTAATGTGCTCATCCCATACGCATACTCAGACTCACCTCTGTTCATCTAGGGATAGCATAATAAAGCAGAGGGCTGTTCCTTGTCCTAGATAACCAACAGCAGAATAAGAAACTCTAAGGTTTTCCTGGCCACACCCTGGCTAACATTAGCTGCAGCTCGCTCCTTGGACTGGCACCTGGGAAAACATTCCCTAGCCAGCAAATTCACTCTGATCCTTCAAGTATATATACACTGTAGCAATCAAGCCCTAATAAATACTTTTGTAAGCATCAGCTTTTTCCAACAATATATGCCCCTTTCCCAGCAGGGAGAATAAAGGGCAACAGGCTAACCACAGGCCTGAGGCTTGATACAAATTGGCCAAGTGCTCAGGGGTAGAGGGAAAAAATGAGATGACATCACACATGCTAAGTAGGTATTATTTATTAAGGCTTGTATTCTCCTAAAGGAAAAAAGTTAGTTTGATGCCGTCCATTACTCCTTACACCAGAAGTAACAGTCCAGAGACAAAGCTATATGTTCTAAATACAAGTCTAAATGTTACAGCTTTAACTTCCATTTAAATTGGAGATCCTCTTGAGTAAATAGTTTTCAGAAGATATTTGCTTTCTAAGATAAGTAAAAGATCCTCTACAATAAAGACGTGCAGATTCAATGTGCTAGAGCAACAGGCATTGAGCACCAAGAATTCATGCTTAATTTTGAGACTCCGGTTGGTGGCCAGTTCTTCGACAGCTCCCTCATTCCACAAAAACATGACAGCAAATCTCATTTCTTAAAACAGTTGTTTTTACTCATCCAACAAGGAAAAAAAATATAGAACACGCACACGCACACACAGTCAATTTTAAACATCTGAAGCATAATCCATCATACGAGTCTGTACTAAGATTCTATATTAAAGCTCACCATTATCAGTATAAAATTTTAAATGGCATTTTTGAGGGGGAAGGTGGAGGAAAAAAAAAACGATTAAAAATGATCCACAGTCAATGGATATTAGAAAGATACAACCAGACTGAAAAAAGTCACATTGCCTCAAATCCCTGCAATGTTGACATTATTTAATAATTAAAGTACAAACAAAAAACGTTGAAGGCAAAGAGAAAAAAACTTGCACCTTTTTGTTGCAGGATATGGTATTTAGCAGGTACTACTGAGAAGTACTGGTATGCCAAACAGGTGCCACAAGACTTTTGTTGTTTATCCAAATATGAAAGAAAAGCTATTTTTAGACTGTGTAAGGCACAATCCGTGGGGCCTATTTCTCACGTGAGCCCCACTGAAATGATTGTGAATTATCCCATTGCAAATTGTGCAATTCTCATTTATGCTATCTGCACAAATTCTCCCAGTGAATTATGCTTGATTAGTTTTCTGTAAGACAAAAAACCTGTATAAGCATTTAACACACACCCCACTGGAACAAGAAAAAACGGTGAAGTATACAAAGTGATCTGAATTTGCTGTATTAATGTCAATGCCTTTGACATGTGTCATATTTCTTCAAACTTAAAAATTGATAATTTCAATATATAGCTTTGCTTTTATAGTCAGCATGAATAATCAAGACAATTGGGGGGATGGTGAGACAAGAGGATCTGTAGTACATAAATATAAAATTATAGTGATTTTCAGATTAGAAACATAATTTGTGCTGAAGCTCAAGTCTTTGGGAAACACTAATATTTTCAGAATTTCAATTACAGTTACATACTAGAAGAACTCATTTAACCAACTTAAAAATAATAATAAAAAACAAGTAACACCTTTATTAATGGATTCTACAGAATTTTACATAGAAAAGATACAAATTAACGCATATCCACTTGGGCAAAAAAAAAAAAAACACACTACAATGTACTTAAAGATGCAACAATTTAATTTCCCCTGCACAAAAAGATATTGGAGCTGAAAGGTTTGCAGTCTCCTGATGCCAGATTACAGCACCAGAACACTTTTTAAAAAAGATTTAATTTTCATAATCAAATTTTAGTATCAGTTCTAGTATATATATATGTGTGTGTGTGTGTATATATATATTTATATATTTATATTTAAGCAAACCATATATGTTTATTCTTATTGTTTATTTCGATTCTGACGTTCCTGTAAAGAGAAAAACACCAAATTAGGAATCAGGAACACACTTCAAAATTACTTATACCAGTTTTAAGATGCATGGTCATGACAACAGATTTAACACGAGGATATGTAATTACCACTACAACCCAACATGCTCCTCTACATAAGTCAGGAATTTTGCGCATACAAAATAAGCGTATTATACACTGGCCTACCTGCAATTGCAACAGAATTTCCCATTAAGGAAACACAATTTGAGTTGTGTTCTCAGGCAGATTTTTTTTGTAAGTGTAGCTATATTAATTTCCATTCACCACCCTGCATTCAGACATCCAGTTCTCTATTATATGAACCAATTTAGCTATGGAGAGAGTGGACAACCTGAATTTTCAGGAAATCAGATTTCTTCTGAACACTTGCAAAACTCTCCTAAATGCCTAGTCCTTCAAAGTCATAAAGTGAATGATAATGATGCTTGAATCCCTATTTCCACGGTTCTCAAACTTTTTAGCACAGGGACACACGTTTTAGAGTGAAAATCTGTCTGGGACCCACCAGAAATGATGTCATGGCTGGAAGTGCAACACCAGAGCCTGCTGCTTATCCTGAGAGTGCAGCAACAAGTTGGGTTATTTCTCAGTAATTTTCCAAAGTGAAAAGTGAATCAGAAAGAAAAAAAAGCCTAGTACAATCTTGGCACAAGCAAAATAACCACACACCCCTCCCCCTCTCAAGTGTCCCATTTTCCCATATTTTCAACGATGGCTGTACTAGGTGCTATGTGACCCACCTGAAATTGGTTCCTGGCCCACCCAGTGGGTCCCAACTCACAGTATGAGAGACACTGCCCTATTTCATTCAGCAACAAAAGAAAACTGGAAAAAAAATTATGAGACAGGCATGAAGCTGTCTTATACCATGTCAGACCATCGGTTTGCGTAGGTCAGCAACGCTCAGAGTAGCAGAGGCTCCCTGGTGGGTGTCTTTCTTAGAACCTACTAGAAGCTGGACACTTCTGCATCCAAAGCATATTACCACTAAGTTATGTGAGTACCAGAGGTTGCCATTGTACAGATAAGACACCCTCCCCCCCCAAAAAATCTGGGTAAACATTGTCAAAACTGCTTATTAATGTATTTATTTTTAGGATGAGTTACAGCAAAAATTCGCACTTTCCTCTGGTCAGAGACAAGAGCATTGATGAACATCCAAAGTGGATGACTGTCAAAGCATAGCCTTATTTAGCTTGCAAATTTATTTTGGCCAGCGAAAACTGTAAATAACAGTGTAACACATGCAAATGCATGTAAAACCTAATCAAACAGAAATAAAATAAAAATAAACCGGAAGAACATTGATGAACATCATGGAAGCCTGTAAGAAATTGGACAAAAAAGGAAAGAACGTGGATGAAATTTGAAATATGGTTATAACTGAAAAAGGGCTGAAAGAGCAAAGCAATGAAAGAAAAGGGGACGAAAGTCAAGGTATTGCTGTAAATGCTTTTCTGGACAATGTTTTAAGAGTTTTGTTTTAGCTGCCCTTTTCATCTTCAAATGCTTTTCAGTAACTATGCAAGACCATCTAATATAGTATTGTTGTTGTTCAGTCTCTAAGTCGTGGACCACAGCACGCCAGGCCTCTCTGTCCTCCACTAGCTTCCGGAGTTTGCCCAACTTCATGTTCATCGCTTCAGGGACACTATCTCACCATCTCAGCCTCTGCCGCCCCCTTTTCTTTTTGACTTCCATCTTTCCCAGCATGAGGGTCTTTTCTAAAGAGTCCTGTCTTCTCAGGAGGAGGCCAAAGTATGACTTTGTACTTCAGATACATTTGTACCTAATACGTAGTATTAGGCAATTGTAATTTTTGTATATCCCTCTCAATTCCTCATACCTGCTTTGGATTCTGCCATCTGCAGCATGATCTTAGGTCAGTTAAAAAATATTCTCCTTGCACCCTGTCAAGAAACAAGCTCACATCTGAAGTAGTATAGAAGCTTGTTTCAAATTTACGTAGAAGGTTACTTAGCTAAAGTCCAAGGAGATAAAATTGAAAGTTCAGAATCTGAAGAAACTAAGAGTGCAATCCTCACCTGCGCTGGAACAGGCAGGCCAGCTGACCTGCGCTGCATCCTCATCGAGAGGAGGCAGCAGCAGCTTAGCATGAGTCAAGGGGACACATGAAGCCCAATAGGGCTGATCACATCTGCACTGGCAAAATAGCAGGTGCGAGTCCACGCAGCCAGGGGCAGCCTGAATCAGCCGCAATGCCGTCATTGTGACGCCGGAGCCTGCTGCTTTCCTGAGAATGCAGCGATATGCTGGGTTATTTCTTTGCCCCCTATCCGCCCACAGATCTGCCCTCCCTCCACCCTGTTACACCTCGCACCTGCCTTCAGTATGCCCTTGGCAGAACTAGGCTGGCACACTGATGCCTGTGCCGGCCCAGGAACCAAATCCACGGCGAAAATGCACCTTATGCCATGTTTGCAACAGCGCTGATCTGGCACAAGAGCACTGCACAGCGCCAGATTAGAACTGCGCACTGATTCTGTTTAGAGGAAGAATCTTTACAGAACAGCATTTCATGACAATACTATTGTTTAACAGTCTTGTTTCACGTAGCTAATTTTACTGAGAGCGCAATCCAAACCTGGAGTTAGGCTGGCACAAGATAGGCCAGCAAACTGTGGCCGGCACAAATGACACCATAAAGTGTGTTTGGACCACTCTCTGAGTCAGGGAGGATGGCACATATCAGAGGCCAGCACACAGACATGTGCTATCCTCGCTGACTCAGAGAGTGCTCCAAACGCACTTTACGGTGTCCTTTGTGCTGGCAAACTTCATTGGCCTACCTTTGTTGGCCTAACTCCAGGTTAGGATCGTGCTCTGAGTTACAATGGCACTTACTGCATGCAATACACTACTGAAGAGTTCAATTTTAAGTTTAACTCCATGTTAGGATTTACTGATGAACCACAACACATGTCACCAGCAGTGCTAGATTCCCCCCCCCCCATCTTCAAAATAACTAGAATTTTGGGTGGAAGTGGAATCTGAGGTTTTCTGAATGGATTCCACAGCCCTGGCGGGAAATAGTATGAAAAAGGAATGGCTGCTTGCAATGCATTTATTCTTCCTGTGGGAGACAATAAAAAGTTGCTGCAGGTTTTCATGCTGTTCCTAGATAATGTTGATATTATCCAACATGGTGGAGACTGTTATTAATATCAGATACTAATCCCAACTCTTTTTTTCTTGCCATATTGAGGGTTTCTATTTTTAGCTTTTATTTTTTCCTTATTTTCACAACTGGCAAAACGTAGAGGCTTCAGTACCTTCAGCTACAACAAGTTGTTGTTTTATCTCCCATACTGGGTATATTTGAAATTGTCTGAATATAACTAACTCAGGAAGCCCTGCCGGCCTGCACTCCATCCAAACCCGAGTTGGAGGCAGCAGTCGCTTAGAGTGGAGCAAGGGGATGAATGTCTCTTTGCCCCAAGGTAAGCCACAGGCATCCTGATAGGGCTGCTCAGAACTGTGCCTGCAAAATTGCAGGTGCAAGTCAGAGACTCCCACAGCGGCCCAATTTGGCCCAGCGCCGGCTGGGGAATGGGGGTTTGGATGAGGCCTAATAGCTGCACCCAAGCTCCACCCCCTCCCCGTTCTGCCCCGCCGCTAGAACGCCCCCTCCCACCCTGTTCTATTCTGCCCTCTCCTGGCCAAGCTCAACAAGACAATCTGCTTTCCCAGTCCTGCTGCAATCTAAACAGTGTGATCCCTACTTTTTAGACACTACATTGGCTGCCTTGTTCAGCCATTTAAAGCCACTTGGCACTCAGAAAAAAGGTACAATTACAGCAAAGGTTGAAGAAAAAGAGCACTGCAACACACAGGGCAGGGAGAATACCAAAGGTGCTGACTATAAATCCACTAGCAAGGCTCTCTCTCTCTCTCTCTCTCACACACACACACACACACACACACACCGAAGTGCCTCTTGACTGAGCAAAAGGCAAAGACGCTGTGGTCCCCCTCTCCCCCTTCCCTCAGCAGCACATAAAGATCAGACAGAGGAAATCTCCTTCTAGTGGAGGTCTGGCCTGACTCTTCATGCTTTCCAATCCCCCATACCTGATCACATGCAGTCAGGTGTTCAGCTGTCAAGAACCCACAGCAGACATTAACTCCATTGTATAGGTCCTCACAATACGCAAGACTTTAATATATCAGCACACATTTTGCTACTGTTTAGTGCACCATCTTACTATCTTGTGCAACAATTCCCTAAATAGTGTCTTCAAAGTAACAAAGTCCAGCTAGGGGAAGAAATCATGTGATGTTAAGTAACTGGTGGTTTTGAGTAATCATAAGCTCCTGTCAAAATTCCTGTAATCAGCTTCCCCTTTTAAAAAATTAGTTTCATATTTCATGATGGCAAGAATATTCAAGAGCTGTAAATAAGGCAGTGAATTAAACAATTTAATTGGAAAGGACTTAAATAAAGTTTCTCATGACTAAAATTCTACTGAATCGTCACAAGTTGCCTCGCTGTTTTCAAAGGTGCTTAATAATGACTAACTCTATGCAAACACAATCCATTACATTTTATCCTATGTTTAGTTTGTCATGATTCTTGAAATCAATGAAATCTTATCCACCCTTACCTGGGAGTAAGCACAATTGCCAATAATGGGAGTTACTTCTGAGTAAACATGCCTAGGATTGGGCTCTAAGTCAATTTAGGAGATGACATTACCGCTTATCAGCTCATCTTTTGATTGATTATCAACTCAATACTATTGATTGATTGATCTCCCCCCCCCCCAACCCAAGCCCACACTTCCAGAGTGCAATCCTAAGCTGAAGTTAGGCCGGTGCAGTTAGGCCAGCACAAGGGACCCCTTAAGTATGTTTGGACCACTTTGGGAGTCAGAGGGGCCAGCACACAGATGTACACCATCCTCCCTGACTCAGAGAGTAGTCCAAATGTGCTTTATGGTGGCCCTTGTGCCAGCCAAACCTTGCTGGCCTAACTGTGCCGGCCTAACTCCAGGTTAGGATTGCAGATTCCAGGCAGATTCTCATTTGTGATCATCTGACATTACAGAACAATGCCAGCCCTTGGGCTCACTGTGAACAGCCTGTTGATGTTCTTTAGAAAAGACAGTTGCAGCCAGTTTACTGATTGCCTAAACAAGCCTGCACTCAAAAAGATGGAAAGCAAACTTTTATACTACAAAAGGGAACGATTCCAAAGTATGACCTGCAGTGGTTGATAATAGTTTATCGTACCAATGAGAGCTGTTATGGAGACAACTTCAAAGCCTGTGAGCACAGTGATCTTACACCAACTGTGCCTCTGTATTGTGGAACAATAATTTTATTTTTATTCCATCAGACACTTGTGCTTTTATTTCAAGCATCAAGCTAAGCCAGAGGTTCCCAAAGTGTATGTCGCAACATCTTAGGGCACTGAGGGATATCACCAATGGCCCCTTCTATACCATCCTCCAGGCATTGCCATTTTGGATTTCATGATATGGGATTTGGGTGATCATCTTGGATCTCTCATGAGATTTTGCAAGATCCAAGATGGCTGTGCCTAGCTGATCTGCCAAGAAGAGACTGCAGGGACATCATGACACAAATAAGTTTGTGAACCACTGGCCTTAGCACTTAATTTTGGACTATGTTTTGAAAAGCATTCCAATGTATACAAGTGGGATACATTAGCATTTATGGTTGCCTGAAGCACCACTTTTAACACCAAATTTCCTTATTAAGGGCGCAATCCTATCCAACTTTCTGGTGCTAATGCAGCTGCATTGTAGCCCCGAGGTAAGTGAACGAGGTTAGCCCTTACCTTGAGGAGGGCTCTAAGACTTTCCCTGCACATTGCGCATTGGGCTGGCTACATCGGGGCTGGAAAACTGCATAGGATTTGGCCCTAAGGAAGGTCAGTTGCCATGTCCCTTTCATAGTTTACAGTTTGGGAGAAGCATAATTTGATTTTTATACTGATATGAAAAACAAATTGCCAATTAAGGTAGTGCTGGTGCCAATGCTGCAAGGTTCAACAAAGAACTCAATTTAGAGAAATAATGTATTACCTCCCCAAAATACTGTGACATAGAGACATTTCAGGTAGCTCTTGACTTGAGCAAAGGCTTCTACCTGTATATCCTTCCCAAATAGAGTAATAAATCCCAGGTTTCTTTGTACCTTACAGATGAGGAGCTTTTAAAAAGTGAATAGTTGAAAGTAGATTCTGCTCAAATACTAACAGTCTACATTCTGTGTCATAAAACTGTGTCAGTAGATTTCCAGCTTTTGTACCTCTAAAGGCCACTTTCCCTTCCCCCATAAAATAAAAGTGTAACCCATCCTAAGTTTTTGCCTATCTAAAATATCAGGAGACAGATTAAAAGTATCAAAGAAAGCAGGCAGAACTAAGGAACTGAATGAAACTTTTTTCAAAGAATAAGATGGGCCTCCAAGATAATCCCCCAAAGCCAGCTTTCCTTTGAAGAAACCAGCTTTCCTGGATGTTGGGTGCTCTGGGCCTTGGACACTTTCCTATTTAAGAAATAAGGACAGCTGGTTCTGAACCAAAGTTGAAGAGATTTGTCACCAGAGGCAACCAGTAATAGAGGGTGCCTCCATGGCTAACGAGTAAAGCTAGAGAAGCTGTAAAAGGCAAGAAAGCTTCCTTCCGTAAATGGAAGTCTTGCCCCAGTGAAGAGAATAAAAAAAAGAACACAAACTCTGGCAAAAGAAATGTAAGAAGGTGATCTGGAAGGCCAAGAAAGACTTTGAGGAACGCATGGCCAATAACATAAAAAGAAATAATAAAAGCTTCTTCAAATTCGTTAGAAGCAGGAAACCTGACAGAGAGGCGGTCGGCCTACTGGATGGGGAGGGAGGAAAAGGGAAAATAAAAGGGGACTCGGAGATTGCAGAGAAATTAAATGAATTCTTTGCATCTGTCATCACGGCAGAAGACATCAGACAGGTACCACTGCCTGAACGGCCCCTCCTGACTAAAGAATTAAGTCAGACAGAAGTTAAAAGAGAAGAGGTTTTAGACCTAATCAACAAAATGAAAGTCAGTAAGTCACCGGGCCCAGATGGCATCCACCCAAGAGTTATTAAGGAACTGAAAAACAAAACTGCAGATCTCTTAAGTATAGTATGCAACTTGTCCCTTAAAACTGCCACAGTGCCAGAGGTTTAGAGGATAGCGAATGTTACACCAATCTTTAAAAAAGGAAGGAGAGGGGACCCAAGAAACTACAGGCCGGTCAGCCTAATGTCTGTTCCGGGTAAAATGATAGAAAGCCTCATCAAAGATAAAATCTTAAAGCATGTAGAAGAACAAGCACTGCTGAAGGAAAGTCAGCATGGCTTCTGTAAGGGTAAGTCTTGCCTCACAAACCTTTTAGAATTCTTTGAAAAGCTTAACTGGCATGTAGATGCTGGCGAACCCGTGGATATTATATATCTGGACTTTCAGAAAGCGTTTGACACGGTCCCTCACCAAAGGCTACTGGTTAAACTTCACAGTCAGGGAATAAGAGGCAGGTTCTCTTATGGATTAAAAACTGGTTGGGGAGCAGGAAGCCAAGAGTGGGTGTCAATGGACGATTTTCACAATGGCAAGAGGTGAAAAGCAGAGTGCCCCATGGGTCTTGGGACCCATGCTTTTCAACTTGTTTATAAATGACCTGGAGACGAGCATAAGCAGCGAGGTGGCCAAGTTTGCAGATGACACAAAACTTTTCCGGGTGGTGAAAACCAGAAGGGATTGTGAAGAGCTCCAGAGGGATCTCTCCAAACTGGAGGAATGGACAGCAAAATGGCAGATGCGTTTCAATGTAGACAAGTGTAAAGTGATGCACATTGGGGCAAAAAAATCAACTATAAGCTAATGGGTTCTGAGCTTTTGGTGACAGATCAGGAGAGAGATTTTGGAGTGCTAGTAGGTAACTCAATGAAAGTGTCGACCCAATGTGCGGCAGCAGTAAAGAAAGCCAATTCCATGCTTGGGATAATCAAAAAAGGGGTTGAGAATAAAACAACCAATATTACTATGCCACTGTACAAATCAATGGTAAGGCCACATCTGGAGTGCTTACAGTTCTGGTCACCGCACTTTAAAAAAGATACAGGGTAACTAGAGAAGGTGCAGAAGAGAGCAACCAAAATGATTACAGGGCTGGGGCACCTCCCGTATGAAGAAAGACTGCAGCGTTTGCGGCTCCTCAGCCTAGAAAAAAGGCGACCGGGGGGGGGGGGACTTGACTGAGACATACAAAATTATGCACGGGATGGATAAAGTGGATAGAGGGAGATTCTTTTCCCTCTCTCACAATACCAGAACCAGGGGACATCCACTAAAATTGAGTGTTGGGAGAGTGAGAACAGATAAAAGGAAATACTTTTTTACCCAGCAGGTAATTAATCTGAGGAACTCCTTGCCATAGGAGGTGGTGACTGGACAGATTTAAAAGGGGACTGGACAGATTTCTGGAGGAAAGGTCCATTGCAGGCTACAGTTATCTAGTTGTCTTGTGTGTTCCCTGAGGCATCTGGTGAGCCGTTGCAAGATGCAGGAAGCTGGACTAGATGGGCCTTTGGCCTGATCCAGTGGGGCTCTTCTTATGTTCTTAGTACTGGAGATATTAGTCTCATTTTGTCATAACTAGGATGAAGTGCAAGCAGAACAGCTGGGAAAGTATCTGACCAGTGATGTGATGCGGCTCTCACCGTTTGCTCTAGAAGTATTTTTCCAGATTGAAGCGTGGGGGCATAATTCCTATTATCTAAAAAGCATCCCAACAAGCCCAGGGGTGATTTTACAGGACCCTTGATCATCCCAATTTCTATAACTTGTGTGTACTTACTACATTCCATTATCACCAGTGGTTTCTTTCTTTTTCGGTAATATAGTACTACCAGTAAATTTTGTCTGCAGTATTTTGAAGGAAGTTATCTGAATGTTATTGTTCTGTTCTATGTTACTGGTGAGTTGTAAATGCACTGGGTGGTTTGGGTGGTATTACAGCAGAAAGCATAAAGAGGAATTTAAGTCCATAAAGAATTTACAACCCTGGCCTTATCTTATGAAGCTTCTTTGAAAAATCTCTTCAATTTGCATTTTTCTGGAAGTTATCGGTGCCTGAATACCCATGATCTGTTGCAAAAGAACAGTAATAATTCAGCTGCCATGAATGCTAAAATATTTTGTGCAGTTAACAAGTAGGCCAATGTTCTCTGCTGCCCTGGAAGACACGTCCAGATCTACTGGGCTTATGTTACAGGACAGGACATTTCAGTTCAACGTTAAGAGAAACTTCTTTATGGAAGAACAATTCAACAATGGAACCAATTGCCTAGGAGGAGGTGGGCTTTCCCTTCCAGAGGTGTTCAAGCAGAGGCTGGAGAGTCATCTGTTGGTGATGCTCTAGCTCTGGCTTTCCTGCATTGAGCAGGGATTAGACTGCAAGGCTCCCTCCAACTCCAATTCCATGACACCAACTTTATTAAACACCATTTTGCCAGAATTTACAACACCTATATCTATTAGGACACAGCAATGGACCTGCGCCAATATGAAAGCTCAGAAAAAAACTAAATGATTTAATCTACTAGAAATCACAATGCTATTCTGAATTATGGCCTTTGAGCGTGTGGTAGATAAACAGGTATTTACTTTTCAAATTTTTATGCCTCACACAAGCTGCTATTTCCTTCATGTGCATTTACCAAAACATTCTAAAGCCATTTTACCTTCCGCACCACCTCCTCCTCCTCCTGGCGCTTTTCATAATGAGAAAAGTCATCAAAGATAGAGGTTGTGTGCTTGTATGTAGCAATAATTTTAAGCACTTGTTTTGCCTTTTCTAAGGGCACCTCCTGAGTGTCACGGGAGTTTGTAACTGGTTTGTTGTCATTGTTTTCCAGCCTGATGTGTCGGAGCTGGTTGTTGGGCACGTCTTTCACAAAGATCCACTTGACGTCAAACTTCCCCTTCCATTTGTCCTGAGACCAGACACCGGCACTGGTGCCATAGTCCACTGGTGACTTCATTTCTGCCACACCACAGAAATGTCCGCTGCCGTTGACACTGAAGAGTAGGTAGACGGGGCCTTTGCTGTTCATGGAGCGAAAAGCACTGTCCAAACGCTTGTTGCCATGCTCTGTGCTACACCAAATGGAATATTTGATAGAACGATGAATGTCGTCCTCAGAGTAGCTCTTTATTATGAAGACACGTCCATTTTTAAGGTTCCACTCGAAATCCTTAGGGTTGTAACTGTGAGCAGCCTTCAGTTTTTCAAGAACAGGGTGAGATTCACCACCTGGGATAGAATTTGCTGGGGTACTGCCAGGCGAGTGGCTCTCATTACCAGTTCCTCCACTTTGGCCAAAAGCTGCGTTCCTGTTACGAGGTGCCACCCACCGGTTTTGAGGTGGCGGCGGCTGAGGGTTCTGGTATGGCAGCTGAGTCAGTGGAGGCGGCTGGGCAGGAATAGACTGAATGATTTGCGGCTGTGGGACTGACTGAGGAGAAGGGATCTGCTGAGGAGTTGGAACTTTGGTCACAGGACCCTTGTTGTCCCAAGTACCTATGTCCATGTTATGCTTAATAGGTGGTGGAGGTAAAGCCCCTCCTATTACAGGCCCACTTTTTGCTTTCATCTTGGGCTGAGGTTTTGCTGGTTTGCTAGCAATAGCAGCCCATGAAGTTGGCTTGGACACTGGCAAGTTTATACCTGATCCACCATTGCCAGATAAAGCACCCGTCATTCCGGCACTGTTCACCACAGAACCTACTGCTTTTACAGCAGAAGTTGTAACATCCCCACCAATTTTCAATCCAACCATTCCCTGTTCGATGCTATTCATTCCAGGAGCTTTATTTAAAGTATCATTATGAAATCCAGTCTGCCCATCCACAATAGTACCACCTAGGGAGCTGGGTGGGTAGCTGTAACTGCTTCCATAAGCTGAATTTTGAGTCTGCTGACCTTGGGACCCACTTGTTCCCCACGCTGAAAAGGGGGGATTTTCAGGAAAAAAATTAAATCTGTGTGGGTAAATGTTGTTCCCCAGTCCACCAGGCTGACCAAAAACAGCATCATGCATAAAATGATGATCTCCATTACTGAGCTGTCCATAGGTTGTAAGGTATGGGATAGGAGGGTCTCCTCCAGTTGACCATGGTGCTTCACTGAGAGAGTAAGGAAAGCCGATAGAAGGTGGGTAATAACTGGACAGGTAGGGGTCTGTCATTGATGGATAGCTGTTATTCTGTTGAAGAAAAGAAAAATCATGTCAGATTCAGATATTCACAGATGTTACTCAAACCAGAAGAGATGCTTTAAGAAAAGTTTTAACTCTTCAGCACTTTGGTATAACATAGAGCCTTACAACACCATACGTCTTAAAAAATTTTTTTTAAAACTGCATAGCTTCTCAAGCAAGCAAGCAGTATTTATATACCACTTTTCAACAAAAAGTTCACAAAGCTGTTTACAGGCAAAAAAATAAAGTTAAATGGCTCCCTGTCTAAACAAAATGCAGAACACCAGCAGCAGCAGCCACTAGAAAAGACATTGTGCTGGGGTGAAGAGGGACTGTTACTCTCCCCCTGCTAAATATAAGAGGGACACCACTTGAAAAAGTGCCTCTTGCCCAGTTAGCAGGGGAAACAGTTTCAGTCTCTCAAATGACAACTGATACAGATTTAATTCTTAACGGCATTAAACTGCTTTATGGGTTAATCTCACATAGCCACATAGCCAGGTGTTATAGAAGTGGGGTTCTCCTCTTCCTCTTTGAGAGCCTGCTGTAATGGGAATGGGCGACGGTGCTGAGGAAGGCAAAATGTGGAATGTTTGTATAAAGCGGTTTTTTAAAAAAAAATTCTGCATTAAATATAACCTCTATTGTTGTCCTGGAATTTGGAGGGATACCTTGAAATAGAGCTTATGGTTTCTCTGGGTAGCAGCGTAGCAAGTGTAAAGTGTGCTGAAGTTGGTTTGAGGAGTGTGTTATAGTTATAGGTAATTAGAAGGCTAGCTGATTTACCAGCCAAAAGAAGAACTTCTCCAGGTGGGATTAATTAGGATAAGGGACCTGAAGTATGGATTTGTTTGTCCACTGTAAATTCAGTAATTTGGGGATGCATTGTAATTGGGTAAAATGTCCTTGCAAGGGACTTCTCAATATATAACGATGCAATCCTAACTTGTATGCCAGCCTCCCTGACGCTTTACGTGCTTTTCGGTGGGTTTGCAATACTCCTGGGCCAGCACAAGGGACTTGTGCTTGCCTAACTCCAGATTAGGATTGCATCCTAAGGGAGTCAGGAGTTAAGTTTGTGTTAGTGCCTGAGGAGCAGTAAGCAGGCTGTTGACGAGGCCCTCAAAGGTGATTGTACACCTTATTTCTGTGAAATTTTTCCTTCGAAAGCCCTGATGTAGGGTAGAAGAATATCTGAATTGAGTATTTTACATTTTGGCTTTAAATAAATGGTCTTCTAAGAATATGTTGAAGTGTATACGTTGTCTTGACCAGGAAGTAATAAATTGCCTCAAGGGACCTGGAGAGCTTTGGGAAATGCCTGAAAATTGGCCAGTCTCATCCTTTCCCTTTGCTGTTCCTGAGCTCCTGAGTAAACAGAGAGGCACAAAGAGGGTGATGGCTTGGTCCTTGTGGGTTTAACAGGCAGACCATGCCACCAGGGGAGGTAGGATGCATAGAATTAGTTGGAGGATCATAGATTAAGTATTCCTGAAGCTTGCAGGCCCTTAAGGCGATTGGCCTTTTGGCAGAAAGATGTGACAAGTAGACTTATTCCATTTAAAACTTCCTCTAACTTTTGGTAACCAGAGAATTCTGACAGAGACTCATTTAGTTTCACAAACTGCCATTGTTACGCTATAATTACCTATGCTTCACAATACCTCAACCGTGTGTCATTACTTTACAAAATCTCAATAAAATGAAATGAGATTCTGAGTAAAAAATGTGTTGCTTTGAAACCAAATTTAATTCTACTGTGTACAACATCACAAAAACCCTAGAAAGAAAAGTTAATCCAAAAATAAATTCTACTGCCAATGTTTCCATTTACACTCTTTTCGCCTAGGCATGTAGCACAAGGTCTCGCTTTCTTTTCAGATTCACAGCACAATCCTAACCTGTGCTGGAACAGGTAGGCCAGTTGGCCTGCACTGTATCCAATGAACGTTTGCTGCCTCTGGAACTCACTGCAGGGCAAAGGAATGTTTATCCTCTTACCCTGGGCTAAGCCCCAGGAGCCCCGAGAGGTCTGCTTGGATCTGCACCGCAAGTCCGAGCATGCCACAGAAGCCCGAATTGAGGCTGCGGACTGGAGTTTGGGCGCAGCCTAAAAGCCAGATCCAAATTCCACTCCACTCCCCGGCCTGCAGAACCACGTTCCCCCACCCAGAAAAGCCTCTGCGCTCGGCCAGCTCAGGGTCAGCTTACCAGCCACCTGCCACTGTGCGATACAGGAAGCTGGACTAGATGGGCCTTTGGCCTGATCCAGCAAGGCTTTTTCTTACGTTCCTATGTTCTCCGGCATCAACACAGCATGCTTTGCTCTAGTGCAAAAGTGCCTTATGGCACTTTTCATGACAACGTTGCCCAACACATGCTGCCCTTCTTAAACCATCCCAATGCTAAGTCTCTGGTCTGTACACTGTTATTTCCCCATGTTGATTAATGCAATAGTCCTCTCAATAGTACAGGTGTGTTTTTTCAGATCATGGTTTTTGACAAAAATGAGTGCAGAGAGCAGTGTAATGTATTTTTATTCCAAGGGTGCATTTTTGTAAATTACAGTATTATAGCTTTCAAAGTGCACTGGATAGTGTCAGCAGATGCTGCCACATGCATGTAGGTGTGCTAGGGGGGTTTTATGTTCTTGCAGATTTTGGAGTTTTTAAAAATTGTTTTTTAAAAATGAGAAGTGCAGAAAGCAGCGTTGTGTGTTTTTATTTTGTTATCACCGAAAACCC
The DNA here is from genome assembly GCA_029204185.1 of Lerista edwardsae. Lineage (NCBI taxonomy): Eukaryota > Metazoa > Chordata > Lepidosauria > Squamata > Scincidae > Lerista > Lerista edwardsae. The sequence continues at coordinate 15,304,988 of JAJKFI010000013.1, forward strand.
TCCACCTCTACCCATTACCATTTCCTTATTCAACTTGGTTCACTTCTCCACCCTGAATTCTGGTGCCATTATCCATCTTGCTAGCAATTTTGATTACATTCTGTCACCCTCAATTCATCTTTCAAATGTCTTATCTTTCACACTTGTTGGCCAGTGTGAATCTGGAACAGATGGACTTTGAGTCTGATGGAGCAGGGCCCTTCATACGTTCTTGCTCTTTAGGTCCCATGCCAATTTCCTGTTCTAGTTCTTCTGTTCTTAAAACTCTCCCACTCTTCAGGCTCCCTCTGCCACAGCCCTTGAAGGTTTTCCATACTACGTTTACAATGCCACCTCCATTTCACATCTATTTTGAAAGACTGAATTTTTTTCTGTCTAGCCTTTCCACATCTTCTTTTCTGCCCAGGCTATCTAATCGGTCCCTTAAGTTTACTTAATTTAAAATACTTTTACCCTCCATCTCTCCATGTTTCCTGGTCTAGATGGTGAGCACCATTCAGACAGCGAGTCATATTTACACATTGCCAAGATTTCTGGAACTTCCAATTAATAATTATTTATGCTTCAATTCTGTTTTAGAAAAAAAAGTAAATTGAGACCAGATATTGAAAATATCTTCACAGATTCACATTACTGCATTTTTACAGGTTAGTTTTCCAAGAATAAAAAAAGTACCTTCAAGGGTATACACAGTTAGGTCTTTCAAAATTTAGACCATATTTCCTAGTGCTCAGAAATAATGTTTTAACAGAAACAGACATTTTCTGTTTGTGTGCTCAGGAACAGACATTTTATGCAGTGCCACCAGATACAGAAAAAGTCTCAGTACTGCACATGAAAGAAATAGATTCCCACCTGCCTGTTTTAGTGCTCAAATCTTAACTCTGGGCTACATACCTGGCAAATTTAGAGCTTACAAAAAGGACAACAATTAAGAATGATTTAAAATAGCAGGTGTTCTGCCGTGAAATATTTCTGATCTCCTAGCTACTCTAGCACAATTTCATGAACTGTCACCATCTTGTAACTCAAGGTCTAATGTTTCCACACAGAGCCTTAGTAGGATAAAACAGCTTCACCAGGCAGCTCTGCAAAGCATTCCATCTATTCTGTTTGGCTTACAGCAAATGATAGTAAAGAATCATTGACAGTGTTACTGAAGTCTTAGAATGACAGTTAATTTAAACCAATTTATTCGTAAAATGAGGATTTTGACCTTTGTTTAGAATTCTGGCTTTTTGGGCACTCACAATTATCACCTTTTTAGGGTCCAGTCCTATCCAACATTCCAGGGCTGATGCAGCCACAAATAAGCCCCAAGGTAAAGGAACAACTATAACCTTACCCTGAGGAGGCCTCTGTGACTTACCCCACCAGAACAGGATGTAGCACACACCCTGCTGGCATAGCTAGATCAAAGTTGGAACGTTGAATAGGATTTGGCCCTAAACTGGTAACCTATTTAGGGTTTCTTAGAAAAGTGTTCCTCAACATTTGTCTCCTGCTGGACCACTTTGCATGGTCCACTGGAAATACCTGGTGATTATGTCATCACCAGTTACTTTTGGGTTGGGAGCCCAGACACAATGAAATACAGGTAAGAGGCTCAGGGTGGATGGGAAGGCTTTTCAAGTATGAAAAAAAAAAAATCACATGCTGGAGCTCTGCCCGCTGAGCTGAGCATGTTGTGTTGCTGGTCTCACTGCCAGGCGTATGGAGGTATGGGGGCTGCATGAGTACCACTAGACATCACCTCAAGAACCACCAATGGTACAAGTAAGAAATGCTTTCCTACCTTAAACACTTTTGAAGCTACAGAGCAGCGGTCTCCAAACTGAAGACTGCTGTGTCTGAGAAACTCCCACCCTGTCTACAGTGGCACTTGCTGTACCACTGCAGTGCCACTCCATTCCCAAGCTGATCTGGTGCCAGGGACGCTCTGGGCAGTCGTGTCTTTCACCAGGCATCCTAAAAGGCTGCGCAACAGGATGTCCAGGCAGATGTAACTGCCCAGAGCATGCCTGGCAGCAGATCAGTGTGCGAATGGAGCTATGCTGTAGCAGAACAGTAAACACTACTCACAGGTGGGAGGGCTTTACCCAAACCTTGGATCTGGCCCGCAGGCTGTGGCTTGGAGAGCCCTGCTACAGAGTTGGAGGATGGTGGGGAATAGGGGATGATGCTCTGGCAAAAATGTAGAACTGTAGACTGGCCACCCACCTGTCTACTCTGGCAGCAAGTTTCACCAACCTGAGTGCCACGTTTTTGCAGCAAAAAAGCCAGGGTCTCATTGCCAGGCACTGACCTGGCAGCTTCCGGTAGAAATCCAACTCGCGTTACATGAAAGGAATGTACCATACAGTACTGAGGGCAGAGCTCTTTCTGAACTTCTTCTAAGCCACTAGTCAAAGTACACCATACTCTGAGGAAGTGGCTGCAGTGCAGTATCTTCAGCCTTGGGGTTGGGACCCCAAGGGGTTGTGAAACCTCAGTTGTGAGGTTGCGGCAACTTACAGGAATGAAAAAGGTTGAAGACCACTGGACTAAAGCACCACCAGGTAAAACAGGATGCATCAGGATGGCCCTTTCAGGAACGGGGATTGTGTTCCAGAACTGCTTAGGGTCTTAGCAATTGGGCTAAAATAGTTTCCACTAGTGCCCGGCTTCATGGCAACTTTCTCTGTTCTCTCTAATAAGAATATTTGGCTACAGTAAACAGTGCTGGGAGGGTGTAACGGGGTGTGGGCAACAACAGGGTTTGGGGTGGGCAGATTGGGTCTCAGGAAGGAAGCACAATTGATGGTAGGTCCCCAGTCTCAAACGTTTTACATATTTATTTACTGGGGTCAAGGCACAAAAATGGTTGAAGAACACTGGCTTAGGGCTATTCATAGTGGAGAATGAAAGAAGACAGCACACACATGATTCAAGCCTCGACAATACTGATATATGAAAGACTCCATGAAGCATTGGAAGTCATTTTCCAAGATGACTATCAAGTCACATGAAGAAGAAAGAATGCAGTCAAAAATCATTTGCATGTGGGAGGTTCGTTAAAATGTGGAAGTGCTACTTAGTTCAGCATAATGGCAAGATGTGCAAGTTCAAACACTTCAATCTCTGCTAAGAATTTGGAGTTTGGTTAAAACAGAGCTCCTGAAGGCCATCCAAAGTTTATCCAGACTGCTTTTCAGCAAACATGTGGACGTACAAGGCTGCCTTACAGAGTCAGACCACAGACTTATTTATTTATTTTATTTATTTAAAAGATTTTTACTCCGCCTTTATGCCCGAAGGCACTTATCTATCCTCGTATTGTCTACTTTGACAGGCAGCAGCTTTTCCATCGCTTGTTACCCAAGTCCTTTAACCACAGATGCTAGGGACCATCTGAAACCTTTTGGACGTGCTCTGCCACTGAGGTACCCAAACGGAAGAAGGAGGTGGAGTTGAACATTATCAAACTATTTTAGCAACTAACAGCCTAAGCTTCCCCAGCACTCAGAAGCTGCAAAATGGCTGCCGCAGTATCCTGTGGGGCCAGGGAAGCTGCTGGAGGTCTCCTTGGGGTAAGGAAACATGAGTTCCCTTTCCTTATGTCATAAGAAGAGCTCCACTGGATCAGGCCAAAGACCCATCTAATCCAGCTTCCTGCATCTCACAGCGGCCCACCAGATGCCTCAGGGAATACACAATTCACGTGCATCTTGTTGCCATTCCCCTGCATCCAGCACTCTGTGGTAGCCTAACTCTAAAGTAAGGAGGTTGCACTAACCATCACGGCCTGTAGCCTGCGATGGACTTTTCCTCCAGAAATCTGTCCAGTCCCCTTTTAAAAGCATCTAGGCCAGATGCCATCACCACCTCCTGTGGCAAGGAGTTCCTCAGATTAATTACCCGCTGGGTAAAAATGTATTTCCTTTTATCTGTTCTCACTCTCCCTTTTGGGAGACTGTCAAGTCCAGGCAGCCACAATGTGCCCACCCAGATCTGCAACTGCTATTTAGTGGTTGCAGAACTGAGGAGACCGGTATCTGCAACCTGGGAGGGGGTATAGGATTTGATAGCACTGTCTGCTGCCACCCCGTGTGCCAATCCTCCCCGCATTCTGCCTCCCTCTGGCCACTTCTGCCCCCTCCTGCCTACCATGCTCCGGGCTTGCGTTTGTCTGGTGCTGAGGCCCAGCACCAACTGGTGCAGGCCTCTCCACTGGTGCTGCAGGGTCACCGTCAGAGTGTCTTGCAGCACTTTTGTGATGGCGGTGAGGTAGGAGTGCCGGTGATCAGGCCCTTCACTGTGTTATGTTAGAATCCTAAACACGAAGAGTTGCGAAGAACCTGTAGTATAGGTAATCTAATGCAGCAATCCCGCACTGAAGTAGAATTCTCTATGCGTAACAATCTCCAAGAGACTCCCATAGCAGAGAACAGATCAAAGCATGACATGCCCAAGTCATTAGATAGGCAAGGAGTACATTCAGCCAACAGCAACAATCTGTCACAAATTATTTTACTTGGGAAAGCAAAATTCCTCCAGTCTTTGCAGAATGCAACTAATAACTCACATAGCAACTGCTCAATAGATTACCACATACTGTAAGTAGAAGTGTTTTTCTTAAAAACACAACACACCGTTTTCCCAGAAAATAAATTACAGGCAGCCCAATCCTGAACTGCCATCATAGAAGGAGTGGTACCAAAATGGCGAGCATTGCATCCTGTCAGAGCCAGGAAGCCACTGGCTCCTTGGGAGAAAGGGACATTCATTTCCTTCCCCAAGGGAAAGCCCAGCCGCTAGCAATGGAGCTTCTCAGCTCATGTTGGGCTGCCTGGGCCACCACTGGGGATAGGATCCAGCAGTGGAAGCCATCACCAGTTCCTACCCCCTCGCAGGGCCACCCCGCCCAGTTTTGCGCTCTCCCGGCCTACCCCCTACTCCAAACAGGCTGACAGGCAGCAGTTGCTGCTGAAGCACCAGTCATCCCGCCCGCCCACCTTGGGACCTGTCGATAACTGAGCACCAGCCCAGCGCAAGCAGTATGTTGTTGCAGTCATGCTTTATGGCACGTTCTCAACATTTTCACTGGCAGTACACATGTACCGCTGGTGACATAACAGGGCCTTCTGAATTGGGCCCTTTTTCCAGTTAAAAATAGTACTGTGGTTGCATCTGCTGACAGTATATCTAATCCCACTTTGCCCTTTATCCCACTTTATCCTTTTAGTGAATGCCCTGGCATGCCTACTTCACAAAAACCTGACTTGAGTCAAAATGAATTGAGTCAGGAATGGGGGGTGAATTACCACAGGCACATGCTAGGACTCGTGTCCAAGTCGAGTCATGGGGGGTGGAGTCTTGAGACAATTTGAGCTACCAAATTCCCATCCCTGCTGTATCACCCACCTAATACACTTCCAATGTGTTTAATAAAATGAGAACTCTGAACAAGAACTTGGAATAAAAAACACATAACACCTCTTTCTGCCTTTTTCATTTTCTTCAAATCGCAAAATCTGCAAAAAAATTTTTTTTTCAAAAACCCCTGCACACAAGGAAACATCTTCAGGATAAAAAGTTCACAACAATTGAGTTTTTAAGTTCGAACCACACTGTGTTCGAAGGCTACATCTGGGACTGAGGATTGGTGAATCACAGAATACTGAATATTTGTAAAAAAAAACAACAATTTAAAAATGGTGGTTTAGACTAGTCTGCCCATGTAAGCCACCTTCGGCATTTGCTTTGGCATGGGAAAGGCGGGATACTAATTCTTCAAATAAATAGTAATAATAAATAAGTCACAGGACTAGCATGGAAAGTATGCTTGATCTGAATGCATGTAATCCAGGCAATATTTTTTTCACTGGGTGGGTCTTTGGTGAGTCACTATCTCTCAAGTAGACTGACCTCATAGGACTATCACAAGAACAAAGTGACTTAAAAACTAAGTACATTTAGTTTTAGTACATTTAAAGTACTAAATTTATACTAACACACATTAATGGCATAATGTGCTGTTAGGACCCACCAGTTGCAAGCTGATTTTTGGTGGGTTGTGAAAAGTTCTTGAAATATTGAAAAAGTACTTTGCAAGAACCTTGTCTGGTTTGCAGAACAGAAAATTGTTTGCTGGAACTGCTAATCTGTGGTATGAGGTAATCTTCATACCCCCAAATTAAGATGTCACATTACTCCATATTCTCTAGTAACTAGCATGCAGAAGATCACACGTGAACCCAGTTTCAGCTGGGGGGAACAGTCTTTGCATTCAATTTCTAAGGAAAGTCTAGCAAATGTCTAAACACCCATGCTATAAGTAAAATTTCTAGCAGCCTCAGGAGCACAGGACCTCGATTATTATTAGTAATTTATTAATTATTAATGAATAAAATATGTCTAGATCTTTTTTGTATAGTGGGTTGCAACAGATTGTAATTTTAAAATGTGTCCCAATGCCAAGAAGTTTGGGGAACACTGATATAGATCATGATGCTTTACATAGAGTCAAAAAGATTGGTGATTTTTGTGAGAGCAGTTTCAGTGAAGTGCAATGGGTAGAAGCCAGATTGGGGGTATCCAGAACAGAATTAGCAGAAAGAAAGTCAAGGCAGTGAGTATTAAGCAGTTCATTCCAGGAGGCAAAGGGTAACTAGGTGGCAGCCAGAGAAAGCAGATAGGTTAAGGGTGGCCTTTTGAGAATGGAGAAGGCAGTGGAGAAGTAGCCCAAATGAGACGGATAAGCTGATGATGTGTAGGAGAGATGGCTAGGGGGAGGTTGGCAATCAGGAATCTGAGGGGGAATGGATCAAGGGGACAAGAAAGGATTCAAAAGGGCCACAGGAATGCCATCTCACTGATGATTGAGCAAGTGAAGGAAAGAGGGCTGGAAAGAGGCAGAATGGATTATTTCAGTGTTGATGCTGAAGGAATGTATGCTATGGGAAGGAAGCTAAGAATACAGTAGTGGCAGGCTTTAGCAAAGAGGCATTATGGAGTTAATGTAGATTAGAGAGATGCACAGTATTGTTTAGCCAGGTAGATAACAGAGGAGGAGGCGAAGATGACCTTTAGTGCATGTAGTCATCCAACAATTTAGTTCTAATCCAAAGAAAAACATTCAATGTTTGCAATAGCTAATTATTCTAAACCAGTGGTACTATGGGAGCCACATCCTGCTTCTAGGGGGCAACATGGAAAATGACAGAACATTAGGGGGGCACAGAAAATATCTGAGGGGGGCCACCCACACATAACTGCCAGGTGTATGGGGCTCAGAATGGGGCCATGAGCAAAAAAAAAATTGAGAAACTCCATGCTAAACTACCTTAATTGGTCAACCACGTTCATTGATCTTACTTGACCAAGCTCATTTTTATGCAGCAGTCTCTCACACATCAAGCATGGAGCACTGAATATTGACAGATCAGACCAAAACCTTTTCAACTGTTACCTAACACAGCCAAAAACCTATGATATTCCAGAGTGAAGTGGTTCACAAACTGTGAACTGTGGCTCCCTAGGGACTCGCAGAAACCAGCCAGGGAATGCGCAAAACCCTCACAAAAAACCCGGCGCCCTGTACAATGTATAGCAGGGGTCTCCAAACTATGGCCCAGGGGTCAAATCTTCCCTTCCCCAGATGTTATCTGGCCCACAGCAACTTGTATTTTTTGTCAGAGAATCTGCTAACATTTTTACTCATTATATAACTTATTCCTTCATTCAAATTTCATTCATTTATAAAACTGTTTTTTTTCAGCCCATAAAAATGTGTAAAGTATACAGTGTGGCCCTTGCTCTGGAAAGTTTGGAGACCCTTGATTGTAGCCCTAATGAGGAGCCACGGCCAATGGCCCAGTAGGTCAAGAGAGATGCCAGTTTAAAAAGGTTGTGAACCACTGCTCTAGTACAACACTGCCATGAAGAGTGTCTACACCACTGTCTTCATTAAATCCTTCCATTTGTTCCCTTGATCCACCCCTGAACTCTCCTAACTGCCATTTCCTCTGCAGTCATCCCTCCTCCCCTATAAATGGAGAAGTAGCTTGTCCCTCCCCATGGCTCCTTCCCCACTGCTATGATTCAGAGTGGAAACTACCTTGGTTGCCCTATTTGAGGACCTATGTCAAGAACAGGACAAGGGTCCTGTTGTGTCCTTGTTGTTTCTGTTGGACAGTGGCCTCAATCATGGTGTTCTCCTGCATCAGCTTATCACCACGAGACTCCAGAATACTGTTTTGCTGTGGCTCTGATCCTTCCTGGAAGGCAGATTTCAGAAGATGGTGCTACAGGATTCCTGATCAACTCTTTGGCAATTAAGTTTTTGGGGTCCTCCTGCAAGATTCAGTCTTGTCTCCCCAAAAGTTTACCTTTTTATTACCAAATATAGCATCAGGATTTTTTTAACGAGACATGAAACAAACAGATTTACATCATTTGAGCAATTGGTCCACCAAGCTTGGTACTATCTACTACACAAACGGGCAGCAGTTTTCGACACAGAATACAATCTCTTCCTGTATTGCCTGTAAACATCAGAGACTGAATTAGGGACCTTGTCTGTGTGAGAAGTATGTGAGCACTATCACTACCACTAAGCAGCAGCCTAAATCACCATACTCTGTATTGCACAAAGATAGGGAAGGAAGAGGATTTGCTGAGTGAAAGAACTGTTTGCAGATTGTTGGCATATATAGAAGAAAAGAGGAGAAAATCATATTTGCACAGAAAACGCAAGAAAAAAATGACACCCAGACTCAGGGGTTTTCCAAACAAGAGTTTTAGCTTTGTGAAACAGGTGCATGCTTGCCTGGAGCTACATATGCTCTCCACAACAACATTTCTGGACATCAGGAGCACCACTGGAATGCACATTAAGCAGAACCTAAGAGCCTGAAATAGAGATTACATCAGTAACCTTTTATAGAAATTCATTTATGGCTTTCATGCAAATGGAGAGATCCATTTGCTCAGAATCTACTGTTTTTCTCCTTGTCAGGCTGAATTAGCAGTGTGTTCAAAACATGAGCATTTCAGGTGGATTTTCCTTATTAATTTTGCATAACTAAAAGATTCTACTAAGAATGCTTATACAGATTGGGCATCCCTTATCAGAAGTGCTTGGGACCAGAAATGTTTTGGATTTCAGAATACTTGCATATATACCTAATGAGAGACCTTGGAGACAGGGCCCAAATATAAACACAAAATACATGTATGTTTCATATCCCACTTACACACATAGCCTGAAGGTAATTTTATACATTATCTTAAATAATTTTTGTGCATGAAACAAGGTTTGTGATTTCATTTTAGGCAAAAAGTTAAAAAAAAGTCACGTTGGCATACAAAAAAGTATTGTATTTTGGGATTCCAGATAAGGGGTTCGCAACCTGTATACAAATACTATTTGGCAGCAGGTCTGTCAATATTTTAGGGTATTGAAACATTCAGCATAAACTGTGTATTTTACTCTTGAAGCAAATATTCTGAGTTGGCCTGCAAGAGACATTAACTGGGAGTTGTTAACCAGAATGAAATCAGAGGGTGTGCTACACTAGTGTAAGCGGTCTCTCACTTCTCTCCACATTATGCTAAAATAGTGTCTTTTTTAAGGACCCATACTGCTTCCCAATTTTTACTCTCCAAAAGCCCCCTTACAAAATAAAAATAAAGCATCAAATCACTTATTTCAGCAGAGTTGACTAACCTGATTTGACTGTCCAGAAAGGTAAGGCTCAAAATCGTTGTCATGAACTGTATCCTTTTGATGAAGTGAACCATTTTGAACTGAAACAAAAGAGCTGCCGTTATAACTCTGTACATTCTCAAGTTTCAATTAAAATCCATGCCCTAAGTGTAATGGCAATGTGTGTAAATAAAACTGCCTTTATGCTACGGCACAGTGAAGTCATAGAAGGCAAAGGGGTCAGATTTCAACAAGATAGAAACAAATTCCACAGGCTCTAGAAATGCCATTGTTGATTCTAAAACTTCTTTGAATGACAGCGTCTGAGCATCCTGCAAGCAGGTTTTTAAACAGCCTGCAACATGGTTTTGGCAAAAACAGGACTAACGCTCATGTGATGTGCTAACATACACTTCTCCTGTGAAGGAAAACTGTAGAGCTTAGCAAGCAAGAACAGAAATCTGAGAGGCCTGCAACTCAGTAAGACATGCCAGAAAGAGGTCAACCACATGCTGGCTGAATGGCTTTTCAAGTTCAAGCTTTGGCATCCCTATACATCCCATGGAGATTCTATATCACTTTACAGGTAGTGTCTGAGATCTCCTTACCTAGAACAAATGTCCTATGTTGTAATTAGCACATTATTAATGCCAAACTGCTAGCAATATTTTCTAGAAACTCTGTTTGGTGGAACAAGATTACTTGAAAGTTGCCCACTAGCTCCTTAATGAGAAGACTGTGAATGCTGACAAGATTCTTTGATAAAACTACCTATAACTGTGAATTTTCTTTGTAATGTTAAGTCACACAGGACTGGGTCTGTTCCATGGTGTACTGGACAGTCATTTCATACAGGGAACTATTAAGACCCAATGGACTTGGCCAGCAGTTTAGGGGAACTGAACAAAAAACAAACTGAGCATGCTGGATATACAAAAAGCATTATTTGAAGGTAAAAGGTTTGTAAGTAACTAACAATACAAATTCGACATTTGTATACAGCTACCTAAACAAAGGGTTTATAATAAAAGCTGGAATCAAGACCTGTTAAAATGCTCAAATATCAAAAAAAGGTGCTTTCAGGAAAAAAGCCTGACCTTAAAATATATGCAGCATCAGAAAGACATTTCTACAAGCTATGCCAAATAAAAATTAGACTTCAAGACATTATGAATGTATATTTGAAACACACAGGATGTATTAGCTTAGAAAGCTACAGAATTTTAAACGGATTATTGTAACAGGAAGCCCACACACTTGTTGGGCTTTCTGGTTTTTAACCAACAGGACCAATAACATAATTTATATCCACTTAGCATGCTTTATGAAGCATTATAAGTTGTATAAACGTTTGCACTGCTATAAAAGGCCAATTCCAAAACACTAATGATACCAGTATGTTGCAAAAGCACGAGCCCACACTATGTGGGCTAAAGCAAGCCAAGCTAAAAACAACTGGGAACAGCATGTCTAATTTTTTTGCTAGAGTGCTGCCCAAAACCTTTAGGAAACTGACTTTATGGTACAATCCAGCAAAGGCTGAATCATGGCTACCAGTGATTGCCCACTCTATTGTCCCCCTTAAAGTGCTCTCAGTCCTCTTTAACTTGAAAGGACACGACTCCTACATAAAAATTTCAATTATTAAAATACCATGAAGAAAAGTTGTATGAGTTGATGAGAAGGGGTAACATAACTGCATCAGGAAACAATGAATAATTTTTTTTAACACAGTATGTAGTTTCTGGTGTGTTACCTGTTTTGAAACTGCAAGACGCGGTGTACCAAATGAATCACGAGCAGGATTTTTTTTTTTTACCCCAAACCCACCCATGTCAAGCATCCCTGCTTTACATAGGAATCTCTAAATCTTGCACTCAGGCACGTCTGAAATTTGGGATAAATTTGGAAAAAGTTTGAAATAGTTTGGAAAAAGAACAGTGATGTGTCAACTCCCTTGACCTATAATTCCACAACTGCCCATAAAACTACAGTGACGGAAAAGGAAATTGCCTAATTGCAATAGTTATGGAAATTTACTTTTTTTTATTCTTTCCTTTACACAAATTAAAGAAATCTTCTTGCCAAAAATAAAGTTTGCGTCTATGTTAAGTTCTTAGGTGAACACTCGCACATTAAATGAAGTAATAAAAATGAATGAAATCAATGAATCCTTGAACATCAAACGTATTAAATGAGTAATACAGAAACAGTTTCTAAAAACAATTCAAGGCTTACTGACAAAGTCTGATTACCCCAGAATAACACTTGGGAGAAAATTGAGACTTATTTCTGAAAAATGGATCTTGCTCTACATAAACATACTCATGAAAAAATGAGAGCCAAGAATTATTATACATCCCACATCTCCTTTTAGAACAGTTTCGGACACCTCTATATCAGGGACAGGATTTTCCTTACCTTTATTATCTTGTCCTTTGGGTCTCTGTCATGTTATCATACATAGAAAGATAAAGAAAAGACAAAAGATACTGGTCACTTGCTGAAATCTAAGAATGAAATAAGCAATCATTCTAATTTATAAATTTATGATCATTCATAGTGTCATAGGTTTACCACTACAGGCAGGGCAAGTCACTTAAAAGTTTCTAGAACTTTACACAATCCTTATCAGATTTTGATTATTGCAATTCCCAAACATAACCCCTTTTTTCTGGCCTTAAAAATCTCGGTTACCTGTTTGATCAGCCAGTATGCCTGCATAGCAAGTGATCGCAAAATATTTGCAGCTAGTTCCAGCTAGAAATAGTTGAGGGTATGGCACGTACAGTGTCAGAGACTTTAGAGGCTCTGAAAGTACAAAAATAATTTCCACTAGAAAAATGTAATCAATGTCAAAGATTGAACATAATAGGTTGTAACCTAAGAAAGTTAAACATGATTAAGCACCACTGAAATCAATGGAAAAAGTTACTCAAAAGTAACTTCAGTCGTATTAATTCCAATGGCACTGAGAAACACTACATTTTCTTACAACACACTGTATATTTTTTTTAAGTAAAAGAGGAATTTACTCCAAAAAGCATCTAAGAATCTGGAGACAGTGTCAGAAAGACACAGGAAAACATCATGTCTCAAAGATAAGATAGCAAAAACAGAACAGAAGGCAGGACATATAAGAGAAACTAAGCAGGAACATACAACTTCTCGAACACACAACTATTAGCACATGTTCTAGATCAGTGACGGCGAACCTATGACATGTGCCACGTTTGGCGTGACACACCAGCTTTCACCAACACCTCACAAAAACTGAATTTATTTCACTCATTTTCCATTTTTGTAATAATTTGATGTTTCTTTATATAATACATAGCATCACACATGATTAGACTACATTTTTTGTTTAAATAAATGAATATAAAGAATTGTTTCCCTTTTGTTTGGGAGGGGGATTGACATACCAGCAGAGTCAAGTTAAGCATTTTCTAAAGTTTTGACACACTGAGCCCAAAAGGTTCGCCATTACTGTTCTAGATAGTGAATTCAAGGACTGATTTCCAGGGAAAGAAGCAAAGAAAAGGGGGAGGCCAATTAGACTATTAATATCAGGTATACTTATTTACATAGAACTCTTATGTGTACCTGGTGCTTTACACAGAGTAAAAAAAGTCACAAGGGATTTACAATCTTGAAACTGACATGAGGATTGCAATGATAAACAATGAAAGTACAGGTGAGTACCCCTTATTTAGACTGCTTGGGACGGGAAGGTGTCTGGATTTAGGATATGTCTGGATTTCAGAATAATTACATACATATTATGAAAAATGTTTCCTCTTGCTCTTTTCACTGTTACCCATTGGGTGTCTGATGGCCTCTTTCACATTTTTCAACAATGGAACACACCACAGAGCACAGAATTTACAGCATGTACAAGGAAATGAGCGCAAGATCTTCTAGTGTTCACACTACAGAAAGTTTTACAGAAAATGCCTGGATTTTGGATGTCTGGATAAGGTGATTGTATATGCGACAGTTTCAATTACACAAATGTAACTAAGTTACAACAGGGAATGGGGGACTAAGCGGTGGAGCTGAAAGTTTCTGAAAAGGCAGATTTTCAGAAAAGATCTGAAGGTGGTGAGGGACTGGGAGTTCTACAGGTGTTTTGGTTGGGAGTTCTAGGCGTAAGAGGCCACAGGAAGAATGGTCAATTGTTGGAGGGAGCCTGAGACCATTCAGACTGTTGAACTGAAGAGTGAAGGGCACACTGTAGCAGAAAGAGCTCAGAGTCAGGAAAGGCTTTGAATGCAAGCACAAAGAGTTTGAATCCAGAAACAGTGAAGAAAGTTGTGAAAAGGTTTCAGGGGGAGTGTGATGGGATCGATGGCCTTAGCAGAATGTAGGATGGACGGGAGAAGCTTAAAATGAGCCCATGAAAGACCAGAGAAGGTTGCTGTAAACGCTTACAGAAGAGGAGAAACTCCAAGCCTTACAACACAACTATACTGACCAGATGTGGATGATTGCTGATGTTGATACAGACATAGGAGGCATTATGCCAATAAAGGTTTTAGGTACTACTACTAACATAGGAGGAAAACTTCCTCAGTTTTCAAGTGTCCTACAGGTAGAAGATACTCACACCTCCAAATTCAAGAACTGAGCTAAGATAGGACAATGAGGAGGTCCCAGGGAAGCCAATAAAGACCAGGCAATTCTCCCAGATATAAATTCGTCATGGCTAAAATTCTATGAGAAATGGAGTGTCAGAGAATGATATATAGAACGAGTAAGGAAGGGAATATTTGCTGATGAAAAAAAATGAGCACCAGGCCTGACAAAGAAAGAATATCTAATGTAGCTAAAGGATATCTACAGTTAAGTTTGGGAGCTGGGAAGTCCATAGCTCAAATCGTCTCATCTATTATCTCTAAAGGGGTTCTTAGGCAAGCCACTATTTCTCTGCCTCAGGCCCTATATGAGGGTAATACTACTGGCCTTCCTTACAGGGTTCTTATGAAAATTACTCAGAAAACATAAAATCCTAAAATAGAAAGATAATGTAGTTAGTTGCAAATGCTCAGGCTTGAGCCTTCCCAAAAGCAAGGAAAAGGGCCAAGTTTCTCAAGAAGCAGGGCAGTAATCCTTTTAACTCCAGGCAGTTTAGCGAAGCATAGATTTCAAAAGAAAGAACAGCCAAAGAAAAGAGGGAAAGAAATAACTAGATGTCAGATAGATCTAAGAAGAGAGTGAGAAAACACTAGTATAGTATCAGTTAAAAAATGAGTCAGAAACTTAAGGAAGCTGACACCAGGAGCGCCTTACTTACTTAAGAAGGAAAGGAGACAGAATGATTAAATGGACTGACACCCAGTGAAGGAGCCACAAAGAAACACAGGTAGCTATAGCAAGAAGGCAATGAATGGCAGGGACAGCCAGAGTTGAAATGAAAGCTTGCATGCACATGAACAAGTGAAAAGATGCTAAGCATTTCTGACCTAAGTGTAGCAAAAGAGCCCTTTCCAATGTTATGATGAAGGAACAATACATTGCAATACTGTACTCAACATTTGTATAGTTCTTTCTGAACACACCTAGTATTGTATCTTGATACAGGCCTTAAAAGAATAATCTAGAAGTAAATTATTACTATCCCTACATTGCAGCAGGGGGGCTGAGGCTGAAAAGAGTGGTTTGCCTAAGACCACCTACTGAGTTCAAGGCAAAAGTGGGAATCAAATGGGGGAAGTCCCAATCTGCAGCTTTGTTTCTTAACCACTATGCTACTCCAACTTTCCAATTCTTATTTTTCAAAAGGGACCTCTATAGTGACTTAAGAAACCGTGTTCACACGTGACACAAATGCAAACCCAGGGTTGAGTTACCCAGAGTACACTCAGAATCACAGAAAATCACAGCTCCCTGATAAATGTGTGCACGATACACGTTTCTTAGAAGGAACTTCTTACATAAGTGTAACCTTGTTTTAAAGTAATCTAAGGTGCATTTCTCAACTTCCACCCTCTACCCATGATCCTGGTAAGCCCCAGAGATGCACAGGATTGTGATGAAAGACAGAGGCAGGAACACTGGTGGTGTGTGTGTGTGCAAACAAAGACCTGGAGGAGGAGGAATAAAGACAAGCTAAGGTCTTATGCATGAAGAAACAAGAGTGCTTGCATATAGCGAGGGAGATGGAGGGAGGATCTTGCAGCTACCACGAAAGAGTGGGTGAGGAATTAAAGACGATTAGTCCTTAGGAAGGTGTGGGGGGTTAAAAGGCAAACTTGAGGAAGATGCTACCCAACCTTCCCATCCCATAGTCGTGCTTCCCTCACCCCCACTCCACTTACCTGGGGGTCAACGCTGGTGGCAGACATCTCTCATGCGCCCTGGAGGAGGGGAAGGGAGGGGGAGGAGGGGAGAGGAAATGAGGGAGGGGGCGTGGCCAAGCAGGAAAACGCGGGTGGGGGTGCAGGCAGGCAGGGTGTGGGGTGTGTGGGGGGGCGTTTAGAACGTGGGTGGGCACGCGTGCGCGCCCCCTCCTTCCGCTCGCTTTCCTGGGCGATGAGCGCGCGCGTAGCGGGTCGGGAGCGGGTTTCGGTTCGACGAGGGCCCGCGCGGAAGGGGGGGGGTTGCGCTCGCTCTCTCCCTCACATCGCCCGCCTCCTCAGAGAAGCCCGCCGCGCGCTCGCCTGCTTCCCCGTCGCTCGCTCGCGCGCCCCCTCCGGCCTAATCGGGGAGGAAACTGCTGCGCCCCCCTTCCTGCCCTTGTCGTTCAAACGGGGGGCGGCGGCGGTGGGGAGGACGGCAGCAGTGGAGGAGAGAGTATTTACGACCCGGAGGAGCCCTTCTAACTCCAATGGCGGCGGCAGGGACCGGGCTCAGATGACGTCAACACCCCGTCGCGCTCGGGGCATGCCGGGATTGGGGAGAAAAAACTACCGTGCGCGAAGGAAGAGGAAGGAGAGAAAAGGAAAAAGGGGGGGTGGCCGGGGTGAGCGAAATTCACCTGCCGCGCATGCGCAGCAGGGTGCGAGCCCCGGCGGCCGTTGCGCTGAGCGGGCTGAGGCGGCCCTCCCCGCTCAGCCCGTCAGATTTAAGTTCCCGCCCAAACTGCCTGCGTCCACGAGGGGGCGGGTGATTGACAGGCAGGCAGAGGCGGGGATTTTACCGTCTTCCCCAATAGGAATGGAGGGGGTAAAGCTGAGGTGGTAGCATGGCGGATCCTTTTTTTCCGTCGCGAGGGAGACGGAGTATAGAAGCGCAGGCACTGCTCTTGGCTCCCCGGCGCACAGGAACGGCTCAGTGAACAAAATATGGTCGCTGTCCCGTCTCCTCCCTCAGGCAGCAGGACCCGGCCTACGCGTTCACACAGCGGCCTCGCAGGTGGAAATTCAACCGGTGCGGCAGGAGCTCCCGCGACCGAGGGTCGCCACCAGAGGCACAAGAGCTCGGGACGGGGCAGGGAATGGGGCGCTTTTCTTCGCGGCCGACGTTGAAACGGCAGCGTGCGCATCGGGCGCCCCCCCTTGCTCGTGTAGCGCGCTCGCACGCGCCTCCCAGTCACGGGAGATGCCGCACGTGTGCACGCCGCTTAGTGGGCTTCCCCGGGCCAGGAATGCGACGGGCCGTTCGAGCAGCGTCGCCCCTGCGGTTGCTGCCTTCTCCGCCCGCACACGGACCCTCTTAGTGGGCTCAGCCAGAAACACGGGAGAGCTGCATCCACAGGATGAGGACCCAGCCCGAGGCGGCTTCTGACGACCCATTTCCCTCCCAGAAAGCAAGTCACGCGCACTGGCGGCCATCGCTTGCGATCAGGCGGTCCGACGGCGATGCCCCTGAATCCACTGAAGGTGGGCAGACCTTGTGCGACCTCTTCTGTGTTCTTCACTACAGTCCCAAGTTTCACCAACTGGTGCAAGGTGCAAACTAGTGACTTGGGGGGATCAGCCTGCCCCGCGTCATGTGCTCATCCTTGGAATATTAGAACTAAGCTCACACGGTCCTTTAGCCCCCCAGATCCACTCCTGGCAGTTTTCATTTCAGCACCCTGATTTGGTGGGGAAGCAAAGCCTTTTTGTTGTTGCTATTAAACAACAGGGAGTCGGAAAGCCTTTGTTTCTCCACTCTAAGCGTCTGGAGATCCCAGGGTTTTTTTCTCCCTGCCCTGAGAGCTTTAGCAAACTGCTAAAGAAAATTCAAGACCCCATTCAGAGCAGTAAAAACGAAATGGCAAATACAGCTTGGCCCATCTGGTTGGTCCTGATGCATCAAAACACCCAACAACACAACTGAAAATAATGGGCTCCTGCAGTGGTATAGCTAAGGCATCTACTACCTGGGGCAAACAAGATTTTGTAGCACCCCATACAGACACAATGAAATCAAATTTAATTTAGCAAATAAAAATATTTCTGGTTAATTGGCCATAACGTTTGATAGAATACAGATATTTCAACAGTGTTTTATTTCATTGCATTCAGCATTAAATTCTCTTTCCAGTGATATGAAACATGATGGTAATATTCATACATTCCAAGGTTTTCACAGTTTTGGTCACGATAGTCAAGTTCAGCTTGTTCAGCCTGGTGCAAATGCAACCCCTGCACCCTTACCTATGCCACTGGGCTCCTGTACCAGTGAAATTCTGCCAAGGAACAAGCCAGAGAAAATGTCTGGTTCAGAAACATCCCAAACTGCCCACCAGGTAGTACTAAATGAAGTAACACAGTTCATACCAATTAACTCTGGCCGATTCCAAGGCCTAATATAAAACCTTGTCACCTGTCAAATGTGAATTGGTTTGATAAGTGGCGGGAATACTGGAGGGAATGGAAAGTGCTTTTATCTGAGTCTCAACATGAGTTGCAATAAGACAGGATCCTCAAGAGAGATGAACTATTGGATTGACCATGACCACAGGTGGCCTTTCTCTTCACAGCAGGCCTGGTTACATTTCTCTGGGTTGAAAGATGCTTTCCTTCCCCAGGTGATCTTCTTGCATCACAGCTGGGGCCTTCCTGTCAGACAGCGATGTGCTTGGTTTGGCAGGGTTTGACACTTCAACAAATATTTTACAGAGCTCCAGAAAGCAATAGGACACTTCACTACTTAAACACTTTACTACATTCATGCCAGTTACAACTTTTGTTTGGATGCATACCTTAGTAACATGCATTTGCATACTCTCATTGTTCCTTAAAGCCTGACTATAAAGGAATAGAAACCAAATGCATGTATATAAATATTGCATGTGTTTATATATAGTGTTATTTGTGTACATGGCACTTGGCCAAGAATGAGACAACAGTTCCCTGCTTCAGGGGGCTTCCGGTTCTCAGAACATGATACAAGGGATACAACAAAGGAAGGGCAGGCAACACAGTGGAAGAATACAAAATTATTGCTGCTGCTCATATTTACATTGAGGCTGCAGTCCTATGCTCACTTTCCTGGGAATAAGCCCTACTGAAATAATGGGACTTACTTTTGAGTAGGTATGCATAGAATTATCCTGTTCATAACAGTGCAGGATGGGGACTAAAGGTGGATTTTGAGGAGAGATTTGAAGGCAATAAAAGAGGTGGCAAAGTGGAGCCTAGCTTGAACGCAGTTCTATGCATAGATGGCAGCAAGGGAAAAAGTCATTTGAGGGAGCAGGAGGCCATGCCATGTTTAGTACATAGCTTGATTAGTTTGCAGTAGTCATTTGGGCAAAGTTCCATCCCCTTCTACTGCTCTCATTAAAGGGGCTTATTATCCCAAATTCTGTGTCTGTACTGTTGCTCTGTTGCCTATTCTCATTACCTCTGACCAGTGTTTCTCCAGTCGGGCTTGAAATGCTTGCAAACGGGATATGGCTGAGCTAACTTCTGAGCTGCTCCTGAACACATTCAGGAGTAGGGAAATTTCATACACAGTATCCAACAAATGCAAGGAAGTGGTCAGTGCAAGTAAGGCAGTTCAACAAGGGGAATAAGTAGCCACACAAACAGGAAGTTATGCTTGGAATCCCAATTTGCATAAAGCTGGCACAAAGAGAGCATTACAGTGCTATCAAATGCATATTTTTTACTTAGAAATACAGTAAGCCCCAGGGGAGTGATCAAGCAAACACTTAATGTTGACATTCTAGTTTACAACCTGGCAAGTAGGCAATGGTGCAAACTACAGTGTCAACTGGGATTCCAAGATGGCTGCCTAGCAGTGTCTCTCGGCTTTCTGCTCCGCTAAACTCCCTATCTTTATTATGCCACCTACTTTGAGGAAGAAAAGATTGCGAACCAGTCCTGCTAAAGGAAACACTAGAGCTGATGGTGCCAAAAAGCGAAAAAAAACCTTGCCAGGATTCAAAGAAACAAACTCCCATTGAATCTTTCCTGACAGTGTGCCCATCCCCTCCCCCTTCTGCAACTGATTTCTCCAAAGAGGTGAGCGTTAATTTATCCTTATCTTCTACAACTAATGCTACTCTAACCTCCCCCAATGCCTCGATAGAAGAGGTACTTGAGAATAGGAGAGATGAAAGAAATTACCTCAATGAAGAGAGTTTGTCTTTTCTTCGTGAATATTTGGGAGTTGAGGAAGACTCCCCCTCCCCTCTCCAAGCAACACCAGCCCCAGAACAAAAGGCTGGGGATGCGTGCCTTATCTCCGCAAAAACTCTCCTAGTGATCCTTGAACACTTCTCTAAATTTGAAGCTCAACTCCAGTCAATTAACTCAGACATACGGAGATTAATGACAATCTGCGAAACTTCTGCTTCCAACTTGAAAGCACAGACGAGCACCCTTCCCCCTTCTATCGCCGACAAGGAGCCTCCTAGCCAAACTGCTGGAGATTTATGGCTTGAAGACAACAGAGCTTTCTCCCCTGCGAACATACATCTAATATGGTCTCCCAAAGACATTCTCTTAAATATACCACATAGGGATGCTCACTTATGGTCCAGCAAATTTAAAATTCTTACCTCACTATCTCAATTAACAAGGCAGAAAATTGGTCCATCTCTCTTGTCTGATTGTTTCTACCTGCCTTCTGCTAAGGGCTGTAAAAGACTCCATCTTACATTTGCTTCCTTGACTTTATCTAGATCAATTTTAAATGTGAGATCTAAACTGAACTCATATGGCATACAGGTACAGAGGGTTTTCAAGCAAATGGGGCCCCAGATCAGATTTCGTCTGAAACAGACCTCTGATCGTATCACAGCTTGCTCTACGACCCTCTGCTCAAATGGACAAAATCGAGACTCCCTGGATCTCCCTTTGTCAACTTTTCCTCATCAAATAATCTCCAAGCCTGCTGACGCTCAGATGCTCTCCCTGAATAATGAGAACATTGAGAAAGTGAACTCAACTATCCCCTTGTCATATGAACATCAACTTTTGCCAGAGGTCCTCCCTCCGCCACCACATACGGAGGAGCTCCCCCTGTCACTAAGAACATCAATTCCTAATGCCTCATTTAATTTGACAGACAAGAGTCCAGATCAAGATCAGATACATTCCTTAAGTTTTACCAATCCAGCAAGATTATTGTCCTTATCCACTGACAACGGACCCCTGCTAACTAACAGCACTAATCCTTGCTCATCTCCTCACTTACAAGATCCTCAGATGATACTTGAGACATCGACTATAGAGAACGAACCTCTGTTGATTAAAGGGGAACACAAGCAGATATTTCCATCCATAGAAGCTTTCTACAAAGGGACCCATATAGTTCCAACACCTAGTTGCCCAGAGGAAGCCACAGGTGCTGCTCAATCTCCTTGACTAGTCCGTAATAGTCTCAACCATACCTCATCTACCTTGACAGTCAATTTCTCTAATCCGCATGGAGCCTTGAGAATGATATCCTGGAATTTGGCAGGTTGGCCCTCCAAACAGTACAATCTTGAATTTCTTGAATTTTTAAGTAAAGCAGACATTATCTGCTTACAGGAAACTTGGACTACAGATACGATACATTTAGAGGACTTTCAAACTTTCAACCTCCCGTCCTTTAGAAAGAACAAGTTTGGCCGACTGCAGTCAGGATTGGCAACACTGATTAGGTCTACTGTGAAAGCTGAACTAGTTGAGGCTTGCCAGGACCTGAGCAGTTATTTGGTGGTACGTTTATCTATAAATAACATGTCTATTTTTCTCCTCAACGCATACCTGCCGCCAAACGCTCTTAAAGCTCAACAAGCACTTATGTGGAATCATCTGACGAAATGTATAGACAAAATTCAGAAACAATTTCCCCAAGCTCATCTTCTAATGGCCGCGGACCTCAATGCCCGGGTAGGCCAAGGGCCAGAAGTGTTCCAAAATATTCTAAAAGGAGGAAATATGTCCACCCTTCCTCAACATTGCAATGCCACCAGATTCTCCAAGGACAAACGCTTTAACGAGGCCGGTGTCCTCTTAGCCACCCTTAGCATCCAAGCCAACCTTACTTGGCTCAATGGTCTTTCGGAATTCACGAAAGCATCTGAATTCACGTACGTATCTGCTACAGGATGTAGTGTTATCGATTACATAATAACTTCATTAGATCTGTTGCCATTGGTGTCAAATTTTGAGATAGGGGACTATAAACTAAGTGATCATCTTCCCCTTTTACTGGCACTGGATATACTGGTTCCACACCAAATACAACCTCCCGCACATCTAATTGGCCTGGACCGATTTATCAAATTTCCTTGGCACAGTTCTACCCTCAAAGAGATCCAACAGCTTCTGGGAGTTCCTCGCTTCAATGAGCTATGGTCTTCTATCCTCGTGGATGACCATCCTCAAACAACAGTAGACAGATACGAAAAACTCATTGGTGACATCATCTCCAATGTTTCACCTTCCCCGTCTGAGACCGTGGACTGCCCAGGGGCTGGGACCCCCTCCTGGTTTGACAGAGACTGTAAAAATCTAAAGACGCAAACCAGAGCCCTCTTTAAAACTTTTAGAACATCAGATTCACAAGCTGCTCTGAGAGACTTCTTATTAGCTAACCACCAATTCAAAGAACTGATCCAGCAGAAGAGAAACTTACACCTGAAAGAACAATGGAAAAAACTCATACTGGCTTCATCCCAAGCAAATCCCAGAAATTTTTGGAACATCATAGCTGGGACATTCAGGCATAACACTGCAGACCCCAAGCTGGTACCTATACATTGCTGGAAGCAACATTTCAGCCAATTATTCAATGACACATCGGTGCCCTCTGATCCGCTCACAACTATTTCGACTAACCCACCTTTGGACTGGCCTCCGATAACTGAGTCGGAAATTTGTGACTTAATTGCAACATTAAAACCGGGCAAGGCCCCAGGATTTGACAACATTATCCCAGAATGGCTGAAGGCGGATCCTGCCTTTTGGTCTCCTATTCTCGCCAAGCTCTTCACTTCAGCTAACTGCCACGGGGTATTACCAAGGGCCTGGAGGAAGTCAATAATAGTTCCGATATATAAAAAAGGCGACAAGAGTGCTCCAGAGAATTACAGACCAATCAGCTTGCTTTCAGTGGTCGGAAAGCTTTATTCTAAGACTTTGCTAGCTCGCTTAAACGACTGGATCAAGCAGAAGAACATCTTGGGCCCCGAACAAATTGGTTTCAGACCTGGAAGTTCTACCTTAGACCATTGTATTATTTTAGCTCACCTAATCTACAAGTATACTATTCACATCAAATCTAAATTGTATGTTGCTTTCCTAGACCTCAAAGGAGCGTTTGATAGCATAGATAGGAATTTACTTTGGTCCAAATTGGAAAGAATGGGAATGGACTGCAGCCTGCTGTATCTAATTAAGAACTTATACTCAAAAACATCTTGCCAGGTTAGGTGTTCCTGGAAGGGCCATTTATCTGAAGAGATTCCCACCAACAAAGGGGTCAAGCAAGGCTGCATATTGGCCCCCTCGCTGTTTAATCTCTTCTTGAATGACCTGGCTCCAGCCTTGGCGGAGGTGGAGGGCCACCCTCCCAAGCTTGGGGACCTTAAGATATCCATCTTACTGTATGCTGACGATGCGGTTATTATTTCCAGAACGCGCTTGGGGCTCAAAAGATTGATGCACCAATGTCTAGATTATCTAACAAGGAACAAACTGCAGCTAAATTTCCAAAAATCAAAAATTATGATCTTCGCAAGATCTTGGAAACCGCATAAATGGATTTTCAACGGCCACCTTATCGAGCAAGTGAAATCCTTCAAATATTTGGGGATCCTGTTTTCCTACAACCTCTCTTGGACAAGTCATTGGAACATGATGAAGGCGGCGGCTTCGATCTCAATGCGGGCTATCCTGAAATTCTTTTATAAGAACGGAGGCTTGTATGTCCCGGCTGCCCTCAAGGTGTTCAATGCTAAGGTTCTTCCCCAAATTCTATTTGGAGTACCGTTGTGGATAAAATCATCTAACCACCAGCTCGAACAAATCCAAGCAGTGTTCCTGCGTACAATTCTAGCTGTTCCAAACTGCGTGCCATATTCAGCCCTGTGCCTGGAGACGGGCCAGTCTATGATTGAAACACTAGCTTGGCTACGCACTTCAAAGTTCTGGCTGAAACTCTACTTCAATAACATAACCAGCAGTTTATTGTTTCACTTCAAGAAAGACTCTCTCTCGTCAGCTGGCTCCTGGGAGTCTAAAATCAAGCAACTAGGCATTGATGTGGACCAACTAGGGGCGGTAACGCAAGCAGAAGCCTTCCGACAGATCAAACAAAGGTTGTTGGACATTCAGACTCAGACTCTCTTAAGCACAACCAATAGATCTGGTCACTCTCTGGCATGGAAAATCCCTTTTGAAAAAGGTAAAACTTTGAACTACCTCCAGTCCTTAACTAACCCTAATGAAAGAAGGGCCCTTACGTTGGCCCGTCTGGATGCCATGCCCTCTGCAGTTCTATGGGGAAGGTATAGAGGCATCCCCCAAGAAGATAGAACATGCTCTTGTTCTTTGAGCACAGTTGAATCCTTGCCGCACATGATCCTACATTGCCCTTATCATGAGACTAAGAGATCCAGTTTACTAGGCCCTATTTTGTCCAAGAAGATGTTTCTTCCAGACAATGACAAACTAAACATTCTTTTCTCACTATCGGATCCATACCACCTCAGACTGTTTGCTTCCTTTCTGCATAGCATAGTTGAATTTAACAATAGACGAAAGCCCACTGAACTGCCATTGCCAGAGTGAATCTATCTGGTCTAGAGACAGCAAGTGTTTTACATTGTTTTAATTATATTTTTAAGTTCTGACCATAACATTGCTGTATGTTTTAACTTTTGAGATGCCATTAAAGGTTTTGACTGACTGAACCTGGCAAGTATAGCAGCACACCACTAGGGGCATAGAAGAGAGAGGCAGCAAGCATCTGTGGGCTACAATCAACAGTATTTATATAGTGCTTTTCAACACAAAGTTCACAAAGCCGTTTATAGGCAAATGGTAATAATAACAAAGTTAAATGGCTCCCTGTCTCAAAAGGGCTCACAATCTAAAAAAATGCAGAACATCACCAGCAACAGCCACTAGAAAAGACACTGTGCTGGGGTGAAGAGGGACAATTACTCTCCCCTGCTAAATATAAGAGGAACACCACTTGAAAAGGTTCCTCTTGCCTAATTAGCAGTGATTAGCACTTGGTTCCTAGACGCAAGGGCTTTGGGGTTGAGATGTGGCATCAGAGGTCAGCCAATAGGACAGTGGTTCTCAAACTTTTTGCACTGGGACCCACTTTTTAGAATGGCACTTGAGCTGGGCCCGCCGGAAGTGAGATCCTTGTGACATAACAAAATGACACTCCTAGAATGCAAACTGCCATTCTTGGATTGCAGCAATTGCACAACCATGAAACTTCCCTGACTGAAAGCAAGATTTGAACAAAATATTGTGTAAAAGCACTGAACTAAAAACAATTTTAAAAAGCGCTCACTTGAAAATTCAAACTCTTAACACAAAAGGAGTAAGGCAAGAGTAAGCAGGAGTAGGGTCTGCATCTTCCAAGATGGCTGCTCCCAGCTTTCTGCAACACACTTGACAGGTTGTGACCCACCAAGTGGATCTCGATCCACAGCTTGAAGAACACTGCTGTAGGATATTGTCTGAGACCCACATCCATCTGGGCAGAGACGTCATCTGGGCACACCAGGAACCAGAATGCCCGGATGATTGGCAGCCCTCCGCCCCTATGGTGGAGGGCAGCCACGCCTCCCTGCGCCTGGAATCGCTCCATTTCAGAGCGATTCGGACGCGCGGGAGGGCAGGCCAAGGAGCAGCTCGCCCGTCCTCAGGAGAGGCGGCGCGGCCCGGGCCCGTCTGCGGAACTGGCGGAATGGCGTACCGAGCCATTTCGCCAGGATGACACCACTGCATCTGGGGGCCCACCAGGCTAGCCCAGTCCCCAAACAGTCATTACTGGTGGCAGTCATAGCACTCAGCACACTATGAGGTGACAATTTGGGGTTGGGCTAGCCTGGTGGGCCTTCTGATGGATGTGGGTCTCAGATGTGGGCATTTGCCTTTGAGGCAAATATACAGTATTTTAAAATATTTAGGGGGAACTTGCTTTCCTTGTTTATGTTAGTAAACCATAAAAAGGGAAGTGTTCTGGTCAGAGTAGTAGTAAGTGTTTTGAGATGCTTGTACATTACTTATTGCAGAGTAAATGAAGACTTCTGCAATCAGGCCTCAGTTAAAGGCACATGACCAATGATTATTTAAAAGATTGGCAACCCTGTGTTGAGGAAGGGAGAGTGATCAAATGATTCTTGGTAAAAGAACAGTAACTGTACACCAATAGTTCCCAAACTGTGAGCTGTAGCTCTCTGGGCAGCTGCAAAATCCTTGCGAAAAGCCAGCTGCCCTATAAAATGTATACTATTGTAGTCCTCATGGGTCGCTGCAGCCAATGACCCAGTAGGTCAAAGGAGCCACCAGTTGAAAATGTATGTGAACTCCTGCTATATACCCTATTTTATAAAATGTTGAAAGGTATAAAATCTGTAAATATTTATGAGGGCCATGGGACAAAGCCCTGCCAGTGGTTCCTGGCATCTCTACCCACCCCATAATCATACATAGGTTCTGCCACTGGTACCAGTGGGCATAGGCTCTTGCAACCTGGCCAATCTCTTATTCTGTCTATGAATGTAGCACAGGACAGGCTGGAATATTGCTGTGGTGTGCAAGACTATGACTAGTGTTTGAAAATGGTGTCATTTGGTTTGCTCAGAAGTAAGCCTGTTTTATTCAGAAAGACTTAAACTGTAATCCTAACCACCTGGGAGTAAGTCCCATTGACTATAATGCAGCTTACTTCTGAGTAGACATGCATTAGATTGGGCTGCAAGGATGTAAACCTATTTTACCAGAAACAAACACCTCTATCTGATGACTGAGTTTAGAGAATAATCATCTCCCTTATTCCCCGCAAATTGGGATTCTCTCAATAATATTGTAAGGATGTGCTCATCCCTTTCTTGTCTCTTACAACTTTAATCAAAATGTTTTCAAAACAGTGACCTGCATAGTATAGATCAGCAATTTTCAGCCTTTTTCATCTCAAGGCACACCAACAAGGTGCTAAAATTGTCAAGGTGCACCTTCCTTTTTTTGACAATTGGCAAAGCACACCACACTGCCGGTAGGGGGTTCACATCCCCAGTGGTCCTAATTATAAATGACCCTCCCCCAACCCCTGTGGCACACCTGCAGACCATGGCACACCAGTGTGCCATGGTACACTGGTTGAAAATTGCTGGTATAGACTCAGAGAAACAGTTTACTCCCCCCCCTTTCAAAACAAGCATGCAAACTCATCTACGCTTAGCATAGATAGAACCATTTTGAACGATACCTTCTATTTAAAGAAAAATACAGGATAATTATTACTTAGCTACATAATTCATAAGGGATATTTTGTCATAGAGCAGGGAGTTGGAGTAGCTCAGCCGGAAGGGGTCAAATTATACAGCAGCTGTTTGCCCTGTTAAAAACACTAAAGAAGCAGATAAGATGAGAAGCACCTCTCTCAACACCTGTGAACATGCATGGGACATGTACATGGGGACCTGTGATTGGTTTGTGGTCCCTTGGTGTGTCCATTGCGGTTTCTCCACCATTGGAAGTGTTTGTCCCCTTTTCAGCCAGTATGGTACCTAGCACTGCAAATATTGCAGTGATATACAGTGGAAACCTAGCTTGCCTTCTAAAGTGCAAATGAGATGCGCTCAGAAGCTGAATACTGTAATTGTAAAATGGGATTTCCATGTTCAGAGGTATCACACCTCTTGAATACCAGATGCTAGGGACAAGTGACAAGAGAAAGCTGTTCCCTTCATACCCAGTTTGTGAGCTCATTCCTAAAATGTGAATTAGAACATACAGGATGATCCCTATCACCATGTATTTTTCATGTTTTTATACCACTCTTTCTCCAAGGAGATCAGAGTGGTTCCTGTTGTATCTTTTTCTGTCCTCCTCCTGTTATATGTTGGATTAGAGGCACAGTTTTCAAATAAGAGGCTTAACTTCCAGGCACTCTGGAACCATCATTTTTCAGCATGCCAACAGATCAAATGGCCACTTGGATTGTGTACCTAACGGAGTCCACGTTTGAGTGTCCAGAACTGTATGAATTGGCCACCATTTCAAATATGTGAGTCAAGCATAGACTTGCCAGTGGTAACCTCACATTCTGGCAAGGGTCCTGTGAGTTAGCATCTTCATGCTATACAGAAATTTAGCAGGTGAAACCTTTCCTAATATGGCGACAAGCAAATAGAAAAAGCCACCTGCTAGATTCTTACAATAACGCAGCTTTTAAAGGCACATAAATGCTACCAGAAAACAAAGTTGGCAAACCTGTTAGATTCCTCAGTTGAATCTCAGAATGTAAGACAGCCACGTACTGACTGATGGGGTAATTTTAACACTGCAAGATTAACAGCTTCGAAGTTTCATGACTTTGCATGCATTTTGGCCCATTTACAGACTGGGACCTGGTGGAAATGGCCCACTCCGGGTACTCCAAAGTTCCCGGACTGTCTTTCCTGCAATAAGCACACCCAGCTCTGAGAAAAACAGCTGTCATACCTGTGGTTGGACTGTGTCCGAGCTTGGGACTGGCGCAGTTTACGTATAGGACTTTTCAATGCATTTTGGCCCATTCTTAGAATGGCATCTTGTAAATGGCCCACTTCTGGTACTCTGAATTTCCCGGAGTTTCTTCCCGGCAATATGCACACCTAGTACTGTCGAATCCAGTTGAGAGGGCTTTCGTTTGAATTCTTTTGATCTGAGGGCTTCTTTTGGCGTAACTGCGCTGGACTTTAACCTTACTTGAATTAATTGGACTTCTGACTAGACAGGGTTAGGATCAGGCAGGTAGAATTGTTAGTTTCATAGGCTGCACACGCTTTCTTGGGTGTAAGCCCCATTGACAACAAGGGGACTTACTTCTGAGTACATACACATAGGCTTGTGCCTTAAACAGCTTCTACCTTTAACAGCCCAATCCCATGATTCTTAAGAAATAAGCCCCTGGAGTACTAGGAT
Organism: Lerista edwardsae; assembly: GCA_029204185.1. NCBI lineage: Eukaryota > Metazoa > Chordata > Lepidosauria > Squamata > Scincidae > Lerista > Lerista edwardsae. The sequence continues at coordinate 15,334,202 of JAJKFI010000013.1, forward strand.
TTAATCTTATTCAAAATGTGTGTCCACAAGACACTGCAATCTTAAAGATACAGAAGTATCTTCATCTACTTACTTATGAGTAACTCCTGTGAAATCAGTAAGACATACCTCTGCGTAGGCAGGTATAGGCTTGCACTGTTAGAATCTGTTTGTAAAGGGATGGCATTGCATTAATCTATCCGCCCAAAATCTCTCTCTCTCTCTCTCTCTCTCTCTCTCTCTCTCTCTCTCTCTCTGTGTGTGTGTGTGTGTGTGTGTATTTCACAAGTATCTCATAGATGTGTATTGGTACCTAAATAGGCAGATACATCTTGAAAAGAATGACATATGAAAAGCCCTTCTATTCTACTGCTTGGAGCTTTAAATGGTTGATTAGTCCCAAACTATTTAATTGTCTGGGCAGAGCTAGGCAGTGAAATAGATGCAGATGATGCTGTTTCTTAGTTCTTCTGCGGTGGATGAAAGTGGTCTTTAATATTATTTTGGTTAGGTAAGTGTGAGAACTACTGTAAATAATTATTTTACAGAGTTGTTATTGTGCTGTTGTAGCTTAATACGGCTGGTGATTTGTTGTGTCTTTTAATGCCAAAGCTTGTGGCTTGACTTACTGAAAGATGCAACTCTTTTTGTAAGTTGGCTTGTCCTGTTTGTTTTTGCTGCCCAATAAATTGATATGTGGATTATATAAGAACAGCCCTGCTGGATCAGGCCAAAGGCCCATCTAGTCCAGCTTTCTGTATCTCACAGTGGCCCACCAGGTGCCTAAGAGAGCTCAGTAGATAACAAGACACTTGCATCCTGTTGCCACTCCCTTGCACCTGGCATTCTGAAGTAGCCTACTATTAATATAAGGAGGTTGCACCATCCATTATGGCCTACAGCCCACAATGGAAAAGGTGCAGAAGAGAGCGACAAGAATGATTACGGGGCTGGGGCACCTCCCTTATGAAGAAAGACTGCAGCATTTGGGGCTCTTCAGTCTAGAAAAAAGACGCCTGAGGGGGGACATGATTGAGACATACAAAATTATGCATGGAAGGGATAAAGTCAATAGAGGGATGTTCTTTTCCCTCTCTCAAAACACCAGAACCAGGGGACATCTGCTAAAACTGAGAGTTGGGAGAGTTAAAACAGATAAAAGGAAGTACTTTTTTACCCAGCGGGTAGTTAATAATAATAATAATAATAATAATAATAATAATACATGTATTTATATACTGCCTTTCTTAAAGTCACTGGATTTCTCTAATGATTACAACTCAAGGCGGTTTACATAGGCAGACTTTTTCACAAACCCGAAGGTTTTTACAATTTACAGAATGTTCTATCTTTCAAGAACCACATTCAAACAGATCTTTCTTTCTGGATTTAGCCTTCTTTCTTTAGCCACCCGTCTGTCGTCTGCTGACTGATAAACGGCTTCCCTGCTCTCACCAGAGACGCAGCTGCGTTCAGCACACTCCTCCCACGGGCAGCTGAAACTCAGCTTTTAATCAGCCGCAGTTTGCAAGGTCTGCCGCTCACACAGACTTCCGGGAGTCTCGAGCTCACGAAATTGAGATCTTTAGTTGTTATCTTCGGGCAAACGGAGGCATTAACCCTCTCGGCTAAATCTTCTGCCCAATAATCTGTGGAACTCTTTGCCACAGGAGGTGGTGATGGCATCTGGTCTTGATGCCTTTAAGAGGGGATTGGATGGATTTCTGGAGGAAAGGTCCATCGTGGGCTATAGGCCATGATGGATTGTGCAACCTCCTTACAAAGGTGGTGGGCTACTGGTACTGGGTGCAAGGGAGTGGCAACAGGATGCAAGCATCTTGATGTCTCATGCCTCCCTGGGGCACCTGGTGGGCCGCTGTGAGATACAGGAAGCTGGACTAGATGGGCCTTTGGCCTGATCCAGCAGGGCTCTTCTTATGTTCTTAATGGATGTTTCCTCCAGAAATCTGTCCAGATGTTAGGCTGACTGGCCTGTAGTTTCCAGGGTCCCCCCTCCCTTTTTTAAAGATTGGTGTGACATTGGCACCGTGGCTGTTTTAAGGGACAAGTTGCATACTCTAGTTAAGAGGGCAGCAACTTCATCTTTAGTTCCTTGATAACTCTTGAGTGGATGCCATCTGGGCCAATTTGATCTAAAACATCTTTAGTAACCATTATCTGATTTAATTCCTTAGTTAGGAGAGGCCGTTCAGGCAGCAGTATCTGCCCAAGGTCTTCTGCTGTGAAGACCGATGCAAATAATTGGTTTTAATTTCTCTGCAATCTCCAAGTCTCCATTATCTCTTCTCTCCCTCCCTCACCGTCCAGTGGGCCGACCGCCTCTCTGGCAGTGATTATAATACACTCAAGCGGTTTACATAAAAACATAAGATAGGATCAGACCAAAGGCCTATCTAGTCCAACTTCCTGAATCTCAGGAACATTCTAAATGTCTGGGCAATGCTTGTTAGACTAAGTCCCTTAACTATAGCTGTTATGTTTAAATGAGTTGCTCTCAAGATAAAATGCCCTTTCTGTTACAACAATTTTCCTGCCTAAAGTCTCATTAAAACTGCTATTGAAGACTTTAAGATGACACTTTTTTTTTTCTTCACTTCTTGGCTCTGCAAGTAAAAGAGAATCTGTACTGGCTAAATAATTCTTCTTGATCAGCAATGTTTGCAACTGATGGATGTGTCCTGTATAGTCCTTGTCTCTGCATTGCTAAACTTCCTGTGCTCCCCACACATAAAAATCTGGGCTTCTTTGTGAGTCACTGTGACAGTTTACCTTTTTCTTTCCTGTCCCCGCACAAGAGGAACTGGGCAGAAGAACAGCTATTGTCTAGCAGCCACAACAACAGCATCAGCAGATCACTGAAAAGCTAGAACCCTATTTAGTCTGCTGTTCAGGAGCCTGTTTTGCTTTTGACTACCGAGGTTTCCAGAACACCCAGCAGGCAAAGCCAAAGAGAGCAAAAGGATGCAACCTGGTGACGTGAGGGAGTATTTCATTGCAACAGGCATTCGGGTTGTTGCTGATGTGTTGACGAATATCTTCTCCAGCAGTTGGGCAATGGGGGATAGCTCCTCTCCCGAGAGAACCAGTGGCAGGCGTTCACATCTGTCCAGGCCCAGCATGAAGTCGGAGGAGAGGCGCTTAAGGACGTTCCAGCATTGGCCAGATAGTGCTCCTGTTTCTCCAGATGACCTGGCTGCAGCAGGCTTTTTCTTCATTGGTCCCGACGACAGAGTGGAGTGTTTCTGCTGTGGTGGCGTGTTGTATGACTGGTTTGCTGAGGATGACCCCGTAGCTGAGCATAAGAAGTACTTCCCCACATGTCCCTTCATCCAAGGTCAGCATATAGGAAACCAACAGATGCCCCATGCTGGGGAAATCCAGGACTGTGTGGATGGACAGTTCCTTGGCATGTTGCAAAGTTTAGGCATGGAAGAGGCCATCGTAGAGACCCAACCAGAATACCCAGAGATGGAGACAGAAGATGGTCGGCTGACAACCTTTGTGAACTGGCCAGCCTATGCTCAAGTGTCTCCAGAGGCACTGGCTAGAGCAGGCTTCTTCTATACAGGTATGTAAGAACTTAAGAATTGCCTTGATAGGTCAGACTCAAGGTTTTCCTAATGAATGGCAGCAAAGATGCATGTGGGTTGCAGGCCTGGGTCACAACCCAGGCATCAATGTAATGGTCTTCCTGTGTGTAATCCCAGCGCTTTGTATAGTACCTCTGAACACGTTGGCTCTATCATGTACTGTGAACTTATTTTTGAAAAGTATTTGCTGATTGAAGCATGTACAGCTAAAAGTTGGCTTGTTGAACTTCTCCTATGGAGGCTTCCAAAAGAGGGGGGTCTCCTTATTTATATAACCCTGGAGAGAAGGGCAGGAGCCACGACATGTTTTATATGCTGAAAGTCCCAGGTCAGATCTCTAGTTTCTCAGTCCCTGATGTTTCCAGGTAGGACTGGGAAAGATCCCTAGAGTTGAAAGCTGACTAGAAATTAAGCTAGATGGACCGTTGATCTGACTCTTCATAAGGTGGCTTTATACATTGTGGGATCCAGGCTATGCAGTCCAATAACTTTCAGATATTGCCACTTCAGGTGTATAGGCTGGGCAGTATAGATACCACAATGCTGTGAAACCACAGCATGTGGTGGTGTGCGTGGAACTCGGCTTCTTGAGTACAGCTTCTTCCTTGATGTAAAATCTCTGCATGTCTGTAGCCCATATGTGCCATAAAGCCAGGTATGTGTGGCAATTCCTGTTAAAATCCTAGGAGGCAAGAGGGTGGCACGTCTGTTAGCTCAGTCTGCCCCATGTGCTTCTCATGGGGCAATCAGAATAATTTTGTGCACTTAAGTAATTGTTTGTATGACTTGATCTCTTCTGGAGGAGAACAAGACAGCCCTGTGCACCAATGTCTTTCTTTCTTATCCCTCCTCAGATTACGTAGTGTGCATGCATGCACATGCCCCGATCACAACAGTATTTTATTTTTTAAATGTCTTCTTCCTCTCAAAAGATTCAAAGCATCTAGTATAATACACATCTCCATGAAATACAACTTGAATCAAGCCAGTTAATGTGGCTTGTGCATTGGGGTTTTCCTCTCTTTCCTTTCTTGCTGCTGTTATTGTCCAATTCGCATGCTAGTTAGCTTCTGTAGAATGTGCGCTCAGATGAATGGGTAGAGGGGACTCTGTTCCTGCAACCAGACTCCCCCGGCCCAAGCCACAGCAGTTTCAGCTTGCACCCTGTGATTATCTTTCTGATCCTAGGAGGCATTTGTAGAGGTGAGAGTCCAAAATGCTGTTAAGATACAGGAAGACTTGCTTCGTACGTCCTCTAGCATGATGATTTATTTCAATTGCTGTCTACTAATGTGAGACTTTCTGCCACTGATATTTTCAGGCCACGATGACTATGTGCAGTGTTTCTGTTGTGATGGTGCTTTAAGGAACTGGGAGCGTGGAGATGACCCCTGGGTGGAGCATGCCAGATGGTTTCCCAGGTAGTGCATCCCTATGTATCAGTTTTGGCATGGAGGGAGGAGAAGAAATGCACAGTAACTGGTCCTGATTTGGTCCAGTGTTGTTGTTTATCCAAACAGTTGAACGAGGTTCCTCAAATGGGAATTGGGCCCTACGGTAAACTTTTGTCTAGAGACTGCCCACTTGCAGTGTGAAGTGGTAACTTTGCACAATTGAATGTTCTTTCTTACAAAACAAGCAAACAAAAAATCTCCTCAACATGCCTGTCTTCTGTGTGGCAAGAAGCCTAGCCTTGAATTCTTTACCTGGCAAGAATTCTTTACCTGAATTCTTTACCTGTACTTTAGGGTACAAACTACAGTACGTGTTTCAATAAGCACATGATTAGTATGTGTGTTTACTGTTAAATAGCAGCTGTGCAGGTCCCTCATCCAGGTCAGGATGATGTGGTGATGGAGCTCTTTTCTATCATGGTCCTGATATGGATTAGGGCCTCGTGCAATTATATGGGCATTGTGAAAAAATCTATATACATGAGCACAATTTGCATACTTGTAATGTGTCATTTGACCCTTAAATTTCTATATAGAAGCTTTTTTTAAAATTGAGAAATGCATAGTAATGTGAGATTCCCATCTGACCTATATGAGGTAAGGGGTGATCCTGGGGTTCAGCGCCCAGGGGCACACTGCCAGAGGTGCGCCCTGCAGGTATGTGGTGCCCCCTGCCACCTGTCTGAGAAGTGGCCATGCAGGGCACATTTTTGCCCTTCCTGGCCGCTTCCCAGAGCAATGAGGCGAATAAGCCCCACCTGTCCTTGGAGGGGCAGCCCCTCCAAGGGTGGGCGACACTTGTTAGCTGCACTTAGGTCGATCCAGGAAGTGAACACTTCCCAGAGCGGCCTCGGTGGTGGTGGTGGAGGGGTGGCCAGCCAGCACCTGGGGCATTTGCATCCCCTCAAGTCTGCCACTGGCTCAGTCTCTTATTTAATTAAAAAAAAACCAGACTTAAGTGTTCTTGACCCTTGTAGCCCTAAGGCCACCACCAACCGATCTGAAACTAGTATTATGAGCCTGTTTTTTTTTTTGGCAGGAGAGGTGAACTTAGTTTTCTGAAACAGTACTTCCCCTTGCTGCATGGCTGATTACTTCTGAAGGAGTTCTCTTAGGCCCTCTAAAGAGAACGAGAAGCTAATCTAAAACTGTAGTATAACTAAATAGTCCTGGGGTTCCCAAACTGATATCATGACATCCTGGTGCAGTGCAGAAAGCAACCCAGGGCATCGTGAGGCATCCCGCAGGGTGACAGCCCTGCACTGAGTATCCTTGCCAGCAGGCCCCTCTCCGGACCACACCGTGCTAAGTATGGTCACCAGGCAGGCCATCTCCAGATCAGGAGGTAAGCTGGACATCAGAAAGAGCCTGACCAGTAAGCACATGCAGGGCACGGCACAGGAAGACCTGCGCTAAGTGCGGTTGCTGGCCGGGTCATCTCCAGACCTTGAGGTAAGCCCAGTGCCAGCAAAGGCCTGGCTGGTGGCCATACTAGGTGCAAGGCTGTGGAAGGCTGCTGCAAGAAAAGCTTGATGCTGGAGAGGGCCTGGCTGGCCAGCTGGGTTTCCGTGGGGGTGGGGAGTGATAAACATTGCAGAAGTTATGCAGCCCTGGGAGGTGAGGTCAGGCAGAGCCCGAAGTCTGCCAGGAAGCTTCATGGCTGGGCAGGGATCTAAACTGTATCTTCCAGGTCTAAGTCCTACAGTAGAACCACTTCACCAACCTTTGATGGGTTCTTGTTTCTATCCCCTCCCACTTGGGTGGGAAGCTTTTTTCTCTCTCTCATCCCTATAGTGGAACTACTATGTCCTGCAAGAATAGAGCAGAGTGGCAATAGGGGACGCAACTGAGGGTGGGGTGGCAATTTGCTGCCCCTTCCCACCTGCTGCCGGGGGCATTTGCCCTCTGACCTTCCCCCCCCCGGTACTCCAGACCCCCTCATATATGGCAGGGAGGAATTCTAAAGTGGCAAGTGTGGCTGCCTGCTCTCACTGGAGGCAAGTAAGGGCCCAGTCCTATCCAATTTGTAGGTATCCCAAAGGGGTGTGTGCTGCATTCTGTGATGGAGTCAAGGAGCCCGCCTCAAGGTAAGCGAACAAATGTTCCCTTACCTTGGGATTGAATTGCAGTTGCATTGACACCAGAATTTTGGATAGGTTTGGGCCCTTTATGTGCATGTCACCTAGTTGGCAGTGTACTTCAGTTTCTCTGTTGGTGACAGCAACTGATATTGGTTTGGCTGGAAAAAGAAGGAAATCCTGCTCACTGAAGTCTAGAAACATGAGATTTCAACTTGTCTGGAATTTTCCTTAACATAGGACAGGTTGCATCCAACTTGGTCAGTTGGGTAGACCAATAATCTCCTTTTGCATGTTACCTCTGTTTGAGCAAGTTACCTCTGCAAGGTCAAAATCTCTAGTATCCTGTGGAGGTGTGTTAAGTTGGGTTTCTGAAGAAGCCAGTTTACCTTTGCATTGTTTGTGACTAGCTTGGCTTCTCTTTAAATCCTTCCTTCCAGGTGCCATTTTCTGCTAGAGTCTAGAGGGAGAGATTTCATAAATAGTATTCAAGACCCCTATGTGGATTCTTCGGTGAGTATCAGTATATCACTGATTGAAAACATTCCTTATAATAAAAAAGATGTTTTCAACCAATGATTGATCTTTCTTGTCTGTCTCAGGAAAGCAATATATATCAGCCTGAAAGTCCCCCTGTAACCCCCCAAGGTAAGTGTATGTTACTTCCTTGCTTATTCAAAAATAGGTCTATCTTTGGATGTTCTTTGGGGACAGTGAAAAACCCCAGGTAGCATAATCACCGAAGATGCCTGAGCTGTTTGCACTGGTCGTAGGACACTACTATACAACTTTCAGATTAAGTGCAGCTTTACTTTTACCTTTAAGAATATGGGCCTGGTTGCTTTGTTGGACCTCTGAATGTGGTGACTTGGTAGCAACAGTGATTGGTGGTTGAATAGAGAGGCTACATCTCCTGGAGATGTAGCTTGTGACCTTGTCTGCTAATAAGTTAGGGATGCAGGTTAAGGTTAGGATTTGGGGCTTGGAAGTGGGATAAGAATACACTTAGTTCAGTGGTAGAAGCACATGCGTAAAAGGATCTTGAATAGCAGGTGCTGGGAAAGGCTCTGCCTGAGAACCACTGCCAGTCGGAGCAGGTGGTGCTGACCTATCTTGGCACAAGACAGACAGCATCTCATATTGGTTCTCCTTAAAGAACAGACAGATCTGCAATCTGAGGCTGACCATTTGTGAACTTAGTATTGCTGCCCCACCAGAAGGGGAGAATGTGTGAGAGTCCTATTCGCCTGAATAGGAACGCCCTGAATGGGAGGAAGGTTGTCTTAATTGCAACAGTGACTGAAACCTCCTGTCCTTCCCCACCATGTTTTTGCAGCTGGTGTGGGAACCTTGGATTTGTGTTTCCCGCGTTTGACTTCTATGATGCAAAGTGCCATCCAGATGGGCTTTCCCCCGAATTCTGTGACACGCTTAGTGCATAGCAAATTACAACAGACGGGAGCTAGGTATCGGTCTGTGTCAGAATTGGTTTTGGACTTGCTTCAGGCAGTGCAGGATCAAGGAAGCCAGTCAGAGGACAGAGGAGGTAGGTAGGATCTACTTCCTTCACCCTCTCCCTGAATAATTATTTTCACAGTGTGGTCAGGGGACTAGCACGCAGGTAGGTTAGGTGGGTATCATCACTATATTTCACTTGGCAGAGCTTTTCTATGGTTGCCCAATGAATGCCTTGCCAAAGATTCAGACAGGGAACTTCCTGATCTGTAACTCTTGTGGGGAAGGGAGGGTGGTCAAACCATTGTATTTAAAAACGTACATTCTGCACTTTTCCCTTCTATATGTAACTCTCTCAAGGAGGTTTCCAACATGCATTATAATTGTATCAAAAACAATGAAAAAATTTAAAAATCAGTAAAAACAGATGTCGGCGATAATAATACCAGTATTTATATACTGCCTTTCTGGTCATTGGATTTCTCATTTGACTTCAATCAAGGCGGTTTACATGGGCAGGCTTTTCTCAACCCCACATAGCGGTTGTTACAATCACCAGTTCTATCTTTCAAGGACACTGCAGTCCAGGTGGTATCCTTCATAGTAATATTACAAGAACAGGTCAAATTCAGCAGCTCAAAGTCAAATGGTGAACAATATAATTAATAATATTAAATAGTCATAAGTTGGCATGAAGGGGCAACACTGGTGGTGTGCTGTCCTTGCTTCCTGGGGAAGGAGTTCCACAACTTGGGCACTACAAGGCCCTTCACTGCCCAGCATGCCTCTTCCTGTCCCTGTGCGATCATTGGAGATGGCTCTTCTGTGTGTTCCACTGCTGGAAATTTCACCCGTGGGGGCGGGGAGGGAGAAAGACCCTTAAAAGGTCAAGCAGCGGCTTGACAGGCCCCAGCTGGAGATGCTGTAGGCAGGGGGTTGGACTAGATGATCTTGAAGGTACCTTCCAACTTATGATTCTATGAAATAATGCGCATATGATAATTGCCACCTCTTCAGGGACTTTCACTCATGTCAAGTGGCTGAATGGCCTTCGGGAGCATCCTCATGTAATCCAAATGAGATGACTCAATGCTTGGGTCTGAGTGGCCCAGAAAATGTTACGAATGGCCTCAAATCTGTATGTGTGGGAAGAGAAGGCTTGTCAATAGGATAGCTTCAGGCTTATGAAGGATACCTTTGGTACTGCTCTGAACAGGGCATCTTCCATAGCTTATCTCTCTCTCTCTCTCTCCCTCGGACAGAGCCTACTCGTCAAAGACCAGCTCCTGGTAGGACAAGAAGAGAACTAGAACAACAAAATGAACCAGGTAAGAATAGTGGAAGAGAGACTTTAGCCAGGAAGAGAGCCTTTGTATGGAAGAACAGCAATAGCTTACTGGCTACTCAAGTAAAACTTAGAACTGACACGCCTCCCATCCTAGCAATTCTGAATCCTCTGCTCAGTGTTGTTGTCTGACTCTTCCCGACCCCATGGACCATGCCAGGCCTCCCTGTCCTCCACTAGTTTCTGGAGTTCGCCCAACCTTATGTTCATTGCTTCGGTGACACTATCTAACCATCTCATCCTCTGCCGCCCCCTTCTCCTTTGGCCTTCCATCTTTCCCACCATGAGGGTCTTTTCTACAGGGTTACACAGGAGCTCAGACTCCTGCAAAACTTAGCGCTTTCCCCCACCATAGGAATGCCAGTGAAAAGCACTTAGGCCAGATGTCATCTCCACTTCCTGTGGCAAGGAGTTCCACAGGTTAGTTACACGCTGGGTAAAAAAAAGTATTTCCTTCTATCTGTTCTCACTCACCCAACCCTCAATTTTAGTAGTATAGATGTCCCCTCGTTCTGGTGTTGTGAGAGAGGGAAAACAACATCCCTCTATCCATCCCAAGCATAATTCTGTATGTCTCAATGTCAACCCCACAGGTTGACTCTGATTCTGAAGGATTTAGATTCTGAAGGATCCATGAAGACTTGCATGTCTTCAACAAAACACAGAGGAATGACATGTGGCGGAGGAAGCTTGTTAAATCCAGAACTGGTGGACTGGATTATGTCAGTTCGAACTGCAGGTGGGAGATATTTTATTTCATAAATGGGAATCCTCCCACATAAAAATCTAGCACGAGAAGGAGGACAGTCCAGCTCACTCCCTTTGTCTTTGCCTCTACTTGTAGGGAGGTCGGTGGTGGTTTTTAAACAAAAAATGTAAAGGGGGATTTTCAAAAGGCATTGCTGCCTGCAGTCCAAAGTGGCCCAGTCCATTCTACCATCCCAGAACTCAACCATCGCATTTCAGCCCCCCGTTTTTATTCCACCATGTGGCCTGAATTGCTATTCAAAGCCAGGCAGCCCACTGAGCAGACAGATCTGTTGTTTCAACTATCAGTATTTAAAGGGGATCAAAATCTTGGCTGCCACTGGAATTGGGAAGCAGAACTGGCTACCTGTTTGCTTGTCAGTCTAAGTTGCACTTACTTCATGCAAACGGGCAACTGGCAGGCATCTGCTTGAAGCAAATTTGATTCAGACAGTCCCATGCAAATTTGCCTGACATTCCCATTTTGTTGTTGTTGTTGTTCAGTCGCTAAGTCGTGTCCGACTCTTCGCGACCCCATGGACCACAGCACGCCAGGCCTCCCTGTCCTCCACTAGCTTCCTGAGTTCGCCCAATTTCATATTCATTGCTTCGGTGACACTATCTAACCATCTCATCCTCTGTCGCCCCCTTCTCCTTTTGCCTTCAATCTCTCCCAGCATGAGGGTCTTTTCTAAAGAGTCCTCTCTTCTCATCAGGTGGCCAAAGTATTGGAGCTTCAGCTTCAGGATTTGTCCTTCCAGGGAGCAATCAGGCTTGACTTCCTGTAGGATTGACCGATTGGATCTCCTTGCAGTCCAGGGGACTCTCAGGAGTCTTCTCCAACACTATAGATTCAAAAGCATCTATTCTTCGGCGCTCTGCTTTCCTTATGGTCCAGCTCTCACAGCCATACATGACTACTGGGAAAAACATAGCTTTGACTGTGCAAACCTTTGTTGGCAGGGTGATGTCTCGGCTTTTTATTAAGTTGTTTAGGTTCGCCATAGCTTTCCTCCCAAGAAGTAAACGTCTTTTCATTTCATGGCTGCAGTCACCATCTGCGGTGATCTTGGAGCCCAGGAAAATAAACTCTGACACTGCTTCCATTTCTTCCCCTAATATTTGCCATGAAGTGATGGGAGTGGTTGCCATGATCTTAGTTTTTTTTAATGTTGAGCTTCAAGCCAGTTTTGGCACTTTCCTCTTTCACCCTCATCAGCAGGTTCTTTAGGTCTTCCTCACTTTCTGCCATTAGAGTGGTATCGTCTGCATATCTGAGGTTGTTGATATTTCTCAATTGTTCGTATTTGTTGAGGTTGTTATTTCTGCTCCATACATGACTACATTGTTGAAAGAGGGGCAAAAGCTCCTGGAGATTTTCACTGCATTGTTTTATGACTTCAGCGAATTGTGTTGTGGCTCTGGTTTGAACTGAAAGGATGGGTGTGTAAGTGGAGAGTCTTGCAGCCCAATCTAATGCATGTCTACTCAGAAGCAAGTTCCATTGAGTTCAATGAGATTTACTCCAAGGGAAGTCCATATAGGATTGCAGCCCTTGAGGATGCTTCTTGAATCCTTTCACACAAATGTCTGGTCTGTGTTGTTCGGCAGTATGATGAGGCTGTGTGGTGGCCTCTACCATACCCTTTGAAAGAGGGTAGACTTGGCCAGAGTGGCATGGAGATCATGTCACAGGAGCAACTAGAGAAGTTTCCTCCTCAGAAGTGACACTGTGGTGAGAGGAACATGTGGTACACATGTCCTTGAGGAGGTGCTACTCACTAAAGGTGGTACATATGGGGAAGGAACATTGGAAAATACTCTGCTATAGTTTGAGAAACCCTGTTCTAGGTTAATCAAACTGTGGGCCAGGACCCACTAGGTAGGTCACACGCCAATTTCAAGTGGTCATGAAGCACCTAAAGGTAAAGGTTTCCCCACGACCGAATGGTCTAGTCGTGACCGACTGTAGGGGGCGGTGCTCATCTCCGTTTCAAAGCCTGTGAGCCGGCGTTTTTGTCCGATCATGGTGGCCAGCATGATTCTACGCCGTAGCGCACGGAACCTTCCCACCAAAGTGGTCCCTATTTATCTACTTGCATTTTTTAGGTGCTTTCGAACTGCTAGGTTGGCAGGAGCTGGGACAAGCAACGGGAGCTCACTCCGTCACGCAGTCTCGAACTCCCAACCTTGCGGTTGAAAGCCCAGCGACAGCGGATTAACTCGCTGCGCCACCACGTCCCTCATGAAGCACCTAGAGCAGCCATATTGAAAATATGGGAAGATGCTGGAAAGGGGGAGAGCTGTGTGGTTGTTTTGCTTGTGTCAGGGTTGTAAATAGGCTTTTCTTTCTGATTCACTTTGCTATTGGAAACTGACTGAGAAATAACCCAATTGATGGCTGCATTCTCAGGAAAGCAGCAGGCTCTGGCATCACAATGATGGCACTTTGGGCCATGGCATCATTTCTGCTGGGTCCCAGACAGACTGACATTCTAAAAAGTGGGTCCTGGTGCTAAAAGGTTTGAGAACCACTGACCTAGAACATTTTAAGTGAGACAACACAAGCAGTTGGATTAAATAGGGGCAGAAGATTTAGCCGAGAGGGTTAATGCCTCCGTTTGCCGAAGATAACAACTAAAGATCTCAAGGTCGTGAGCTCGAGACTCCCGGAAGTCTGTGTGAGCGGCAGACCTTGCAAACTGCGGCTGATTAAAAGCTGAGTTTCAGCTGCCCGTGGGAGGAGTGTGCTGAACGCAGCTGCATCTCTGGTGAGAGCAGGGAAGCCGTTTATCAGCCAGCAGACGACAGACGGGTGGCTAAAGAAAGAAGGCTAAATCCAGAAAGAAAGATCTGTTTGAATGTGGTTCTTGAAAGATAGAACATTCTGTAAATTGTAAAAACCTTCGGGTTTGTGAAAAAGTCTGCCTATGTAAACCGCCTTGAGTTGTAATCATTAGAGAAATCTAGCACTAGATATTGACTTTAAGAAAGGCGGTATATAAATACATTTATTATTATTATTATTATTATTATTCTCCAGTGAAATGGATCTTATGGAAGAATGATTGGAGAGGGGAAATTGTACAGCATCCTTCCTTTATCATATACTAGCTTTTTGTTACCCGGCGTTGCCCGGGTAACAAAATGATCTTCCACAGTTTATGAGTTTTGCACCTCTTCTCGCCCCCCCCCATGCCGATGGGGGCCGAACCCGGACTCCAACCGCGTCGGGAGCGTCACCAGTCGCCTCGGTGACCCCGGAAACTATGGACTCGATGCCAATTTTGCCCGTTTTCGGCCATCTTCACTTCAGGCCCCTATGCACCTCCACCCCCGGGGGCGCTAGGGTGGCCTGACCCCGGAGTGTCTGTCGCCAGGCCGCTAAGCACGCGCATGCCGAGTTTGGTGCGTGTTGCTCCAGGCGGTCCAGCAGGGCATGGCGGACGTTGTGTCTCGCACCTCTTCTCGCACCCCACGCTAAGGGGGGGCGAACCGGACTCCGACGGTGTCGGGAGCCTCGCCGCTCGTCCCGGCAACCCCAGAAACTGGAGTTGACGCTGATTTAGGCCATTTTCAACCATTTTCACGTGGGGACCCCCGTGTACCCCCACCCCCGGGGGCGCTAGGGGGGTCTGACCCCTGCAGTGTTTGTCGTCAGGCCGCAAGGTGTATGCGTGCCAAGTTTTGTGCTGATCGGTCCAGATGTTCCAGCGGGGCATGGCGGACATTTTGTTTTGCACCCCTTCTTGCACCCCACGCCAAGGGGGGGCCGAACCCAGACTCCAACGGTATTGGGAGCATCGCCGCTCATCCTGGTGACCCCGGAACCTATGCATTCGACACCGATTTTGGCCATTTTCGACCATTTTCACGTGGGGACCCCCGCATACCCCCACCCCCGGGAGTGCTACAGGGGCCCGACCCCCGCTGTGTCTGTGGCCAGCCTGCTAGGCTTCCGCATGCCGAGTTTGGTGCCGATCGCTCCAGGCGTTACAACAGGGCATGGCGGATGTAGTGTTTTGCACCCCTTCTTGCCCCCCACATCGAGGGGGGGGCCAAACCCAGACTCCAACGGCATCGGGAGCATCGCCACTCATCTCGGCGACCCCGGAAACTGTGGATTCGACGCCGATATTGGCCGTTTTTTAGCGTTTTCACCCGGGGACCCCCGCGTACCCCCACCCCCGGGGGCTCTAGGGGGGGCCCGACCCCCGCAGTGTTTGTGGCCAGGCCGCTAGGCTTCCACATGCCGCGTTTGGCGCCAATCGGTCCGGGAGTTCCAGCGGGGCATGGCGGACGTTTTCTTTCGCACCCCTTCTTGCCCCCCACATTGAGGGGGGGCGGATCCCGGACTCCAACGGCATCGGGAGCGACGCCGCTCATCTCGGCGACCCCGGAAACTGTGGATTTGATGCGATATTGGCCAGTTTTGACCGTTTTCACGCGGGGACCCCCGCGTACCCCCACCCCCAGGGGTGCTAGGGGGGCCCGACTCCCGCAGTGTTTGTTGCCAGGCCGCTAGGCTTCCGCATGCCGAGTTTGGCGCCAATCGGTCCAGGCGTCACAGCGGGGCATGGCGGACGTTTTGTTTCGCACCCCATCTTGCCCCCCACGTCGAGGGGGGGCTGAACCCGGACTCTTATGGCGTCGGGAGCGTCGTCACTCATCTCGGCGACCCCGGAAACTGTGGATTTGACGCCGATTTTGGCCGTTTTTGACCGTTTTCAAGCGGGGACCCCCGCGTACCCCCACCCCCAGGGGCGCTAGGGGGCCCCGACCCCCACAGTGTTTGTCGCCAGGCCGCAAGGTGTATGCGTGCCGAGTTTCGTGTTGATCGCTCCAGGCATTGCGGAGCCTATGTGAGACACACACACACACACACACACACACACACACAGGCTCTTCTTTATATATATATAGATAAGCAAATACTCCAGAAATCTTGGTTTAGCGGTGACTTGGAAAAGGTTCCAGTCAAGTACCATATGACACTCTAGAATTCAAGGTGGTCATGGTGCATCTTTTAATCCTTTTAACCATGTGCTTCTACCACTGATCTATTGTCTCACTAAGTGTATTGTCTCACTTCCAGGCCCCAGAACCAAACCGCTACCTGCATCCTCAACTCAATTGCTGGTTGTAAGTCTGTCTCATTAACTCATTTCCTCTTTACTAGCACCTGCCCCAAACATGGAGGAGCAGCTACAACGTCTTAAGGAGGAACGCATGTGCAAAGTCTGCATGGACAGGGATGTATCCATTTTGCTGGTACCTTGTGGCCACTTGGTGGTGTGTGCAGAATGTGCACCTAATCTGAGACACTGTCCCATCTGCAGAGGGACCATCCGGGATAGTGTGAAGGCGTACCTCTCTTGAACTGGAAGGTGGGTAAGGAGGAAAGAAATTTGGGAAACCCAACAGAAGATAATGGAGCGCCTTAATATATAATGCAGGCTTTAGCACTCGGCTTTGAGCTCTATTTAATTTGAACCTAGAGTACACACTCAAGTGGTCTGTCTTGTAGGTCAAGAGAATTGTTGACTAGGAGTGCTGTGTTGAACTCTTTAAAATTGAACAGGGCTCCCAATTAACTAAATTGGTAGATGGACATCCACATATTTTACATTTATTAAGCACACACCACCTTAGCATTCCTTTCTGTGTGAAAGAGGGAATGCCTCTTGTATGGCCATCACTTGTTAGAAGCACTGCTTCTAAGGTTCCTGTGGTCAGGAGGCTGCTCTCCTGTTCATGTTAATTCAGATGGCATAACAGATTATTTTTATGCTCATCCTAGATTACTAGATGGAAGTGGGACTCTTTCTTTCCAGCCATTGAATGAAGGTCTCTGGAAATTCCACACTGTATGGAAGCTCTGTGTAATTTTGATAAAGCTCCATTGCAGAGTAGATTGGAGGGGAGAGTTCGCAGTATTCAAGATCAATCAGGCTCATGGTTAAGATAGTGTAGTCTTCATGAGCAACTGTTTGAATAGTCAACCCTTGGCCTTGAGCAGCTTCATACATATCTTCTATTATCTGCTGTGCTGATGTTGCATGCCTGTGTTTGCATGCATCATAGCTTGGGAACTATGTAGTGATGTGCACAGATGCTTTTGCCGCCACAGGTTACCCACTAAACAGTGTGTAGCAAAGACAAACTACAGCTCTTCAGGGGCAAACGCAGAATGAAGGTTTAGTATTTTAAGTAGACAATCTATTGTGTTGTGAAAGTCAGTGCTAATGAGCAAAAGCTTATATTTTGTGGCACACCCAGGCACATGTTATGGCTTCAAGCTCTCCTAATGTGTCTGTATTTGTTGGCTGGTTAGGCTAGCTGTTGGGAGGACACCTGCCCTGAAGTGCCCTTATGTTTATGTTGGTCTATTGTGTAGTAATTATCTTGAGTTGAGGATTTTGTAGCCATGATAGGATATTTCATAGCTGGAAAGCTGCCCTTCTTGATGTGTGCAAGATGGGAAGTAGCAAATAAATATTTATCGAACAGAGAAAGTTAAGTTAGAAACATCTGTTGCTCTTTTTCAGAAGCAGATTCTGCATCTTGCTGGTTTGAGCTCTGTTCACAAACAACGTACCTGGGAACACCTCAACTGAAGGAGACTTTGAGGAGCTCCAGAAATCTTCATTTCGAATTTCATGCATGTTCCTTGAGGCTATTGCACTTCCTTCTCAAGGGTGTAAAATGCTGGGGGGAAATTAGTCCCCGAACGTTTTCCTGGTTTGTAGAATTGAGGATTATGCAAACGAAGTCCAAAACATGTGCATAGTTTCTTATTTAATCATTCTGAAATGGAACCTTGTCTAACTTATTTAGTAAGCTTAAAGTCAATTTTTAAAAAACTTTCTTGGAATAAAAGCTTTTTCTACCTTTCTGAGACTGTTCTGTGTAATAACTTCCTGCAAGGCTCTTGTCTTGTATCTGAACTCCAGTTCTTGGGTACTGTACCAGACAGTGAACATGAGACTTATGAGACATATATACTGCGTGTGATTGGCTCACATAATGTAAATGTACAAGCAGACTGTCTTACTACATCAAAGTGCATGCGCCTGTGTCAAGCCTGACCCAGGAACCTGCTTGAAATGAAACCGATAGAAGAAAGGTCAAGGGAGTGGGGCTGGAAGTGAATGGTGGTTAAAAACGGTCACCTTGTGGAGGATAGGGTGGTAGAGAGCTGAGATGAATAACTATTGAGGAAGGACAAATGCTGGATAAGGTTTGACACCTCTATACCCTTGAGGACTAGAACCATGCTAATGTAAACTGAGGCATAGTGTGGTATCCTATTGTGCCACATCATTGATCTAGCCCTGCAGTTCCCAAAATTTGAGTTTGAGGGTGACCAAAACTCAGGCTGAGCTATCCTATTAGGCGCTTTCTTGCTGGTCTGTGTCTGGAATTGCTGGCAGCAGGCTAAGCTTTTACTCCAAAGGGGTTCGTTTTTTTTACTTCCTATTAAGGGATGGTTGCCAATGGCCATTTATGAGGACAACAAAGCAGGGCCATGGGAGGCACCTGGCAAGGAGGTGGCAGGTATCTGCTGAGATACAAGATGCACTGCTTGTTGGTACTCATACCAGAATTGGCATCTCTCCTCCCATTTGCTGCTTGTTAGGGCTAATATCTTTGGGCGGGAGAAGAAAAACAGGATGAGAATCGGCATGATGTGGTTGTGATGTTGGACTTGGACCTGGAAGAGCCATGTTCAGATCGCCATGAAGCTTCCTGGTTGACTTTGGACAAGTGATTATATCTCAGCCTTAACTACTTAACAGGATATTGTTGTGAAGACAAAAGGTGGGAAGGAACTATGTGTGCCAGCCTGAGCTCCTTGGAGAAAGGGCCGTAAAAAAAAATTGCTAAATAAAAACAGGGTCTTGTGCCTGTATGCAAGTATCCATGGGTGCAGCAGAGGGCAGCATTAACCCAGCAATGTGACCAAAATCCTTCAAGGTAAAGAGGAGGGGCACGTACAGCCAGACCGTTGTACAAAATTATCGTTGGAGAATGAAGTGGCATGCAGTATCCTGCCCCCGCACAACACAGGCTCATTCTTGAATGTCAGCTTGGCTGGTCAAAGCTGTGCATGTCACTGCCCCCCAGAATAGCACAAGGATGTTTGCCCCATTTTTAGTGACTAGCAGTGGCTCTCCAGGATTTTTGGCAGAGTTGGAGGGGTCTTTCCCAGCCTTGCAGGGACGGGCAGTGCAATCTGAGCGGCACCCCCGTGTTGGCGCTAAAGCAACGGGACCAGTGTTGCAGGCAGCACCGGTCCTCTTGCGCCCGTGCCGCACCTCCCTCTCGTCGGCTGAAGCTGGCCAGCACGAGGGAGGCACCATTGTTGGAGGGGGGAGGACGATTCAGGGAGGGGTGTGGGCGGGCTGGCAGGTGTGCCATCCTGGGAGGGAGGAGGGCCTTGGATTCGGCCATAAGGCTTCAATTCGGGCCATGCAGTCTCCTTGACTCTGTGCCTGCTATTTGGCAGGTGCAGAGCCGAGGAGCGCATAGGGGAGGCTGGAGCCTCCCTCTACGGTAAGGGCACAAATGTACAAAAGGCACAAAAAGGCTGGAACCTCCCCGACTTGGCGTCAGATATGGCATTGGCTGGCCAGCCTCGCCATTCCGGCGCTAGATAGGATTGCGCCCTAAATGTGGGCTTTCAGCATGCAAGCAGGTGCCCTGTCACTTCTCTTTGGAGCAGACGGAGCCTGGCCACTCTGTGGTGCGGACAGCCCGCACCCAGTCTGTGCCCTGGTAGCAGCCTGAGGAGCATTGCGGGGAATTCAAAGCAATACAGTACTACATACTCTCACAGTTCTGTGGCATATGTGGACTTGCTGCCTTTGGTCTGGGTTTAATTTGGGCTTTTTGGACTACAGGCAGGACCTGTGGAGGCTTTCCTCCTGGGCAAAGTAGTCGCTGCAGGGTGTGGTTGCTAGTCACGGTGGAATTAGGATGCTGGGAAAGGGTTTGACTCCTGCCTCCCATATATTGTAGCCTTGATCCAGGTCCTCTTCCCAATAGTACTAATTCTGTTGGCAAAAACAAGCATGCAAGGGTCACACCATGTGTTAAATGGGCTGATTTAGACCTTGGTTTGATATATTAAACAGATGGCAGGGGCTTTGTATCAAATGCCCCTGTTTGGCAGGGTAAAAGAAATACTATCTTCTGTGAGCACCCTCCGCTTATTTGCTCTGCTGTTCCCCTGCATTGAGGTCTATAGAGTAACTGTGCATTGGTTAGACCAGAAAATCAACTTTTTAATTAAAATATCTATACCACTTTAGTTCATAAGACATTTTACCCAGCAAAACAAAATCAATAAATGGTATCCTGTTTCCAAAGAGTTACAGTCTCAAAGAAAAAGATGCATGAATCTGTTTGGAGACGTTTGTGTGAGTTCTGAAGTGAAATGTTAAAGGCCACTTTTAAGTTAACAAATATTGTTGATCAGTGTGTTTCGCTAGGAAGCAATGTTTGAAGGAGTCCTGACAATCTCTAGGTCCAAACTCCTCCTTGTTGTGAAGGGACCCTGTTACCTCTACACTGTCAATGTGTGGTCTTATTTTGTACTTACTGCTATGAAATGTGGTTGCACAAGGGCCAAAAACCCCTGTTGGCTGTTATCATTGATGACGTCTCAAGCAGTGATAACTTGCAATTCTCCACTTACCCAAACCATCTTGGGAATGTTTTACTTCATTTTCTTTCCTCCTTGTACTTAATAGTTGTGTGCCAGAAAAATTTATTATTGTACGTATCTATATGCTTTATTTATATAAGTGTGTGTGTGTGTAGCAAGTCGTCATGTAGTCATTTCATTTTAAGTCGTTTGTTACAAAGTTGTTGGGGGGGATCTATTCTTGGCCGAGGCCACTGTCTGTGTGGAGTTTGCATGTTCTCCCCATGGGTAATTGGGTGTGTGTGTGGGGGGGGGGTGTTTGTGTTTCCACCTGGAAAGCTCATATTTATTTCAATGTTTAATATCGGTGTTTGGTGTCTTTTTTTTTTAGAAGTTTGATGTTTTTGTGACCAGAAATATGCGGTAGTAATGTAACTCTTGTTTGCATATAGCAGTTAGCCCACTGGTCTTCAAACCTTTTCATGTCACAGCCCCAATAAAGAACTGAAGTATGGGACTGGGGACAAAGTATGGGACAATCCTGCATCCCTCCTGGGACCTGACCTTCTCCCATCGTCACACACACTCTGCCCCATTTCCCCCTCCCTTTTGCATCTTCACAGTAACCCTGGGAGGCAGCAACCTGAGCAGAGCTGGCCTTAGGCGCTGCAGGGCAAGACAGCGAGAAGAGGCTGTGCAGGATTCGATCAAGGATTCAGTTTTGATAAGGCAGTACTGTGACTGGACTGGATCCAAGCCCTCTCTTGCACAGGTTTTGAAAGTTTGCTGCAACCCCCACAGTGAGGCTTCGTGACCCCATTGGGGTTCCGACCCACAGGTTGAAGAACACTGAATTAGCCAATGGTGAAAGTGGTTTCATTATAAGTTGTATTGGAAAAGGCAGGAGATACCCCGAGGAGATAGGGAATGGTATCAGCAGTGGCCCCTTGTCCAAATAAGATGGGGATTATAGGGTTAACCCCCAAGATCTTCGGCTGCCACAGGAACACAGCTGTAGGCTGATGAGGGTGATTAGCACAGGTGCAGATGGGTGTGGCTGATGAATTAAAGCCTGCCCAGCAACAGACACCGATTGGCCTGCCTCAGTATAAAGTGGGAGGCGGGAGCTGCAGTAAGGGAGCACCAGGTAGGTGTAGGAAGGAAAGTGGGTGTGGCTGGACTGACTGGATACTTGGTTATTGGAACTGTGAGTGGATTCCTGTGGTGCCTTGGTTGGAGAATTGTTGTATGGCTGCCACGCCCCTGGAGCCACTGAGTGGAGGAGGCAGGTGTGGCTTAGGCAAGCTGACTGCCTATTGTTTGGTGGTGGGGTTTTGTGGTGCCAAGTTAGACTTAGGGTATCTGGAGCTAAGCCAGTGATGAGGGGTGAATCCAAGCAAGGCTGCTGGAAGAGAGGAGAACCCGTGGGTGAAGGAACCCCCTCCCTCTTGCCTATCTCTGAGGTTGCTTAAAGGGGAAACTAGTCAGCCTAGTGTGGGCATTGGGGCCCCCGAGGAGGCCCAGCAGGGAGTCTCTGGCAGAACATAAGTCATTTTGCTTAAAGTTGCAGTTTCCAAGCACCTATCAAGAATGGTAAGTGAGGATTGGTTGTCTATGCTGAAGTTTGTAATTGCGAGGCACGTGCTCTTGCCTTTCAGAGCAAACTTGATATGAATAGGCCTCATTTGCACCTGTTCTGAAATGAACCCTGCATCTGTCATCTCTCAGCCGTAGCCAACTTTTAAAATTGCTCTGCAGTTATGCACACGACGAAGTAGTTGATGGGGAGACTCCTGCCAGGAATGATGTGCTACCAGCAAGAAATTCTGTTAACTTCTGTTGTAAACCAAACTGAAACAAAAGTTTAAATGAGTTAAGGAAACAATGAAAACAAATTGTTTCTTTTTTTCACACCTGCACAGTTGGCATGTGTGCTGATCAGACCCTTGTGTGAGCACATGTATAAAGCTCTTTAAAAATTGCTCTTGATGAAGTTGGATAGGATGATACTAGCTATGAAATTCATATCGATGGCCCTGTCATGACATGAGCAGATAACCTGATCACGCAGCCTTTTATTTGGTATCTTCTGTGTTTGAGTCAATTCAAGTGGCTATTTCCTCATCCAGATCTAAAACCTTACCTTGTTTTGTTGCCTTTTTTAAAGGCGGGGGAGGGAGTGGTATCATAAGGGAATTCCACTGGTATCACTGGAGCCAACTGAAGACCTCTGGCGGCCTGAGGCAGTTGTACCAAATGCTGCTTCCCCCTTACCTGGCAATGGGCTACCTGGATAGGAGGGTGATGGAGCAGGAGAGTGATGGTCAGACATGCTCCATGCTCCTCCATTCCATTCCTCTTCTTCCAAGCTAAGGAGCAAGGGGAAGAGGAGCAGCCATGGAGATGGTGCCCTTCTGCTGCCTGGAGCAACTGCCTCGACTAGCCCTGGGTGTTGATGTGTGGTGCAGAGCTAGCTCAAGAGCACCGGTCCAGGCTTCTGTGCAGATGGAATAGTAGCTCAATGGTAGAGTGTACGGGAACTCCCAGATTCAGTTCCTGATAGGATCTCTAGCCATGGCTGGGGCTGGTCCCTGTCTGGAACTCTGGAGAGCTGCAAGTTGGAAAAAATATAGAACTAGATCAGTGGTTCTCAAACATTTTAGCACCATGACCCACTTTTTAGAATGACAATCTATCTGGGACCCACCAGAAGTGATGTCAAGACCGGAAGTGCCCTCATTATGACGCCAGACCCTGCTGCTTTCTTGAGAATGCAGCAATCAGTTGGGCTGTTTCTCAGCCATATTCCAATAGCAAAGGAAATCAGAAAAGGGGGAGGAAGCCTATTTACAACCTTGACAAAGCAAAACAGCCACACAGCCCTCCCCCTTTCCAGCATCCCATCTCCCCATATTTTCAATATGGCTGCTCTAGGTGCTCTGTGGCCCACCTGAAATTGGGGGGTCCTGACCTACAGTTTGAGAACCACTGAGCTAGATAGTCCAGGGGATGAACTTGGGTTTGTTTTTTTTAACCCAGCTTCTCCTCGACAGCAGAATATCTACTCTCCCTACAACATTGATATTGCCTCCTCCCTTCTCAGGAGAACAGCCTATTGCCCTGTTACTGATGGGCTTGGGCTAGCATGGGTGGCGTTTGATCAGAAGAGATTTGATCAAGGGACAGTTCAAATCATAGTTGTACTTAAAGCATTTATTAGAACAGTAACAAAGAACAGAGAATCATGCTACTTACAAAAAAACCTACTGTCCTAGAAGACTGCAGAGCAGAGTCCTTTGCAGATCCCATGGAGACCTCTCCTCCCCACAGCCACTGAATCTGGGCTTCCTGGTAGTCCTGTTATGTGGCTGTTTTATGGCCTTGGCCACATAGTGGCTTCTGTCTGTTTCCTTCAGGCTTCTTCCTTCAACCTGGAATTCCTTCTCAGTGATGCGTGCAATCACAGCAGGGGGTCTACGGGAGAAGCCAGGCTGTGTGGGGCTGGTTGCAGGGAGGGGGAGGGCGGAAGCTCTCTGGGCAAAGTGGTGGGGTGTGTGTATGGGGGGGGGTATCTGCTCATGGATGTGGATTCTGTGTGTGCATGGCCTTTAGTCCCCCAAGACTGTGAAGCAAGAGACCTCACTCTTACCTACCATGGCTACTGGACAGCACCATCATGCAAAGGTCTTTTAGCTTCCATGGAAGATTTGATCCCAGGTCAGAATATGAAGAAAAAAAATATTTTTTTTAAAGTTGGGGGAGTCAAGTTATATGAACATTCAGGCGTGCTATAAGAAAAGGCACATATGGGTTGCCTCTGACAGACAAAAACAGGGTAGGGAGTTATTCCTATCCTTAAACTGTGGTCACCAGTAGTCATTCTCCCTACCGGGGGGGGGGGCACTTCCCCCAAGTGCCGGTGGAGGGGAGTGGGCAGTGTGGAGGTGGCTTGCCTCTCGCAGAGAACATAAGAAGAGCCCCACTGGGTCAGGCCAAAGGCCCATCTAGTCCAGCTTCCTGTATCTCACAGTGGCCCACCAGGTACCTCAGGGAGTTCACTAGACAGCAAGAGGCTTGCATCCTGTGGCCACTCCCTTGCACCTGGCATTCTGAAGTAGCCTACTATTAATGTAAGGAAGTTGCCCAACCCCTTTCCTCCAGAAATCTGTCCAATCCCCCTTTAAAGGCTTCTAGGCTGGATGCCATCACCACCTCCTGTGGCAAGGAGTTCCATAGCTTAAAGAGGCGAGAAGTACGAGCGGTGTTCACCCATCCTCCCAATGAATCCACTCCAAAACGGAGTGTGGAGGGGCGGGGCAGGGGGCGGGGATTGTCAACCTGAGTCCGCCATTGGTGGTCACCTTGGTTTTACAGCAGGATGGCCAACTTCAATATTCTTAGCAGCCACTCAGTATTTTCTGGGCAGTAGTCAGTGGGGGCTGGAAGTGCTTATTGCTACATATTCTATCGTATCTGATCAAGCTGTAAAACAGGTGGGCCACCGTCTAGCCCTAAGATGTCGCTGGTGTGATACTATATACATACAACCCCAAAGAAATCTAGTGGTCCTGTTAGGATAGTGGTTTTTTTTTTAAAAAAAAAAAATTAAAACAAGTGTTCTGTTTGCCATGAAGTGACTCAAATGTGTAATATAATCAAAGTGGAAGCCTTGGGAAGTTGTGGTTGTGGCCTGGGCATAGCAATGATGTGGAGAAGACCAAGTGTGAACTGTAGTGTTAGAGATGCAGTGATGGAGGAAATGTGTGATGGAAAAGGAAACCTGCAATCACGGTTGGTGAAGGTTGTTGCAAAGAAAGTGTGGAACAGGAAACGCCCTGTGGAACGCAAGTTTTCAATTGTGATGTTCTGGAGGTGCATTGGTGTCAATCACACTGGCAGTCAGGCAAGGTACATTTCTGGGCACCATCTAGCAATGATGGCCTTGCAGGTACAACATGACCCACAAAACCTGAAAGAAGTCTCTCATTCAAGCATGGAGTCTCTTTTTAGTGTTGCAACTCAGTACTGTATTTTTCTTCTTTGCCTGACATGAGAAACTAGCCACATTTTTCCCCACCCTACAATGAGAATTTAGTAGGCCCAGTGAGTACTATGCAGAATTGCTTTGAAGCTGAGCCTGGCCTGCTAGATTGCTATTGCTGTTACAGACCTCATCAGAAGGGCAGGCGAAGAACTAGTTTAGAGTCCCACCATGCAATGCACTGGCCTACACTCGGAGTCAGGGTGGGTGGCACACATCTGTGTGCTGGCCTCTCTGACTCCCAGAGTGGTCCAAACATACTTTACGGTGTCACTTGTGCAGCCCAAACTTTGCTGGCCTAACTGTGCCAGATTAACTTCAGAGTAGGATTGTGCCCTTAATGACATATCTCAAAACCTAGGAGTAGCCCATTGTATGGCTGATGTGAGGAGTGGGGGGTGGAGAGGACCTTAAGATACAAGGATTGGCAGTTAGCTAATGAACATTACTGGTAGAGGAATGTTGTGAACATTTTCTCAGGCATCTCCCTTGGGCCTGTGTTGCAATGCAGGTGCAGTGCAATTTGGGTGCAGTGGGGGAAGAACATAGCTTAGAGGGAGAACATGCAGGTCCTAGGTTCAGTCTCTGGCATCTCCAGCTAGAAGTTCTCCAGGCCTGCTGCCCCTCAGAGTTGACATGGCTATGCTAGCTGGGCTATTAGTTGGGATAAAACAGTTATCCCTAATGGGCTTGATGCACCAGAGTTGCTGCTATGACTGGTTTCTCCCCTATGGTACCAGACCGAACCAACTTGGTTTTGCTGGGTTAAACTGAAACAATTCTCCTTAGTTTTGGCCCAACCCATAGGAAAGGCTGGTCAAGGAAGGGCTTTTCCTTGACAAATCAAGATGAGTCTCTCGTTCATCAGTGTGGCTGCTGGACCACTATTATCGGTGCTTAGCATCTAAGGAAGGGTTGAACCTGTTATACGTTTCTGGGGATGGAGCCTGGTGAAGGTAGAAGGAGGTGGATGAGGCATGAGGACAGGGCTTTAACCTTTCTATGATAGCTAGAGAAAAGCAACTACCGAGAAACTTGGGAGAACACGTAGCTTAGTGGCAGAGCGCATGCTTTGTATGTGGAGGTACCAGATTTCAGTCTTTGGCATCTCCAGGCAGGAATGACAAAAACCCCAGAGAGCCTCCATCAGCCAGCGCAGTTGATCTGCGCTATATGGACCCATGTCTGACTTGGCAGAAGGCAACCTCTTCTGTGCAAACAACTTGTCAGCATCATCAGCACCTTCTTATGACTGGAGCCTGCAAGAGGCGATTGCTGGGGTAGCTTATCTGTCCAGTTATAACAATAAAGTGTATGCCACAGAAACAGCCAGAGTTTTCATCCAAGGGTGATTTCCAGCAAAGGGGCTGTGGCAGAATGGAGAGGTGGTTTCTCAAATGTTTTCTTCTGGTTCTTATTGCTGCAGGAGCTGGGAGGGGGACAATGATCTTTCCATTCCACTAACTCACAGCAAAACTTCAGGCCCCCCCTAAGCGGTTGGCGCATTGATGAGGCGCTGCCACGAATCGTTCCCCAGCAAAATGGTAGGTTGGGCTGAAAGTTGAAGTGCAGACTTCTTGTTGTGGAATGTGTGTTGCGGCTGCTTCTGCCACACAGCTGGGACATCCGGCAGTTCAGTTTGGTCCATCAAGACTCTGGATCCGTCTCACTTACG
Source organism: Lerista edwardsae (assembly GCA_029204185.1). Classification (NCBI taxonomy): domain Eukaryota; kingdom Metazoa; phylum Chordata; class Lepidosauria; order Squamata; family Scincidae; genus Lerista; species Lerista edwardsae. Next base: position 15,361,236 of record JAJKFI010000013.1, read on the forward strand.
CAGGCCTACACATGGGGCAGGGGGAAGAGGTGAAAGAAGAGAGGTCAAAGGGGGCACATCTTCAAATGCAACGGTGCCTTCTGTCTAATGCCATCCTCCATCAGTGTACGAACAGAAGCGCTTCCCCTTTATATACTGCTTCAGCATTCAAAGAACTGTGCATGCATTCCCTCAATAATCCTGCCAGGCTAGTGCCCATGGCCCTAGATGTGGCAATGAAGAGTGCAAATCTCACTCCTCCTAGGAACTCACTGCTAGACCTGGAGCCAGAGAAAGTGTGGAGTTCCTTGATGGCAGTGGCAGGCCAATAGGGGGTGGTGGTGGTTTGGGCTGGAGCACCAGAAAGGGGGGCGGGACTTATCCACTGCCAGTCCATTGCACTGGGGGACGCCCAGTGCGCTGATCATTCTCATACAAAAGAAATGGTTCACTTTGGGGACACCACTGAAAAGAGCTCTGGCCTCCAGGGACTGAAATCACCAAGGGCCCAATCATATCCAGCTTTTCAGCACCGATGCAGCCAGGGCTGGTCTTAAGCCAATGTGACCAATGTCATGACATTGGGCCCCGTGCTTCAGGGGGCCCCGTACCAGTAAGGTGAGCATATTGCCGCCTGCTGCAGCTGGGATCTCTATGGGCTGTAAGTCAGTAGGGCGAGCAGAGCAGCGTTCCCTTGGCCGTTGCACCTGCCCCTACCTCTGAACAGCCCAAAATGGGGCACCTGGAAGCAGTTGGCGGTGACGTCATCACATCACCACCCACTATTTCCATGTGCTATGCTTTGAGCACTGCACCAACAGCACTCTTTTTGGTGCTACAATGGGCCCCACCACTGCTAGAGCCGGCCCTGGATGCAGCCATGCCAATGGGATGTGCGCTGCATCCTGGTGGTGGGGCAATCATGGAGGCCTCCTCGAAGTAAGGAGAGATGTTCCCTTACCTTAGGGCTGCATCGGCACTAGAAAGTTGGACAGGGTTGGAGTCTATGTATTCAACTTGTTCCTATCGTCCAGTCTTGTGGTCACACAAGAACACAAGAAGAGCTCTGCTGGATCAGGCCAAGGCCCATCTAGTCCAGCTTCCTGTATCTCACAGCGGCCCACCAGGTGCCCCAGGGAGGCACGAGACAACAAGATGCTTGCATCCTGTTGCCACTCCCTTGCACCCGGTACCAGTAGCCCACCACCTTTGTAAGGAGGTTGCACAATCCATCATTGCCTATAGCCCACGATGGACCTTTCCTCCAGAAATCCTTCCAATCCCCTCTTAAAGGCATCCAGACCAGATGCCATCACCACCTCCTGTGGCAAAGAGTTCCACAGATTAACTACCCGCTGGGTAAAAAAGTACTTCCTTTTATCTGCTTTAACTCTCCCAACCCTCATCTTCAGGAAACGACTCTCGTAGGTCCAGGTTGTTTGCTATAGTGTTGTTCCACCTGCAGTGCTGAAATCTGTGACATACCTGGATTTTTTTTTCTCCTCACTTTTTAAAGCAAAGTGCAGTTTCCTCCACCTTCCTTCCCCCTGCGTCATAAATCAAGTTGCTGCCTAAAAATCTCCATATTCCCTCCTTGTAGAAACCGGCTGCACAGGAAATCAATTTTCAATCTCCTGCCCCATCCATCTAAATGAGGTGTCAGCTGGGAAAGAATTAAATTCTGGACTGAACCCCAAAGCCCCCTTTTCCTTCAGCATTGACTTCATCCCCCTCTGACAGTGGTTCAGCCCCATCCACAACACTTGTGGTGCCGAAGCTTCTTGGAGCACCACAGTGTGAAGGCAGGAAGAGAGAGAGAGAGAGAGATGTCTGTGGCATCCACATCTCACTGGGGGTGGTCAAGGAGGAATTGCTACAACAACGCAGGGACCAATCTCTGCTCAGCCTGCAGGCCACCGTCCAGTGGACTCCTTCTAGAGCAAGTCATCCGGGGAAGGTGCCTAGTTTTCACAGGGTGGTGAAATCTCTGTGTGGGCTGCACCACTTCAGACTGCAAGGAGGGGAACCCCACCGACCTTGATTCTGGCATCCAGAAAGCTAGAATGTCAGGGAGAAGGCTTGGCTAGAACACGACTCCCTGGCATGCTAGTCCTTTGGGACTTTTTTGTTGTATAGAGGCACATGCAGTCATATGAGCCCACACACACCCCTGCAATTTGAAGTGGTGCAGCCCAAACGTAGATTTGCTACCTTTAGGCTGAAGAGGATCAAAGGGGTCTGCAAAGCTCTTAAGAGATTGGTCTGCAACTTTTGGCCACTTGCCATATCTGAATCTAGGGAGCTGCCTTCAATCTAGTCAGACAATAGCTTGCTGTTGTCTATGGTGATTGGCAGCAGCAAAGCTCCACTCCTCTTTGAAGTCAGCGGTCTAAGCGCCTGCAGTTCACTTCTGGGCGCAGTGAAAGTTGCCAACCTCTCCATTGGAGGTGCATGATGCTTGCACAGTGTCCTGCGGCTCCAAGCTGTAGCGATGTCTTTCTCACCATCTGAGAGCTCTTGCCGCATGTATTTGGGGGATGCTGCTGACGCCTGGCTCCCAATGGACAGCTGGGCTCCTCTGTGATGAATGAGCACGCCAGCCTCTGCTCCTTTTCTCCCTCGTTCCAGCCCTGCATCCAAATCGGCCTCCAGCTCTCGCTTTCTCCCGTCTCCACTCCGTTGGCCTTTGAAGGCTGCCAGCAGTGGTCAGCGGGCAATCGGCCCTTCAGCCACGGCCTTCTCTGGCAGGCTCCGCAGTGCAAGTTAAACCCCTTCAGCCTTTTCTCACTTAACATGGCTAATGCCAGCCTCGGTTTCTAGGGGCGTCTTAATTGGCAGCTCCCTCGCGACTGCCAAAGAGGCCCTTTTTTGTGTGCTGAATGGGGGAAATGCAGCTTAAGCTTAAACAAAGGGCAGAAACTTGAAAATTCAATGGCAAGGGGGAGCCCCAAGGAGGGGGAGTGGCAGTGGCGGCATAAACCCCCTTTCTCCCCCCTGCCTCTCTGCATGCCTCTCTCCCTGCCTCTCTCCTCCCCCTGTTCTCCCGGCAGACACAGAACCCACCACAGGCCAGTGGACTTGGATCTTGGATGCTGGCATCAAGCCCAGAAGCCTTGTTCCCTGTGCCATCAGGGCAGCAGCCAGGCAGAGGGAACAATGGCCTGGGTCTTTGCCATGCTGCAGCAAGAAGTAAGTAATGGGCTGAGATGGTCCTGCAGCTCCTTAGCTCTGCCAGACCAGTGATTTGGGGAGCCAGCATAAGCTTGGCTGGCCCTGCATAAGTGTCGTCCCAGGCTTGGTTCCTTAATCTGAACAGCTGTATGTCGCTGGAGGAGCCATACAGGCTACTTGGCCACATCTCAGAGGCAGGTGAGCCCATCCATTCACAATTATCCAGAGGAAAGAGTCATTTCCTGCTGTCAATAGTGTAGCTACGGGGGGGGGAGAGTTGCACGGTAAGTACAGAATTGAAGGCATGGCAAACGTGCCGTGTAAGTGGCCTCTTCCCACTCACCATTGGAGCCATTCTGGGTGTTGCCATCACTGCCCAGAATGGCTCCGCTGGCAAGTTGCTGCTCCTGCAATACTTACTGTACCTGTAGCTACACACCTGTATGCACACCAATACACACCTGTAGCTACGCTACAGCCTGGTCAGAACCCCCAGTTTCTTTCATCAGAATATTTGTGATTTGGAGTTCAGGACCTGTAGTTCGGAGCAGATCACATAATATCACATAATGCTCATGCAATGAGCAGATCAAGGCTATGAAGAGCAGTTTCACTCTGAGTGTGGCGTTGGTTGTGATGTAGAGATGGAGGTGACAGAAACTCCCTCCTTCCTATTCCTAGACACCCATTTGCTGTCCAAAGTAGAACTGGCACATCTCCCTTTGCCCCCCAGATGGAAGCATGAAACACTTACCCTCCCCCTCCACAGCCACACTGGGTGCAATCCTAACATGGAGTTAGGCCGGCACAGTTAGACCAGCGAAGTTTGGCCAGCACAAGGGCCACCGTAAAGCAAGTTTGGAGCACTCTCAGAGTCAGGGAGGATGGTGCACGTCCGTGTGTTGGCCTCTCTGACTCCGAGAGTGGTCCAAACGTACTTTACAGTTGCTCTTGTGCCAGCCAAACTTTGCTGGCCTAACTCTAGGTTAGGATTGCGCTCTAAGTCTGATACTGCTTTCAGTCAGCCCAGTGGTCTGTTCCATGTGCTACTGAAATTTCACCTAAAGCAAAATTCCAAGAAAAACTAGGTTCCTTTTCAGGCCGAACAATTGATGACTGTCAAGGTAAACCAAAAATGCTGCAATAAGACAAGTAGAATGTCTCAGACTTCCTAGTTTCCTAGTTCCAGTCCTGGAATCCCTGACAGAGATCACCTGAACCAGGCTTAGCCATACTTACAGGTAGGTCTGCTTGAACATAAGGTTGGAGGGCTTTTCATTGACATGGTATAGAGGGAATGGATCAAATCCACCAATGAAATCAACTGAAAAGAAAGAAAATCCAAAACTCAAGCCATAACAATGGAAGAATTAAAAGGAAACAAAAGCATGGTTGGGATGACAAATGATAAATCAATGCAGGAGGCAATGCAAAGGGGAGTTGGAAAAAAAAAAGGTACTCACCAATAAAAGGACTTGCTCTTGCCATATTAAGAGCACTACAGTTCCACTTGCCTCAGCAGGAGACGTAAGCGGAAGCTTAACATTCTCCCACTGAAATAATTTGGCACAAACTCTGGCTTGTCCATGTTTTGAGTTACTTGCACAGGCAGAACATTTACAACCTTAAAATGACATCCTTTGGCAATACGGGATGTGGGAAAACTGCACAGGAGCCCAGTAGACTCTTTGGCCCAGTGATTTTCAACCAGTGTGCTGTGGCACATTAGTGTGCCAGGAAAGGGCTGCGGGAGTTTGGAGCTCTGTTTCTAGGGCAGCTGACTGTTGTAACAAATTATCTGTGCCTCTTCCTCCACTGGCTCAGCCTTGCTACAGACAATCGCCCTAGAAACAGATTCTGGAAGCAGGAAATGACATCACAAAAGGCGAAGACCACAGAGAAGACCATAGAGGTCAGTGTGCTGTGAGATGAAAAACACTGAAAATTGCTGCCTTTGCATCTCTGCCCAGTGGCAGTATGCGGCTGTATGCCTACTGAGGGAAAGATTTTGCTGAAGTAAAAGCCTGCAAGCTCTCAGATGGAAGGAGTGTTTTTAACAAGCGCCCCTAACAAGCACAGTAGGCACCTTTTAAATCACATTTTTAGAGAGGGTAAGGCTTAATTCTATTGCAGAAGTTGAGGTCTCGGAAGAAATTCCTCCACCCAGTGCATTATTGGATTCACATTACAATATTTCACAATACAGTGGTGTCTCTGGAATGTAAAGTGAGGGTTCCCTGTAGCCAGTGGGTAGATTCAACTGGGAACACCTTCTGCAGAAGCGCTATAGAAACAAAGGCTGGAGACCACGTCAAAAAGAGTATCTGAACACCAGTCCTGGCATGGCCTCAAGAAAGGAGGCCTGTGGCCTAATGGTTGTAATTTAGAGGAGCTTCCTTTAATTGCAAAGAAGCTGGTTACTGCCACACAAATCTGTGACATTCTAGCACAAGCTAGCGGGGCTGGCAGAAGAATTCCTGGAGAGGGAGCCCCTCGCCAAACTGCCTCAGTTGGCCTCAGCGATTGGCCAGGCATGTCCGGCAGTCCTCCCAGCATCAGAAGCTATCAGCTATTGATGCACAAGGCAAAATCTTTGGTTGGAGAGGCATTGTTCCACTTCAGGAAGGCCACCCAGATGCGCGGGGGGGGGGAAGCAGGAAGCAGAACTGACAGGGCCTGGGGTAAAGGAGAAGGCTCGCAGAATAAAGGAAGGCAGCCCGAAAAGCAAGGAGAGAATTTGCAAGCCCAGCTCCCAAAAGACCCAAAAACTGATGGGCCTGAAGTCCGAATTCTTATATCCAGCGATGGGATCCGCAAATTGAGAAGGGGAACGCTGGGCGGGACTTCCACGTGATTGGCTGCCTGTCCGCAGCCTTCCGCCGCCGCCCCGGCCCCGGGGGGGGGGGGGCTGCCCCCGGTAGGCACGCTCCACCACTGCTCGCCCAGGCACCCAGCGTGCCCCGCCAATCCATCCCCCCTGGCGAGCAGGAGCCCCCCCCCCCAAGGCCAGGGCAGCCGCGGAACGCTGCGGACAGGCTGCCAATCATGTGTAAGTCCTGCCCAAGTCCCGCCCAGCGTTCCCCTTCTCAATTTGCGGATCCCATCGCTGCTTATACCCCATCACAGGCAGAGCCCACCTGCCTGGCCACCAGGTGAAGCAGTCATTACATAGTAAACTCTTTGGGGGACAGAGGTGCATCCGTCAGTTGAGGTACAAGTGCTATTAGTGGGGCGGGGGGGTTGGTGATATTTTTTCCAAAATTTCTTGGTTAAAATTACAAATTGTGGTGCTATATGTTTTTAATCCAAACTTTTATTGCACATTGTACAGACAGTGCAATAAATAAGGGTGAATGGCCCTGCAAAGGCAAGCAATTGTTGGCGTGCACACACACACCCCAGCCTGAAATAACCTGCTCAAAAGTTCCCAAGCTGCACTCTGGTTGCTGCTTGGAGCATCAAGAAACTGCTACTTACTACTTCCACGTTCCATTAGAGTATGAACAGGCAAGTTTAAGCAAGCTTCCTCCTGTTTCTGCCACTCCTCCTCCTGATCCCTTAAGAACAGCCCCACTGGATCAGGCCAGAGGCCCAGCTAGTCCAGCTTCCTGTATCTCACAATGGCCCACCAGGTGCCCAAGGAGGCAGGAGACAACAACACCCGCTCTGAAGCTCCAGGAGGAGACCTGTGGCCTACAGGCAAGCCACTGGATGGGGCGAGCTCTCTGTTGGTGCTGGGGTCCGGTAGTTTGTAGATATTGCCAGGACTGTCTGTATCTGGGAGACTAAGTAGCCTAAGTGGGCATAGCATTTGGGAGGACAGTTTGGAGCAGGGGCTTTGGCAAGACAGCACACTGAAAGTATACTTCTCGCTCGCACACCCCCATTTCAGAAAGCGGTAGATTGCGTGGTGATATTTTTTCCAAAATTTCTTGGTTAAAATTACAAATTGTGTTGTTATATGTTTTTAATCCAAACTTTTATTGCACGTTGTACAAACAGTGCAATAAATAAGGGTGAATGGCCCTGCAAAGGCAAGCAATTACTGGCACACACACACACCCCAGCCTGAAATAACCTGCTCACAACGGCCCACCAGGTGCCCCAGGGAGGTACAAGACAACAAGATGCTTGCATCCTGATGCCACTCCCTTGCACCCGGCACCCTGAAGTAGCCTACTACTAATGTAAGGAGGTTACACAACCCATCATGGCCTATAGCCCATGATGGACTTTTCCTCCAGAAATCTGTCCAATCTCCTTTTAAAGGCATCTAGGCCGGATGCCATCACCACCTCCTGTGGCAAAGAGTTCCACAGATTAATTACTTGCTGGGTAAAAAAGTATTTCTTTTTATCTGTTTTAACTCTCCCAACACTCAGTTTTAGCGGATGTCCCCTGGTTCTGCTGTTGTGAGAGAGGGAAAAGAACATCCCTCTATCGACTCTATCCCTTCCGTGCATAATTTTGTATATCCCTTACTGAAAACTATTTGTGGATTCCTCAAAACTGTGTAAAAAATAAATAAAATGGTGTTATTTCTGTGAAATTGATCTAAACTTGTGTCAAACTCTGTCAAGAATAAGCAAAAGCAGTGGGTTTTTTGCTTTTTGACCTAAATTTTGTTGTATGTAGCATTTTCAGTAGAAATTCTCATTTAGTGTTCTGTGTTGATCCTCCCGCCCCCCAAAAAACATCCCTAGTTATTAGCTGCCCTGAGCCTTTTGGATATAGAAGGGCTACACATCGAAATCATGAATGAGAGCCCCCGTTACCCCTGTCTATTCCTTGAAACCTTGGCTGTGGCTTCCTTGTTATTTCCCTTGGAACACGTCAATAGTATCGGCACATGTAGTGGATGGTGCCAACAGCGGCCCTTGGTTCAGGAAATGCAGGATCAACACCAGGGAGGTAGCAGAGGATGGGCTGCAGAGCTGCAGCCACTTAGGAGCTTGTAGCAGGGTTATAAGGAGCACCTGGAGGAAGGAGAAGCTGTGGGTTGTAGTTGTGGAGAGAGTGGTGGAAGGAGTGGAGGTTTTGCTGACATATCGGACTGAACTACTGACTGGACAATGGACTGGCTTATTGGACAACGGACTGGTGTGGTGAACTGATATATGGACTGATACCTGTACTGACTTACTGGCTTGACTGATTGACAAACGACTAAGGACTATTGGACGGAGGACTGGCCATTATTGAAGGACACCTGCTCTGAAGCTCCAGAAGGAGACCTGTGGCCCACAGGCAAGCCATTGGGTGGGGTGAGCTCTCTGTTGGTGCTGGGGTCTGGTAGTTTGTAGATATTGCCAGGAATGTCTGTATCTGGGTGACTAAGTAGCCTAAGCGGGCATAGCATTTGGGAGGAAAGTTTGGAGCAGGGGCTTTGGCAAGACAGCACACTGAAAGTACACTTCTCGCTTGCACACCCCCATTTCTTTTTTTTTCTTTTCTTTTTTTAAGTGTGGCCGGTAGCCATATTAAATTCCGGGTATGGTCTACATACCTGGCCAATAAATAATAATAATAATAAATAATAATAATAATAATAATTTCAGAAAGCAGTAGATTGCGTGGGCTGCATTATCCGCCTGCTCCCCAGCCTGGAAATTGTGCTAGCGCCGGATAAATGCACCTCTGTGCTGATAATTACTTCCTGCTCCATATCAAAGGAACATTTGAAAAGGAACACACAAATGGGCAAATGGGAGAGAAAATTAAAAGGCAGCTCAAATTGGTTCGGGTCACTGGAAAGCCTGCTGCAGAAAATGTGAAATATTGATGGTTTGTCAGTGTTAATTATTGAGGATGGCATTTCAATCTCCAAATCCAGGAGAAGGATTTGCCGAGGGTGGGGAAAAGGCCTGGAACGAGCTGCTATGAAGTTCTAGATAAATCACCCTCTTCCCAATGACATCTCTTTTTAACCACGTTATTGAGTTTTCCCTTGAGATAAACTTGGCTCGTTCACTGCCTCAGCTGATCTCCATGACTGCAGTCCGTATTTCTCCCTTCTTTCAAAATCCTAAACAAAGGAAAACCCAACCAAAGCAGAAGAGAAAAGGTCAGATGCAGTGATGGGATTCAGGGGGTTCGCCCAGGTTCTATAGAACCGGTTGTTAAATGGCCGGGCCCCACCCACTTGCTTACCTCTGCTGGCTTTGTTTTTTCTTTTGCTCCGGCTATGACGTCATAGAACCGGTTGTTAATTCATTTGAATCCCACCACTGGTCAGATGACTACTCAATCCTATGCCACCCCCACTATTGATATAAATGCTGCCGCGCTGGTGGAGCATAAGAACATAAGAAGAGCCCCACTGGATCAGGCCAAAGGCCCATCTAGTCCAGCTTCCTGCATCTCGCAGCAGCCCACCAGGTGCCCCAGGGAATACACAAGACATGTGCATCTTGTTGCAGCATGTTCTAAATCCAATGGTGGTACAGGGAGGAGAATCAGGAGGTCTACCAGTGATATTTTTATTTACCTTTGAGTAGGCTCCCGATGGCCTGCAGATCTCCTTGAACCCATGCCAGCTATATAGCTAGCATAAGTCTGAAGAAAGGGGATAGGGAGGGCTGAAAAGATGGGGGATAAAATCCAGTGTGCGTGCTTGCTGTCGAGATCCTCTCCCTCCAGCCTGCTCCCTGCCCCCCTTGCCAACTTACTGGCATCTGCAGGGCCCCCCAGAGCTGCTAACAGGTGCATCGTGCCTCTTGTCATTTGTGGCAGTGGCCCGGCAGCATGCCACAGCTGCCCAGCTTTGGTGCCACCATAAAAGCATCTTCGGCTGTCAGAATGCTAGTTCCACCAGAGCAAATTCTGGCACCCGCTGGTCCAGGGCTTATAGTGGAAGGATGCGGGATCCACCCCAGTGGTGTCTTCCGCAAATGAACAACCGGAACGCTGGGCGGGACGTAGGCGGGACTTCCGCGTGATTGGCAGCCCGTCCATAGCGTTCCGCAGCTGTCCTGGCCTCGGGGGGGGCTCCCGCTCGCCACGGGGGACAGGTAAGGGTCACGCCGGGTGCCTGGGCGAGCAGCGGTGGGGTGCGCTAACCAAGGGCACCCCCCCAAGGCCAGGACAGCTGCGGAACGCTACGGACGGGCAGCCAATCACGCGGAAGCCCCGTGTATGTCCCGCCCAGCATTCTGGTTGTTCATTTGCGGATAACACCACTGATCCACCCCCATAAGCCCTCGATAGCACTGAACTGCCAGTGTGGAAAAGGCAATTCAGCAAGCTTCTTTATTAACATGCATTTTAGGGTCTTGTACATGGAAAGCCCTGCTCCAATGCAACGCTGATCAATAAAACCACAGTGAAGAGCAGAGTCTTTCGACAGTTCAGAAGAAAGATTGCTGGAGTGAGAGTTTTCCCCACCCTCTAACGGAGCTCCTCTAGGCCACTTGAAAAAAATTCAGCCACTTACAGCAATTGAGCCTCAGGTATTGACAGGAGATTGGTAGCCTGATTGCAAGATTTGTTGAGCTAACCAATACGTACCTAGGGACTGATCCAGCCAAAGAAAAGCAAGGCTCTCTGGGCAACCCTAAGAATGGTTGTGCAGGACAAAGTTCTACTGATTTCAGTGAGAGGCTTGAGCAGATTACAAAAGTTAGAGGAGTGGCTGAACAAGCTTCTGTAGGGCTTTTAGGGCTCGGACTGCCAGGGCCTGCATAACTAGTGCAAGGCCATGCCTCCTGATTAGTGAAAGCAGGATAAATTATACAAAATGCTAACCAATGCAGACTTGGTTTTGCAAAGTATTAGGCAAATTTGAGCAGGTGGCACAAACTGAGCTTGAGGACATACAGCTTTGAACACTGGCGTAGTGAATGAAAGAGCAGCCCAGCGTAGAGGACAAAAAAGGTGCCCCGGAAGTGACGTGGTTGTAAAGGTTTTCATAGTTGGAGGAAGAGGGTGAAATCAACAGGACGTGATGTCACAGTAGCATTTTCATTTCCTTGGTTTTTTGGGCCGTAACTTTGGATACTCCAATTTGTTTCATTGCTTTCTGCATTGAATACTGCATCGAATGGTATATAACAAGATAGTATTATTCATATACCAAGGTTTTCACCATTTTGGCCATTACTGTCAAGCTCAGTTTGTTGTCCCCCTAAAGCTTGTTGCCTAGTGCAATTGCATGCCCCTGTCTTTGAATAACCTTGCTGCAAAATCCCAACTCGACTACACAAAGCTCTTCTATTATGTGTGCTGATGACTGCAGCCCCATAGATTTCAGTGGCAACATGAAGCATGCATGCCACCACTTCCCCCCACCCCGGGGTCTGAGATTTCCAGAGGAGGCTCCGGTTCAGTTGCCCCTGCCATCTGGGCAGTGACAAGGGCCCCTCTTCGGTGGCACCTTCATTGCGGAACTTCCTGCACTCTACTATCATACTACAGCTTCTCCCCTTTCCCATAAGGAACTCTGGAATGGGAATGGGATGCTCAACAAAGAACGTAAGATCTCAGGATTGGACTTCTGGACTTGGTTGTAAAGGTTTTCATAGTTGGAGGAAGAGGGTGAAATCAATTCCTGTTCAAGGATCCCCCTTGGTGAATACTTACAACTGTCTTCTTCTTCTGTAAAAACACTGACAACGTAACAGGCGTAGACGAAACCCACCAGCTGAAAACAACAACAACAACAACAAAAAGCAAAGGTTAGTATCGTCTTCAGTATTGCTCCAAGTGACTCATGGTTTTGAAAATGATGTGTCACACACTTTGTCTTGGTATTATCCTCTGCTCCAAAATAGAATATCTGCGTGAGATGCCTTTTCTATTCTCAGAACTTCCAAATATGTGCTTATTTCCAGATACTAGCCTTGGAGTCAGAAAATCCCAATGTTCTCACAGATGGTCAGGGTCTTGTACAGGGTCAGATGTACAAGTTACAGCTTGTAACTGGGAGCGCAGTCCTAACCTCGAGTTAGGCCAGCAAAGTTTGGATGGCACAAGGGCCACTGTAAAGCGTGTTTGGACTACTCTTGGAGTCAGGGAGGCTGGTGCACATTTGTGTGCTGGCCTGTCTGACTCGGGTAGCACAATCTTAGCGTGCCCCTTGCGTCAACGCGATGTCATCGCTTCGATGCAAGGGGTGAAGCACTGGCGCCGAGCAGCACCCCCGCGTTGATGCTCCATTTCTGAAGCCGACGCTGCTTGCAGCGTCAGCTTCAGAGCACCGACAGAGAGCCTCCCTTGCGCCGACTGAAGACAGTCGGCACAAGGGATTCTCCATCCTGTATCGGGATGGGGATTGGTGGGAGGGGGAGAGGCGGGACTTGGGCAGGACCTGGGAGGGCTTGGGAGGTGGCCCTACTGCCATGTCCTAAGCCCGTCAGAGAGGCCACAAGGCCCCCATTCAGGCTGCGCGGTCTCCTCGGATCTGAGCCTGCTCTTTAGCGGGTGCGGATCCGAGGAGCACATGGGGAGGCTGGAGCCTCCTCTACAGTAAGGGAGCGCATGCTCCCTTGCCGCGAGGAGGCTCCAGCCCATCCTAAGCAGCGCTGGATATGGCGCTGGCCCGTTGGCCTTGCCAGTCTGGCGCTGCTTAGGATTGCGCCCTGAGAGTGGTCCAAACATACTTTACGGTGTCTCTTGTGCTGGCCAAACTTTGCCGGCCTAACTCCAGGTTAGGAATGTGCCCTGGGAGAGTTAATGGGTGTGATGATCAAGGGGAGGGGCCTAGACGATACTCTCAGTTGTGTGATGGGAGCTCCAGAATTCCAGACTGCTAGCATAGGGCTGGCAGTCACAGGAACAAGTCATTATGCAGCCAACTGAGTCAAATTTGCCCTTTGAACTGTGCTCAGAAGCCAGTGTAGGGTGTCCTTTTTGGTGTCCACTGGATTCTTTAGAGATGCTCCTTATACCTGGTCCAAGTTAATAAATAAGCTCGTGTATTTTTCTCTGATTCAGTGGTTCTCAAATGTTTTAGACTGGGACCCACTTTTTAGAATGGCACTCATGTCAGGACCCGCCCCCCCAGAAGTGATGTCAGAAGTGACATCAAATAGGAAGTGCTGTCACTGTGACATCATCAAATGACACTCCCGGAATGCAAACTGCCATTTTTTGGACTGCAGCAATTGCACAACCATGAAACGTCCCTGACAGAAAGCAAAATGAGGACAAAATATGGTGTTAAAGTACTGAACTAAAAACAAAATTGTTAAAAAAAAAAACCCTCACTTGAAAATTCAAACTTTTAACACTCACAAAAGGAATATAACAAGAGTAAGGTCTGCAGCTTCCAAGATGGTGGCTCCCAGCTTTCCGTGACGCACCTGACATCAGGTCAGGACCCACCAATTGGGTCCTGACCCACAGTTTGAGTAGCACTGCTCTAATTCATCCATCCATCAATAGCCTCTAAATATTTTCCCCCTCAAATTAAGACGTTATCAGTGCAGGCACTTTACAGTGTTGCACAACCAAAAGAGTTTGATATTACTCTGAATGGACTGGAACTTAAATCAGTTCAAAAACTGCTTCGGAGTGTCGGGACTGGTTCCCAAGCTACTGTCTGAACTGGAGCTGAACCAGAGAGTTAAAAAGTACTGGTGAATCTTGATTGGAACTCGTCCCAAATGTGTAATGGGTTTACCCCTGATCTTAAACCTATCATTTCAGCTATAAGAGAAAATATGTATAATTTTCCCTCCACATGCTAAATTCTTATACCTAATATCAATGTCACTTCTTAAACACTACTTTCTTCTACTGTGCTGCAATTATTCAAGCTAACTCAGGTGCAAAAGCAAGCCATAGATCTTTGGAGACCTCACCATTTCATGTCCGCTAGAATTTCTTGGGGTCCACCAGACCCAGGAAAATCCAGTGACTGCTCCATCATTCCAGATGCTTGTGACTCTTAATTGCTACTTCTGCAAAACAACGTTAAACATTACTCAGCTTCAGCTGAGTAGGATTGTCAGCAGAGATCTGCCAAACCCAAATGCACTCTGTAAACTCTTTGCAGAAATCTTATTATCTCGCCTTTGGTGTGAAGCACATTTCTCTTGTGTTAAAAATGAATGACTCCACTTACCAGAGCTCCCTCATGCATCAGGGAGTCTGTCTTCCTGCAGGGTGAGTAATTGTTCGGTTCTAATTCCTTGTTAAAGTGGATTGAGTTCACAGTGGAAAACAAATACTTAAGGCTAACAATAACCAGAGACACAGAGTTATAGTCCAACTTCCAGAAGCCAGAAATACTAAGCAAAAGATCTTCCATAGATCAGCCTTGCACAGCATTCCTCGTACTTGGAAATATAATTGGGGGCTCCTCTCTCCTGCCAACGCTAGTTGGAATTTCAGTGAAAGAATCCCAGAGGACAGTTTCACTTGTTGCCTGAAGACTAACAGGAAGATCTAGCAGATCCATCCTCCTCCATGAATCTTTGTAATACCCTTTGAAAGCCAACTGAGAGCCCAGACAGCCCAGTACATTTTCATTTGCACATTTCCCCCGGGGATGGGAGAGAGTGGCAGAAGGGTGGAATGAAAGCTGGGAGGGGGTGTTTTGAGCAGGGGAGTGCAGTCTGGGAGGCAGATCGGGCCCAGGAGTGTGTGTGGGGGGGGGGACCGGCCACAGCAGGCCACAACACATCCTAATCCCTGGCCCAAAGTAGCCTTACACGGACTGCTTGGATTTGCACCAGCAGAATCTCTGGTGCAGATCTGAGTAGCCCCATAGAAGTGGCTGGGGCAAAAAATATCCCCTTACCCCAAGCATCTTGTTGTCTCATGTCTCCCTGGGGCACCTGGTGGGGCCGCTGTGAGATACAGGAAGCTGGACTAGATGGGCCTTTGGCCTGATCCAGCAGGGCTCTTCTTATGTTCTTACTCTGAATTGCCCTCCAGCCTGCACCTATTTTGTGCTAGATACGGCCTGGCTCTTCCAGTACAAGTGAGAATCAGGCTACAAGTCAGGCAGTCATCAAACATGACTGAACAGCCTGTAAACTGCCTTCCCCTACTTGGTCATCGGCTGTGAAACAGGTGGGGCTGGATATGCATTCCCTCTGAATAAAGATGCAGCCCAAGCAAAAACTTCCTTTGAAAACGGGAAGAAGAGTAGACTCCAGCACTATTCAGATGGCTACTGTAATGTCTTAAAAAGCTGGGGCAATTACGCTATCCTGGTTTTGTGCAAAGACTCTTACAACAGCATTTTTAAAAAAATTCAAATATTATCCCCACTCCTCACAATAACCCAATGAATTAGGTTTAGATGAGGAGACTGTGATTAGTCACACATTAAGCTTTATGGATAAGCAGGAACATAAAACTTGTTTGCCCAGTCCAACCTTCTAACAGTTGCATTACAGCAGAAGTCTTCAAACTACGGCCTGGGAGGCAAATCTGGCCCCCCACAAAATTTTATCCAGCCTGCAGCAACTTCAAATATTTGACATTTTTACTCAATGTATATCATTTCTCAGTTTAAGCATGGAATTGTGTGTTGTTGTTTTTTGTAAATGTCACATTTCTCTTTTGTTCTGAATCATGTCATGCTGATTATAAAAGAAAATTCCAAGTAAAAGTATTCATTCATTTAAATTTCATTTCTTTATAAAACTGATTTTTTTTCCAGCCCATGAAAATCTGTAAAATGTATGATGTGGCCCCCGTACTGAAAAGTCTGGAATGCCCAGCAATGCCCCTTTAATTGCTGGAGACAAAAAGGTTTTGCAGAAGGAGGTCCTAAAAATGGTCTTGGTGCTGAAAGTAATATGCATACGCTGAACAGCCTCTTATCAAATTAGTAATGTATTATTTGCTGATTTGATTGACATCTCATCATATCCCAAGGGCTCACAACAGATAAAATCATAAGACCCCATTAGCATTGAAATCACCTTTATTTCACCTCAGATCTTGATGTTGCCAGACCTAAAAGTCAACTGGAAATAGAATATCCCACATTGCTTTTGTGTCAGGAGAAGCGGATTCCCAGAGCTGAAATCAGATGAGACTTCCTTATCAGAGGGGCATCTCAATGATTCCCAGCAAGGAACAGGACCTTGGGGGTGGCAGATGGACAGACAGAGGACTCTAAAAGAATCCATGAGGCCAAACCCTGGGAACCTGCAGAATCAGGACTCAGCAAACCTCAACTGAACTCATCTCCTGATGCTGCATGAAGAACAGGAGAACAATGAACTTGAACTACTGCTTGGTTCTGATGATGCAGTCTTCACTCAGGCAGATAAGGCATCCCTTATGCTTTGGATCAGGGGTCTCCAAACCTTTTAGCCAGAGGGCCCCATCAAACATCCGGCACAGGGCCAGAAAAACTAACCAATACATTTAACTATAAAATGTAAATACATACACTAGAGGCAGAACAATGAATGAATGAATGAATGAATGAATGGGCTCGAAGTTCCAGGATTCCTCCAAGCACCCACATACACACACTTTAATGTATTCCCATTCCCCCACCCCAGTCAGCTGACTTAAATGTGCTGGAGTAAATATCTCAGAACCAGCAGATCACAGGAAACATGTTGCATAGTCTGAGGGCCAGGGAGGTCACCCCGACTCTCAGGAAGCTGCCTAAGGTCTTCAGAGGGCCTAAAAACATCACTTCCGGGTCTTCGGGAAAACCAGGAAGTGACAATTTTCAGTGTTCCGGAGTCATTCTGAGGACCAGGTGTCTGAGCACCTCCTGGTCCTCTGCACACAACCAGAGCACAACCTGGAGGTTGCCAGCAAGGTCATGCAGGCCAGAGGCTCATAGGGGACCACCAGAGCCTTGCAGCGAGCCAGATAGAGGCTCTCCGAGAGTCGCATCTGGCCCCCTGGGCTGGGGTTTGGAGACCCTTGCCTAAGAGCTCCACTGAGGATGGATCATAGCCAGTGGCGTCATGCAGCCGGAACGCTGGGCGGGAGGAACGGGTGAGTGGCAGCCCGCCCGTTGCGTACCGCTCTGTTTCGCC
>JAJKFI010000013.1:15395160-15432693 GCA_029204185.1 Lerista edwardsae
TGTATGTATGTATGTATGTATGTATGTATGTATGTATGTATGTATGTATGTATGTATATATGTATGTTAATATATAATAGCACAGGTCACCCAGTACAGTGGTGGGACGTGGTGGCGCAGTGGGTTAAACCGCTGCTGACCGGAAGGTTGGGAGTTCAAGACTGTGTGATGTAGTGAGCTCCCATTGCTTGTCCCAGCTCCTGCCAAACTAGCAGTTCGAAAGCATGTAAAAATGCAAGTTGATAAATAGGGACCACTTCGGTGGGAAGGTAACGGCGTTCTGTGCGCTACAGCGTATAGTCCTGCTAGCCACATGACCACGGAAGCTTGTCCTCAGACAAATGCCGGCTCTACAGGCTTTGAAACGGAGATGAGCACCGCCCCCTACAGTCGGTCATGACTAGACCATTTGGTGGTGGAGAAACCTTTACCTTTTTACAGGTCATCCAACAAATCAGTAACCAAAAAAATCCATTGGCCAACTTGATGACACTAACACAACGGGCAACCCAATCCTAAGCAGTGCTGGCATAGCAAGGCCGGCACAGCAGGGCTATAGCCTAAGCCCAATAGGAGGCGGCAGCAGCGCAGGCAGGGCAAGGGGAGGTTTCCCCCTTGCACCCGGGTAAGCCCCAGTCAATCCTATGGGGCTGCTCGGATCTGCGCCCACAGATTTGCAGGTGCAGGTGAAAGTGCACAGCAGTGGCCTGAATTGGGGCCACCTTGGCCGGGGACAGAGCTTAGGATTCTAGTTTTATTTTAGGAACCTTTATTGGCATAATAGAGCTTAGGATTCTCTGCTATGGCTGTCGTCCACCACCACCCCATTATGCCCCCAGCATGCCTCTGGAACACCCTCGGCGAGGTCCTGTGCCGACCGAGCATCACCAGCACTCGACCGGTGCACAACTGGCGCAGCCAACAGGCGCAGCGGCGCCTGAGTGCTGGTGCTGCTGCTTGCGCTGGTCCAGCACCCAACTTGCAGGTGCAGACGCACCTGACGGCCCGTTTGCAACAACACTGGATAAGCTCAAGAGCGCAGGGCTGGCCCAACGCCAGCATAGGACTGCACTCTGAATAAGAGTTCTAGTATTAGCTCTGATACATGGAAATGAGAGCTGACTCATGCCAACACCTGATTGGTTCCCTGCTGTGTCATAACAACACCTCATTGGCTCTCAGCACAGTCAATTTCATTGGTCAGTTTTGAGTTAAGGAAATCTACTTCTTGTTCCATAAAGCAACTGTGTTTTCCTTTTCCTTTTCTAGTTACAGTATTTGGCTATAACGTTTGATGGAATAGATATTTCAACACGGTTTATTTCATTGCATTCTTCAGTAAATTGCACCTTGAGGGCACAATCCATTCCAGCACGGACATAACTGTGCCAGTGGGGCGTGTGCTGTATCCTGCAGTGGAACTGTAGTCACAGAGGCCTCCTCAAGGTAAGGGGAATGTTGGTTCCCTTACTTCAGAGCTGCACTTCCCTTACTCTTCATTGCTAGGATGATGGTTAGGATTGCGCCCACAGAGATTCACATACAACTCAGACAACAGCTATTTTTAGGCACCTGCAATAGTGGGGTGTGCGGTGTGGGAGTAGAGAGATGAATCTTAGCATAGTTCACAGCTTGCAAAAAAACAGGAAGCTTATCCAGCATAATGGGTTAACAGTTAACAACTCATAACGCACAACTGTTAAAAGAAATCCAGATTTCTCACTGCAGGCTGTGGGTAAATCTTATGTCCCACAGGCACCTTGGATAGATTATTTTTATGTTACTGGTAAAGCTGTGATCATTTAATTGTCTCTTTTCTTCTCTTCACCATTCACGGATGTCCCTCTGTGATGGGCAATGGCAGCTGTATCCATCATGTCGAGCCGCAGCCTCGGTATTCATCATAAGCCGAGAAGCTTAATCAGTTTAGAGGTTGACATCTCCAACAGTGGTTCCAAGTAAAACATAAATTTCACTTAAGCCTTGTGCTGGAAGCAAAAATGGGACATTTTGTCCCATCCATAGAGGGGGGGGCACGGCACTAATTTTGCAAGGCGCCTTACTTTGCCGTGTAAACCACTACTCTCCCTTGCCGTCGGAGCCACTCCTGGGTAAGAAAGCAACACAAAAGTTGCTTTCTCTGCCAGAACCGGCTACCACCGCAAGGGAGAGAAGCTGTTTTCATGACCAGGTAAGGCGCGGGATGGCCTCAAGCCACTGTGATCAATGTGGTCACATTGGGCCCCGCGCTTCAGGGGCCCCCGCACCAGCACAGCGAGCACATTGCCTGCTGCTGCAGTCAGGATATCTAAGGGGTGTAAGTCAGTGGGACGAGCACAGCCACTTCACCTTGGCGCCCCTACGTAATCTTGGTGCCCCCGCATCGGCGCTAATGACGTAGTGCAGACGCAATCACGTTGCGTCGGTGCTGCGTGGAGGGTGGGATTGCGCCCTGAATTTTGTTGTGGATTGACAGATAAGCTCTTTATAATTCGATAGGTAGTCAGAGAAAGTGTGAGGAAGGATGTCAAGGGCATACAGTATGAATAAACAAAGATATGTAAATTCCCCATAGAAGCAGCTCTAAATCTCTTTATTACAGTTCATGATTTATTGCCATACACATTGTCAAGGCTATAGATATTTTTGTCTACATATCTGTAAAAAGGTAAAGATTTCCCCACGACCGAATGGTCTAGTCATGACCGACTCTAGGGGGCAGTGCTCATCTCTGTTTCTAAGCCGAAGAGGACGAGCTTCCGTGGTCATGTGGCCGGCATGACTATACGCCAAAGCACACGGAACGCCGGTACCTTCCCACCAAAGTGGTCCCTATTTATCTACTGGCATTTTTAGGTGCTTTTACGGGCTGCTAGGTTGGCAGGAGCTGGGACAAACAACAGGAGCTCACTCCGTCGCATGGTCTTGAACTGCCAACCTTCCGGACAGAAAGCCCAGCAGTTTAACCTACTGCGCCACCACGTCCCATTATGTACATGTACAACTTGATAAATATATATTTCGTTACCTGGAGTTGTCGTATAGAAAGGGGCAAATAAAGAATGGCACATTTGGTATTGGGGGGAGCCATCTCAGGGTACGTATCTCAAGGATATGAGAGGTAGGACAGGAATGTTTTAAATAAATAGAAGGTCTTTCCCAATTCGGCCCGCAATTCTACAACCTTCAGACGAATCTTTTGTGCTCCTGGTTTCCCATCAATTTTATAAAACATATCAAGACTGTTACAAGACTGCTGTGTGTTTTTTCAACGTGCCAAGGCTAATATCCGTTTTTTGACCAGCATTTATGATTGTAACTCTCTGGAGGAGACCTACGTTGATAGAGGGTAATAGGAAAAAGCACTCAAAGTAAATAGTATATTGACCTCTGTCAGTACACTGAGCGTTAGATGGACACCAGAGGGACCACGGCTAGACTCCCAATACATCTTCCCACTCGCGCTTTCGTTTTTCATACTTGGACACAAAATCCTTAGTCCACTGGTCCGTGAGAGTCTGGAGCACAGGGATCGCTTGGGAAAATAGGATCTCCCTATTCTGTTAATGGAGGGAGGAGAAAAGAGAGCGCCTCTGCACACACCTTCTTTGACATGAATGGGGGGCACTCCAGGTGGGGGTGCTCCAGTTCCATGCCTGAGCTTCTGCACCGTAGTTGCTGACACTGGCGTAGCTCATGAAACTGTAGCCCGGTGCAGAGGGCAAAATGATGCCACGGAAGTGACGTCGCAACAGGGAGTGACATTACAGAGCACAATCCTAACCTGGAGTTATGCCAGCATAGTTGGGCCAGCACAGTTTGGCCGCCATAAGGAACACCGTAAAGAGCATTTGGACCACTCCCGGAGTCAGGGAGGATGGCGCATGTCTGTGTGCTGGCCTCTCTGACTCATGGAGTGGCCCAAACATATTTTATGGTGTCCTTGGTGCTGGCCAAACTTTGAGGCCTAACTGTGCTGGCCCAACTCCAGGTTAGGATTGTGCTCACAGTTGTATTTCCATTTTCTTGTTCGTTTTTTTGGCCGTAACCTTTGACAGAATGAAGATACTACACTCCAATTTGTTTCATTGCATTCTGCATGAAATTCTGCACTGAATGGCATATAGCATGATGGTATTATTCACACAGTACAAAGTTTTCACAATTTTGGCCACTAGTGTCAAGATCAGCTTGTTGCCTCCCCTACAGCTCGTTGCCTGGGGCAGTTGCACCCCCCTGCACTTCTTTAGCTACACCCCTGGTTTGCTGGATCAAGGTGTAAGGCAACAACCTGAAGAGCTTTGTCTTAAGAATACAAGAACACAAGAAGAGCACTGCTGACTAGATTCCTGTCTCCGTTCCCCCCATCCATAGCAGTGCCTCCAGGAAGACATGAAAGTCCCAGCAGCTGGTATTCAGCCGAAAGCATTCAACTAGGACTTACCCCCCTCCCCAAATTACGAATCCCCCCCAATTGCTATGCAAATGTTTCTCTTTGGGGTGCATCACAGAGCACCTGAGACAGCTGGGCTGCTGCTCTTGCTAGCCACTTCCTTCCCTTTCATTAATTATCAGAGAAGTCGGCGGCAAGAGTGAATTGAGTCTGGGCAGGCAAGCCCCAGGAGAGCGTCCTTGCAGAATAAGTTTGCATGTTTTAAAGTGAGAAAATTTATTATCAGCTCCCAAGGGGAGACCGTCCATTTTTTATCTCCCGGCAGCATGTTCTGAGCGGTTGCATCTCACCGAGCTGGGCAGTGGAATAGCTTTTACTGTTGTGTAAAGTTCCCTGTGTTGTACAGTGAGTGACAAAGCCCTGAATGCTCAATAGCAGGCAAATCCATCTCTGCCCCCCAATTCTAGGAGAAAGGTGTCAGGGGTGTGTGACATTAAGATGGGACAATGCTTCCCTTATAGAACCTGGGGCCAGGACAGGATATCAAGCTGCTTTATTCCAGGTCAAACCACAACACGGGCAATCCTGGTCAATACGGGCAATCCTTTATTCCAGGTCAAACCACAATACAGGCAATATGGGGGGGAAGCCGGGGGGCACACTTCAAGGGGTGCACCTCCCCAGTAAGTGCCACCCTCAGCATGGTTATGTTTCGTAGCCGCATTGGGTCCAGCGGTGTCATTCAGCCGGAATGCTGGGTGGGAGGAACGGGTGAACGGCAGCCCGCCCATTGCGTACCGCTCCGTTTCGCCGTCTTCCCCGCCCCCAGGGTGGGGAAGACGTCGAAACGGAGCAGTACGCAACGAGCGGGCTGCCGCTCACCCATTCCTTCTGCCCAGCGTTCCGGCTGAATGACGCTGCTGATTGGGTCGCTTCTTGGAGTAACCTGATGCAGCAACGAAGCACCGTTCGCTCCTCAAAAGGGGCAGGCCAGCAGTGTGTACCTGTTGGGCCGTGTCGCTCTGAGAAGTGGCCTCTGCAGAAGCTGCCTCTCTGAGCAACCTGACTTGGTTACAAAAAGGGCCACCCTGCCCCTCCAAGAAGGGGCGGACCAGTCCTTCGGGGCCATGCCCGGTCGCTCTGAGAAGTGGCCGTGGAAGTGGCTGAGATGTAGCGCGAGCTTAGTCGTTCCGAGAAGCAGTTTCCTTGGGAGCCGCTTCCCAGAGCACCCCGGACCGTGTTGGTGGGGGCTGGTGGGGGCGGGCAGCATCACCCTCCCCCAGCCCAGCACCTGGGGTATTTGCACCCCTGAATCCCAGGTCTGCCATTGGATCACAAACAGCGGCGGCATTCAGCCAGTATGCTGGGCAGGACTTACCTTTGAGCGGCAGTCCGCCCGCTGCGTCATGCCGCGTTCCGCCGCATTCCCGCCCGCCCTAGCGGGCAGGAATGCGGCGGAACGCGGCGTGACACAACGGGCGGACTGCCACTCAAAGGCAAGTCCTGCCCAGCATACCGGCTGAATGCCGCCACTGATCATAAACATATGAGGGCTAGTGCAGGGTTTGCTAGCTAGTTGACTTAAAGCTCTTTAAGACTCGGGATGAGGGTATTTGAAGGACCACCTTCTTCCATATAAACCTACCCATCCTCTCTGGTCATCTGAGGGGGCCCATCTGTCTGTGCCGCCACCAGGAGAGGTGAGTGGGGAGGCAGCTAGGAACAGGGCCTTCTCGGTGGTGGTGCTTCGCTTGTGGAATTCCCTTCCCCTGGAATTAAGAATGGCAACCTCTTTGCAGACCTTTCGGTGGGGCCTTAAAACCTTTTAATTTTTGAAATCTTTTCTTTGACACTGCAGGCTGACGTTTAATGTCGTGTATTGGGGTCCAGGGTGTTTGCTTTGTTTTTAAGCAAGCTCTAGTGGCACAAACCCATTGGCCCTCCCATTGTCCATGTACCCCAATACTCGCTTCTTTGACCATGAGCCATTCTGCAACGTCCCTGGCCCAGTTAGCTGAGATTGAAGTTGTGCCAGGGAGAAATTTTAGCTTGACCTTGGGGCTTGGGGGCAAAATGGAGCTCACCCCACACCCGGGATTTCTCCTCTATTACTGGTTTTGCAGTGGTAGTAGCCATAGCGCACATTACCCAGAACCCCACCAGAAGTACTGCTACATCCTGATGTACAGTATGTCATGATGCTCACAGGGAATTCTGGGTAAAAAAATCCCCAATAAGCAGCAGCTGGGTACAGGGTTTGTGCTGTAAGTAAGAGTCATGGCTTCCCCCAATTCAAATCTCCTGAAAGGATCTGCTAGGATGCAGAGGCAGATCTAAGGGAGGGCAGAGCTCTAAGTTTTGCAAGAAGCCTTACCTTGCAGTGGAAATCACTCCTCTCCTGCACCGTTTTAGCCAATCCTCACAGGGAACAGCAACATCTTGGCGTTGCTTACTGGCTATAGCAGCAAGGGAGAGGAGGGACTTACATGACAGGGTAAGGCTTCTTGCAACACTCAGAGCTTTGCCCTCCCTGTAGATCCGCCTCTGCTAGGATGCCCCCACCACCACTTTCACAGCCCGCAAAGGACTTTGGGCAAGGGGAGGCAAAAACTGGGGGGGGGCTCCTCCACACTCACCCTAACCTTTCCCTCGCCTCAACTTCAACAATCCAAATGTCATCCTGTCCCTTTGCCAAAAACGGGAACAGAGAACAGAGGCAACCGGAGGACTCTCAGACTAAAATAACCGTACCAGACAAGTGTCAGGTGGTCGTAGGAGGTAAAGCCACACAGATTAACCTGGGTTGGTTTTAGAAGGCCATGGCCTCATTTGAACAGGGATGTTCCAGGTACACTTCAGCCCCTGGCTGTCAGCACAGCTGCACGATTTGTGTGAGGTTCCTTTTCCTAGAATGTGGCTGCTGAAGCTCAGAGGAACTGGCCCTACCCTAACCCTCTCTGACACGGGCACTCTGGGACACCACAAGCAGGACTGGGTCTAGGAGAAAGGCGCCTGAGCTGGGACATGATTGAGATGCCCAAAATTATGCATGGGATGGATGGAGTGGATACGGGGCTGCTCTTTTCCTCTCTCACAACACCAGAATCAGGGAACATCCACTAAAGCTGAGTGTGGGGAGAGTTAGAACGGATCAAAGGAAATACTTATTTACCCAGCAGGTAATTAATCTGTGGAACTCCTTGCCACAAGAGGTGGTGATGGTGT
Organism: Lerista edwardsae; assembly: GCA_029204185.1. Lineage (NCBI taxonomy): Eukaryota > Metazoa > Chordata > Lepidosauria > Squamata > Scincidae > Lerista > Lerista edwardsae. The sequence goes on from JAJKFI010000013.1 coordinate 15,402,779, forward strand.
CTGGCCTAGTTGCCTTTAAAAGGGGATTGGACAGATTTCTGGAGGAAAAGTCCATCATGGGCTAACAGGATACGGGCATCTTGCTGTCTTGAGTGCTCCTTGAGGCATCTGGTGGGCTACTATGAGATAGTCCAGGAAGCTGGACTAAATGGGCCTTGGCCTGACCCAGTGGGGCTCTTCTTATGTCCTTAAGGCCCAAATTGGGTTGCAGGTTTTTGTTTACCTCAGAATTTTACCTCAGAAATTTATCTCAGGATGCCAGATGCAGGGGAGTTGCCACAGGATGCAAGCAGCACGTGCTCCCTGAGGCACCTGGTGGGCCACTGTGAGATACAAAAAGTTGAACTAGATGGCCCTTTGGCCTGATCCAGCGGGGCTCTTCTTATGTTCTTATGGGACTTCCAAGTAGCCCACCCTGCAAGTGGCATCACCACTACACAGTGATAGGAACAGGAGGGCAGCACAGCCGGCCGGAGTCCCATTGACAGGGGTGGTAATGACAGGACAGGCTCCTCAAGTGAGAGGGAGAACCAGGTGAAGGAGGGGAGATGGAGGAGATAGGTGGGGAGTGGGAGATCAAAGGAAGGGTGAGTCAGGGAGGACAGGAGGAAGAAAAGACTGAGGGCCACAAGGAGGAATGAAACCATGACAGGCTGAGGGGTGACACACAGGGCCAGCCCCAGGCCCAACATGGCCCAATGTGGGGCACTCATGCAGGGCCACCATCCTCCCTGTGGCCCCCCAGGCAGCTGCGGCCAGCCGTGGCAAGCCAGGTGCTTGTGGTGCCACACATGATGCGTGCGATGATGTCACCACCAACTACTTCCAGAAGGCCTATTTGGGGCCAAACAGTCTCACAGTAAAGTGAGTAGACCCACAACAGCCAAAGCTCCAATTCGCCATGCCGCCGCCCCCCCACCAGGTTGCCAGATGCTGGCTGCAGCAGGGGGGTGAGCCATAATCCCAGTGCAGGGGTCCCCCAGAGCCTGGGGCCCAATGCGATGACACACTGCCCTAGTGACAGCCCTAAGGCCAGCCCTGGTGACAATGAGCTGGAGAACGGCAGCAGAAAGGTGAGGAGAGCAGCGAGAGGTGAAAGATGGCGGCAAGGAAGAGAGAAGGGAAGTAGAGAGGCTGAAGGGGGAAGACATTAGAAGAAGGACTGTCTGGGAGAACAGAAGAAGTGGAGAAGAGCTGGGAGCAGCCCAGACAGGCCGTAGGGACTTATGGCCACTCCAGCACCCAACCCCTGTACCAGCCCCCCCCCCCGGAATTCCGGCCCCCCCCCCCCCGCCCCGCTGCCAGGCCAGAGACTGATACCCAGGAGAGGAACTAACAGTTCTTGGCTTCCTGGCCCCAGGCGGGGGATGATGTCAGTCTCTGCAAGGAGGAAAGGGTCCCAGAGACCCAGGGCACAATCCTAACCCGGAGTTAGGCTGGCACAGTTAGGCCAGCTAAGTTTGGCCAGCACACCGCAAAGTATGTTTGGACCACTCTCAGAGTCAGAGAGGCCAGCACACAGACGGGCGCCATCCTCCCTGACTCTAGGAGTGGTCCAAACGTGCTTTACGGTGGCCCTTGTGCCGGCCAAACTTTGCTGACCTAACTGTGCCTAACCCTAAGTACAGGTTAGGATTACCTAGCCCAGCTATCAGACAGTGACTGCCTGTCCATCCCCATTCCTCAACTAAGCCCTGACTAGTAGCAGTGCTCTCTTTGGTACCCCCACCCTCCAGATCGTGCCATTCCTATCCCCTGGGAGGAGGGGAGGGGGAGGGGCAAGTAGTACCCCCACCCTCAGGCTGAGTTGGCCCATTGGCCTGCCTAGCACAGTATCTTCTATAGTGACCGATCAGTGGCGTTTCTACAGGGAGGGCAAAGCTCTAAGTTTTGCAAGAAGCCTTACCTTGCAGTGGGAATCACTCCTCTCCTGCACCGTTTTAGCCAATCTTCACAGGGAACAGCAACATCTTGGCATTGCTTACTGGCTACAGCAGCAAGGGAGAGGAGGGATTTACATGACAGGGTAAGGCTCCTTGCAAAACTTAGAGCTTTGCCATCCCTGTAGAAATGCCTCTGTGACCGATAGCAGCTCTGCAGGGCCTGGACTGGAGATCCATACTGGAGATGCCAGGGATTGAGCCCACAATGCCTGCATACAAAGCATGCAATTGCCTTGGCTCATATAAGCACATCTCCTACTATCCAGCCATTGTCCCACTTAGTCCAGGATGGCTCTCCAGGGTCCCAGGCAAAGGGGGGATGACCTTTTTTTTCTCTGCTCCAAGCGATCCTTGTAATGAACAATGCTGAGAATTCATCAGTGGCATTCATGGCCTCAGGCTGTGGGAAGAGCCACTAACTGGAATGGCTTTAAAAGGGGATTAGACACACTCAAGGAGAACCAGCCTATCAGTGGCTCCTCATCCGAACAGCTACGTGCCATCTCTGGGTTTAGAGGCAGCTGCATGGGGGTTATGGGGGCAGGCAAGTTTGCCTTTGCCTTGCTGGTAGGTTTGCCAAAAGGGAACAGGGTGTGGGACCAGATGGCGCTTCGGTCTAATCCAGCAGTGCTTCCGTTGTCAGGACTGAGCATCTCGTGGGGCTGGTCTCCCTGCTTTTTTCCCGTTGCACCCATTGAGTCCACCCCAAATATGTTACATCAAACCACCGAATGCAGATTGAGAGCCCCACCCCCAGCTTGTGTGTGTTCAGCTGAACCTCTGAGCAAGGCATGCGCATTCATGCACATAGGCCAAGGGCACGAGTCCACCTGCCTGCTCCCTCCTTATCAGCAGTGAATGCAGAGTCATTGCCTGAATATATGTTAAAAGGGTTCGGGTTTTATCCACTTCTAATACAGTTCAGTCCTCATGTTCTGCTAGGGCTGGGTTCCTGGAAATCCTCACAGATATTGAATTTGCAGATTTTGAACCACTGATCTTATGGGATCAAGAGGGTTAGGTCCAAGGAGTTACCTTAGGTAAAGGTAAAGGTTTCCTCACGACCGAATGGTCTAGTCGTGACCGACTGTAGGGGGCGGTGCTCATCTCCGTTTCAAAGCCTGTAGAGCCGGCGTTTTGTCCGAGGACAAGCTTCTGTGGCCATGTGGCCGGCATGACTATACGCCGTAGCGCATGGAACGCCGTTCCCTTCCCACCGAAGTGGTCCCTATTTATCTACTTGCATTTAGGTGCTTTCCAACTGCTAGGTTGGCAGGAGCTGGGACAAGCAACGGGAGCTCACTCCATGGCGCAGTCTTGAACTCCCAACCTTCCGGTCGGAAAGCCCAGCAGCAGTGGTTTAACCCACTGTGCCACCACGTCCCTAAGGAGTTACCTTATCTGCCATCAAAAGAATCCAGCAGAGACCCTCAAGAAGTCAGCAGAGTGCAGAAGGAAATGCCCAAAGATCTCTGAATGCCGCAGAGCCTTTCCAGAGGCTGCAGGGGCCTTCCGCATGGCACCTGCGACCAGCATGGACAGCTTAAACATGGCCAGTGGAAGCTTCTGCCAGCCACTTTAAAGGGGTCAGTGCTGGTCGCAGGTGCCATTCTGAAGGTCCCTGCAGCCTTTGGGAGGCCTCTGCATAGTGGATAATGAGGACAGAGGCGCAGATAACAAGATAAGTAGCAATTCTGCCACTCACAGAAAAGCACATTCACAGATAGCTAATTTGCATGTAAGGAGGATTGACTTTACATTAATTGCTGGTTGTAATCTGTGGGAGGGGGGAATCTCTTTTGCACCCAATATAAAGGACACGTAGGGGATGACTCTCTCAATAAAGTAATTATGGAGGTTTTGTTCCCTCCCCAACAAGCAGGTATGAAATGGGTTTTAAAACAGATTGAAACCCACTCACCCCACCCTACCTTTCCTCCCCACCTGAATTATCACCTGCCTGGACTGAAAGGAGCAGCCATCATCACCAGCTGCCAAGTTAACGCACCCCATTCTTTCTCCCTCGCTGCACTTCCTTGCATTTCGTCAGTATAAATTAACCAGCTGCTGACATGGATAAATCAGGCAAGCTACCTTGTCAGGAATTAAATGGGGGTGAGCAGGGAGAAGGGGGCTATATGTGCTGCCCTTCGTGCATTTGGCTCCCAAGGGATCAGGGGAGAAGCTGGGGGAAAAATAGGACCATTCCTCTTTTACAAATCTGCAGCAGAGGAAGGTGGGGTTTGGGCAGTGGTGTCATTCAAATGATTTAGGAACAGGAACTCACTTTTGATTGGCACTTGTCGGGAAATCCAGAACGCCCGTTCTGGTCTGTTCCCCCTGAATGACATCACTGCCTTCGCCCCCCTAGGAATCCGGAGTCGCTCCCTTTAACCCTCTGAGTGCCGGCCAAGCAAGAAGAAAAGCTCTTTGCAGAGGAATTGGGAGGGGGGAGGAGGGAGAGTGAAGTGGGCGGAGTCAGCCCTAATTTTAACTAGTGGAACTGAGTTCCCCCGCGTTCCCCCTGCATGACATCACTGGGTTTGGGGAGGAAGAGCACTGCAGCGCCACTTCCAGCTGACTCCAGCAAAAGGCCAGCAAAGAGGACGGCTTGCTAGGCCATTTCTGGAGTCAAGAAAGCCCTTCCCAAGAATGCTGGCCCCAAACCATCTCCCACTGAACCCATTTCCAAATTTTAGCAGCTTTGCATTTAAAATATTATTCTCCCCATCCCAGGCAGCCGATGTGAACATGTGCAGCCAGCACACAGCCTGGGCATCTCAACAGCGGTGTGACAATCATTCAAGCTGCCCCTCCCCAGGTATGCTCTTTCTTGGGCCTTGTTTTTCCTCTCTGATTTGTAGAAAAGGGTGAGCCCCCACACAGGACCTCTCAAATATGGACTGGTTACACAGTCCTTTCTAGTAATGCAAACAATGCAAGAACACTGTCCAGCATGCATTTGTGTCCCTTGGCATATTTACCCTGTAAACTCGTTTTAGCAACATTCCCTGCTCCCCAGGAAACTGGAGGAATGAAACCTCTGTGAGCAGGAGGGGGGAGCAGCCTACATTGGAACAGCCTCAGCACTCTTGGCAAACTACAACTCCCACAATTCTTTTGGGGATGCCACAACAGTGACACCAATATAGAGCAATACAGAACACACACACACACACAGGCCCACATTCATCCCTCAATATACTGGAGGCTGTTTGCAAATATCTCAAGTAAGTTTTGTAGGAGAAGTTCTCAAAAATACTTCCCAGATGGTGCTCATGTCCATTATTTTGGGTAGAAGCCAAGGAAATACTTTTTTACCCAATTAATCTGTGGAACTCCTTGCCACAGGAGGTGATGACGGCATCTGACCTAGGTGCCTATAAAAGGGGATTGGACAGATTTCTGGAGGAGAAGTCCATCGCAGGCTACAGGCCATGATGGGTGGTGCAACCTCCTTATGTTAGAAGTAGGCTACTTCAGAATGCCAGGTGCAAGGGAGTGGCAACGGGATGCAGGCATCTTGTTGTCTCATGTGCTCCCTGAGGCATCTGGTGGGCCACTGTGAGATACAGGAAGCGGGACTAGATAGGCCTATGGCCTGATCCAGCAGGGCTATTCTTATGTTAAGCCTCAAGACCTACAACTACACTTCAGGTATGTATTTAGGTACGATGTTAGATGTGGACAGTCAACAAAAACATACTGCTTTTATTCTAGGCAGTATCAACACTGAAAAAAGATGCTATCTATCTGTTCTGAGGTCCCCATTTGGCCCACAGCAAGCAATAGTGTGGAAAGAAAACCGAGATCACACAGGCACAAAAAACTTGCAAGGGCCTTTCATGAATTCTTGGCCTTTCATAAAAGCCATTTGGGAGAGCTCTGAGACAGGGCATTTGGAATGCAGTTAGGATTCCCCCCACAAAATGGAATTTTCCCGAGATGCTGGAAGGCTTAAAGGACGGGACAAGAACATATTGGGGGTAACGAGAGCAAAAACAACACTGATGTACCTGTGAAAGAAAATGGTCCAAGAAATTAATTTTCCACCTAAATCATGCTAGGAGCCTGCAATGATTGATAGCCTTTTTTGGAGAGGCATTAAAGCACTGAATTGGATTTAGTTTTGGAAGAGTAATTTAATCCTCTTTGACCCGACGCCCCCCCCTTCCTTTCAATCCTTAATCTCAGAGTGTGCAGGCAGTATTTTGTCCACCAAGATCCTTTGGGCCATACTCTGAAATGCAGTCCTGTTACTCTTGCCTTCTCTCTCCTACCCACAAGCCACCATTCAGCCCCTCGCTTTCATGATTTCCGGCTGTTTCGGGATTTCCTTACTTACCTTCGAAAGGCCGCCCACCTCCAAATAAAAGCAGATGATGAAGATGTTCCAGGTGACCCAGAGAGCTGTCCAGATGGCATACTGGGAGGGGAGGACAGAAAGGAAGAAGGGGGTGTTAAGTAGCAGAAGACAGGCGCAAACCAGCACCAACTCTCCTCGGCTGGCTCTACATGTGCAGGAGATCTCATAAGATTGTTCCCAGATTGGAATGACATCCAAGTGGCTTTTCTGTGCTTCTGGAAATATTCTGGATTCTATCTAAGGCCAGAATTACACATTAGGCAGTAAACACAGTGTTGGAGATCACTGGGTTCTGGAACTCAAAGCAGAAGTTGGATATGTAGAGATGAATTACAGAACAGGACTGGGCGGCTTAAAGGTTTCCCTCCCCATCAGGGGTCAGTTAGATTGGGGAATGGACAAGGGAGGGCCCATCAGAAGTCCTGCCACCTCCCTCGGCAATCTAGTCCACTGACAAACCACCTGTATCGTCAAGAAATTCTTCCTGATGTCCAGCCGGAATCTCCTCTCTTGCAGTTTGTACCCATCGGACCTAGTTCTACTGTCAAAGGCAAATGAGAACAAATTTGCCCCTTCTTCCTCATGACAGCCCTTCAGATATTTGAAGAGTGCTGTCATATCCCCTCTCAGAGTGCAATCCTAACCTGGAGTTAGGCCGGCACAGTTAGGCCAGCAAAGTTTGGCCAGTATAAGAGCCACCGTAAAGCATGTTTGGAGCACTTGTGGAGTCAGGGAGGATGGCGCACATCGGTGTGTTGGCATCTCTGAATCCGAGTGTGGTCCAAACATACTTTACGGTAGCCCTTGTGCTGGCCAAACTTCATTGGCCTAACTTGTGCCGGCCTAACTCTAGGTTAGGATTGTGCCCTCAGTCTTCTCTTCTCCAAGCTAAACATACCAAGTTCCCTCAGCCATAGTTTTCCAGCCCCCTGATCATCTTCATTGCTCTTCTCTGAACCTGCTCCAGTTTGGCTGCCTCCTTCCTGAACTGAGGTGCCCAGCATTGAACACAGGACTCCAGGGGAGGTCTCACCAATGCAAAGTAAAGCGGAACCATGGGGTTGCTCTCATTCATTTCAGCAGGGACAGAGCTGGAGGACTTCCTGGTGGGGATTGTGCCTCCTCTGCTCAGCCAGTTCGACAGCATTTCGCTTTGCAGCTCTTTGGAATGCACCGAAGGCAGCAGAGTTCCATTACAGGAAGCGAAGGCCAACCGTGGTGAAGCGCGATTGGTTTCCTTAATGCAAGACATTTGCAAAGGGCATGGCACTTTGGGCTGGCAATTAGAGGCGAGGCTGCTTGTTCTATTAGCAAGCTGGTAATTGAATTTATAACCAAATGGCTGTATAATAAAGTGAAACAGTCTGATTAAAATAAATTGGGCACAATCTGTCCGAAGCAGCAGGTGAAAGAGCACATTTGTCCATCATTTGTATTGTTCTGCTCTCAGCCAGGGGTTGATTAGACACACAGCACAAGCCTAACACAAGCCGCTGCGCGTGAGTGCTGGGCCATGTGCAACATCCTGCAGTGGGGAGGTGGGCAGTCAGGGAGGTAAGGGAATGTTTGGGCCCAATCCTATCCAACTTTCCAGCGCCCATGCAGCCATACCACTCGCGCACCTGCTGCATCCTGCAGTAGGAAGGCAGTCATGCAGGCCTCCTCGAGGTAAGGGAATGCACCAGCACTGGACAGTTGGAGAAGGTTGGGCTGACAAATCACTAGCAGTGGTAAGTTTTTAAGCACAAGAGCTCATAATGACACTTCCCAAAGACACAGCGCCATAGTCACACACACACACACACCCCACATTAAGACTGTAACAACAACAAAGCATCAGAGGCGTTTCTACAGGGAGGGCAAAGCTCTAAGTGTTGCAAGAAGCCTTACCCTGTCGTGTAAATCCCTCCTCTTCCTTGCTGCTGTAGCCAGTAAGCAACGCCAAGATTGGCTAAAACGGTGCAGGAGAGGAGTGATTTCCACTGCAAGGTAAGGCTTCTTGCAAGACTTATATTAGAGCTTTGCCCTCCCTGTAGAAATGCCACTGCAAAGCATTCATGTTTCATCCTCTGCTGCTTATTTCTGCTTTGAAACTTATGACACAGGGAGATGATCCCTTATCCTGACATCCAAAATCCAGAGTATTCTGAAATCCAGATATCTTTATCGAAGACTTTTAAAAAACTTTCTATAGAAAAAAGGTCTTGTGCTCATTCCCGCTTACAAGCTGTAAGTTCTAATCTCTGCTCTGTGGTGTGAGCCCATGTTGAAAAAATATCAAAGAGGCCAGCAGACACCAAAATGGGTAACAATGAAAAAAGCAAGAGGAAGCATTTCTCATTATATTTATGCAGTTATTCTGAAATCTGCGCGCACGGCAGGAGAGGAAGTTGAACACGTTTCATATGCGCTGTCTCCGATGCATTCTTGGCATCACCTGGCATGACAAAGTTCCAAATAGCGTAGTCCTGGAACGAGCTGGAATTTTTAGCATGTATGCACTACTGAAACAGCGACGACTATGCTGGCTTGGGCATGTCGTGAGAATGGCTGATGGTCGGATTCCAAAAGACCTCCTGTAACTAGTGCAGGGAAAGTGCCCTAGAGGGAGACCACAGCTGCGACACAAGGATATCTGCAAGAGGGATCTGACGGCCTTAGGAACGGACCTCAACAGATGGGAAATCTGGACTTCTGCGCGTTCAGCTTGGCGGCAGGCGTGGCCTCTCCTAATGCGGCAGCATGGCCTCTCCCAATTGGAAGAGACGCTTGCTCAACAGGCTGAGGTAAGGAGGCGGCCCCAAAACCAGTGAAATCAGGGAGCTGGACAGGGGACAGACTGTATTTGCCCTCCGTGTGAAGGGACTGTCACTCTCGAATTGGCCTTTTTAGCCAAACCACCTGTTCCAGGCAGTGGCGGATCTAGGGGGGCGGGAGAGCACGAGCCCTGGGCGCCATCTTGGGGCTGTCTAGGGGGGCGCCAGTGACCCCCGCAATATTGCGCGGGTAGACCTGGGCTCCAGAGCCCAGGTCTACCCGCGGCTGTTTCTAATGGGTAGATCTGGGCTCTGTGTAGCCCAGGTCTGCCCGCGGCTGCTTCTGGTGGGTAGACCTGGGCTCCCTTGGGGGCGCACTTCTATTGGGTGCCCCGGGTGCCATTTTGACTAGGTCCGCCCCTGGTTCCAGGACCTCTATTCAGAGCACGTTACCACAGTCTTTCGAGACTGAAGGATGCCAATAATAATATTCTGAAATCTGGAAAAATCTGAAATTCGGACACCTTCCTGTCCCAAGCAGTCCAGATAAGGGTTAATCAACTGGATTTAAAGACCTAAGGTCGTTTCATTTTAAACTCTTGAAGTGAGTTGCAAATGCTTTAAAAATAAATGCATTAAAGGGGTATTACAAAATCTAAAATAAATATAAAAGGTATAATAGAATGCTATGCTATGCATGTTTACTCAGATGTAAGTCCCAGTGTACTGAGTAGAATTTACTGCCAGGTAAATTTGGATATGATTGTAGCCTTCATGTAACATGAGCTATATACTATCTCTCAGGTAGGTCTTGGGAAAGAAGATGGTCTGAAAGACATTAACATATGCCCCTAGGGAAATTTCTCAGTTTGCCTTATGTTAAGCCTGATATTAGCATTTGTGTGTGTAGCTGCAGGCCGGTATTCCAAGAAGTGATCACCATGTGAAGTATGCATTCTACTAAGGAATTTGTTGTCCAGAAATAGCCATTATTTTGGTTAAAAGTGGAAAAGTTTCAGAAATACTGTTATGTCATGTGCAGCTTTTGCTATTTACATGAATGCTGTCATCCCCCACTGCTTGGTTGAGATAATAATAATGTGCTTATTATTTTTCCTGTTGGGAGAGAAAAGGGGCACAGAGTTCAGATCTTCCACCTAGAATACCAAAATACCTTGTACTACTTTGCTTTGCATGATTCTGCCACATTGCAAATATATGTCTTCCTGAGGTCCTGGCCATAGACATAGATTTGCAAGAAGTAATAACATTTGCTCCTTTCATTCATTCCCAATAACCACCTCCAGTTTTGCTCAGGAAGTCACAATTATTCTGCATTTCAATGTATAGTCACAATTAATTCTCCTGTTCTTATTATGCAGGGCAAACAACATAAATTCTTTTTAGCCAGCATGTTGGGATACTGAAGAAGTCCCTGGAAATTTACAGGCCTGAATGGGGAAAGGCCTAACATTAGGCCGACTCAAGGGGTAAAGTGCTGAGTCATTCAGGCCTAGCAGACCAGCAGTAAAGTGCTGAGTCATTCTGACTCAGCTTCAGCCTGGGGATGAGACCATCTGATCTCTGATTGGATGCTGGGGACTATTTAATCAAGACCAGAAACACCTGTGGTCAGTTGGTGGAGATGTAAGTGTTGCTGTTGGAGGAGGTTTGCTGTACCTGTTCTTTGCTGCAAGAAACCTTCTTCTGAGAACATAGAAGTTCTTGCTACCCTAATCTCTGTTGTCTGAGTGACTCCTTGCCGGACACAGCTGCAAGCTGCTTCTACGCTATCATCACAGCAGCCAACCACTGAGAGTCTCTGCTTATCCTGGGATTGTACCCAGTTTTTAAAAGCCTGTCCTAAGCACATCTAAATATTGCCCCATTACGTCTTGTGCTAGGGAACTGAGGCCAAAGTGCACTGTTACTTACCACGACAATGTAGCGTGGCCTGTACTGAATGGTACCGAACAGGCCAAGGATGACAATGATGATGTGGAGGAAATTGGCCAGGATTGGAGCCCATTGGTATCCCAGGAAATCAAAAACTTGTCTCTCTAAGGCAGCAAGCTGGAAAAGGAGGAAAAGGAACAGGAAGATGAACAGCAGGTTCAAGGCTTGTTATGAAGGCAACATTTCAAAGACTGGAGGGTCCTTGTTGTCACCAATCTCTGTCTAGCTCATTCTATATCTTCCAACCTTCCAATCGCATGGAATTCACTGTATTGCATGCTAGCATTTCTGCTATGAAAAACCATCAGATTCAATGCCCACAGTAAGTTAAGCAAACCAATTTAATCAATCAATCAATCAATAGTATTTTTATACCGCTTTTCAACACAAGTTCACAAAGCGGTTTACAGGCAAATAATAATAATGAAGTTAAATGGCTCCCTGTCCCAAAAGGGCTCACAATCTAAAAAAAGAAAAAAGAAAAAGCAGAGCACTACCAGAAGCAGCCACTAGAAAGACACTGTGCAGGGGAGAGGAGGGACAATTACTCTCCCCCTGCTCAATATAAGAGGAGCACCACTTGAAAAAGTGCCTCTTGTCCAGTTAGCAGGGATTTAATACAAACATGTTCAGTTGCACGTTGCAATTCATTCATTCATTCATTCATTCATTCATTCTGCATTGTTTTGAACTTTTGAGATTTTGCAACATTTGGAGTACTCTTTCAAAAAGAGACAATGAAGTGGCCAGGCCAGATGAGTGCATACACAAAGTACAGCAGGGGCATTTTCAGAGAAGGATAGTGACAAGAACCTGTCAGTCTTCAGTTTCAAGGTGTGTCATTCGCACCAGGTAGAAACACTACAGCAATTCTGAAAGCAGATCTCAGTGTCTAGGTAGAAGGATGGGTGAGATTGGTTCATAAGGAACAAGAATGCGTAAGGGACATGACTGATACAAGCAAAGGCAGCAATCCTATTTACACTTTCCTGAGAGTAAGTCTCACTGAATGAACCAGGACTAATTCAGAGTAGATATGCATAGGATTGCACTGAAAGCAGAGGTGTATCAGGGCTTTTGCTTGTGCCAGGCGTGCCATGTGACGTCATGACATCACACGTGACATCATGGCGCATGCATCCCCCTGGCTTCCTGACTTGGGAATGGTGTGGGGGTCCCACTGAATGAACCAGGACTAATTCAGAGTAGATATGCATAGGACTGCACTGAAAGCAGAGGTGTATCAGGGCTTTTACTTGTGCCTGGCATGCCGTGTGATGTCATGACATACACGTGACATCATGGCGCATCCCCCTGGCTTCCTGACTTGGGAAGCCAAAATGGTGCAGGGGTCCTGCTGCCACGGCTCAGGTGAATTAACCTGGGCCATGGCAGTAGGACCACCCATTGGCTTCCCGACTTGGGAAGCCAAGGGGGCACGTCGTGGCATCCTGCCACTGGAGTTGGGGTGATTTCGCCCGAACTGTGGCTGTAGGTGCCCAGGTGCTCTCTTGGCTTTGCGACTTGGAATGCCATGGGAATGGGCGTGCACCTGCCAATTGCTTCCCCAGCCAGAGAAGCAATTGGCAAGCACATGCTTGCGCCCACCTCCCACAATGGCACCATATCATGCGCCAGGAGCGACATGCCTCTGAGTGAAAGTAACAGAAGAAGGATGAGCTGAACGGAACTGGTTGGGTGTTGCGGATGTCAAATGGAAGACAATCACTACACCATGTCCACTGCTAGAGCAAAGCAGCCATCAAGTGGGAGCTAGAGGAAAACCTCTATTGACTAGCAAAGCCCCAGCTCAAGCAGAAAGGCCTTGGATCCCTCTGTATTGAGGAGCCCGAAAAGCCAGATTAGACCGAAGGAGCCACTCTGGTACTTGGGAGCCCTCCACTGTCCAAGGAGATGGTAGGAGGATTGGAGCACATACGGTACAAGAGCTGCATTTAAAGACTTTAGATTCTGGTGAGCTGGCTGGAGGCAGAGGCAGATCTAAGGGAGGGCAAAGCTCTAAGTTTTGCAAGAAGCCTTACCTTGCAGTGGAAATCACTCCTCTCCTGCACCGTTCTAGCCAATCCTCACAGGGAAAAGCAACATCTTGGCGTTGCTTACTGGCTACAGCAGCAAGGGAGAGGAGGGATTTACATGACGGGGTAAGGCTTCTTGCAACACTTAGAGCTTTGCCCTCCCTGTAGATCCGCCTCTGGCTGGAGCACACCTGACGGCAGTCAAGCACTGAATTAGCCAGTAGTGGCATCTAAATGATTTAGGAACGGGAACTCACTTTTGATTGGCACTTGTCGGGAACCCGGAACCAGCCATGGAGCCCGTTAGGATCCGGAACGCCCGTTCTGGTCCATTCCCCTGAATGACATCACTGCCTTCGCCCCCCTAGGAATCGCTCCCTTTAACCCTCTGAGTGCCGGCCAACCAAGAAGAAAAGCTCTTTGCAGAGGAATTGGGAGGGGGGAGGAGGGAGAGTGAAGTGGGAGGAGTCAGCCCTAATTTTAACTAGTGGAACTGAGTTCCCCCGCGTTCCCCCTCAATCCCACCACTGGAATTAGCGCCAACCTTGGCTCTCCATATAGACCTCCACAACACAGCAGGGCATTGATTGGGATGTTATTGGGGACAAGGGGGCAGCAGTGCATCGGGCATCAATCCATAATTGTGCCGATATGCCTTTTCTTTGGGCTTCATTGGCTCTGAACGGCTGCTGTCCTCTTTCTTCTTTTTCTGACACATTTCAAAAGCAGAATTCTTCAAGGGATGCATTTAATTAAAACAGCAGGCAGATACCGTCAGCAATCTTGCATAAGGCACACAAGTGGCTGAACGAACCCGTCCCCTACCTGGGAAAGGGGAACTGGAAGGCGATTATTCATTTCAAAATCAATTTTCTCTGCATCATCAGAGCCAGCAGCAATGTGTTAAGCCCTTAATCTTTCATTAGGAGGATCAAAGCACACGCCACAATAACATTTAGAAAGCTGGATCCTGGTTGGCTGGCTGAGCGACACAACGACAATCGGGTTATCCAATCAGGCATTTAATTGGCTTTGTTTGTTATGTTAAAACCTAGAAATGTAGATAAGGCTCCAGCACCCCAATATATTAGTTTACCTATTAAGCAAGAAAACCCAGCAGTAGGATATGTTCAAGAGAGATAACCCTGTAACTTCAGGGTGTTGGGAGAAGCCCCCCGCCACTGTCTCAAAGGGGCATTGTGAAGAAATGCCCCTTTGAGACAGGGTGGGCACTAGAAGAAAGGGGCAGCCACAATGGTCACGATCCAAAAAACTGGTGGGGCATTGTGGTCAGAGTATTAGTTAACTTAGAGACCAACCAAGTAGGGTTTCAAACCTTGGGTCAGTCCCACACAGCCTAGCTTTCTTTTCCCTCTCTCACAATACCAGAACCAGGGGACACCCACTAAAATTGAGGGTTGGGAGAGTGAGAACAGATAAAAAGAAATATTTTACCCAGCGGGTAATTAAGCTATGGAACTCCTGGCCACAGGAGGTGGTGATGGCATCTGGCCCAGGTGCCTTTAAAAGGGGACTGGACAGATTTCTGGAGGAAAAGTGCATCGCAGGCTACAGGCCATGATGGGTAGTGCAGCCTCCATACTTTAGAAGTCAGCTACCTCAGAATGCCAGATGCAGGGGAGTGGCAACAGAATGCAGGCCTCTGGTTGTCTTGTGTGCTCCCAGAGGCATCTGTGAGAAACGGGACTAGATGGGCCTTTAGCCTGATCCAGTGAAGCTCTTCTCATGTTCTTATGGTCTTAACCTAACCTACCGCACACAGAGGCGTTTCTACAGGGATGGCAAAGCTCTAAGTTTTGCAAGAAGCCTTACCCTGTCGTGTAAATCCCTCCTCTCCCTTGCTGCTGTAGCCAGTAAGCAATGCCAAGATTGGCTAAAACCGGGCAGGAGAGGAGTAATCTCCACTGCAAGGTAAGGCTTCTTGCAAAACTTAGAGCTTTGCCATCCCTGTAGAAACGCCACTGACCGCACAACCTACAGGTCTGCTGTGTGAGAACTGCATGCACAATGCATGTGCATCCTCCTGCCCTCAGTTCCTTGAAGGAAGGAAATCAGAAGGTAAGAAACCAAATCCCACATGTTGGACATCAGCTGCTGCTGCTCTTTTGCAAAGGAAATACTTTGTGATAATCAATGGCTGTGAGTAAATAAAGTCACGAATGAAGAATAATGCTTTATGCACATTGGCAGGGATCTCCGCCACCAGGGCCAGTGCCAGATCATGCATACAGAAAACAGCAGAGAACACCGTACTCTGATGAACAATGACTTCTAAAGCACTTTCATTCATGAGAAGTTGCTCTCTGGTGCCTCCATGCTCTGGTGCAGAATGTCCCTGACCAGTATTGGCTGGAAGGAATCAATGTGGAAACAGACCCTCCCACCTGGGGACTTCCTGCTGGTATCTGATTGGCTACTGCGGCAAGCAGAATTCTGAACTAGGTGGACCTTTGTTCTGATGCAAAGGGGCTCTTGTGGTCCCACCAGCTCAGCCCTGTCTTGGATCTCCAGAAGTTAAATTAGATTAGATTAGATTACTTTATTGTCATTATACATAACATACAACGAAATTTGTAAGCTTTCCAGGATACAGACCCACACACACCTTATACACTCAACCCACCCTCACAAATCTAGAATAAATATCTAAAATCTCCAAACAACAATGCCGTTCACTCAGGGACGCAACAAGCAGCAAGATAGACAGTGAATCTGAACACAATAGGAAATGCCTTGTTATCTTGTTCCTGGCAATTCCCTAAGTTCGTCATTTAATGTAATTACAGCCTTGGGATAAAAGCTGTTCATAAATCATGTGGTACGTGTCCTAATAACTCTATACCGTTTCCCAGCAGGCAACAATTCAAATAGGCTGTAGGCTGGATGGGACGAATCTTTAAGGATACGATGTGACTTCTGCAGACAACGGGATATAAAAATGTCATATAGGACTGGAAGATGTGTCCCAATGATGGTCTGAGCCATCTTTATGATTCCCTGCAATGCCCTTTTGTTCATTGCAGAGCTGCTCCCATTCCACACCAAAATGCCGTATGTCAGGACACTCTCAATGGTACTATGATAATAAGACACAAACAGATGTTGTGGCAGGTTTATCTTCCTGAGCATCCTCAGGAAGTATAACCACTTTTGTGCTTTCCTTACTAACATAATGGTGTTAACAGTCCACGAGAGGTCCTGTGGGATATATGAATGCTCCAAAATTTAAAACTCACAACCCTCTCTACCTCCTCGCCATCCATGTATAGTGGAATATGCGCTTCTGGGGAGGGGGCTGCGTTCGGGCCCTAGCACACAGGCCTGTGAACGCAATCATGTGTGGCCTGCCTTTGCACACAGTGCGGTTGCTGATGTGCACTTGGGACTATTGATAACTTAATGGAAGACAATTATCTTTTGCTTGTAGATCAGCCGAACGGAGTCCATGCTGTGGTTCAAATCTCTCTCTCCAATAGCTGTGCTGCAATTTGATGGGGAGCCTGCAGCTTCTTGTTCAGAGCTTAGAATTTTCAGACGAGACCATGAGAGAGAGAGAGAGAGAGAGAGAGAGAGAGAGAGAGAGAGAGAGAGAATTGGTCTACCAGTTGTTTGAATAATCATTATTCAAGGCTGGACCATTCACTAGGCCAACTGACTAGGCTAACTGAGCTCCTGCAGTTTGCAAGCTTGTGTAAATATAGGAAGATAAATATTTGAGCCCCTTTTTTCGGGTGTTTTTTTTTTTTCACGTCCATCAATGACAGGCAATGGGTGCAGGTGAAGGTTGGGTCACATCACAAAGTCCCTCAAGCCTTGAGGCTATTAATGAGGGCTGCCTCATTATGAGAAATGGATTGAGGATTTTAATTTTAATTTTGCAAATAAATAAATAAATGAAATATTGCTTGCAAATGAATAAAAATATTTCATTCTAGATCACCTTTTTTGTAAGTCTCATAAAGCTAGGTGGGTCCCGATAGAGTATCATTTTAAAGTAGGTTCTGGCGCTAAGAGGTTTAAGAACCACTGACTGAAAGCCCAATCCTATCCAATTTTCTAGCCAGAAGCGCCGACTTGCATTCAATATGGGGGGGAATAGCCACACCCCTTGCCACAGCCACACCTTTTGATGCACCCAACATCATGATCAGCGGTGTTATGCTGCCGGAACGCTGGGCGGGACATCCGGGTGATTGACAGCCCGCCTGTCACATTCTGCAGCGTTACGCCATTTGGGTAACCAGTTACGCCGCTTGCGTACATTACGCAAATGGCGTAACGCTGAGGAACGCGACGGGCGGGCTGTCGATCACCCGGATGTCCCGCCCAGCGTTCCGGCAGCATAACACCGCTGATCATGATGATGATGTTGGGGTGTGTGGCCACATACTTCACTAGCTCCCAGAGCAGGGAAGGTGTGCTCGTTCCCCCATCGCTGCTCAGGCAGTTGGGCAGACCATCAGTGTCTGCTTTTCTACTTACAGTGCCTCGCATGACCTACCATTATAGGTCTAGTTTTCCCAATAGTCTATTACATGTTTTTGCACTCTGAGAGGTTTTAGAAGGTGCAATTTCAAGGTTGCAAGGAAATGCAAATGAGCTCATTTGCATTTCCTTGCAACCATGATGCATTGCGCTAAAAACATGATTTCTTTGTAATTTCTCCCTTTTTTTGAAATTGCACCTTCTAAAATCTCTCAGAGTGCAGAAACATGTAATTGACTATTGAGAAAACTAGATCTATACTGGTAGGTCATGCGAGTCGCTCTAACTAGGAAAGCAGACACTGATGACACCCAACTGCCTGAGCAACAGCAGCAGGGGAGAAACAAGCATGCTTTCCCAGCTCGGTGAGCTGTAGAAGTGTGCAGTTTTCTTTGCCACTTCTGCCTGCCCAACATGTTCCCCTTGACTGTCAGCTCTGTTTTTTGCAGGGGTGGGGGCAGTGATGTTATTCAGGGAGAACAGACCAGAACGGGCGTTCCGGATCCTAACGGGCTCCATGGCTGGTTCCAGGTGCCAATCCAATCAAGACAAGTGCCAATCAAAAGTGAATTCCTGTTCCTAAATCATTTGAATGACACCACTGGGTGGGGGGGGCAGGTATTTGGGTGGCACAACCATACCCACAAAACACTGGGAGAGTTGCTTGTACCTGTGCCACACCCCAGTTAGTGCTACTGTTTCCTGAGCTAGTGTACCTGTGCCAGTGGGGTATGTCTTCCATCCTGTAGTTGTGGGTGCAGGCAGGGAGACATCATCAAGGTAAGGGAACATTTGTTCCCTTACCTTGAAGATGCATTGTGGCTATATTGGTGCTGAAAAGTTGGATAGGATTGGGCCCTTATTTATTTAGCAGATCACCCAGCAAATTAGCAACCAACAAAAAACCAGTGGCCAACTTGATGACACTCACACAACTGAATAATAGTGTTAGCTCTGATACATGGAAAAGGAAGCTGATATAATAACTTATTAGTTCTATGCTGTATCATAATGACACCTTGTTAGCTCTCAGAACACAGTCTCAGAAGAGAGCTTGAGATATGCAAAATTCTGTGTGGGGTGGATAAAGTGGATAGAGGGAATCTTTTTCCCTCTCTCACACAATACCAGAAGCCTAAAGCTGAGGGTTCGGAGAGTTAGAACAAGCAACCGCCTTTTGGGCGTTAACAACTGCCTTTTGGCAGTTAAAATATCTGAAGAAAAACTCAAAACACCGCATGTTGGTGTTTATGATATTTTCCATAAATTGAAATTGTCGAATTTTCCAATTAGAAATAATGCTGTGGCTGCATCTGCTGATATACCACCACCAGCATATCTCACCTGTATCATCTAACTGGTTCACTTTTAAAGCAAAGTTCTTTTCCTGGCTAAAGGTCCCAGGGCCCTAAACACCATCTCTGATCTTGTCTTTCTGACAAGGTTTCTCCTGCCTGAGCCAAAAAAAAAAAAAAAAGCGCAGGAGTGTGGAAGATGTGCGCACCCCCAGACATCTGGAACATTATTGCAGAAATATCTATAAGAGGATCTGGCACAAGATTGCGCACTCGCTGCCAAATTCCATGTTTGTATAGCCATCTCACAGATGCATGGAACACACCCAAGCGTGATTTGCTCAGCAGTGATCCTCAAGGCTTTCTATAAAGAATGGTTAAAAGGTGATGTAGTTGTCATCGGAACTTTGAGCGCTAAATGCTGAAACTTCATTAATCAACTATGGGGTGGGGGGAGAGCAATCCGCTGGTTTCTTAAAAACATCCATCCAAGGTCCATTTGATAAGGAACAGACTATTTGCTAAGGTGGCAAAGGAGATAAACAGCAGCTTTGCACATTCAATGACAGTTCCACCAGGCTGCATTCAAACCAGTTCAACAAGACAAACCATGCACAAGATCTTCTGCAAAAATGCCCGAACGTTCCGCAGAGAATGAGAAGCTATAAAGAACCGAGCCGTTTCCTTTCTAGCCTTGAGCGGTGTCAGTCCTGGATCTTGGGCATTCAAGAACGTGGGAGCTGAAGCACGAGTCTCCGCTGTACAGAGACCAGATCATGGGTTTCACATCCCAGTGGTCAGCTGCTGTAGCTGATGGAAGCTAGATGAGAGCTAGGCAGAGCCGGTCCCAGATCTTCCACTGCCTAAGGCAGCGTGCCAAATGCTGCCCTCCTTGCCTAGAGATGTGCCAGCCTCTACTCCGTCCACAACCTGGACTGGAAATGGAGAATGAAGTGGTTGATTCAGCTGGCCTCAGGAATGGGACTTATTCCAGGCCTGCCCAATTTCCTATTTCCTATTCCTGCCTCCTGTTGGGATTTCCTATGGCCTGCCAATGGCAGGGACCAGCGTTACCCACCTCATTGCATTCTGCCACACAGGGTATGGCACAGGGTGACCAGATACAGAGGAGGACCGAGGGCCTCTACATTGCAGAGAAGAGGGAATTTTAGAAGGTGCAGAAGGATTTAAAAACTCCCTCTTCTATGCAGTGGTTCCCTATTGGATAATGGTACAATAGGAAGGCAGAGGCATTCCTGGAGAGGGGCAAAATGCTCAGTGTTGCAGGAGCCTGAGCTTTAGATTTAGTCGAGAGGGTTAATGCCTCCGTTTGCCTGAAGATAAGAGCTGAAGATCAGAAGGTCGCCAGTTCGGGACAGCCGGAAGTCTCTGTGAGCGGCAGACCTTGTAATTGCGACTGATTAACAGCTGAGCTTCGGCTGCCTTGTGTGTGGGGGAGTTGTGCCAAAGTTCAGCCGCTTCTCTGGTGGGAGCAGGGAAGCCGTTTATCAGCCAGCAAGAAGACAAATGGGTGGCCAGAAAGAAGGACTAAATCCAGAAAGATCCATCTGTATGTGTGTAGTTCTTGGAAGATAGAACATTTCTGTAAAAATTGTAAAAATCTTTGGGTTTCTGAATAAAGTCTGCCTATGTAAACTGCCTTGAGTTATAGTCATTAGAGAAATCTGGTGACCTAAGAAAGGTGGTATATAAATCCAAGTATTATTATTATTATTATTATTATTATTATTATTATTATTATTATTATTCCCCTCCTCTCCAGATCCATTTGTGGCTGGGAGAGCAAAGCCTCTTAGCCATGAATGGCTCTGAAGGTGAGGGTGAGGTGAGGGCGGTTTACACAGGCTCCCGAAGGCTCCTGCAGAATGGAGTGCTTTGCCCACTCTCCCAGGAACGCCACTGGTGGAAGGAGATCTGAACCCTCGTGTTGGCTTTCCAGCAGGGGCTTAAGACTTTTTGGGGTTTCAGACAGCTTTCTCTTAAGAACAAAAGAACATAAGAAGAGCCCTGCTGCATCAGGCCAAAGGCCCATCTAGTCCAGCTTCCTGTATCTCACAGTGGCCCACCAGGTGCCCCAGGGAGCACACAAGACAACAGGCTGCCTGCATTCTGTGGCCACCCTGTTCATCTGGCATTCTGAGGTAAATTTCGGAGGTAAAATTCTGAGGTAAATAATAACTTGTAACCCAATCTGGGCCTTAAGGACATAAGAAGCCCCACTGGATCAGGCCAAAGGGCCATCTAGTACAGATTCCTTTGTCTCACAGTGGCCCACCAGATGCCTCAGGGAGCTCAGTAGACAACACGATGCTTGCATCCTATTGCCACTCCCTAGCACCTGGCATTCTGAAGTAACCCACTATTAATGTAAGGAGGTTGCCCAACCCATCATGGCCTATAGCCCACCATGGACTTTTCCTCCAGAAATCTGTCCAGTCCCCATAAACCAACTCTTTATGGTTGGTTACTTTTTTATTGTTCTGCTCTGTAGTTTAAATTGCATTATTGTGCTTACCCTCTTTCATATTTAGTTGGTTTTTAGCTGCCTTGGGCCTCCGTTGAAAAACAGAAAGCTATAAATATTTTTAATAAATAAAATTAATAATACAAAGAGAGCTCAGAAGCCCAGCATACCCTGACAAAGGTCACAGGGCTCCTAACCAAAGCTTGGGAGGCTGCAGACTGCCCCAGCCCGCTGCAGCACGACGCGAGCTCTGCAGAAGCGAAGCTCCTGCCAAATGGCAACAGAGAGGCCAGGCGATGACATCATCAGGCAACACTGACTTGGCAGGAATAGACAGTTCCCCAGCTGTCAATCAGCTGGAGCTGAGCTTTAAAAAGAGAGAGAGGTCAAAAAGGAGAGAAAGGAAGATGAGGAGAGATGGAAGGAGGAAGAGGAGGAGGAAGGAAGGAAGACTTGGAGCAGGGGCATAGCTAAAGAGTGCAGAGGGGTGCAATTGCACCGGGCAACGTTTTAGGGGGGCAACAAGCTGAGCTTGACACTCGTGGCCAAAATTATGAACACCTTGGTATGTATCAATAATACCATCATGTTATATATCATTGCCATGAAACAAACCAGAGTGTAATATCTTTACTCAATCAAAAGTTATGGCCCCCCAAAAAATCAGAAAATGAAAATACACCTGTCATGTCATAATCACGGTTTGTTAAAATCACGGTTTTTAAGAATATTGTATATCATTCAATAAGGAATTTCATTCAGTGAAACAAATCAGAGTGTAATAGCTTCATTCTGTCAAAAGCTATGGCCAGAAAGACAAGAACATGAAAATGCAACTGTGATGTATTCAGGACTGGAGATGTTGGAGATGGTTGGAAATGCACCCGCACATGCCCTTCACTTCCTGAGTCAGAGAGTGTGGGGAACATGCCATTGGGGGGGGGGTGCTGTTGGAGCCCCCGTGCTCCCCTCACTTGGTGACATCATGACATCACAAAGTGTGATGTCATGACATCATGCAGAGTGCCTGGGGCATAGAAAAGCTCTGGTATGCCTCTGACACTATCAACTCTATGCAGATCAGCTAGATTTCCCCCACATTAATTTACTGTGCCTTGAGCTTCTCTTAATCTTATTTGCCTGAGAATGTGCATCTCGTTCCCGTCTGCTTGGGGGTCTTCTGGGAAAACAGTCAAGCAAATACGGAGCGCTGAGATTACGGACAAGCTAAGCTGGAGGCGCAAAGTGGATTCTGCACCTCTGCATTCCTCGCCCTTCCCCTCCACACACATTTCCGATTTGGCTCCCTTAAATCCTTACATACCAACATGAGCACTGCAGCCCACAAAGATCCATCTCCATCAGACTCCTGGGCTTTTATCCGTCACTTTAGAAGTGAGAAGATTCCTCAAAGATCCTGAGCAAATTGGTCCCGGGATGCAGTTTCCCAGGGTCCTACTGGCTCTCAGACTTCAGGTGCCCAGAGTTAACAGCCATTTCACAAATGACTTGAAGAAGCCAAGCAGTATTAAAAACACTAATGGGTGTGTGGT
Source organism: Lerista edwardsae (assembly GCA_029204185.1). Classification (NCBI taxonomy): domain Eukaryota; kingdom Metazoa; phylum Chordata; class Lepidosauria; order Squamata; family Scincidae; genus Lerista; species Lerista edwardsae. The sequence goes on from JAJKFI010000013.1 coordinate 15,425,675, forward strand.
TTCTTGAGAGGTTCCCCACTGCACTCCAGTTCAGAATGGCTTCACCGCTGAGATAATGCAGTTCCCTACTCTAGCGTAAGACATCCCTCAGGATCATGCAGTGCAGGTTCGTTACCCCTTAAGAAAAGTCATTCTCACCCCCTTTGTGCTATGGATGGCAGCAGGGGAGGAAACTAGAACGGCCTATGGGTTACAGTCAGGGCCAAGGCAAATCCACACTGGTTGGCTGGCTGAAATGTGCCTTCTTTTCTCTCCACACCCTGCAACAGACCAGAATCTGAGAGATACATAAGTAGAATAGTTGTCTAGGAAGATCTACTTCCAGATCTTCCAGATCGGGCAGCCCAATCCTTCGCTGCCTGGGCCTCGCGAGCACAGTGGCAGCCAAGGGCTACCGGCGCATCCAGCAGCAGCCAGGGAGCTGCTGGAGGCACCTTAGGAGAAAGGGACGTTTGTCCCCAGTGATGGGATCAGCTTACGACTCGGGGGAACGCTGGGCGGGCAGCAGGAAGGCTGGGCGGGACTTCCGGGTGATTGACAGCCCGTCCGTCTGGGTCCGCTGCCTGCCTGCCCGCCGCATGAGCTGCCCTGGCCTCGGAGGGGGTGCCCGCTTGCCGGGGGGACGGGTGGGGGCCCCCAGGTGCCAGGGCGCGCAGTGGCGGGGCACGCCACCCGGGGGCAGCCCGTGCGGCGGGCGGGCAGGCGGTGGACCCGGATGAACGGGCTGTCAATCACCCGGAAGTCCCGCCCAGCCTTCCTGCTGCCCGCCCAGCGTTTCCCTGAATCGTTAGTGATCCCATCACTGTTTGTCCCCTTCCCCCAGGTAAGCTGCTGTGCTGGGGAGTGGTGATGTCGCCCCACCCCAGGTGCGCTGTGGGCCGAGAACGGCTCTGGATACAAATTCTTCAAATCAAATAAATAAATGGTTTAAACTCCTTTGTTTTCCCCGTCCCTCCACCTTCAGCTTCACACCCTGCCCAGGGGCTCCATCGCAGCTCTGTTGCCCAGTACATGGCTGGGTTTACGAAATCTGCATCTCCCCAGCACCACCACCACCACTCTCCTGCAAGGGTTGTCAAGGAAACATTCCTGGAGGCACCACACTCTGTCCTTCCACCCTCTGCGTCTCTCCCCAGCTCTCAGAGGTCAAAAGAGTAATTGCGCAGGGGAGAGTCCTTGGCCACAGTGCAGTCTGTCTCCGCAATATGTTTGGTCAGCTACACTGCCGTTTAATGCAACAAATGCCGTTCGCTACTAAGAGCGCAGTCCAATACTGCGTTGGAATGGTGAGGCCGAAAGGCTTGCGCCGTATTCAGAGCAGTCTATGCGGGGCTGGAGCTGGAGCCTCCCCACATGTTCATGCCCTTACTGTAGGGGAGGTGCTAGCCTACCCTATGCGCTCCTTGGATCTGTGCCTGCTGAACTGGTGCAGATCCAAGGAGCCCGCATGGCCTTATGGCCAAATCCCGAGCCCACTCCTCTCCTGGGTCGGCAAACCTGCACACAGCCCCCCACCCCACACAGCCTGCCCAGAACAATCCTCCCCCAAGCACTCCCTCCCTTGACCCAACATGGTGCCTCCCCTGTGCCAGCCGGCTTTGGACAGTGCAAGGGAGGGGCAGCGTGGGCACAACTGACCCGGCGCTGCCTACAGCGCCATTCCCGTTGCCTTCACACCAACGCAGGGGTGCCGCTCAGCCAGGGACAAACGGAGGCCCGAGCGCTCCCATGGCAGGCGACAAAACCACACCCCCAGGACGTTGCCCTGCCCCGTGCATCACCCCGCCACGCCTTCCTGCGCCCGGAATAGCTCCATTTTGGAGTGAAACGTAGGTTAGGGAGGGCGGGCGGACCGAAGTGCGCATGGGTTAGTCCGTGGACTCCGTGCAATGGCGTCCCATCGCCCCTCCGCTGCCCGGCGCCCATGGCTCGTGCCTCCCCGGGCTACAGGGTAAATACGCCTCTGCGCTCAGCACCCCCGCATCGGTGCTAATGCCATCGCACCAACGCTATGACAGAGCGTCAGTGCAATGGGTGCCATAGGATGGCGCTGCCCGTTTGGTCCGTCGTCTTCTCAGGGAATTGATGCCTGCACACCTCCGGGCTGCTCCCATTCAAAAGCCCAAACCGAGAAACCAAACGAGAGGCAACTGCGGGATGCCCACTTCTGGGAAGGGCTCCTCCGAGCAACGATGTTCCCATTTCCAGCGATGGACAGAACCCAATGCGGTCATGACTGTTTAAAGGGCTGTGTCAATGGGCCCACCCTGAGAGAGAGGGGGGAGAGGGAGAGACCTTTTGCGCGCACAAGATGGCTGTGGGAATGACCCAGACAGTGACTACTTTCACATTTAGGGCGCAATCCGCAGAGCACCGGGGGGGGAGAGAGGCTTGTGTCAGACCTGCACATGCAGCCCTGGTGCGAGGGCACCATCCGGGACCCCCACGCCGGTGATGCATCTGCAGGGCTGACGCTGGCAGCAGCATCTGCCCTGCAGCAGGACGCTGGCAGAGGCTGGTTCTGTGCCACTCCTGCGCCAACCGAGTTCAGCTGGCACAGGAGCAATTCCAGGTGGCGCGAGGGAGGGCAGGACAGCATTTCTGGGTGGGGGTGGGCAGGCTGGGAGGTGGGTCAGCCCAGGGGGTGGGTGGAGGTGGGATGTGACTAATAGGCTGCAGGCTCCTGTCCACAGGTCACAAGGCGGAAGCAAATTGCCCCACCTGATTGCTCACGTTCTGCTGTTGGTTCTTAAGGAGATTCTGGAGCTCTCTGTTCATCTGGGAGGGTTTTTGTGCCGTGAGTGGTGGCAGTAAAGCCTCTCTTTCCCCAGGCCACATTCGCAATGAAGCAGGGAGTTGGATGCTGTCACTCACCATTAGGAACTGCATTTGTTGGGGCCTCTGTCTTTCCTTTTAGCTTGCCCCTCCAGTAAGACTCTCCTGTGGATCGGTTGAAACTGGCCTTAATCATTGCCCGATCAAACTGGCCCAAAGGAAAAGCCCACAAATTTCTAGTCGTTTGCCAAATGAACAGGTGTGAAAAGGGGATTTTGATCCTGTCGTCAACCTATAAACTTGCTGGCAGCCCCTGCCAATCGCTTTCACTTGAACTAGCAGCGGCCCTTGCTGGTGGTAGGGCACAATCCTAACCTGGAGTTCGGCCGGCACAAATCACTTGTGCCTGCACAGGAGTGTTTCAGACACGCTGTAGAGCATGTTTGCATCACTCTCGGGGTCAGGGAGGCCGGCGCATGGACGTGCACTGACCTTCCCAACCCTGAGAGTGGTCCAAACGCACTTTATGGCGCATTTGAAACATTCCTGGGCCTGCCCAAGTGACTTGTGCCGGCCTAACTCCAGGCTAGGATTGCGCCCTTAGGTAGAGCTGGAATGGCTAATCCCCCTAATTAGGTCAAGAATGGATCACTAGATTTAAAAATAAAAAAGGGCAATTTCTCAATAAATCATTGCCCCATTAAGCAAGGGGAGAGGAAGGGGGGGTGTCAGTTGATGCGATGTCACTGTTTTCCTACACTCTGCATACAAAGCAGGAATAGGGGCTGGATTCTGGTTTGCTTCCTCTTAAGCAGCTGGGCAGGGGCGACCCTTTCCGTCCTTGCAGCTCAGCGGCGAGGCCATTTTAATTTCCTCTCGCTCCCACAGCAGCCCCAGAACCGCTTGGATGTTCAGAAACAGACGGAGTTTAATGAAAATTGTAATTAGAACCCTGCAGTGCTCTTGTCTCTACGCTGGATGGTAAATTTACATTACAAATCAAGCGGGTTGCAGACCAACCACAGAAATTCATTAGAGACTGGCTCAGCAAAGTGGGGAGGGGGAATCCAATAAGAGATGGCCAGCCTTCTGATATCATAATAAGCATTTCTGCCCTTTTCACTTTCAGTTAAGAGGGGTTTTTCCCCTCCACATAGGATGCCTGCAAGGCCTTTTGCATTTCTTATATCTGAAGGCAAAAGCAGCCTTGGGCTGCAACACAAGCTAGAGAAGAGGTTGTTTTCTCCATCCAGACTTGGGTGAGGTGGGCTGTGCCCAGTGGTGTCATCTAAATGATTTAAGAACAGGTACTCACTCTTGATTGGCACGTGTTGGGACCCGCCCACCGGAAGTGAAGTCATAAGCAGTGGTGTCATCTAAATGATTTAATAACAAGTACTCACTTTTGATTGGCACGTGTCGGGACCCGCCCACCGGAAGTGAAGTCATAAGCCGGAAGTGATGTCGTGGCAGGAAGGGACATGAAAAAAGCCCTTTTTGAGGCCTCAGACAATTTTAAACTGACCCAACAGTTGCAACAGTATTCCACAGCACCCCCAGAACATGTTAAGGAGGCCTGGCATCATGTTAAAGTGACCCAACAATCCCAAAACCCCAGAGCAGCTCATTTTTCACTGGCAAGGCAAGGCAAGACTCCGCTTGCTGCCTGCCTGCCTGCCTGGCTCTGAGAACATGCAGGCAACTCAAACATGCAGGAAATTCAAATGTTGCAGGGGGCGGAGTTGACGAGTGGGCGGGCAAATGGGCGGGGCCAGCCATAATCCTAGAAACCGGTACTCACGTACCCCCGCGTACCCCCTGCATGACATCACTGATCATAAGCCAGAAGTGATGTCATGGCAGGAAGTGACATGAAAAAAGCCCTTTTTGAGGCCTCAGACCAAGGAGGTTTAATAACAAGGAGGCGGCATGACGTCATTTTCTTGGAGCCACATCGGGGCACCTGCGGCCATATTTGTTCACTCAGTCAGATCATTGCCGCCAAGGAGGATTGCCGCGAATTCACGAATGAAAATCTCCCTGCACGTGTGTAAAAGTTAATATTAACCTCTTTAATCATGCCTGCGTGCTCTGCGTACGGGTGTGCGAATCGCTGTCAGAAAAATGGGATTACTTTGCACAGGTAATTAAAATCATTGTGATTCATTGCTACTAAAAAATATTACTTCCTAAAGTATGCAACCCTCTTTAAATTACCATATTTTAGGAAAGAAAATCCAGGACACTTGCATATTTTACAAATGAAAATCCAGAACATTTCATAAAAACTTAGTTTCCATGTTGAAATTATCCCTGCATCACAAACTGAAGTTGGTATGAAGAAATAAAAGGAACTCAATCCACACACAACCTTCAGCAGTGATTTTTTGGATACAAATGTTTGGTTTGCACGCCACATTCGGTTGCTCATCTGAATACATTACATTACCGATAGCGGAACTATCTGCTTGTGTTTGCAGCCGCAGTACCATTTTCTGCACCCCAAGCCATGGGGAGTTGCCGGCACTGCTCAGAATGGCTCTGATGGCAAGTGAGAGGGGCAAGTGAGAGAGCGAGTTAATCCGCTGCTGCTGGGCTTTCCGATCGCAAGGTTGGGAGTTCAAGACTGCGCAATGGAGTGAGCTCCCATTGCTTGTCCCAGCTCCTGCCAACCTAGCTGTTCGAAAGCACCTAAATGCAAGGAGATAAATAGGGACCACTTCGGTGGGAAGGGAACAAGCAACATACACTGAAAGGCTGCAATCCTATCCACAGGAAGCCTCATTGACTAAGAGCGCAATCCTAACCTGAAGTTAGGCTCGCACAGTTAGGCCACCAACGTTTGGCTGGTGCACTGTAGAGTTTGTTTGGACCACTCTCGGAGTCAGAGAGGCCAGCACACAGACGTAGTCCAAACAAGCATTACGGTGACCTTTGTGCCGGCCAAACTTTGCTGGCCTAACTGGGCCTGCCTAATTCCAGGTTAGGATTGTGGGAAATGGGATTTATAATATCTGAGTAGACATGCACAGGATTGGGCTTTGGTGGGTTTTTTGTGCTCACTTGGGCTGTCGCCAGAATTTACTTCTTTATTCTTAGCCCTCCTTGCTACGGAAGTTAGCTAGACATTTTTGTGGCAAAAATGTTGCCCTGAAGGCCAAATGAAGGTGCTAACTATCTCAAGGGAAAAAAAGCAAAACTTCATTCTAACTGGGATATTTAGGACATCCTGTCTTACAGTTAGTCTTAGTTAGTCTTACAATGCAGTCCTAGGAATGTCTACTCAGAAGTAAGTTCCATTGCATTCAACAGGGCTTACTCCCTGGAAATTGTGTATGACCGTGGTTCCCAAACTGTGGATTGTGACCCACCAGTGGCTTGCGAGCCAATTTCAGGAACAGCCATCTTGAAAATATGGGAAGATGGGATGCTGGAAAGGGGGAGGGTTGCATGGTTGTTTTGCTTGTGTCAAGGTCGAAAATTGGCTTTTTTTTCTTTTCTGATTCACTTTGCTATTGGAAAATGGCTGAGAGATAACCCAACTTATTTCTGCATTCTCAAGAAAGCAGCAAGCTCTGGCATCACAATGATGACACTTCTAGCCTTGACATCACTTCCGGTGGGTCCTGGACAGATTGCCATTCTAAAAAGTGGGTCCCGGTACTAAAAGGTTTGAGAACCACTGGTGTATAGGATTGCAGCCTCAGTCATGTTATTGTGTTCCTAAGAAGAAAAAATATGTAGATCAAACTGGGGAGCATAGAAGGAAAAAAATAATAAAATCTTGGCCTTTTTGTGCACATTTTGTAACTTTTGCAACAAAGGGTGTTGGTTTCCCTTTGCAGGATCCCAGGTTGAAAGGAAGAAAGCAGCTATTCTGCTTTTCTATGTACACATGTTGTTTTATTTCAAACGGGCCCCGTTTCTGGTTGGGCTGGAAGATGAGGACAACAACACTTCAGTGACGAGCAAAATTGTGTTTATTTTCTCAAGGCTTGAAAAAAGGGAAAGTGACTTTAGGCTCAAAGCCATGGGAAACTAATTTCCCTTTGGTTTCGGAGGCCACAAGAGAATTCACTCTTCTGATCTTTCTCCTCCGACCCTTTGGCAAAAAAAAAGCGCTGGCTCACAATTTGATGATGTGTTCCCAGCCTCGGCGGCAGCCACTTACTTATCTCACCTGTATCTCTCTCTCTCTCACACACACACACACACACACACACACACACACACACACACACAGA
>JAJKFI010000013.1:15432793-15465018 GCA_029204185.1 Lerista edwardsae
CGGGAGGAACGGGTGAGCGGCAGCCTGCCCGTTGCGTACCGCTCCGTTTCGCCATCTTCCCATGGGGGCGGGGAAGATGGCAAAACGGAGCGGTACGCAACGGGCGGGCTGCCGCTCACCCGTTCCTCCCGCCCAGCGCTCCGGCTGCATGACGCCGCAGCACACACCTACCTCTATACACAGCAATGCTTGAATTCTCAGTTATTTATTAAAATATAGATTTCCTTTCTACTCCATTAAAGGGACCACTGAGACAATGTACAACTTCCATAAGAGAAGGCCAATGCAGCGAAAATAGCGAGCAACAACCCATTTTAAAAATGCAGTGGACAAACTAGCCAAAAACCTAACATAGGAAAAGGCTAAGCAGAATAATAAAGTGCCCACTGCCTGCTTTAGAGTGGTCACCGTGCACAGGGCCTCGGAGGAAAGGGAGTTCTGCAGTCAGGGGGCTGCCACCAAGAAGGTCCTGCCATGCATTCCCACCAACTACATCTCTTTGGGCAGTGGGGTGCAGAGCAGGGCAGGGCCCCTGGACTCAGGGCTGGCGGTAAGCTCACTGGACCAATTAGGACCCGTGCCTAAGGGAGCCCCGCGCCAGGGTAAAAATAAAAAAATATGTTTTTACTCACAGCCCAATCCTAAGTAAGGCCAACATAACAGGGCTGTATCCTAAAGCCCATTGGGAGGCGGCAGCAGTGAAGTTCAGGCCAAGGGGAGGTTTTCCCTTTACACCCATGTAAGTCCCAGGCATCCCAATGGGGCTGCTCGGATCTGCGCCTGCTGTTTTGCAGGCACAGGTGCACGTGCACAGGAGCGGCCTGAATCGGGGCCGCCGAGGCTGGGGATGGGGTTTAGGATTTGGCACTATGGCCGTCCTGCATCACAACCCCTGTCTCCGCCCACTGCGCTGCCCAGGTATGCCCCCGGCACGCCTTTGGAACGCCCTCAGTGAGGCCCAGCGCCGACCGTGCACTGACCGTGTGCTGACCGCGCACCACCGATGCTCAACCAGCACAAGGCCGGCGCTGCTGGTGGTCACGGCAGCGCCCGAGTGTTGGAACTGCTGCTTGCGCCAGTCCAGCGCCGTACCACCGACACTGATGCGCTTGACGGCACGTTTGCAACAGTGTTCGGCTGGCAGAAGAGCATAGTGCTGGCGCTACAGGGTTATAGGATTGCGCTCTGAACCACTTCTGAATGTGGGGGGTGACGAAGAGGCACTGGTTATATGGAAGTGCTTCCATGGCAACATTTCCCTGCATGTGAAAAGTGTAAACATGTGGGAGAAGTGTGGAGAAGAGTGGTATAGTTACAGTAAAACTGTGGAAGGCGTCAGGACTCGTTTCCACTGGTTCGGCCGGGGGAAGAGCGTAGCACTGGCGCAATGGGGGTATAGAAAAGCTGCACCTGCACAAATTCTCTCTTCTATGCAATGGTTAGAGGGACTCTGTCCCAGTTTGCATCTGGTAACCCCAGGAAAGGCCGGCCTACAGAGAGCCGCACAGGGTCTCGGGGAGGGTGGAGGGAGGGCAGAACGGGGCGGGAGGAGGGGAGGGGAGAACGTGCCTGTTGGGCAGACCAGCTCAGGGAGGGGGTGGAGCCAGGATCCGGTACTTAAGCTGGACCCTAACCCCCATCTCTGGCCTGGGCAGCTCTACCCAGGCCACTTGTATTTGCGGCAGTGATTTTGCTGGTGCAGATCCACATAGCCCCATAGGGGTGGCTGGGGCTTTACGTAGGGTTGCACCACAGCCACGTCCTAGCCAGGGCTGGATATGTTGCAGGCCAGCCGGCTCTAAGACTCTACAGACCTTGGCTATGACGTTGGGGCCCCGCAAGAAACGTCTCCGATTGGGCCCAGCAGCTCCTAAGGGTGGCCCTGAGAGGACTAATGGTTTTGCATGCAGGTTCACGAGGGGGCAGGCGCTCCTTCAGGGTCCCTGGTCCCAATCCACGCAAGGTTTTATAGGCCATATCCAGCCTGAAGAATTGTACCTGGAACCTGCCAGAGCAGATCACAGAAGCAGGCAGAAGGCGTTCCAACCACCATCGTAGCTAGCAAGCACCTCTGTTACTGCATTCTGTATGAGATGACGTTTCCAGAGAAGAGCAGCTCCAAGTAGTATTCATTATTGGGGGGGGGGTAGTGGGCGCCAGTCCCCTGACTCCCCTGAATTTTGGTCAAAACCTATAAGAAAAGCCTTGCTGGATCAGGCCAGGGAACTGCTCAGGCCACGAGTGTCACCATATAGTAGTGTGTTTGGACCACTCTCAGAGCCAGGGAGGATGGCGCATGTCTGTATACCGGCCTCTCTGCCTCCAAAAGTGGTCCAAACATTCTTTACGGTGTCCCTCGTGCCAGCCACACTGTGCCAGCCTAACTCGAGGATAGGATTGTGCCCTGAATGTGTCCCTATTTTCCAGGAGCAGCCCCCTCCTTTCTGGGACCGGTCCCTGTCTTTCCCTTTCAAAGATTCTTTCTTGATACTTTTTTTTAGTGTGAATTACTAATTAATATTATTACTCTTTTATTAGCAAGGCCCATCCTTGGTGGAAAAAATAGCCTAAAAATATTACTAATAATGAATTAGTGTGAGTTCCAATGCTATATTTTTGACCCTCTACTCCGGGGAAACCTCCCTGCAAGTTAAGTAGAAAAGAGCACTGCAGGGAGTGGATGGAACTTGAAACTTTCTTCGTGATGCAAGGTTTTCTTTTTCCATGAGGGAGCATTCCAAACTACGTCACACACACACCCCACACACAGGGCACCATCCTAGCCAACTTTCCAGCACTGACATAGCTGTGCCAATGGGGCACAGCTGCATCCTGCCGTGGAGTAATAGTCACGGAGGCCTCCTCAAGGTAAGGGAGTGTTTGTTCCTTTACCTAGGAGCAGCGGCGTCATCCTCAAATTAAGTTCTGGAATGCTAGGCGGGACTTACAGCTTGATTGACAGGCTGTCTGTGACGTGTCGCTGCCTGCCCGCCCGCTGTGCGGGCTCCCTCCGATTGGTGCGCCCCTCCGCTGCTTGCCCAGGCACCCGGCGCGCCCCCCAGGCAAGCGGGCACCCCCTCCTAAGCCAGGGGTCCCCGCGCAGCGGGCGGGCAGGAAGCAACACGTCACGGACGGGCAGCCAATCAGGCGGTAAGTCCCGCCTAGCGTTCCGGAGAACATCGTTTGAGGATGACACCACTGCCTAGGAGCTACACTGCCCTTACGCCAGTGCAGGAAAATGGGTTAGGATTGCACCTACACACACTTTCAGTCTGAAATGCGGGTGTCGGTAATACCACCCCAGGACCCGACCACCTCATTAGCCTGCACCAGACTTAAATTCTTCCCTTCTGGAGTGGTTTTGCTGCATCATGACAGGGATTAGTGTATAAATGTCGTCAGCCTTTCAGAGACGCTGAAAGAAACAGTGTTAGGCAGTATCAGGGCTAATACTTATGCGGCATTGCTTAAGTACTGCTCATTCAATGAAGAGCCTCGTTCATCTCCCGTGTCATCCTGTGCAATTTGTTTTGCTTTCCCATGGACTCTCAACAGCATCCTCCGCTCCTGAGTCCATTATTATGTACGCTTTTCTGGCCTCCAACCAATAAACACTCCAATTAGGTTTCTGCACACAACGCTCCCTGGTGCGTGTCCCTGGCATTTGTGTTCCCTTCTTCGCATCTCTGGTGCCCCCACTAACTAACTACCCCTCCCCATCAGCTCCCCATGTTTTATTCATCAGAGGATCGACTTCCTTACAAGAGGGCAGGGGGCCAACAGCACCTTATTGTTGGAGCCTTGCAAAACAGGCTAAAAAGGGTCTCATTTTAAGCCTGGCTCTATCTCCCAGAAACTGGTTTCGGTTCCAGGTCTTGGCCCTGGAACATCTGAAGTTATAATAAGGAAATTAATGCCTCTGGGCACAGAGTGAGTGCTTTTGCCTTCCATTGTTTCAGAGCTACAATCAGCCTTCGTTGATGGCCACTTTTCTTTTTAAGGAAGGAAAGCCTTGTGTGGCAGACAGCAAGTTTCCAAGCTGGCTGAATGCCAGAACCTCTCGTTTTTGGCACATTTAGTGCCGCACTGAAAGTGCCACATAAGAAAGTGCCAGAAGGTGATTGTGAGGAATTGCGTTCTGCATCTGGAGAACTGAGGATGAGCTCAAGTGACACACCAGTCACCAGCACAGACGAAACAGAACAAAACAAGACTTGTGCGCATGGTGGATTCATGTGAGCAGGATAGAGGTGGGAGAGACAAACCTGCACAAAAAGTGAACTTGGGAGCAACTTCATACTGAGAGTGCAATCCTAAACTGGAGTTAGGCTGGCATAGTTAGGCCCAGCGGTGTTATGCTGCCGGAACGCTGGGCGGGACATCCGGGTGATCGACAGCCCGCCCATTGCGTTCTGCAGCATTATGCCGTTTGCGTAACGTACGCAAGCGGCGTAATTGGTTACACAAACGGCGGAACGCTCCGGAACGCGATGGGCAGGCTGTCAATCACCCGGATGTCCTGCCCAGCGTTCCGGCAGCATAACACCGCTGGTTAGGCCAGCAAAGTTTGGCCAGCACAAGGGCCACTGTAAAGCACATTTGGACCACTCTCGGAGTCAGGGAAGATGGTGCATGTCTGTGTGCTGGCTTCTCTGACCCCGAGACTGGTCCAAACATACTTTACAGTGTCCCTTTTGCTGGCCAAACGTTGCTGGCCTAACTCCAGGTTAGGACTGCACCCTCAGTGATGCTCTGGGCCTCACCTGCACAGAGCCTCAAAACATAACCCTGTTCAGCTCCATCCCCTCTTCCTTTTCCAATCGAGGGAGTGGGGGTGGGGCAGAGGTTGGCACTTCCCCAGGCAAGGAGAGGCATATTGAGGCATAGTGCCTCAGGCACAAGGAGCCTGCAAGGATTTGTTCCCAGCAATTGCAAACAACCCTTTCCACACACCTTCATATACAATTTGATCGTCATATTAAAAACAAAAGAACTTGTGGGATTGTCACCAGTGGCCAGCAAATAGTCATGTGAATAAGCTCTAACTCAAGAAATTGATGAGCCCCGTCTTTAAAGAACAATCAAACCACAACTCAAGCCAGACAATTCATTCTAGTATTTTCTCCCTCCAATTACCAGATTGCAAATGTATATTTAGCAACGCAGCCGACCTCCAGGCTTGTGCCCTTGACGGTCATCTAGGAAGGGAAACAAAGGGGCCATTATTCATCTGCTGGGAGGCTCACAATCGCTTTCTTGTCCCAGGCGCTTGCTGAAGGCCAGATTCTCTTACCAGGCCCTCCTCTCTCTCTGGCTGCCAGCCCTGCGATTCACAGCCAAGTGTGATTGAAGTGGAGCTCTGAACTCCTTCCACGTTCTCCTTTTGGCCGAGCTCCAACGGCTGCCCTGCACACACCTGCAGCTGTCCAGTGTGTCATTGGCTGCCTTCCGGACAAGGGTCATAGTTCAGTGGTGGGTCACATGCTTTGGGAGGAAAAGATCCTGGATTCAATCTCCAGTGAAACCATCCAGTGATGTCATCTGGTAATGAAGAACAGGAAAGCTGGGCGGGACTTATGCATGATTGGCTGCCCGTCCATTCCGTTCCGTTCCGCGGCTGCCCTGGCCTCGGGGGGGGGGGGGCCGCAGCCCGGGGGGGGGGGGGGTGGGGGCGCGCCGGGTGCCTGGGGGAGCAGCGGTGGGGCGCGCCAACCGGGGGCAGCCCCCCCAAGGCCAGGGCAGCCGCAGAACGGAACGGACGGGCTGCCAATCACGCGTAAGTCCTGCCCAGCGTTCCCGTTCTTCATTACCAGATGACATCACTGAAACCATCCTAGGGCTAGGAAACCAGGGCTAGGAAAGATTCTTGGCTTAGAGCAGGGGTCTCCAGACTTTTCAGCAGGTGCGGAGGGAGGGTATGGCAGCATAGGGCACTAGCCCTGGGGCGCCATAAGGCGGGGGGCGCCGTTGGCATGCCCCCCGCGCCTCCCTGCCGCGCTCCGAGCCACCCAGAGCACAGAGAGCTCGTGCCAGAGCGTCCTGCGCAGAAAGGGCACTGGCCAACTTGGAGCCGCTCTGGCGTGAGCTCTCTGTGCTCTGGGGGACTCCCAGAGCACAGAGAGCTCGCGGCAGAGCTGCTCCGAGTTGGCGCGCACCCTTTCTGCGCAGGCGCTCTGCCGCGAGCTCTCTGTGCTCTGGGGGAGTCCCCGGCAGAGAGAGCATCCATGCATCTCCCCCGGCTTCAATAGAAGCCGAGGGACATGCATGGATGCCCCACCTCTGTCGCTGACGTCATGACGCAAGGCGTCATGATGTCACAGCGTGGGCGCAACGCGTGCCTTGCCCTGGGCGCGGGCAAGGCACGCTACGCCCTTGCTTTTCAATACAAGGACCACATCATATATTTTACAGATTTTCACAGGTCAAAAAAAAAAATCAGTGTTATACATGAATGAATGAAGTTTAGGGCGCAATCCTACACTGCATTGGAACAGGCCGGCCGGCAAGCCTGTGTTGTATCCAGCACAGTGTCAAGGAAGACTGGCGCCTCCCTCGTGCCAGCCTCCCCTATGGGTTCATCGGATCGGCACCTGTGAAATTACAGGCACAGTTCCCAGGAGACTGAACGGCCAAATCCTGGGCCCGCTCCCCTCCCCGTGCTGGCCTGCCCACCCACCCCCAGGAACGCCCATCCCTCGCCCACAAGGGACACCGTAAAGTATGTTTGGACCACTCTCTGAGTCAGAGAGGCCTGCACACAGACGCGCACCATCCTCCCTGACTCCGAGAGTGGTCCAAATGTGCTTTGCCTTGTGCTGGCCAAATTTTGCTGGCCTAATTGTGCTGGCCTAACTCCAGGTGAGGACTGTGCCCTAAACAAGCTTGGCCAACCCTGTTCTATATGGCGGCTCTACCAGGAGGACTACAGGGAGAACGCAAGCATCCTTTCCTTGACAGCATCTTGTGAATGGCAGAAGTGGACCAGTACTGCTCTTGTGAGCTTAGCTGCCTCGGGGGTGGGGGTGTCTCCCAAGGCTCTGGATTTCCAGCTCATTGATCTATTGAGACAATGGTACTCCATTCCCAAGGGAAACCATTATTAAAAAGGAGTGTAAACCAAGACAGACTTGCTGCTTAAGCAGAGGCTATCTAGACCCACTGAAGCTCCAGCAGTTAATGGGACTGACCATATGTTGCATTGCACCAGCTGAGGCCTTTGGGGCTGCTCATAATCATTACTTATTTAGATTCATAAAAGTGGTATTATGGCACCTTGGAGATTAACTGGTTTATTGTACCAAAAGTCTCATAAGCAACAGCCGACATCACATCAGCTGTCGGAACCCATTTAGCTAATTTTCTGGTTTCTGTTCTTTTTTCACAACTGTCCCTATGTTTATCTTTGAGAATTTTTAAAATGGGTGTTATTGGTGTGAATTACTAGGGTGGCGGCTGTTTCAGCCCACTCTCTCCTGGGTCTCTCCTGGGTTCAGTAAGTTCACTCCAGGGATGGGGACTCGAGTTGTGAGAATTGGACTTAAGTCACAAAAATCCAATTTTAGCTATTCATGTTGGGCTTGAGTCATGGATGTCACTGACTCGGTCATGACTCGAAGCTCATGGCAGTGACTTGGAAAAAAGCCATGACTTGAATTTGACTTGAGTCCTGAGTCTCTTTAGTGTTTATGTGCTTGCTTACTTTTCTTCTCCATCGCTTCCACGTTGCCCCTCATGGGCAATCCGGAAGACCCCATGGGCAATCCAGAAGCCAACTTTCAGACTGACAGCAGCAGCAGACGTAGTAAGGGTAGGTGGTTCCAGGAGGCAGGTTGAGGGGGGGGGCTTGAGGCGAGGAGGAAGGCTTTTTTTCTTGAAATGCCTCAGGACTCAAGTCAAAATGATTTGCATTTTTTCCAGGAGTTGAGTTGCAACAGCGCATGCTGGTGACTCTCAACTTGAATTGCAAAATGTGTCTTCAGCCCATCTCTGGTTCAATCTGAGTGGGGAGGGGGCAGATGGATCTTGATTCTGTGTGCATGTGAATGAATGCACATGGACACTAACAGCCCAATCCCAAGCTGCCCAGTCCCCATACCAGAAGCAGTGCCAAAATGGCCACTGCTGCATCCAATGGGAACCAAGACAGCCATTGGAGGCTCCTCAAGGGAAGGGGACGAATGTTTGGACCAAAGGGCGAAGTCTGCACTGGCTAGTTTGACAGCACAGTCTGCGCAGCCCATCAGGAGCATAGGATATGGTGGTGGTGGCCACCACTGATCCCACCCCTTGCCTGGGCCCTCTCTGCCCCTCCCCTCACCCAATTCCATCCTTCCCATGCCTTCCTCCCTCCCCAAAAGGGCACACCGCTGGCAGCAGTTAAATACACCATGGGGCAGCTCCACATCATATCCTCCTGGCATTGGGGTAGAAGAACCCCTACTGGCACATGCCCAATGCAGGAGGTATGCGCATAGAACTGCCTTAAGGCACTTTTGTGACACCAGCACTGGCAGTATGAGGATACCGGCCGCATGAGACCCCTTAGGTTTGGGCCCTAAGGCAGCATGCAGTCCACCACCGACACTCACTTTGCACTGCTTAATGTATGACATGATATGGGATGTTTCTATTTGTAGTGCATGTTTTCAATCCAAAGAACAAAAGCCCTCTTGGCTTCTAAATCTGCGCAGGCAATCGTAGGGTCAAGGAATATTGGGCGAGACAAAGCCTGACGACATGGACGCTGGATTTCTGCTCTCTCAGAAACGGAGTCTAATCCTCCTTAAATCGTGACTTTCCGGGATTGGAAAGTCCTTGAATTCTAGAAGAAGAATTTCAAGGCATGTTTGGACTCATGGAAGTTGGTGGTGGCGGCAGGGTGAGATGTGGGGGCAGGGAAGGCTAGCCCATGACCCAGCCCCCTAGCCCCCTAGTCACATGATCCTGCTCTCCAATCCTTGTCTGACTCATTGAGGGCAGTGGGAAGCCACCTCTTTCTCCAGTACCAAGACTAGCAGCAGTCACAGTGAGTGGCAGCACTGGAGAAACAAAGATGCAGGGCACTGTGGCGATCCAGTTTGGATCTCTCCCACAAGAGCAATCAGGAGAGGATCACTCTGCCTTCGTTTTGAACTCTGCTCCCAGCACGCTCGACCCACCCTGCTTTTTTCAGGATGTGGCCAAGCAGGAAGGTGGAGAAGAGAAGGAGGAGGGGAACAAGAGGGGTGGGGGCAGTGGTGTCATTCAAACGGTTTAGGAATAGGAACTCACTTTTGAGTTCAAATTCAAATGTTGAAAAAAAAAAACAAAAAAACCCGGAAGCAGCCACGGAGCCCGTTAGGATCCGGAACGCTCGTTCTGATCCGTTCCCCCTGAATGACATCACTGGGTGGGGGTACTCTGCCCCCACCCTCTTTGCCCACCTGACCACGTCCTTGAACACATGGGTGGCAAAGAAAAATGGCAGCTGTGGGGCAAGAATCAGGCGGCAGTGGAGGGGGAACCCAAAATTAGGGGAACACCCACAGGTGCCACTTAAATGAGGTGGTGGGGTGAATGCTGGCAGGGGCGGCAGATCTTTGCCACTCAGTTTGCAGACCCACTTGGGGGGGCCCTGCTGCCAGCTGTCAGACACTGTCACATTTCCAGTACAGTATGATCGTGCGACAATGATCGAGCACTTGGAGAAGATGGAATGTCGCTGCATGTCAGCTAGTAAATACCAAGTCAACTATGGCCTGCTGTCAAATGCTATTGGCAAAAAGACTGTGGGCAGGCCAACCCCTGTCTTATTCATTTTATTGATTGGTTTTAAGATTTATAAATGCACTTCTCCTTCCCAAAGCGAATGGCACACAGCAAAACGATATCCCTGAAACAATTGCAGCATAGTGCCATCATGTATCAAAATAATAAAAAGGGAAACCACATAAAAGAAGGAAGGTAAAAGCAAAATTTGACCACATTCCAGTAAAAGCCTCAACCAGAAATCCCTGTCTTGGAGGGAAAAAAGAGCAACTTTTTAAAACATCTGCTAAACTTTTTTTTTTAACATCTGCTAAATGGTTATAAAGTCAAGTCCCCACAATGTTATATTCAGCATAATTGCAATCATCTCCTCATAACAATCATTTCTGAACCTGCTCTTTGCCATCTTTAAGGCAAGTCTCAGTGAACTACTGTTTGTTCAAAGATCATACATAAATATTTGTATTAATAATATATAAGAGTTTGTAAAGGCAATTTCATCACTTTCCAGTTGCAGTATTCCGTGGCAATTTGCATGCATGGATGAGCCCTTTCATGTTCTCAGCCTCTCTATTCCCTGATTTCCCCCTAAGAACATAAGACAAGCCCCACTAGATCAGGCCAAAGTCCAGTCCAGCTTCTTGCATCTCACAGCGGCCCACCAAATGCCTCAGGGAATTAAATACACAAGACATCTAGATATGTGCATCTTGTTGCCACTCCCCTCCATCCAGCACTCCAAGGAAGCCTACCTCTAAAGTAAGGAAGTTGCACTAACCATCATGGCCTGTATCCTGCAATGGACTTTTCCTCCAGTCCCCTTTCAAAGGCATCTAGGCCAGATGCCATCACCACCTCCTGTGGCAAGGAGTTCCACAGATTACGTAAAAGGTAAAGGTTTCCCCACGACCGAATGGTCTAGTCGTGACTGACTGTAGGGGGCGGTGCTCATCTCTGTTTCTAAGCCAAAGAGCCGGCATTTTGTCCGAGGACAAGCTTCCGTGGTCATGTGGCCGGCATGACTATACGCTGTAGCGCACGGAACTCCGTTACCTTCACACCGAAGTGGTCCCTATTTATCTCCTTGCATTTAGGTGCTTTCGAACTGCTGGGTTGGCAGGAGCTGGGACAAGCAACGGGAGCTCACTCCGTCACGCAGTCTTGAACTCGCAACCTTGCGGTTGGAAAGCCCAGCAACAGCGGATTAACCCGCTGCGCCACCACGTCCCTATACAGATTACGTACCCGCTGGTTGAAAAAGTATTTCTTTTTATCTGTTCTCACTCTCCCAACACTCAATTTTAGTGGATGCCTCTATTTCCATTCCGTTCCTCTGCTGTCTCCTCTGCGCTGAATTAGAGAGTGTCCGCATTGGAGGTCAGGGGTAAAGTGCTGTCCTCGGTGTTGGTGTAATAATGGCAATCACTTTGCATCACCACAACCATGAAGTGTTTCAGGGCACAATCCTAATGCTCCATTGGGTCAACACAAGCTGCTTGCGTCGGTTGCAAATGTGCTGTTGGGCATGTTTGTGCAGCGCAGGTGGATGCCGGGCTGACACAGGCAACAGCGTCAATCCATGGATGCCGCGGGAAGCGGCAGGTAAGCTGCCCCCCCGTGCTGCGCAGATGAGGCGGAACGGTGCAGGGGGCGGTCCTGCGGGGGGGCCCAGGGAGGGGGGAGGAATCTGGTTCAATCAATCAATCAATCGTTAGTATTTATATACCGCTTTTCAACATAAAGTTCACAAAGTGGTTTACAGGCAAATAATAACATTAAAGTTAAATGGCTCCCTGTCCCAAAAGGGCTCACAATCTAAAGGAATGGAGAACACCACCAGCGACAGCCACGAGAAAGACACTGTGCTGGGGTGAAGAGGGACAATTGCTCTCCCCCTGCTAAATACAAGAGGACACCACTTGAAAAAGTGCCTCTTGCCCACTTAGCAGGGGTAATGCATAACTGGGATCTCCCAGTTATGCCTGATCCAAACCCCTGCCCCCAGGCCGCAAGGCCCCAATTCAGGCTACTGCAGCTAAGTAGCAGGTGCAGATCCAAGAAGCCCTCTGTGACTTCCTGCCTGTGGCTTCCTGTGGGGCAAAGGGACATTTGTCCCCTTGTCCCGCCTAAGCTGCTGCCGCCGCCTCCTAACACGGTTAGGATGCAGTGCAGACCAGCCGCCCTGCCTGCTCCCACCCAAGTTAGGATTGGGCAGTCAGAGGGAAAGGTTCTTAGGCTCACGACAGGAGCATTCATCACATTCGAGTGATGAGAGACCACGCTGCGCAGATGCACGTGTGAATCCACCTGCATTAAGGGGAGTTATGACCATGGGTCACACAAGATCCTGCTCACCAAGCCAACTGCTCACACAAGACTTACACACCAAGAACTTCTCCAAAGTGAATTCCAGTGAGTCAGAGGCGTTTCTACAGGGAGGGCAAAGCTCTAAGTGTTGCAAGGAGCCTTACCCTGTCGTGTAAATCCCTCCTCTCCCTTGCTGCTGTAGCCAGTAAGCAATGCCAAGATGTTGCTGTTCCCTGTGAGGATTGGCTAAAACGGTGCAGGAGAGGAGTGATTTCCACTGCAAGGTCAGGCTTCTTGCAAAACTTAGAGCTTTGCCCTCCCTTAGATCTGTCTCTGCAGTGAGTTGAAAGGAATTGCACAAGAGAACTTCCTTCCTGCTGATCTAGGATTTTCTGAACCTTCGCATTCAGTTCAACCCCTCCCCCTCCCCTTTCTCTCCAGTCTCCCAGTGGGAGTTTCCAGTTCCTGTTCCACCCTTTCTTTCTGGCCAAGCTCACAATGACACCCTTGGTTTTGCTGGGTGACCTTGTGTAGGTTATGCCTTCACCTAGTGCAGTGCTTCTCAAGCTTTTTAGCACCGGGACCCACTCTTTAGAACGACAGTCTGCCTGGGGCCCACCAGAAGTGACGTCATGGCCAGAAGTGCCATCATTGTTATGCCAGAGCCTGCTGCTTTGCAAAATGGCCAGTTATAGGACATCTGTCCACCTCCCTGTTCTACTAATATTTATGGGTAATAAAACCTACTTCCAATTTTTTTTTTATCTTAAGCAAAACTACAAAAATTCTTGGCCATTCAAAAAGTGGATGTGTGAGTGGGAGAGAGAGAGAGAGAGAGAGAGAGAGAGAGAGAGAGAGAGAGAGAGAGAGAGAGAGAGAATTGACAATTCAAAGCAAGGGGCCTTTCACCACGTTTTTTGTCCACCGTCCCACCTGGTGCTGCTGTGTTCTGGGGCACGTGGTCACCCAGCAGATGGACTGCAGAGAGCCTGGGGTGAAGATAGCAGATGGGACACTCTGTGGGAAAGGGGTCAGGCAATCAGAGCAGTCAGAAGGCTCAGTCCATTTAAATCTGGATTAGGCACCATCCGGAGGACTGTCTTTTTTTCCTCCTTTTTTGGCACAAAGAAGCCCATTAGCGGCATCAATTAAGAAGCAACTGCATTGAGGCCTCGGCGGGTCAGATGGAAAGATGCACATGAGTGAGGAGGGAGCGAAGTAGCACAACGCACCCCAGAAGAAAGATGACCATTTTGAACTAATTGCTCGTTCAAACGCCTGCTTTTGGACACGGTACAGCCCTCGCAGGGGACCGACAGCCCAATCCTAAGTAAGGCCAACATAGTAAGGCCGACATAACAGGGCTGTATCCTAAAGCCCATTGGGAGGCAGCAGCAGTGAAGTGCAGGCCAAGGGGAGGTTTTCGCCTTACACCCGTGTAAGCCCCAGTCATCCCAATGGGGCTGCTTGGATCTGCGCCTGCTGTTTTGCAGGCGCAGGGCAACGTGCGCAGGAGCGGCCTGAATCGGGGCCGCTGAGGCTGGGGGTGGGGTTTAGGATTTGGCATTATGTCTGTCCTGCATCACAACCCCTGTCTCCGCCCACTGCGCTGCCCAGTTATGCCCCCGGCACGCTTCTGGAACGCCCTCAGTGAGGCCCAACACTGACTGTGCACCGCCGACACTCGACTGGCACAAGGCTGGCACTGCTGGCGGTTGTGGCGGCACCCGAGTGTTGGCACGGCTGCTCGCGCCAGTCCAGCGCCGTACCACCGACACTGATGCGCTTGACGGCACGTTTGCGACAGTGTTCGGCTGGCGGAAGAGCGTTGTGCTGGCGCTACGGGGTATAGGATTACGCTCTGAACCACTTCTGAATGCGGGGGGTGAAGAAGAGGCACTGGTTATATGGAAGTGCTTCCATGGCAACATTTCCCTGCATGTGAAAAGTGTAAACATGTGGGAGAAGTGTTAGTTACAGTAAAACTGTGAAAGGCGTCAGAACTCGTTTCCACTGGTAAAAATGCAAATCTGCTGAGCCTTTTGGGAGTTTCTGGTTCCAACCATAGATGGACTCAAAGCTCCCAAGTGTCCTCTGAGAGTCTCATTCTCTAGTCAGAACCAGAAATTGTGGTCCCAAATGCCCAGTGCTGGTGCATTCAGTGGTGTCATTCAAATGATTTAGGAACAGGAACTCACTTTTGATTGGCACTTTTCAGGAACCCGGAACCAGCCACGGAGCCCGTTAGGATCCAGAACGCCCGTTCTGGTCCATTCCCCCTGAATGACATCACTGCCTTCGCCCCCCTAGGAATCCGGAGTCGTTCCCTTTAACCCTCTGAGTGCTGGCCAACCAAGAAGAAAAGCTCTTTGCAGAGGAATTGGGAGGGGGGAGGGGGGAGAGTGAAGTGGGCGGAGTCAGCCCTAATTTTAACTAGTGGAACTGAGTTCCCCCGCGTTCCCCCTGCATGACATCATTGATTCTGGCTCATCGGACGTCTACATGCACGGTGGGTGGAGTGGGGGAAATGGTCGGCCAAATGGGCAGCCTCCCTGACCTCCAGCTGTCGTGGTCATGGAGAAGGTGCTCAGGCCACTTCTGAGCGGAGCAGGCTGCCCCTGCGTGGCTCTCATTGTTTTGCCTGGGGGTGATGCCAGGGGTGGCATCATATATGATCCAGGGTGGGGTGGAAGGCAAGGCCGACCTTAAGCCAACGTGACCAATGCCATCACATCGGATCCTGCGCTTTGGGGGGGCCCCGCACCAGCACAGCGAGCGTACCACCTGCTGCTGCAGCTGGGGTCTCTATGGGTGTCAAGTCAGTGGGGCGAGCAGAGTAGCTTTGCCTTGGGCCCTCCCACCTGCCCCTGCCTCCAAAGAGCCCAAAATGGCCCTCCTGGAAGCTGTTGGGGGTGACAACATCCTGCCAGCACTAACTATTCCCAGGTGCTGCACTTTGCACATGGCACCACAAGCACTCTTCTTGGTGAGGGAGTGGACTTGAGGGGGAAGGTGGGAGCCCCA
The DNA here is from genome assembly GCA_029204185.1 of Lerista edwardsae. Classification (NCBI taxonomy): domain Eukaryota; kingdom Metazoa; phylum Chordata; class Lepidosauria; order Squamata; family Scincidae; genus Lerista; species Lerista edwardsae. Next base: position 15,447,872 of record JAJKFI010000013.1, read on the forward strand.
TGGGAATGCCTCGCATTGGGCCCTGCCCCTCCTTGAACTGGCCCTGGTGGAAACCATCCAACTCACACACACCCCAGCAGCAGCACTACACCACTACTATATGGTGTAGTCAGCGGCGTCATGCAGCTGGAATGCTGGGCGGGAGGAACGGGTGAGCGGCAGCCCGCCCGTTGCGTACCGCTCCGTTTCGCCGTCTTCCCTGCCCCCGAGGGCTGCCGCTCACCCGTTCCTCCCGCCCAGCGTTCTGGCTGCATGACGCCGCTGGGTGTAGTGGTGAGGCATGTCGGACTGGATGTGGGGGGGGGGAGAGAAGACCCAGGTTCAAATCTCCACCTCGCCACGAAGTTCACATGGTCCTGCTGGGCTCTCAGCCAACAGCACCGCTCTGAAGATAGCATTTGGGGAGAGGTGCTGCGTACACCACTCGGAACTCCTTGGAGGAAGGATGGGGAAAATCCTAACCAATAAAATGAGACAATTGCGGCACAGTGGGAAGACTTGGCAGACACAGCGACCGGAGTCCCGAGGCTGCCAGCTGCTTTGATCGCTGTGAAAGGCAGGCTGGAAACTGAAGAAACAAACAGTGCGGTTTGACTTGTGGTTTGAAAGAAGCTCTCCCTGCCGTCTCAGGCCCGGCTCAGAGCAGCCCCAAACCTCAATGTTCAGGAGTCCTGCGGTGCTTTTAGAATGCCTGGTGTACATCGGACTGTGTAACCATAAATTTGATTTACAGGAAGCACGTGGTTGGCTCAGTGGAGCTGAACCAACTTTTTGATTCAGCCTGAAACCTTAGATATAAAAAAAAAAACCCTATGGATCAGAGTTTTTATTTAAAAAAAAAAGCTTATAGAAAAAGAGGTGCATAACCTGATAGCTGAGATTAAGGGCGTAATCAGTGGTGAAATTCAGCCAGCTCTCACCAGTTCTGCAGAACCGGTTGCTAATTTATTGATATATAAAAAGTAGTGCTGTAGTAAGAAGCAGGACAAAGAAAGGAGGACATAGAACCGGTTATTAGTTTATTTGAATCCCACCACTGGGCGTAACCCTGTCACAGACGCTGGGCTGATGCCAACAGGCACCTCTGCCTTGGCGCTAGTGCCGTTGGGCCAACATCAGCTGCAGTGTCGGCCCAATGGAGCCAGGCTGTGGTGCTACAGTGCCGCTCCTGTGCCGGCTGAACCCGATTGGTGCAAGAGCACTCCTGGTGTGGGGAGGGCGGGAGGGAGGGAGGAACTGGGTGGGGGTGGGGAGCGGTAGGTGTGCCGGCCTGGGGAGGGGGGCGGAGAAAGGATGCCGCCGGTAGGCCACAGCCAAGCCTCCGTCCCCAGGCCACACGACCCCAATTCGAGCCATACAGCTTCCTCGGCTCTGCGCCTGCTGATTCGAGGAAACCAGTGGGGAGCCTGGAGGAGTTGTCATCCCCCCGGGGCAAGAGCGCGAACGAAGGAAGGCTCCTGAAGCTGTGCTGGTTTGGGCTCAGGCCCACTGACCTTGCCAATCCAGCGCAGTTTAGGATTGCGCTCTAAAAGAGATGATTTTAGCACACTGCAATGTATAAGAACATAAGAACATAAGAAGAGCCCTGCTGGATCAGGCCAAAGGCCCATCTAGTCCAGCTTCCTGTATCTCACAGCGGCTCACCAGGTGACCCAGGGAGGCACGAGACAACAAGACGCTTGCATCCTGTTGCCACTCCCTTGCACCCGGTACCATTTTTGGGTCACTTTGTCAACACAAGACAAGAGGGAATTTCTGCTGTTTTCCACCCATTTTGCCACAGACCGTTCCATGACTGTGCTTGAAAAAGTTCACACCCAACTCCACAGTATCACAGACACGACAAGGTTAGCGAAGCCCAACCCTAGAACGCTAGAAGGCAGTGGTTCTCCAACTTTTTGGCACTGGAACCCACTTTTTAGAATGGCACTTGAGTTGGGACCCACCGCAAGTGATGTCATGGCCGGAAGTGCCGTCATTGTGACACCAGAGCCTGCTCCTCTCCTGCGAATGCAGCAATCGGTTGGGTTATTTCTTAGCCATTTTCCAATAGCAAAGGGATTCAGAAAGAAAAAAATGCCTATTTACAGCCTTGACACAAGCAAAACAACCACACAGCCCTCCCGCTTCCCAGCATCCCATCTTCCCATATTTCCAATATGGCTGCTCTAGATGCTTCGCGACACATCTGCAATTGACTCGCAACCCATTGGAGGGTCCCGACCCGCAGTTTGGGAACTACTGCTTTAAGGGGAACAAGATGAAAGGCAAACACAGAGCTCCACAAATTTTGTTTGGCTTTCAAGGCCAGCCAAAATGTATGCTTGGTTTATCCTCGATTTGGGAAGGGTTCTCTTTCTGTTCTGAGGTAGAATTTGGTAGAACCTCCACTTGGGTTTACAGACTGAGGATGCCATTGTTGAATGCCTCCCTACATTTAAAAACAACACTCTCTTAACATAGAAAACCAGCACAAAAGGGAGAAATCTTCCATCCTAGCTCTTTGCCTGCTGCTGTGCTGGTTTGCTACTTGCAGAGACCTTTTTAACATAGGGTAGCACTCTAACATAGGGGTAGACCATGTTTTTGTCATCCACCTTCAGTACAGTCTGTTGCACTGTTGAACTGTATGGCAGGGTTTGATTAGGCCCCTCTATCATGAGCCTCTTGTGAGTGGATAACTTGGCTTATTGATAATGACCTCATAAAGTGATGTAATCGCTGGCCACACCCAGAGCCTTTGCAATAGAAAAGCCCTTATAATGAGCAACAGGCTGAATCACAGAAAATGCTATGTTGGAATCTGAAATCCATGCAGGTTCCTCTGAACCCAGAAGAAAAATCCATGGGGATTGGCATTCCAGGTTAATGCATCTCTTATTTTGCCATCCCCATCCATTTGGTTGCAAAGTGCAAACCTATCATGCTGGGCGATGTTCCCACAGCCTTTGCAGCTGAATCTAATCCATTCCCACCCTTTCACACCGGTGCTGTGCTCCCCAGGCAGACTCCATCAGTTTATTAATCAGCTGTTTCCCCCAGGAGCTACGTCTGGCTCCTCAAAAGCGATCTTCAGGATTTCCCACTCCCTGCACATCGTGTCATAATTTCCTTTCTAACAGATGTCTGGATCAGAGCTGATCATTGCCAGAAATGGATCTTATAGTTTCCAGAACTCACAAACGAAAGGGAAAAAAAAAATAAGGAATCCATGAAACACAGGAATACTGTCATCGTGCATCTTGCTGTCTTGCGTCAAGGGGGACAGCTCCAATCCAAGATTTCACTCTTCAGGCTTATGAAAGCGAGCAGGGTTGGACTGCAGCCTGCCTGGGCCCTGAAGAGCATCTCCAAAATCATGTCCAGACTTCTATTTGGCATCCAACATCTCTATGCCGTGAACAGCGTTTTATGGGAGCGAACTGTTCAGTTTTGGAGAGGGAGGGCTGAGTGAAAGGGTGAGGAGGCGAGATGGAAACACTCAGCACAATCCTAAAACATCTGCAGTGTCGACACAATGGGGTTGCGTTGACGCTGGGCACTTAGCACCGACATGGGGGTGCCGAGCAGCACCCCTGCGTCAGCAATACAGCAACAGGATCGGTGCTGCAGGCAGAGACGGTCCCGTTGCGCCCATGCTGTGCCTCCCTTGGTCAGCCAAAGCTGGCTGGTGCAAGGGGGTGCCATTTTGGAATGGGGGAGGGAGGGGGAGGGCAGTTCTGGGCAAAATGTGAGCGGGATGTGGGTGGGTAGTGGGCATACCAGCAGGCGTGCCGGCCCGACCAGGAGGCAGGCACAGGATTTGACCATAAGGTCAAATCATGGAGGTATTATACACTGGAGAAGCCATGACGTCATATTTTTGAAGCTTCCGGGTCAACAAATATGGCTGACTCAGATAATCGCCGCGAAGGAGGATTGCCGCGAATTCCCGAATAAAAATCTCCCTGCACACGTGTAAAAGTTAATTTCAACCTCTTTAAGCATGCCTGCGTGTTCTGCATACGGGTGTGCGAATCGCTGAACGAAAAATGGGATTTAATTTCCACGGAAAGATTCATGTATTCACATTACATCGGCTCAATAAAACGACCGTTAATTGAAACAGTTAGTGCATTTTTTTTTGAAGCTGTGTAATTTCTTGTTGTTCCTAGCAGTCTTATTCACCATTTTCTGACACCCACTGTTAATGGTCTAGAAGGTAAAAAAATATATATTTCCCCACTCCTTTTTTTCCCCTTCCCATTTACACTTTTTTCCCCGCCTTCCATTTTCTACGATAATATTTTCGAACTTCTGGACATTAACAGAATTTGGGGTTTTTTTGGGGGGGGTGAGTGTAGAAGTTTTCAAAAATACTCTTCGTAGTCTAGAAGTAAAAAAGAATTCCTCTCATATTGACAAATACTTATGTCATGAAGAGATTTTAATGTAATTTTCCTACTGTAATACTTATGAAATTCTGAACATTAACAGACATTTTTTTTATGGGGCATGGCTGTTTTATTTTTGCTTGTGTAGATTTCAAAAAATAAGTCTGTCAAAACAGTGCAATCCGAGTTTAAATAGACAGCAAGTAGCATTTCGTCCGGTATGTTCAGTAATATAATTATGAGGAATTAAACCTTGTAAGTGCATATTAAATCATAATAAGGTTACCAATGATGTTTCTACACGATCACATGTTTTTATTTTCGTAAGTTTTTATTTTTATTCAGTCCTAAACGGTACAAGAAAAGCAATCTGAAATGCTTGGAATGAGCAATGTTTTGAGTCAGCCAACATGGCCGCTAAGCCCGCCCCCTGGCTTCGCCTCGCTCCTATTAATTCTAAAGGCAGGGCCAGGGGTTGGGTCGAATCCTACGCCCATCCAGGAATCCTAGGCCCAACTGTTTAGCAGGCGCAGTTCCGAGTAGCACACCGGGGAGGCTGGAGCCTCCCCTCTGGTAGGGGCGTGAACGTTCCCTTGCCAAGAGGAGGCTCCAGCCTCCCCGATACTGCACTGGATTTGGCGCAAGCCCGCCAGTCGCAATAATCCAGTTCAGTGTAGGGTTGCGCTCACCGTTAGTTCTCCTGATTCACTAAGTTTAGGTCCCTGGAAATTTTTGTTTCCAGGTGAATTTGGAAACAAGAAATCATTGATATTATAGGATCAATGGGGTGAGGTGCAAGGGGTATGAATGAATCCAGCAGAGACCCTCAGGAAGCCAACAGAGCGCAGCAGGAAGCACCTAAATATCTCTGAATGCTGCAGAGACCTTCCAGAGGCTGCAGGGACCTTCAGAATGGCACCTGCGACCAGCATGGACCCCTTAAACATGGCCAGTGGATGCTTCTGCCCGACATGTTAGCTCAGGAGGGACGTTTATTTATTTGAAGAATTTATATCCTGCCTTTCCCATGCAGAAGCAAATGTCCAAGGAGGCTTACATGGGCAAGCTAGTCTAAACCACCATTTTTCAATGTGGTGTTGAGGTCACAGCTGACTGCCACAAGTCTGCTCCACCCTGTGTGCGTTCACTGGAAAATCTGAAAGGCGCTCTGGCACGATGCAAGCAGGGTGCACATTGCAACCAGTGGTACAGCACCCACGTCTGCCTGAAAGCCCTGCCTACATTGCACATTTGTCTGGCACTTATGGGCAGTGGTGTAAGAAGAGGGTGGCTGGGGGGGTTAGGGGGGCATCCCTGGGTGGCAGGCTGCAAGGGTTATCTGAGAGCCCCCCCCCCAAAAAAAAATGGCAGAAGGAGTGACCCTGGCTGCAGCCACAATTCGCCTAGAGTTTATTGAATTATACATACAAATTTACAAAGTTATATATGAATATACAAATATAAATACATAAGCTTACAAAGTTAGTTTGTATATAATACAAGTGGGGCTACATTATCCATGGGTTTGACATCCACAAACTTGAAAACCCATGGACACTGAAACACCCCCCAGGGTGTTTGACCCTCCAAACCCGACCAGAGCTGAGCTTTTGGAAAAACTGGCTTTGTTTTTCCCTGGACAGCCATTCTGGGCAGTCGCAGGCCAGCCGGCCTCAGAAATCTTCTAGACCTGACCAGAGCTCAGCTTTGGTCAGGTCCGGAGCGTGGAAGTAGGCCCCGCAGTCTGCAGGTTTGAATACTTGTGGAATTTGTTATCCGCGAGGATTCCGTTCCCAAAACCTCCATGGATAATGAGGCCCCACTTTATGTAGAAAGTTCAATAAAAGAAAATGTTCACTGTCTGCACTTCTTCTTCTGACCATTATAATTATTCATTTCATGTCATGTCTGTTACTGAGAGTGCAATCCTATACTATGCCCGCCTAGTAAGGCTGACATAGCAGGGCAATATCCTAAGGCCCATTAGGAGGCGGCGGCAGCAACGTGCAGGGCAAGGGGAGGTTTTTCCCTTGCACCCGAGTAAGCCCCAGCCACCCCTATGGGCCTGCTCGGATCTGCGCCTGCAAGACAGCCCGAATCGGGGCCACCATGGCCAGGGACATGCATTAGGATTTGGCACTATGGCCATCCTGCATCACAACCGCATCACAACCGCCTTCTCTGCCCACTGCACTGCCCAGTTATGCCCCCGGAACACCTCTAGAATGCCCTTGCAGAGGCCCTGCGCCAACCGAGCACCACCGATGCTTGACTGGCATATGGCCAGCGCTGCCGACGGTTGCGGTGGCACCCGAGCGCCGGCACTGCTGTTCGCGCCAGTCCAGCGTCGACCCAGCGCCAACACGGACGTGCTTTACAGCACGTTTGCAACAGCCTTTGGCTGGCGCAAGAGCACAGCGCCGGCGCAAGAGGGGTATAGGATTGCACTGTGAGAATAGTTTTGTCATGGAGAGGTGCCAAAAATTTATGGGCCTCTTGGTACGCCACTGCTTATGTGCTAGTACCAATGTATTGGTAAGAACCTAAGAACGTAAGAAGAGCACTGCTGGATCAGGCCAAAGGCTCATCTAGTCCTGCTTCCTGAATCTCACAGTGGCCCACCAGATGCCTTGGGGAGCACACAAGACAACAAGATGCCTGCATCCTGTTGCCATTCCCCTGCATCTGGCATCAGTAGAAGTAGCCTACTTCTAACATAAGGAGGTTGCACCACCCATCATGGCCTACCACGATGGTACCAAACGTTTAATCTAGGGGGGAAGATGTGTGGAAACCAACAAGTAAGCAGAGGTAAATTGGGAGTAAGGGGAAAGAGCCCCTTCTCTCTTTTGACAGTGTTGCCTTTCCTGTGCCACTATCTGCACTTTGGCCTTCTCGTGTTTTGAACTTTACCCTGTTCAAAAAGTACCAGCCTGCAGGCACTAGGGAGTAAGTCCCACTGAATTCAGTGGGAGTTTCTTTCCCACTTAATATCTTTAGGGCTGCACTGTAAACAGAACGACTGGGAACAGACAGGAGACAAAACCTCACCGCTTCACCCAGTAACTTACTGGGAGTTTTGCCAATAATTTTTGAGCTCACTCTGGACGGGGAGGGGAGAGAGTTGATAGAGAGAGTGCTTTAGAAATCCACCAATGCCACATTGTGTTACTTCCCTGATTTCATCAAAGCAAATGCTGTGGGAAGTCTCTAAGGTGACGGCATCCCAAAAAACTGCCTTGAGAAAAGGATTTTTCAAGGGGGAGGGTCTCTCTCTCTCTCTCTCTCTCTCTCTCTCTCTCTCTCTCTCTCAAAAACATGCCCAGAGTTCTTTGTCTGCATCTCTGAGATACCAGCAAACTCCCACGCTTGTCAAAAGTGAAGCCCAGCTTCGACAGTTGGGGGGGGGGGAGGAATGAGGGAAGAGCCAAATGATTCCATTATGCACACTACAGGACAATAGGCAATTATAATGTTTAAATGGCAAGATGGGCCAAGGTAAACATACACTCTTTTTCTTTTTTCTTTTAATTACATAAGGCCTCATTTACTACAGAGTGAATATAGATGAGACATTAGCTCTTGATCTTAATCCATGCAACATAGCATAGCCTGTTTACTCTCTGGTGACACAGCGATTAGATGTAACTAAATGCACACACGCACGCACGCGCGCACATGCACACACACACACACACGCACACAAACACACTCCATCCTCATGCTTTATCCTCCCTCCTCCAGTTTTAAAAAGAACTTATTGATGACAGACAGACATCAGCCCCACTAAATTCAGGGCACAATCCTAACCTGGATTACATAAACTAAGCCAGCAAAGTTTGGCCAGCACAAGGGCCACTGTAAAGTGTGTTTGGACCACTCTCGGAGTCAGGGAGGATGGTGCACGTCTGTGTGCTGGCCTCTCTGACTCCAAGAGTGGCCCAAACGTACTTTGGCACAATGTCCCTTGTGCCAGCCAAGCTTTGCTGGTTTAACTGTGCTGGCCTAACTCCAGGTTAGGATTGCGCTCTCAGTCACAGTTCAGTTCAGATTTCATTTGCACTTTTAACCCCAAGGACCTCCTTTTTAGCTAGAATAGCTCTTGAGACTAAACTTCACAACCTCTTTCTTTCGAGTCACTCCTTTCCTAAGCAAGCCTGTTTTAAAACAAAGCTGATTTTCACAGATGCACCCACTTTCCAATGAAACGATGACAACACGGGGCATTGCCCTTTTAAGGTGAGAGAGACCCTGGCGCCCATTAGAAATTGACATGTAGGGAAACCTCCAGCTTTCCCTACAAGCTGCCTGTCCAGACAATCGTAAAACAGCCAAAGCTTTTGTTTATCACTGACCACCACCAGCAAGTATGACGAATGCCTAAGGGAGAGAAAGCATTCTTTCTGCAGAAAGCTGCCCTCCATGCTACAGTTCAAGCAAGAGTTCAGGTTTTTTTCCTCCAGATCATCAACTGTACTTTTCAAATCCATAATGCTGAGAATGTTTTAAGCTGTTTGAAACTGGCAAAGATCCCAGCCTGCTGGCCAAGCACATGCTGTGTAGTCCAATAAGGGGGAAGAATTAACACACTCAATAGAGCTTTATACACACTCAGTATAAATTATGACCCTTGGCAGTTTTTCATGTCATGACTGTTCCATTGAAAATGCTTGGAACTTCAACTGCTCCCCGTGGATAACAAAAAGAAAGGCGCAGGTCACTCATTTTCAGTTTCAAATCAAACTGGCTAACCAAGCCCAGCCTGATATTCCCCAAACAAACAGAGTAGTAATTCCATTTTTTTTATAGCTGGATTTGCAAAACTTAGAAGAAATGAAGAAAAAAAATGCAACCATAAAAGATGTTACTACAGCAAGGTGAAAGAGACAAGCTGGTTCATTCTGAGGTTGTGTTTCCTATACTCAAATTTTGGAAAGAATTTGGCAGTTGATAGGTCCTTTATATGCCCTTTTGAAGCCTGACTTCTTCTTGAGACTGCATATTAATTTTCTTATGCTAAGTACAAGCATGCCCCAGTATCCCTGATTCGGTATCCACGGTTTCAGTTATCCACGAATACCATGGAGACTGGAATGCCTATTAAAAAGGTGGGGGAACATTAAACAAATCTCTTTTTTTACCTTGTTGCAGCAAAACCACTGATGTTCCCTATCTTTAAAAAGGCGTCCCCAGTATCCACTGTCTCAGGTATCCAGGGGGGATCTGGAACAGAATCCCAGCAGATACTGGGGCACACCCAGCAGATACTGGGGCACACCTGTGGCTCTTCACATCCTACACGGCTCACACAGGCCGGTATCTGTACACACATGCACCGTTTCATGCAAGTGGTTGCACGTGTGCCAATTGGAAAAGTCCCCTTGAAACGCAAAGAACAGATCACATTTACTGTTGTCTGCATGCTGAATGTAATATGTGAATGGACACACATACTGTATGTGCAGAGATTGTACATGCATTTAACATAAAGTGTGATGAGGGCTTAGAACATTCATTTGTTTGTCTAGCAAGCATCAAAGAGCCCTCTCTAATGGGGAAAAAAAAAAGGACGAGTTACTGAAGTTAGCAGAATCTGGAAGACCACAGAGGTTCTCTTAAGTTAATGAGACTTTTGGCACATCAAGAACTACTATGTGGTATTATGGACCTCAGCCAGATAATTTTTATAAACCTAGTTCATTACAACCCAGGGTGGTGGTGGTGGTGGTGTTTAAATGTCCCATGCATGCTGAGCCATTTCCCCTTCCAACAAAAAAAAGAAAAAGAAAAGCACATAGCGGGGAAATCGCACTGCAAGAGATTATAGGACAGACTTTTTTGTGGACAGCACTCAAATGATTTACCTGGGGTCGGCTAGACTTTAGCACATTTTAACCACTATACACACAATCAGGTAGCGAAAAGTGTCATCAGAAGGGAGGGCGTTTTAAACCTGTGCCACAAGATCTTGGATTTTATTCACCTGGAGCAAATGTGACCCCTGGTTCCATTGATTAATCCAAGGATCACAGACTCTCCAGCTATACACTGGACTTGAAGGGGGGTGGGGGAAATTCCCTGCTTCTAGTTTACGGCTCTTTATTAGCCATGATGCAGAATATAAAAAGGTGGTTTAAAATCACGTTAAGGAGGAACTAATCCCCTTGGAGCCATCGTGGTCATTCACCCTTTGAGTGAGAAATGAGCTTCCTAATCCATGTCACAATTTGGGAGCCCCCCCCCCCCAAGTCTTGTTGAGGCCGTCACTCCAAGCGAATCTGGGCTGCTTTCGAACAGTGTCGACTTGTTCCCACCATGCAAAAGATGGGGCACACTTTGAACCCAACCAAGTGCGGACCCCTCCCGAACCCTTGACGCGCACGGTGCTGCACAAAATCCGTATGCCCAAGGCTAGCCCGGGGGCGGGGTTCCGAGAGAGTAGGGATTGTTCTCTTGATCTGCAATGCTTTCATTTAAGGGGGGGGGGAGGAGAGGTCACACGCCCCAGCCTCACAACCTGGGGCAGGCTAGAAATTCAAAGGATGGATCTGGAATGAGTGCCAGACTGGGACATGCCCAGGTGCCAGCCAGCCGACCGACGACAAGCCTCCACCGAAGATGCCCGCGAAGAAGTAGTTTTGGAGGAAAACCAACTGCTCTCCTGAGATGGGCAGGGATCCCCCTGGGGTGTGTGGGGAGCGCCCTGAACCGCTCAGGACCGGCGTCCCCCGAAGGCGCGGCCACTTACCAGCTGTAAGGTGCAGAGGAGTATCAAAGTGCAGCGCCCGGTACAACATCCCATCCTCTCCGAGCCTCGTGGGGACCCCCCAGGCAGCGAGCACCTCATCCACCAGCCGGGCTCCGCTTCACCCCGATCTCCCTGCCACCATCTCCAAGTTGCTTGCTGGGAGCTCGAGGACCGGGGCAAAGGCTCCGGAGACCCGCCGGGAGCTCAGCTCGCCGCCTCCTCTCCTCGCCCTCCTTGGGCAGCAGCCGGGATTGAGCTCAGCGAACAGCTGCTTCTGGCAGCCGGGGAGCCGCTCCTGGCGCTTTGTGCAAGAGCCCCCTCTAGGAAACCTCTACCTTGGATGGATGGATGGATGGATGAGTGGGGTGGGGTGGGGTGGGGGGGAGAAGCCTGTCTTAAAAGGGCAATGCCACTCCCGGAGCCTCTTTCCTCTTTCCATGATTGCCATTCGTGTCAAGAATACTTTGCATTAGCAAGGCTGGCCACTGCCTGTCGCGTTGCTTTTTCTCGTTTCCTTCTTGCTCCCGTCGTAAACGGTCGTTCTCTTTAGCACGCCCCGTCTTCCACTGTGCAATAGGTTCACCCTTACCCAAGCCCAAAGAGACACTCACCTTTTGTAGCAGTCTTCAGAACGGGGGAATACATCTACATGTGAAATCACTGACCAACACTAAGAGCGCAATCCTCACCTGGAGTGAGGCCGGCACAGTTAGGCCAGCAAAGTTTGGCTGGCACAAGGGCCACCATAAAGCACGTTTGGACCACCCTCAGAGCGCAATCCCAAACTGGAGTTTCGCCGGCATAAAGTTTGGCTGGCATAAGGGCCACCATAAAGCATGTTTGGGCTACTCTTGGAGTCTGGGAGGATGGCTCACGTCTGTGTGCCGGCCTCTCTGACTCTGAGAGTGGTCCAAGCATACTTTACGGTGTCCCTTGTGCTGGCCAATATTGCTGGCTTAGCTTATGCTGGCCTAACTCAGTTTAGGACTGTGCCCTCAGTCAGAGAGGCCAGCACACAGGTGTGCACCATCCTCCCTGATTCCGAGAATGGTCCAAACGCGCTTTACGGTGTCCCTTGTGCCAGCCAAACCTTGCTGGCCTAACTGTACCGACTTAACTCCAGGTGAGGATTGTGCCCTTAGGAAGCTGGTGTGAAACGACAGCCACAGTGGTCAGTCTCAACTTGTAACCGGCTGTGGGACAAGCTGGACTGCGCAAGAAAATGAAACTTGAGATGAGGCACCTTTGCTCAGTAGGGATGCTAATATTTTGCACACAGAATGTTCTCGATTCGATTCCTGGCAGGGAAAGAACCCTGATCTAAAAGCCAGGAATGCCACCACCAGTCTGAGCTCAGCAAAACAAAGTCTAATAATAGCATAATATAGAATAATAGAATAGAATAGAATAATAATTTTATTGGCCAAGCATGAAAACCACACTCAGAATTTGATTTGGCTTCCGGCTACATCCATACATAATACTACACATACATAATAAACAATAAATACACATTATTCAAGATAGAACACAGCCTCAATATATACTCCAAAAAAAAACACCTCAGCGTGATTATAAATTAAACAATTTAATGGCGCTAGGATAGAAACTATTTTTGTGTCTACATGTTTTAGTATACGGAATCCTATACCGGCGACCAGGCAGTAAACTGTCTAAGGCAGTTTAAGGGGGGCAGTAGCATAGATACAGGGGCGGCGTGCTAAGTACTGCAGGCACGGCAATGTGCCATGTGAGCAGCCCCTCTCACTTGCCATCAGAGCCATTCTGAGCAGTGCCGGCAACTCCCAATGGCTTGGGGGTGCAGAAAATGGTACTGTGGCTGCAAACACTCCTTGCTGCCGCTGTACCTTCTCCAGCCCCCCCCTCACAGCCACTCGGAGTGGTTGTGAGTCACCTTGAGCAGCCAATTCTTTTGCATTTTTTCCCATCACGGCGCTGCAATTACTTCTGGGTCAGGCAGGGGGCAGCATCTGAAGGCATGGTCCCAGGGTGCAAGAAGACCCGGGTACACCACTGACGAGACAAACAAATCATTTCCAGATGAAGTTTGGGTATAGAACAGCCCAATCCTATGGGCCACCACCAGGGGACACCGTGGCACTGCTGGTTAAACCGCTGTGCTGAGCTTGCTGATTGGACAGTTGGTAGTTCAAGACTGCGCAACAGAGTGAGCTCCCATTGCTTATCCCAGCTCCTGCCAACCTAGCAGTTCGAAGGCACCAAAAAATGCGAGTAGATAAAAGGGACCACTTCGGTGGGAAGGTAATGGCGTTCCGTGCGCCTTGGCGTAGAGTCATGCCGGCCACATGACCACGGAAGCTTGTCCTCGGACAAACGCTGGCTCTGCAGACTTAGAAACAGAGATGAGCACCGCTGCCCCCTACAGTCGGTCACGACTAGACCATTCGGTCATGGGGAAACCTTTACCTTTCTGGGCCTCTTATGACAGTGGGACAGGACTAGAATCCAATGGAAACCCATTGATGGCCAGGCAGTCTATCGAGAGGTAAGTCTGGTCACCCCCTATCATTGCATGCAATGTGCTCTCCGGCTGCATAGCTGTATGGCATAAACTCATGGGGGAGAGCATTGTGCTATAGGAGATAGGATTGACACAGGTAGCTGCCGAGTTCTCTGGACAGTACACTGCCCCCTGGTGTCCTGTAGGTGACATAGCTATTTTCCAACAAAGATCTGGTTAAGATTGACGGAAGCCAGGAGTTGGGGGTTGTGGATTTCAGGAAGGGCTCCCCCACCTCTTCTCCCACAATTCACACACTGCTTTCCTGGCCTCAAGTTCTGGGGGGTTGAAGGCTGGCTGTGGTTACTTAGAAGAAGGGATGTAAATACAATTTGCATATGCTCAGAATTATCTTCTTATTTATACTCCATGTCCAAGTGCAGATTTGTGCTGAAACCTTTATTAAACGAGAGATGCTGAAAGCTGGCTCGTAACAATCTGAATTATATGCATGAATAGGACCAAATAGAAGTGGTGTCTTGAAGTTAATGGAGCCATCACTAATCAGTAGGGGGTGTAATTTTTGTTGTTGTTGAAAACAGTTTTTTGGCAGTTAAACACCACCTTTTGGCAGTTAAAATATCTGAAGAAAAACACAAAACACCGCATGTTGGTGTTTTAAGCTATTTTCCAGAAATTAAAATAATCAACTTTTCCAATTAGAAATAATACTGTGGCTGCATCTGCTGACACTATATCACCTGTCTCATCTACCTATATCATCTACCTAAAGCATTTTAAAGGAATAAAAATGAGAACTTGGGATAAGAATGTAGAATAAAAACACAGAATGCCGCAATTTGCTATTTTAATCAAGACATTTTGGACAAAATATCACCGAAAAACCACACCCCTACTAATCAGGGGCGTGCCCAATGCATTCTCACATATGAGAGTGATCATTCCAGGATGCCAAAAGGTCCAACAGACTTTGAAGATCAATGAGCACCTGTGACTTATTTAAGGAATGCCACTCTCTGACAACTTCCTCCACAAATTGCTCAGTCTTAGCAGTCCACAGTAAATCCCCTGTGGGCTGGGAAGTCAGAAAAGAGCTCCCTCCCCCCACCCCATTAGCGGTGCCCTCTAAATGAGTTACTAGAAGCTGTTTGCCAGGCAGCCAAGACTGTAATGAATCGCCTGGGCATTGTTTTCTGGCAGTTTCTACTGTGATCAGAAGTGTTTAAATGTATCACTGGGGAGAAAGCAAGCCTCACACACAGACACTCCTTTCTTACTATTCTTCCTCGAGAACAGAGGTCAGCAACCTTTTCGGGCAAAGGGGCTGGAGGTTCGGCGATGATGTCAGCATGTATTTGCTGAATTCCTGGCGCACTGAGCTGTGCAGAGCTTGGCTTGGGGCTCAGAGCTCCCTGCCACATTGTCCACATGCCAGGCAGGGGCCCCACGAGCCTTGGCAGGCAGCTCTGCCAGGCCCTGTGTGGTGCACAGCAAATTGAGAGGCTTTGCTGGGTGACTTTGGCTGCAGGGCTGGGTCTGGCCTGTGGGCCGTAGTTGCCGACTTGTGCTTTAGAAGCGCCATTGCCCCAGACAAGAAGAATGCTCGTGACAGAGGCCATCGTCGTAGCTCTACCGATCCTGGAAGGGCGCTCGCTATCCCAGACAGGAAGAGAAGTGCGAATCTACATCCAGCACGTGGACATGGTCGAATGACATTTTTCCAACAAACAAAGGCAGCTTGCAAGAAGATGCATCACGGTTCTTTTGATTTTTCAAAAAAGTGTGATTTATGAAGAGCCATGACTTCACTTCCTGCTTAATGACGTCACTTCTGGCCCCAGGTATCCCAACAGGTTGTCATCCTTAAAAAGGGGGACCCAGTGCAAAAAAAAAAAGTTGGAAACCACTGAGCTAAGAGGATGGGGATATAGGTTAGCAGGACACCACAAGGACCACAAGGAAAGAGCAGGTGAATGGCTGCTTCTCTACCACCCCCCTCACTCCTCACACATGTGGTCCCTTTAGGCATAAAGGGACTGCAAGGGGGAAGGTGAATGAATGATCTCGATCTCCGTGTTGGGCCGTGTGGCCTGGGAGGCCCTCGCCTCTGAGCTGGCTAAATAGCCTGCCTGCTCTGTGCCCTTACAGCAGGGGAAGAGGATAACTGTCCCCTTCTTCCGCAGAGCCTCCTGGGCCTGCCCGGCTGCCACGGGATGCAGCAGTAGCCACTTGGCTACTGCTGCTTGCACAGGCGGCCAGGCAGGTCAGGGTTGGGCTGCTCTGCAACACGCCATGTAAGCAGCCCCTCCCGCTGGCCACTGGAACCATTCTGGGAGGCGAAATCAGCACAGTTGCCGTCGCTGCCCAGAATGGCTCAGAGGGTGAGTGGGAGGGGCCGCTTGCACAGCGTGTTGCAGATCTTGCAATACGTACCATGTTGCCCCCTGCAGCTCCATTACCTGCCCTCTCAGATCCCTCACCTTGGGAGCTGAACACAGCATTGTGTTGGCAGACAACACTCCCCTCCGGCTGTCCTCTCCCGCCTTCTGCAGCCTTCCCCGGAGCGGGGGGAGAAAGGGCAGATTTTGTGCAGCCGTCACGCGGAATGACACCGTTCGTCTCAGACTGCAAGGGGAAGCTGTCCAGACGCGAGGCAATTTGTATTACTTGGTCGTTCTACTCACAAGATCATCGGTAAAAATGCAGTTAAAGGTCGTACCCGTCTCCCTCTTGGTGGATTTTGCTTTTGCCTCCGTTTTGTTTCGTGAAGGGCTTCCTTCGCTGATGGGATTGTCCTCTACATCCACCCATCAGAGTTAAAGTGTGGGGAATGGGCTGCACATCTTTTCACACGAAGTTCCTGCACAGTTTTATTTCTTCATATGT
Organism: Lerista edwardsae; assembly: GCA_029204185.1. Classification (NCBI taxonomy): domain Eukaryota; kingdom Metazoa; phylum Chordata; class Lepidosauria; order Squamata; family Scincidae; genus Lerista; species Lerista edwardsae. The sequence goes on from JAJKFI010000013.1 coordinate 15,464,382, forward strand.
AATCGGCTTCATGACCTATGCATGTATACGGAAACAGGCACCAGTGTGATCTCCCAACACAGCAGAATTTTGTTTTTGCATCTGTGTGCCATCCTATAGTGGAAAAACGCACCTCTGAAGCAGTGATGTCATTCAGGGGGAATGGACCAGAACGGGCGTTCCGGATCCTAACGGGCTCCATGGCTGCTTCCGGGTTTTTTTTTTCTTTTTACGTCAACATTTGAATTTGAACTCAAAAGTGAGTTCCTGTTCCTAAATCATTTGAATGACACCACTGCTCTGAAGGGATCCTTATGGCGGGATTTCTCCAGGTCAGATTCTGTTGGCCCTTTGTCTTGTCCGGGGCTGTAGTAAGCCATGGCTGGGCCTCTCGGCTTTCAGGTATTTGGGGCCCCCTCTGAAACTCTCCAGGAGAGCTCCTACCGCAAGGAAGGGAAGGCCCTGGTGAACGGGCTGGCAGGCAAGGTTCTCCTTCCCCCAGTAGTGTCATTCAGTAATGATCAGGCGGAACGCGAGGCGGAACTTACCGCCTGATTGGCTGCTCGTTGATGACGCGTCACGACCTTGCCAAGTGCCGTGCGGGCACCCCAGGCTTCGGAGGGGATGCCCGCTTGCCTGGGGGGCGCGCTGGGTGCTG
>JAJKFI010000013.1:15474362-15514749 GCA_029204185.1 Lerista edwardsae
TCTCGCTCCCTCTGGTTGTCTTTCCTTTTGTCCGCTTCCTCGAGAAGCCGTGCGACAACATGGGTGACAGTCAGTTGTGCTGCAGGGATAGATTCCAAAGTTAGGGTGAACATGTCCCACGTTTCATCCAGGGAATTGAGGATTGCAAAAACTTTGAGCCTTTCCTCAACACGTTCCCCGATTGCCTCAAGGTCTTTGAGGTTTTGCTGCATTGCTCTTAGGTGGGCTCGCAAGTCCCCTCCCGGTTCAAGACGCGATCTCCACAGTTTGCGTGTCAGAACCATGCTGGAAGTCAGGGATGCACGTGCAAACAGCTCTTTCAATGTGTTCCAATAGTCCATAGCATGTCCAAGATCGCGACAATAAACTAAGAGATCTTCAGAGATTGCAAGACCGATGGTCGCCTTTGCCTTCCTGTCAGCTGCTTCTTCTGCAGCGTTCGTGGGAAGCGCTTGAGTGCGCTGCCAAAGGTCGTCCTTTTCCAGCAGCAACCGCATCTTGTGTGCCCATTGCACATAGTTGCTGTCATTGAGAAGTGGAATGGCGATGTAAGGCGCCGTCGGGGCGACGGGAGGTTGCTGCGCCATCCCGGCTCCGGGCGCAGCGGGCTGCAACGGTGGTACTTGAGGTGGTATCAGAGGGAAGAAAGGACCTTGTCCTGGGACGAGCGGCGGCGGCGGCGGGGCAGGTGCTTGGCCGACGGGAGCCTCCGGAGGGGGAAGGAGAGGTCCGAGATCGTCGTCTTCCGATTCGCCCTCTTCGCTTTCCCCGGATTGCTCGGGTTCTCCTGGGTCGCCAACGTCCTCTTCTCCCGCTCCGTCTCCGAGGTCTTCCTCCTCTGTCTCCTCCTTGACTCCACCGATAGCTCCTTCCTCATCAGACATCTGTCAGTATGTCCGCGAGTGTAGGGATGCAGCCACATTCACCACTCAGTCTCTGCTCCGTGGATCGGGTCCGCAGCAAACCCCTGCAGGGTTACGGCTGAATCTTCCATAACCTGTTGTAGTTATGGACCCCATAACCTGTTGTTTGTTTTTGGATGTTTATAGCAGAGTTGGGGGCTTGTGGACCCATTCAGCGCTTGCCTAGCGCGATCGGAGCGACGGAAAGAAGCGATCGCTACATTTCAATAACAAAGTCTTTTATTGAGTTACAAGTAGCGATAGTTAGAAGGTGAGAAGTTCTATTTGCCGGTCAGCGAAAGCCGGCGAAGGCTTGCCGCGTACAAGCGGCGTTTCAGCGCATGTAGTTACATTTTCAGTTGCAGTTGCAGCGCACACATGATACAGATATATGGGAACAAAGGGGTGTAGCCAGAGCTTATCTGGTAGGTGGGTACCTGCAGACCCTTGTGCCCCATGTTAACCAATGGGGTGCCCCTTTGAACATCATGATCTCATGAGAAAGTGGATGTTTGCTAGCCAGCGCTTCCCGTGAGAAACATTGCCTGCTTATGTTATACTAACTAAAGGGAGTCCAGCTACTGTGTAGCAGATTGCACTAACAAGCTGGGAAGCTGACCACCTCAAGAACACGCAGGTGCTCTATCTGATCTGAAGACGAAGAGACGGAATGCCAGTTTCAACCAGTTCTGGAGTGTGTGGTGTGAAACTGCAACAATTCGTGCGTATTTTATCACATTTGTTGGAGAAATAGCAGCGCGCCACTTGTGAGCCCGCATGCGAACTTGACTGCTGCACAAAGTGGGACGTGCAAGCTTGGTCAACTTTGTTTATCCTGCTTTAAAATTCCATCTCTCTTTAAACAGGTTGTGCGAATTTGCCCTATATAGTCCCCCAGCCTATGTTATATCCATATATCCAGCCAGGCATATTTTACTGCCGGGCATCTAAGTGCAACATCACCCAGGCGTAATCCTAACCTGGAGTTAGGCCAGCACAGTTAGGCCAGCACAGTTTGGCCGGCATAAGGGCCACTGTAAAGCACCTTTGGACCACTCTTGGAGTCAGGGAGGATGGCTCATGTCTGTGTTCTGGCCTCTCTGACTCTGAGAGTGGTCCAAACTTACTTTACAGTGTCCGTCTCTGCCTCTGATTCACCTAAACACCCAATGCTTTGATCTGGACCAACCCACTAACGATGCTTCTGCCACCATGTTGCATTAAGCTTCATTCATTCTCATACTGCTCAAGAACTGTGGCTCCCCTGAAAATGTACAAAGCAGAAGGCACTATCTACGTCTTATGTGTACGTGGGTTTCCAGACAAATTGTAAATCGTGACTCCCGTGAAGAAGCGGCAGGGCGCTTGCTGCCAATTGACTCAGGGCAATGTTGATCACGTCTGCTGATTTAGCTGTCCAGACTGCATGTGAATATTCATGACTGGGAAACGAGAGAGGAAAAGGAACCAGGCGCTCCGCAAAAGGGCTGAGGGAAGGTGAATGGCTGTTCAACAGTGCTCCCTTGAGGCCGCGAGTGCAAAGTGTTCCGTCTGACAGACAGACACAGCTCAGAGAATCAGCATTGCTGATTGGGGCCTCTGTGGATATTCAGGTGCAAAGTAGAAATGCTGGAGCAGTTCACGGACTGGAACGTCCCACATACATTTTCTGCTTTGTGAAGCAGCTTTGGTGCATTCCCTGATTTGGACTGAGGCCCTGGCATGAGGTAGAGGGGGCCTCCCCTTCCCACCCTCCAATCCCACCCTCCTTCCCACCCTCCAATCCCACCCTCCCAACCCTCCACTGTTCCAAATGCCTCCCCCACGAATCACCCCCATTAAAAACACAAGGGAATGAAACCATCCAGACTGTTGCTTCAGTAATGCTTTTTTTTTTTTTTAAGTAAGTTTAAGGTAAAAAATTTCCCCATGACCGAATGGTCTAGTCTTGACAGATTGTAGGGGGCGGTGCTCATCTCCGTTTCAAAGCCTGTAGAGCCAGCATTTTGTCCGAGGACACACTTCCGTGGTCATGTGGCCGGCATGACTCTGTGCTGCAGCGCACAGAACGCCGTTACCTCCCCACCAAAGTGGTCCCTATTTATCTCCTTGCATTTAGGTGCTTTCGAAATGCTAGGTTGGCAGGAGCTCCGTTGCGGGAGCTCACTCTGTCGCGCAGTCTTGAACTCCCAACCTTCCGGTCAGAAAGCCCAGCAACAGCGGTTTAACCCGCTGCACCACCACGTCCCACATAAGTTTACTTCCTTACTAAGCAATGCTTGTTCTGGAGCCAGGACCTGCCCAAGACCTCCAGGGGCCTAAGACAGCAGGCCAAAAGCCGCTCCCTTTCAACTGGTGATGGTGCCAGCCATCCCCTTGGCGCTCCCTTTTGGCATGGGTGTTGATTTGCCCCCCAAAAATCGATTTGGCTGGTTCTTTTTACACAAACAGGCAGTCAGTTGCCACCCCCCCCCCCCCCCCCCCCCCGCCCCTTGCAGTCATAGAATGTGGGCTCTTGCATGTCACTGGCTGTTAAAACCATCATCGCACAAGAAAATAAATGCACAGATTTACTGAGCGTTGCTGAATCAGAATTAGAATCAGGAAAGCGCGAGGAACGTCTCCCCCTCTCGCTTGCAAGGTGCACCCACGTTTGAGTGGTGCAAACGGCTGACCACACGGGCGAGGCTGAGACCCGGACTGAGGGAGGGAGCTTATTTGCATTTGCCGCGACCATGATGCATTGCGATCAGGCAGACGGCCTTTCTCCGTGCTTTCCTCCACTTTTTATAAGGCAGCCTTTACGGCAGGGCTCTGAAACCGGGTTCGGGGCTTCGTGGTGACGGCGCATCTTCTGCTGCGTGCTGGCTGCAAAACGCTTGTAAGCAGCCCGGTGGGAGACCCTAACCTTTGTGGTAGACGGTGGCGCTGTATCTGGCCGCTTCGAAAAACAGCCGTATACTCTGGTTTCTCTTCAGATCGTATAAATCTTTCGCCTTTTACTAAAGATTTCCGTGGAGAGGAACATTTATGAGTTCTCATTAATTTTTTGAGGCTCTGCTTTAGCAGGGCTGTTCTATGTATACAAAAAAAAGGTTTTGACGCGTTAAATAGATCTTATTCAACCACTATAAGTGCAGGAGTTCTGTTCATTGTTTGTTAAGAACTCTTGCAGGAGTTTGACCACAGTTCTAGATACAAACGCGTTGTCGTGTGTTGCTTGCAGCTTAGCCATCGCCTTACCTGTTATTAGAGGTACTATGGGGAAAAGGGAAAGAATGAGTTAAAAACGGAGGCTATAGAGAGAGACAGAACATTTCCTGCAAGGAAAAAAATTCCTCTCAACCATGAAGGCGTGAGGACAAAAAGACAACTCCTGTGGGTGACCCTCGTTCTTCTACAGCTCGTGGAGGGGGGGTGCACGACCACTTTCCATTCACTTCGTTTACCCAGGAGCGCCTCTAAACGCAACGGAGACGAAAACTCCCTGATCCTCCCAGAAGGCGGGGGGAGGATGGGGAGGTCTGGCAAAGAGGGTGGGTGGATTTCTGAAGCCCTGAACGACAAAGCCAGTTATCGTGGCTGTCATCGTTCGAACAGAATCCATACAGAACAGAGCAGAACCCAGGCACAAATTTACTAAACGTTGCTGAATCAGGAAAGCCCAAGGAAATCTCCCTTGCAAATTGCACGTACGTCACGGGTGACTGTGCGGGGGGGCGGGGCGGAAGCCTGGGAAAGGAGAGGGAGCTTATTTGCATTTGCCGCGACCATGATGCATTGCGCGCAGGCACCGGGCCTTTCCCCGTGCTTTCCGCCACTTTTAATACGGCAGCCCTCACGGCAGGGCTCTGAAACGGGGTCAGGGTCTTCGCGGTCATGACGTGTCTTCTGCTGCGCGCTGGCAGCAAAATGTTTATAAGCAGCCCAGTGGGAGACCCTAACCTTTGTGGTAGACGGTGGCGCTGTACCTGGCCGCTCCGGGAAACAACTGTATACTCTGGTTTCTCTTCAGATCGTATAAATCTTTCGCCTTTTACTAAAGATTTCCGTGGAGAGGAACATTTATGAGTTCTTATCAATTTTTTGAGGCTCTGCTTCGGCAGAGCTGTTCTATGGGTACAAAAAGCAGATTTAAATGCAAGCAAGCAAGTGTGGGAAAGGCCGCTCATGAATCCTCTTTCTATTGCGCGTGGAAACAAAAACCCTTTTCACGTGCTTGTGTGCTGTATATTCGAGCCCATCTCTGCACTAGAGCTGCGCTACCAAGGGTGAGCATATTGCCTGTGGCTGCAGCTGGGATCGGTATGGGCTCCAAGTCAGTGGAATGAGCAGGACAGCTTTACCTTGGTCTCTCCCACCTGCCTCTGCCTCCGAACAGCCCAAAAATGGGCCACCTGGAAGCAGTTGGCGGTGATGTTGTGATATCCCCACCAACTATTCCCACATGCCATGCTTTGCACGTGGCACAAACAGCCCACTTCTTGATGAGTGGGGGGGGGGGCCCACAGGAATGCCCCACATTGGAGCTGGCCCTACCTGAACACCTCTACATCCAACAGCCTCCAGGGTTCATATTCATCCCTTGTTCTTCCCAGTATCTTCACGCACATTAGTGGATAACTGTGCGATGACATTGAGTAAGATCACACATTTCAGGTTTGAACCATGAAACATTTCATGATGGCCAGAAAGTGAGTGGGAGTGATCCCCACCCCAGCAGCAGTCAGTGGGACAGGCAGGGAGTGTGGGCAGTTCACGGTGGGGATGTTGGTAGCAGCTTCAGCACACACAGCAAGATCCTGGCCCCATACTGCAAGCCCAAAGCCTCTCTTTGGGCTTGCAGGTGTCATTCCAAGGAGACCCATCGGAGGCCAAGTAGTGTGAAGGGGTGCCCCTCCAACATTAATTCCTGGGGTGGATAGAGGAATGTTCTTTTTCCTCTCACGACACCAGAACCAGGACATAGCCACTGAAATTGAATGGTGAGAGAGTGAGAAGAACAGATAAAGGGGGAAAAAAATTTTGGCCTAGTAACAAATCTGTGGAACTCCTTGCCACAGGAGGTGGTGATAGTATCTGGCCTAGGTTCCTTGAAAAATTGGACAGATTTCTGGAGGAAAAGTCCATCGTGGGCTAAAGGCCTTGAAATAAAAGGTGGTGCAACCTCCTTACGTTAGTAGTAGGCTACCTCAGAATGCTAGGTGCAAGGGAGTGGCAACAGGATGCAGGCCTCTTGTTGTCTTGTGTGCTCTCTGAGGCACCTGGTGGGCCACTGTGAGGTACAGGAAGCTGGACTAGATGGGCCTTTGGCCTGATCCAGCCGGGCTCTTCTTATGTTCTTACCAAAGCATGCAACACATGCTTCCAACAACTGTTCACTATGTAGTGGTGAGGGCCTGGATTGGGCTCTTAATGACTGTTCTCTGGGGCCTGCTTCTTACATGCATGAGTATCACTTAAAATATTATTATTATTATTATTATTATTATTATTATTATTAATAATAATAATAATAATAATAATAATAATAATATGAAGAAGGCTAATATACCACTGTTCAACAAGAGAAATTCACAAAGCGGTTTACAAAGCAAAAGAAAACAAAGTACAACTAATGAATGCGAAGCCTATTTCACAGCCTTGTGTTTGAGGAAGGGTGACGTTCAGACGTGCAAGGCATCACTTGCAGCCAGTCAGCCAGCCCTGGCTGTGTGCCCCCTCCCCCCGGCAGTTCAGCGGTCAAGCGGAAAGGGACGACCCGGGTGGTCCCTCCAGTTAGCCGTCCCGTGCTAGGGCAGTGCAAAGAGGGCGAAATGCAGAGACCTGAACTGCCCTCCCCCCGCACACGCGCGCGCACACACACACATACAGAGCTGCAGAAGCACCTACGGGAGGTGGAGGCTGTGACGGCGACTGACCCCACCCTTCCCGTCTGATCCTGTTTCTGCTCTTGTAGCGTGTGGCCAGATGTGCGCCCACTGGTGGACCGGGCGCTCCACTCGGAACCCACCCGGGGAAGCCTCTTCGGAACCCCGCTTGCGGAGCCTGTGACTGGCCGGGCCAGAGGGGGGGCCCAGCGCGCGGGTGGGCGGGGCCAGGCAGCGCGTGACGGAGGGGGGGAGCGAGCGCTGCGGTCGGTGGTGGTGGGGCTAAGGGCAGGAGTCTCCCAAGGCAGCGCAGCGAAGCAGCAGCGCAGGCGAAAGGGAGGCTGCGGGACAGGTGCGCGGCAGCGGCTCGCTCCTCGCGCAGCGCCAGCCTGCAGGCCTCTCTGCCTGGACCGCGTGCGTGGCGGCTGCTGGGCGCTCCGTCTGGCGTGCTCTCTGCTGCCCCCCGTAGGCGCCTCTGGGTCCCTGCAGCTGCTGCAGCCTTCAGCCACCCCGCCCCCCATCGAAGCTCTTCCAGTCCCTCCGCACTGGAGCCCCCGAATGCCGCCCGCTCGCCCGCCAGTGTGTTCGCAGCAAGAAGCTTAGATCTAAGCTTCTTGGTTCGCATCGTTTGGAACCGCCGAGTTAAGTCCTGCCGTCAGGGTCGCTCCTGTGACGCACAAAACTGCCATCTGTTTGCAGGCTCATTTTCAAATACAGAACGAGGCGGGATTTTTCCCACGTTGACAGTCCTGCGGGAGTGACTCTGGACCGTCCCAGCTCTACAGGTGACTTCCCCGTAGAGTTGAGAAAATGCAGAGTCGCCGGACCTGTGAGGCTGTTGCCACAGTCCCTGCTGGGGAGATCAATGGCAGGGCCCCTGTTGGGCTCAAGACCAGCGGATCATAATTTGGGTGGGTGGTGGTGGTCACAGACCCCTTTGAGAAGCCGATGAAAACTATGGACCCATTCCCCTAGGCGATGTTCAAACTGTGGGTTGGGACCCACGTTGTTGGTCGCGACCTGATGTCAGGTGGGTCATGGAGAGCTGAGAGAAGCCGTCTTGGAAACTGCAGACCTTACTCTTGTTATATTTCTTTTGTGAGTGTTAACAGTTTGAATTTTAAAGTGAGGTGTTGTTTTTTTAATTGTTTTTAGTTCAGTGCTTTTACATAATACTTTCAATCAATCAATCACTAGTATTTATATACCGCTTTTCAACACATACTTTGTCCTAATCTTGCTTTCTGTCAGGGATGTTTCATGGTTGTACAATTGTTGCAGTGCAAGAATGCCAGTTTGCATCCAGAAGTGTCATTTTATTATGTTACCATGACAGCACTTCCTGCTTGATGATGTCACTTCCTGCCACAACATCACTTCCAGGTTAATGACATCACTTCTGGTGGGTCCCGACATGGATGCCATTCTAAAAAGTGGACACATTTCAAAGTCTAAAAAGTTTGAATACCACTGGACTATAGCCCTGCCTGGAAGAGATAGTGATGGGCTTGATGTGGAACTAACCAACAGAAACTTCATCGAGAGCGCAGAGGCCTCTTTTCTCTGGAGAGCCCTTTTGTGGATGGGGTTGCCCTTCCTTGGAATGTGCACAGCCTGGCAGTGGCCTTCCTATGGGGGTGTGTCTGTATATGTGTGTGTGTGTAACACAGCCTCTCCCCCTTGCCTCCAGAGCAATGTGTGGCTTGGAGAGCTGGCTGTGAAGCAGGGCCTGCTCTAGCAGCGGCGGGGCCCAATGTGGGGCATTCCTGTGGGGGCCCCAACCCTCCCTGCGGGGGCCCCCACTCACCAAGAAGAGCGCTGTTCGTGCCACGTGCAAAGCATGGCATCTGGAAGTAGTTGGTGGTGATCTCGTAACACCACCACCAACTGCTTCCAGGTGGCCCATTTTGGGCTGTTCAGAGGCAGAGGCAGGTGAGAGAGACCAAGGGAAAGCTGCTGTGCTCGCCCCACTGACTTACAGCCCACGAGATCCCAGCTGCAGCCACAGGCTAGTGCAGGTCCCCCTGAAGCATGGGGCCCGATGTGACAACATTGGTCACATTGGCTTAAAGCCGGCCCTGCTGTGAAGGCAAGGGGGAGGGGCCGCGTTACACAGGAGCTCAGGCTCCTGGCAACACTTCACGTTCTGCTCCCCTGTAGGAATGCCGCTGCGGCCTGGGCATGCTTTGGGGCCCAGCTCCCTCCAGGAAGCCAGATATGTCATCCATGTTCCAGACAGACTTTTCAATGGTTCATCCGCTGCCCCCTTTCCGGACAACATTCATCGCGAAAGGAGACAGTTTCTTATCATCCCTAAATCAGAAATTTCATTCTCAACTAGAGGCATTTTTCTTCCTTCTTTTGTTCTTTTACTATTTTTTATTCCTCCTCTCTAGTTATAACCTTTATTGTCTATGCCTCTAAAGAATCAAAAGATAGTATTGATGAAGCCACTTGCAGTTACAGGTTGCTGTGGCTTTTCTGGGCTCTAATTCTGGTCAATAAAAAGGGCTTCTGATTTCCTCTACTAGCTGCAGTTTCTTCCTCTGGTCTCTTACTGCATTTCTTTTCTCATTTCAACAGCATCAGTCTGGAACCAGACTGGAAGAAAGAGGAAGCAGAATCACTCTACACAGCAAAGAGCCCACACGGGGGCGGGGGGACGGGACGGGACGGACAATTTATGTGCCAGCAGTGTGGAAAGAGCTTCAGTCGGAGTAGTGAATTTAAGAGCCACAAAAGAACCCACACAGGGGAGAAGCCCTTTAAGTTCCAGGAATGTGGAAAGAGCTTCAGTGTTCAGGGTACACTTATATGCCATTACAGAACCCACACAGAAGAGAAACACTTTAAATGCCAGAAGTGTGGAAAGAGCTTCAGTGAATGCAGCGCGTTTAGACGTCATCACAGAACCCATACAAGGGAGAAAACCTGTAAGTATGAGGAGTGTGGAAAGAGCTTCAGAACCAACAGGAACCTTATACTGCATCACAGAACCCACACAGGGGAGAAGCCCTTTAAGTGGAAAAAGGTTGAGTCCGAGTAGTCATCTTATACGCCACCAGAGAACCCACACAGGGGAGAAGCCATAAAAGTGCCAGGAGTGTGGAAAGAGCTTCCGTCAGAGTAGTCAACTTATACACCATCACAGAACCCACACAGGGGAGAAGCCGTATCAGTGCCAGGAGTGTGGAAAGAGCTTCAGTCGGATTGGTAAACTTAAGTTTCACCAGAGAACCTACTCAGAAAAGTAAATCTGTTCTCATTCCGGCAACAAAAGTTGAGTTCCTTGTTTTCTTCAAATAATTGATGTTTGAAAAATTCACAATATTTCTGTCATGTTCGTTTGAAATGTAGATGAAGTACCTTCCTTGGTTTTCAAAACATAAAATTTGCCAACACTGCCCTGTCATTATTCCCAAGAAACTTTGAAGTGGGCATTGCTCTTGGGTTTCCTGATTGGAATATCTCCTGCAGGCCAAAGGAATTCCACTGGGGGGGGGGACCTTTGCCCCCTCCCTGAGATCTTTGATGGGGGGATGACTTCTTTGTCAAGGATTCCAACTGACTGAAGAAGGCCTGACCAGCTTTCCAGCACTGATGCAGCCATGCCAAAGCTGTGTGTGGTACATCCTGCAGTGGGGGAAGGCAGTCACATCCGTCCCCTTACCTTGGGTTTTCGAAGGGGGGTGTCATGACGCCCCAGCCTGAGAAGCCCTGGGTCTTTTCCCTTAAGAGACAGAGGTGAGAAAATGGCAGCAACGCGCTCACCACAATTGTGTTGCTGCTGGCTACAGAATGGGGCTGGGGGGGTACTTACTGCCACCTGCCCTGGCATCCGAAAAGGGGGGTCAGGGAGCTCCACGGACCTCCCTGCAGGGCTCCCTGTGTGTCAGAAAGCAAGTTTAAAAAAACACAATTGTGACCCACTTCCGGTTTTGCAATCGCATCCCAGATGTGGGTTGCAATAGTTTTTTAAAAAAACTTCCCTGACGCACAGGGAGCCCTGCAGATGCTGGGGCAAGTGGTGATAAGTCCCTCCAGCCCCATTCTGTAGCCAGCAGTGACGCAATTGTGACACTCACCTTGCTGCCATTCCCCCACCCCCACAAATACTCCCAGAGAGTTTGGGAACTGCTGCCTTACCTTGAGGCATTTTTGTCTCAGTTGTTGTCCAAGTTGGTACCAGCACCGATCGCTGATACAGTGAACCCTCAATTTAGCAGAACTTGACTTCACAGACTTCAGAAACGGACGGTTTCTGCTGCATTAAAAATTAGTTATATACAGTTAGTTATATACATATGCATACTCTGTTGACGTCAGTGCATTTCGGTTTATTGGACTTTCAGCATTAACAGAAACCTCTTCCTATTCTTCTATTAAATTGAGGGGTCACTGTGCTTCCAACTTCCATCCTTATTAGGAAAAGCTATAACATTCTAATATTTCCCTAATAATTGTTTGCCTGCAGTTTTTCTTGGTTTTCTCAAGCAAAATAATGCTCAACTCCATAGGAAGCTGACCTTTTCCTAAACTGTTATGCAAACCCCAACCAGGCCAGATTGCACCAGTCTTGTTGGTGTCTTTCACGAAGCACAATAGAAGACTGATGGTCCTCCCTGAGGCATCTGGTGGGCCACTGTGAGATACAGGAAGCTGGACTGGTTGCAGCCTCCAGTGGGGCTGTTCCTGTGTTCCTATGAGTGCATTCCTGAAGAGGAGTGTCTGGTTCTGGTGGCTGTCAAAGAAAAATGCTATGGAGAACCTTGACTGGCCACCAGTGTGTTTACCTCAGAATACCAGGTGCAAGGGAGTGGCAACAGGATGCATGTTGTCCTGTGTGCTCCCTGAGGCATCTGGTGGGCCACTTTGAGATATAGGAAGCTGGACTACATGGGCCTTTGGCTGGTTCAGCGAGGCTTTTCCTGTGTTCCTAGGAATGGCTGCCCAGGCCAGTTTGGCATCAACCAAGTTGAGTAATTGCCTGTTCAATAAAGGTATATAGATGAAGGGGATGGATTTGGAATATGCCTAGTCAACAGAGGCTTATGGCCCAATGGTGCTCAGGGGTGCCAACGTCATGGCCACTGGTATTCTGGGCGCAGCAGAGGACCAGGCAGGCCAGGAGAGGTAAGTAAAGAACAATTTTACTTTCGCCTCTGACGGCTGCCTGATCCCTTGTGGGGCTCTTCTGCTGGCATGGCTCTGAAGAGGGGCAGGGCGCGTGCCTGGTGTAGGCCGGAGGGAACAGGATTTGGCAAACACGGTTCTCACCGAGATTCCTCCCCTTCCAGCCTTGGTCCTGCCCTGCTGCCAGCTGCCACACGGTCTGTGGAGTGCTGCTCATGGCGCGGGATTCAGAGATCCAGCTTTACGCCGTTGGCAGCGCCACAGAATGGCAGAGGGGTTGCCAGGACGGTGGCCTGCAGGGTATGCTGGCGGACCTCGCGGTTCTTCAGTGTATCCCACCGATAGGATTGGGCTGTTGTTTGGTTTAAAATATATATCCTGCCTCCCCCCTCCCATCTCTGTTGTTCTGGTCGGCTAACAGTACAAAGATAAACCAGTGTCAAAAGTATGAGGACCAAAACAGCAGCATTGAGAAGAGTCCAAATGTAAAAACCCGAGGAAGACAGAGAGTCTGTTTGCCCCCCCCCCAAATGTACAGAACAAAGCATTGTGGGTTTTTTGCACACAAAGCTACAGCAAGGACTGTGTAACCTAAGGTTTCCCCCCTGCCACCCCACAGAAATGACAGATTCCTAAACTGAGGGAGAAAATAACTGTTGTCCAGACCTCTTTTATGGGCTACAGTCCATGATGGGTGATACAATCTCCTTACAGGGAGTGGCAACGAGGTGCAGGTCTCTTGTTATCTTGTGTGCTCCCTGAGGCATCTTGTGGGCCACTATGAGGTACAGGAAGCTGGACTAGATAGGTCTTTGGCCTGATCCAGCCGGGCTCTTCTTATGTTCTTATACCCTTTAGTAACCATGGACTGTATACACTTGCTGACTTGTGTTGCTGCCTTCAGTTGGGGGGGGGGCAGTGCTGGCCTGGCGTCAGTGGTAGGGCCGTCCCGAGGGTGCTTTATGGCACCTTCATAACAGGAGCTTTGGCAGTACGCACATACTGCCCACGCTAATTCTGATAGGATTGGGCCTGAAATCCACTATTTCGAAAGAGTCCTTTTTGGCCTTCCAGAGGTTCTGGGGAAGCTGTGGCTGGGGAGCAACATGTGTTCTTCCCTCACAAAGGACTTCATGCTGTCTCCACTAAATGTACTGCAGGAGTATGGAAGCTTTTCTTTCACATGTTATTGTAAACTTTTGGAGAGAAATTCTTAATATTATACAAAGAATGTTACAGCAGCCAGTGATATTCACAGATATGCATGTGATCTTAAAGTATTTACTGTACCTCTAACTTGTAGATCAACATCAAATCAATGAAAGTGGACTCTCTGTGCTCTCACGTTGGCAAAAAGAGAGCCCAATCCTATACACGTCTACTGAGAAGCAAGTCCCCTGGCGTACCAGTGTGTCCACTGTTTCAGGGTGCAATCCTAACTGGAGTTAGGCCGGCATAAACTAAGCCAGCAAAGTTTGGGCCACAATAGTTTGGGCCAGCACAAGGGCCACAATAAAGAGTGTTTGGACTACTCTCGGAGTCAGGGAGGATGGCTCACGTCTGTGTGCTGGCCCCTCTGACTCCAAGACTGGTCCAAACATACTTTATGGTATCCCTTGTGCTGGCCAAACTTTGCTGACTTAGGTTATGCCGGGCTAACTCGGTTTAGGATTGCACCCTAAGTATCCATGGTTTGGACACCTATTAAAAATAGGGGAACATGGAACAAATCTTTTTTTTTTTACCTCGTTTTAGCAAAACTGCTGATGTCCCCCTATCTCCAGGATCCATGGTTTCAGGTATCCATGGGGTGGTCTGGAACCAAACCCAAGCGGATACCTGGGAATGTATCCTGTAGTCTGGATTTTGGATACCTGGATAAGGGGTAATTTTTTTTTTATTTTGAAGAATTTATACCCCGCCTTTCCCATGCCAAAGCAAATGTCCAAGGCGGCTTACATGGGCAGGCTAGTCTAAACCACCATTTTTCAATGGAATTTTTCCAAATATACAGTATTCTGCGATTCACCAAATCCTCAGTCCCAGATGTCGCCTTCACAGTGTGGTTCTCTCCTCTGGCCATGTGACATCGAACTTCAGCAGGTGATCATCAGTCCAGCCTGGACAGCTCCTCAAGGTTGTACTCCATTCTTTTGCCAGCTGGCCTTCTCACAACATTCCCACACTGGCTAATCAGCTCCACAAGTGACCCTGTTCTGCCACAACAGGTACTGCAGCTTGTCACAGCTTGGTGTTCTGTCTCCCATCCAAAAGTTGACCACAGAGATTCCTGCCTAGTTTCAGGCAGTACCAGCATCTCAACTACAGGATGTTTGGAAAGTCACTGCGCACTTACGTATATTTATTTATGAAAAGTGCACAGTGACTTTCCGAACACCCTGTATCAGTCCACATTTCCTGCCCACGGAGGTAATCCACGTAATCTCCATGTAATCCACGGAGAGATCCAGAACGGAACCCCACTGATACTGGGGCATACCTGTATAGTCAATGGGGCTTATTATAGCGCAATCCTAAGCGCCAGCGAGTCGGGCGCTGGACCAGCGCAAGCAGCAGCTGGCCCGGTGGTGAGCTGGCAGTGCTTGGTCAGTGCAGGACATGGTGGAGGGCGTTCCAGAGGCTTGCCGGGGGCATAATGAGGCAGCGCAGTGGGCAACGACGGGCGATGGCATGAAATGAAATGAAGTATGAGATTGTTTTAAAGTGGAAAATGTGATTTTTAAAAGATTGGTTCTCCAGCTTGCAATTCCTTTCAGAAGGGTAGATCCTATGACTGTCGTTGTGGTGTGTGTGTGTGTGTGTGTGTGGTGTGTGTGTGTGAGTCTAGCTGCAGTTCTGCCAAGCGAAGGGGGGGGGCGCCTCCAGGAGCTCATTCGCATGTGGGCGAGGGGGGCGGATGCGGCAGCCGGCCGACGACACGTCAGCACCGCCGCGCAGGCGCACACGGCCTCCCTCGACCCGGACCTGAAGGAGTCAATGCTCCAAAGCCATGAAGGTATAATACACTGGAGGCGCCATGACGTCAGTATCTTGAAGCTTCCGGGGCACACAAGTATGGCTGACTCAGAAGTTTCCCGCAAGGACGAGGTTGCCGCGAATTCACGAATAAAAATCTCTCTGCACGTGTGTAAAAGTTCATTTCAATGTCTTTAAGCATGCCTGCGTGTTCTGCATACGGGTGTGCGAATCGCTGTACGGAAAATGGGATTTAATTTCCACGGAAAGGTTCATGTATTCACATTACATCGGTTCAATAGAACTACAGTTCAGGGAGTGCTTTTTTTTTGAAGCTGTGTAATTTCTCGTCGTTCCTAGCAGTCTTATTCACCATTTTCAGACACCCACGGTTAATGGTCTAGATTTAGAAGGGAAAAAAAAATTTCCCCCTCCTTTTCCCCCCTTCCCGTTTACACGTTTTTTCTCGCCTTCCATTTTCTACTGTAGTATTTTTGAAATTCTGAACATTAACAGAATTTGTTTTATGGGGGGGGTGAGTGTAGAAGTTTAAAAAAATACTCTTAATAGTGTAGATTTCAAAAAGTAAGTCTGTCACAATAGTGCAATCTGAGTTTAAATAGACAGCAAGTAGCATTTCGTCCGGTATGTTCAGTACTATAATTATGAGGAATTTAACCTTGTAATTGCGTATTAAATTATAATAAGGTTACCAATAGTGTTTCTACACGATCACACGTTTTTATTTTCGTAAGTTTTTATTTCAGGAGTAAATTATTAAGTCCTAAACAGTACCAGAAAAGCAATCTGAAATGCTTGGAATAAAGATTGTCTGGGGCACACAAACATGGCCGCTAAGCCCGCCCCCTGGCTTCACTCGATTCCTATCAATTCAACAGGGATGGCGCCTCCAGTAATTCTACCTTCATGTCCAAAGCGCTCCGCCCGCCTCCGCTACCCAGGATCCTTTGCAAAGCGGCAACGTAGCCGGCTGTGGCGCCTGCGCGGTGAGAGGAAAGAGGTTAAAAAAAAAAAAAGAGAGAGAGAGAGAGAGAGAAAGCCGGTGCCGGAGCCGGCTGTGAGAGGCTGCGTGACGGAGAGCGACGCTGGAGCAGCCGCTGCCGCGCCAACATCTCCCCAGGTACCGTCCGGGGCTGCGCGTTGAGGGAAGGAGGCGCGTGAGGAAGCGCGTGACCCCCGCCCCCCCCCCCGGCGCCCCCCCGGAGACGACCTCTCCCCCCTCCCCCCCCCCCCCCACGGGCCTCCAATGGGCAGAGGGACTCCGGGAGGAGAGCCCCCTCCCCCTCTGGAATCCGAGCCGGGGGGCAGCAGCAGGCGTGCGTGCGTGCATAGGCTGCGCTCTGGTGCTCGCTTGCTTGGGAGCGAGTCCCATGGATGGAGTCGGGCTCGCCCTTTGCGGTGGTGGCCGCTCTTTTTCTCTCTCTAGAGTGCCTTCTGTGCACTAAGGCGACGCAAGTCGTATTTCCGAGTTAAACACGCGGGCTTGAGCTGTCCCAGTATGGATATGGGGATTAGGGTTCAGCTCAATGTTCCAGCCGGCTCTTTGCATGTCGGAAGCAGTGCCAGGTTCAGTCCAGGGCGGCATCTCCAGGTAGGGTTGGCGAAGAAACCCACCCCACCCCCGCTTCCCCCCCCCTTGAAATCTTGGAGATGTGGTGCCAGGCAGTGTAGGTAATACTCAGCTAGGTAGACCCCAGTATTCTGACTTGGTGTACAGCAGCGTCGTATGGTGTACGTACACGTGTTAGAGTTAATCGTGTTTTCTTTGCTTGGGGGTTCCTCTCATGACGTAGGCTCGAGTCCACAAACGGTTGTGCCATGCTCACGTGGTCGGTTGTCTGGAAGGTACTAACTACAAGACTCTTAATATGTGCTTTGTACTTCTGCTAGGGTTATCCCGTGCTCTTGCTTGTAGAAATTTCAGGGTGGCTTGTGATGGGTCTTCCATAGCCATATTTCAGAGCAGGTTTGCTCTCACCCACATTAACTTAAATAATGGTTTGATATGTTAGAGAAAAATAATCCATTATCAACTTATGTGGGTGTGTTGGGGAGATATCTCATTCCTTTTATCGAAGGTAAGGATTCAGGAAAGGAGTGCTTTGGATATCTTGATTCAGAGCTTCCCTTCCTAAAAAAAAAAAAAAGACAATGGCATGGGGGGGGGAATGCTGTTGCAGGAGCCTGAGCTCCTGTGTAATGCGGCCCCTCCCCCTTGCCTTTAGAGCCATTTGTGGCTCAGAGGCTTTGCTCTCCTATTCACGGAGGGGCGGGGAGATGGTGTTATACAGCCGCTCAGGCTCCTGCAACACTTAGCATTCTGCCCCCCTATAAGAACACCACTGGAAAAGACCAAATTTCTTGAATTGGGTTGGAAAAATTAAGCTCTAAGCACCAGCATCCAATTTATGGAAACCTAGTTGACTGCACATCAAGGAGTCCTGCTTGTTTATTCAAGTATCTTCTTTCTCCTTTGCAACTCTGAGCAGTACACACTGTGCTCCTATGAAAGGCTATATATTACCCTTGCAAATATTTTCAGAGACTTACTAGCCCACGAAAAGGTGCACAAGTTTGCCTTACTCCACTTATTTTTATTAGTCATATATGGCATATTTATAGCCTGAAAGAAGAAAATAAATGAAATTGTATTTCCCATTTATAAACTCTTCTGGCTCTGGTTACCTGGATGTATATCCTTGTACTCTGCCTTGTAAAAGCTATTGAGAAGCAAGTTGTCCACTAGGTTCATGCTGGAATGTGACCGAAGTCCATTTCCAGCGCTCGGAAGCAGCATAAGTGAGGTTACTTTCACCAGGCTGCTTGGTTTTCTGAAGAAGTGAGGCATTCCCACACAAGAACTACTCCCTTGTTTGGTGCTATACTGCTTAGGTGTTTGTAGTCTGTAATAATCTAATGGAGACACCAGATGCTTGGGAATAGAAGATAAGTAGGCCACTTCTACTTCTCACCCAATTTTTTTGAGTGTCTAAAATGTGGAACTCTAGAACTAGCTTTACATATTTGATGGGGCTGGGTTGAGTCTGTGTCCCACCTAACCATTTCTGGTTCTTCTCTAGCCTTTATAGAATACTTTTATAATATTTCTGTTTTGACAGTGTATTGACAGTAGATAAGATTCCTATGTAGCCATTCCTCTGCAAACAGAAGTTCTTTGTAAACTATTTTGTGCCTTGGAGCATTGGCTTAGCTTTCCAAAAGCATTGAAATATGTGGCCACAAATGAACACTCAGCCACTTTATTTGGAACTACCAAGTTTAGAAATGTGGGACCCACTGGCTGTATGTGTGCTTAATGCAAAACAATTCAACTCTATTGTTAAAAATATTTATATACTGCTTTTCAATGAACTGATCACAAAGTAGCTGACAAAATAAATGACAAAACAATTTATTTCAGAGGACCCACTGTATTTAAATGTATTAAAAAAATTTCAAAAAAGACATCAGCAAACAGTCCCTGAAACAAGTCCTATCCTGGGGATGACGGGGGACAATTGCTCTTCCCCTGCTAAATATAAGAGAACTGTCATTTGAAAGGTGCCAGTTGGCAGGGGTTATGAGCAGGACCTTGGGTTTGCACCTCTTGTGGGCTTGAAGAGATGGCCCTGCAAGCATCCTCTTTCAGTTTAGGACCTATTCACACACTAGGGTCAGGCTACAATTACTATAACCGTGCTAGTTCTAAGGGCCAGAGTATCCCAACATTGATCATAGGTGCTGTGCATTGCTGCATTATACTAATGGGAGCCAAATATTATTATTTATTGGATTTATGCCCCACCTTCTCCCCTTTATTAGGGCAGCCAAGGCAGCTTACAGCAAAGTAAAAAGAATACAGGATAAGAGTTAAAACAATGATAGTTTAAAACAGCAGACCCAATGGATCTTAGAATCATTAAAATTAAAGATTAAGAATAAAATTAAAATGCCATCCCAACATGTCAGCAACTTTATAAAATGCCTCCTTAAATAGAAAAGTCTTAAGACCCCACCGAAAGATTGCTAGTGAGGGAGCTGCTCTTAATTCCAAGGGGAGGAAATTCCATAACCGTGGAGCCACTGCTGAGAAGGCCCTGTTTCTGGCCGTCATCCCCCTCGCCTCACGGTGGCACAGTCAACAGGGCCCCCTCAGATGACCTGAGAGCACAGGTAGGATTATATGGAAGAAGGCAGTCCCTCAAATACCCTGGACTCAAACTATGAAGGGCTTTAAAAGTCAAAACTAGCAGTTTGAATTGGGTCCAGAAACAAATTGGCAGCCGCTGAAGCAACTGCCCGAGTTGAACTGATGAGCCTCAGCAACTACACGGGTAGCCACATTCTGCATTAACAGGAGATGATAGTTCCGCCTCATTTGAGCAAGCATTGGCAGTGTTGCAAAGGGCAGACTGAATTTGTGCAGAACCACTTTCACACTACAGAGGTACAGTTGTAAGGTGTATTTAGCTCTGCTTAACCTTGCACCTTGTGGTCTGTAATACTTATTGAGCCTTGAGCTTGAGAGTATTTCGGTTTATGTGAATGGACTGTTTGATGTGGAGCAGTGATAGCCCAATATGAAGCTATCTTATACCAAATCAGGTTTTTGTTCTCCCTCACTTGGTATAGTGTGTGCTTTCCAAGTTTTCTGACTGGGAGCGCAATCCTAAACTGGAATTAGGCAGGCATAAACTAAGCCAGCAAAGTTTGGCTGGCAGAAGGGCCACTTTAAAGCGCGTGATTGCCAAACTGAGTGCCAGGCAGAGGCGTCATTCAGCCGGAACGGCCCGGAACTCCGTTCCGCTAGTTCCACGGAGGTCCCAGGTGGCTCCGCTGCCTCGGAGGACGGGCAAGCTGCTGCTGGGCCCGCCCTCCCTCCCTTGCGTCTGGAATCGCTCTAAAATGGAGCGATTCCAGCGCAGTGAGGCTTGGGAGGGCGTGGCAGCCCTCTGCCATAGGGGCGGAGGGCTGTCAATCATCCGAGCGTTCTGGTAGTTGGCGCGCTCGGATTACATCGCTGGTGCCAGGGCATACTAGTGTACTGTGAAATGTGCTAGAGTGTCTTGAAAAATTAAGCCACCATGTTGGATGCATTTCTTACTCTGGGAGTCTTAGTGGGGGCCCTGTGCGGTACAGGGATCCCCCAGTATCCTCTAGGGTTCCATTCTAGACCCCCTTGTAGATACCTGAAACAGTGGATCTTGGGGACGCCTTTTTAAAGATAGGGGAACATCCGTGGTTTTGCTGCAACAAGGTTAAAAAAATTAGATTTGTTTAATGATCCCCTATCTTTTAAGGAACGTGGTCGCGCAGCGGGTTAAACCGCTGTTGCTGAACTTGTTGACCAGAAGATTGGGAGTTTGAGACCATGCGACGGAGTGAGCTCCCATTGCTTCTCCCAGCTCCTGCCAACCTAGCAGTTTGAAAGCACCTAAGAATGCAAGTAGATAAATAGGTACCACTTCAGTGGGAAGATAACATCGCGCATTCCGTTCGCTACGGCATATAGTCATGCTGGCCACATGACCACGGAAGCTTGTCCTCGGACAAACGCCAGCTCTACAGGTTTAGAAACGGAGATGAACACCGCCCCCGACAGTCGGTCACGACTAGACCACTTGGTCGTGGGGAAACCTTTACCTTTTTATCTTTTAAATAAGCATCTCAGTATCTATGGTATCTGTGGATAACTGAAACCATGGATACCAGATCAGTGGGTAGCAAATGATGGCAAAGCCCACTTGAGACTTTGGAGAGCCTCTGCCAGTCAGAGAAGGCAGTCTTGGGCTAAGTGCACCAGTCCAACTAAGTCGGGCTAAGTGCACCAAGTTTCTCCTGAATTTGTGTCTTTGTTCTGGGAAAAGTGATGTGGGAGAGATTGTTTCATTTGCTTGCTACCCCTTTGCACAGGCTCCAGTTCTGTTGCTTCATTGAGACCAATGAGTCATGGTTGGTTGTCCTTAGCACCGTTGGAAGGCTAACAAATGTGGTTGTTGCATTAGTAGACATTTTTATGTGGAAATTACTCTGTTTTGAAGGTGCTGCTCCTGCTAAAACTGTTCAGAAACCAAAGAGCTGTACTCTATTGTACCTTGGCTCGTTCCTGTGCCTGATTGAAGAAATCTCATTCTGTGCTGTGCAACAATAATATAACAAATTGTAGCAACGTGTTGTAGCATTTAGTGGTTTCAGAAAAGTGATGCTCTCCTTTTCCCAACAACAATAATTAAAAGGGAAAAGTGAGTCCTGGGAGAAGTCAGGCGCACCAAGGAGAGTATTGCCTAGTGGTTGGTATGCATATATCCCTTCTTGCTCTATGCTTTACTGGATCAGAACTGAATGGGAAAGAACCTTGTTAGTTTGTATCTGCTGCTACCATCTCAGACTAGGCAGAGGGCAGCTGTCTGTAGAAACCCACTCTTTCCAGGAAAGCACTGAACCCCAAGGAGTTCTTATTAAAAATCAACTCACAGTAGCAACTGCAAGGCAAAGAGATGCGATAATCCAGTAAATAAGCTGTGAACATGGACTAGGCCAGTGATGGTGAATTTCTGACATATGTGTTAAAGCTGACACACCATAATGTTTGGGGTGACACACCAGCGTTCACCAGTGCCTGACAAAAACTGAGATTGTTTTACTCATTTTTCATTTTTGTAATTATTTGATGTTTCTTTATATAATACATAGCACCACACATGTTTAGATTGTATTTTTTTGTCTAAATAAATTAATATAAAGAATTGTTTCTTTCTTGTTTGGGAGGGGGTGTTGACACACCACAGATTCAAGTTAAGAGTTTTCGTAAGTTTCGACACACCGAGCCCAAAAGGTTCGCCATCACAGGACTAGGCTGACAAAAGGTGAACGTACAACTCATTTATTAAAGGTTCAAAAGAAAATGGAATCAAGCAATTTGGAAGGAAGATGGTAGGTAGTAAAAGTAGAAGCAGGCTACTGGAAAATGCCTGAGCTTGTCTGGAAAGTGCAACAAAAAGGTTTGATCAAATGGATGCAGTTACCAGTTATATCCTGAAGGTGGAACTGGGATGCTGCTCACCCATTGCCTCACTCAGGGGTGAAGTTTGCAAATGGGCATGGTGTAGATTACCAAACCAGGAAAACAACGTAGTTCCTTATCACAACCTGAGCTAGACAGTTCCTAACCAAAGTGACTTACACTGCCCAAGGAAGCCCCATCCCTGCACTTGCAAGGGGCGGGAGTCAAATGGCTTCTCCTCTCTGAGCTCCCAATGAGTAGGTCCTCATTGGAGGGACTGACAGAAAAACAAAGACTTAAGAACATAACATAAGAAGAGCCCTGCTGGGTCAGGCCAAAGGCCCATCTAGTCCAGCTTCCTGTATCTCACAGCGGCCCACCAGGTACCCCAGGGAGGCATGAGACAACAAGATGCTTGCATCCTGTTGACACTCCCTTGCACCCGTTACTCTGAAGTAGCCCACCACCTTTGTAAGGAGGTTGCACAATCCATCATGGCCTATAGCCCACGATGGACCTTTCCTCCAGAAATCCGTCCAATCCCCTCTTAAAGGCATCCAGACCAGATGCCATCACTACCTCCTGTGGCAAAGAGTTCCACAGACTTCCTGTGAGCTGTGGCATATATAAACTTGCCTGGATGATGCCATTGTGGCACCTGATCAGAGGCGTGAAACCAGCCTGGTCACTCCGGCTCCCCCCTTGACTTAGATAGTCAGGTCTCACTGACTAGTTGCTAAATGCCTGCCAAATCTGTTGGGGCATTTGGCGTTGCAGGCAGGAAGAGGCCCTGTGTGCCTCTCTGTAGTACCAGCGCTTCACACAGATAAAGGACACAGCCTACAAAATGATGCTTCAGCAGCTTATTCAGCCAGCTTTTAGGAGGTTAAAGATGTCCAAAAATTCAGAAAAATAGGGAAAGAAAGGTCTTTCATCACAACTATATGCTGTTTTATTCTGAGGATGGTTATTTTAGTTTGAGCTTTCACATGTCTTATGGGAGAAGGAAGGGCAAATAATTAAACGTCTCTCTCTCCAAGAGTATGAGCCTCCTGGTAATGTATTAACTTAGAATGCACGTGCCCCTATGGTGCTCCTCAAAGAGCCAAGCTTGGACATTCCTGCCCATGAGTTTGGGGCTCCATTTGGTTGACGCGGGGTGGGTAGATGCAGAACTATACATTTTATGTGACTGTAAAAAGAACTGTAACTTTAAATTCCACTTGCTGGGGTTGGGGAGAATGTAATATTGGAAAACATATAAAGTCATGGTTATTACTTGAGAGAAAGGCAAATGTTTGACGTTATGAGCTGGAATTTTAAAACTGTAATAAACAGGGCAAGTGTAAAATCTTTTATTCCTCAAGCTATAACCGCAAGGCAAGTACATTAATGCTGTTCCATGGTTGCATAGCTGACACATCTTTATTTATCCTGGAGATTTTTTATCCCACCTTTCAGCCTCCGAAGAGGCTCCCAGAGTGGTTCACATGGGTTAAACTTGACAAATGTGAATACACCAAAAAGTACCGTATGTTCCTGTTCCTCCTCACAGGGGAGGTGATGTTTTTGTGGCCTCTGTGAAGAGCAAAGGGCACAGTCCCAGATGGCTCAGGGCAGGCAATTCTTTGGTTGATACAGAATCTTTTTGGGGACTCATGGTTATTAGCATCAAGGTTTATTTCAGAACAGGAGAAGTGAAGCTTTTAACAAGGTTCAAATTCCAAACTTTCATTTGGGCTATTAGCTTACATGATGGGTAAAAACCCGACCTTTGAATCAAGAAGCTTCTGATTCTGACTTCTCCTCTGCCATGCACTGGCTCAGAAAAGGCGCTCCTGCTCACAGGCTCCCTTCTCTTTCCCTGCCCCCCCCCAAGAGGGGGATAATCCCCATGTGCCATTAAAGGTTGTTGTAAGAAGTGCAATGGATGGTGATGGTGTCATGTATGTGAAGTATTTCAAACATTCTAATACCTAGGCGATTGCAAAGTGTTATGCGCTTAAGCCTCAGTCGGTTTGTCATTGCTAAGGGTATAAATTTGGTTATGGGGGGCATCTGCCATGTTTGGGAACATCCTCTCCCTGCAGAAAAATAGTAGAGGTTGGAGCATCCCCTGTTTTGGTACAAGCCCTCAGTTAACCAATGTGGGCGGTTTCAAGTGGTCTGCAGCAAATGGTCTTACTTTACTCCTGCGAGCTGTCTGTGAAGAAACAACCTTGCCTTGTTCAATGATAGTGTGCAACTCTAGTCTGGTCCCACTCTCCTCTTGTATTATGCTGGCAGACCTCGAGACCAAAGATTAGTCCCTGGCTGTGCCTTGTGGTTGTGCTGCGACAATGCAGGTCACTACTGCATTTCAGACAAAAAGATGACCGCGGTTAGTGCAGCACCTAAAATTTGATGGTAAATGTATAAGCTGAATAAAAAAAGTTGGTGGATATAGAAAGGCACTAACTATAAAGCTTCAAGTTTTTTCTGGCTTTCGGTGGCTGAGGGCAGACCTCACTTCATAATGGTGGATGGTAAATCAGAAGTGTGTTTTTTCTAGAAATATGAATTAGGGTACAAAAATGGCTCATTTCCCAGTAACGGTGTTGGCTTGGAAACTTTTAATTAGAATTGTTTCCCAATTCTAGGGAAACATTTTTGATGTAAAACTGCACTTTGATGGGCAGACATATAAGTATGGTTTGCAAATCAGGATCCAGCCCAGTAGCATAGCTGGTGGGTGGCACAGTAAATAAGGTACTGCAGGTGCTGCAATGGGCCTTGTAAGTGGCTCCTCCCATTTGCTGTCAGAGGCATTCCAGGCAACGTGCAGGTGCTCAAGTGTCTGCAGTTTGTTGGTGCTGCCCAGAATGGCTCTAAAATTACATGGCACATTTTGGCCCCTGCAGTACTTAACACTGTGCTACTGATCTAGCCTCAGGAGGATGCCCTCATCCACTTGGCACCAACCTTAAGTTAGTGCCAAGTGCCAACCTTAAAACCACTTTTTTCACTTCCATTTCAACTTGTTTTGCGATTGCCTTATACTGGTTACCCTTGATGCCTGTGCAGAAACTAACCATGGTTAACATCAAGAAGGAAAGAGAAAAATCATTCCAGAGAAACAAGGGTGAAGGCATGTATGTTCCTCGGTTGTCTCCCCATTTGCAAACCATGATTTGTAGGGAACCAGTTTAAACATCTGTGCCAGGCCATAGGTTGTAAGTTGATATCTGGTCCTTACTGTTTTCTTCCCCTTCTTTCAGGATCATGGCAAGTCCAAGAACAAGGAAGGTTCTTAAAGAAGTGAGAGTGCAAGAAGAGAACAATGTAAGCAGTTTGGTGTATCCTCTTAGGAACGTATGATTAAGCCACAGTGAATCACCGACAGCTTGTGTTAGAATTGCCTTTGTGTGCTTGTCAGGTTAGCATGCAGATTTGCCACGCAAGCTTTCTCTAGACCAGCCGTTACAAAATACTGAGTCATACTGACCAAACCAGATGTCTTTTTTCTGCACAAAATTTATATCTCAGGGATGCCCACTTGGGAAGGATGCCCACAGCATAGGCAACCAGGCAGACTGTCACAAAACTTCATACTTATGCAGTGATTTCTGGAAGTCAATCTGTGAGCACATTTGTATGCAAAATGTGTTTTGAATGAGTTATCCAAGGAAGAGGAATAATAGCATTAACAGATTCCAGTCTTGCTTATAAGACAGTTCCTTGAAAACTTTGTAGAATTCGCATTCTAATGAAAATCTTCCACTCGGTACAGGTGTACCCAGCGGTGGCATCCGGGCGGAACGGGCCGGTACGGCGTTCTGCTTGTTCCGCTGACGGGCCCGGGCCGCGCCACCTCTCCCGAGGACAGGTGAGCTGTTCCTGGGCCCTCCCGTGCGTCCGAATCGCTCTGAAATGGAGCGATTCCAGGTGCAGGGAGACATGGCTGGCCTCCGCCATAGGGGCGGAGGGCTGCCAATCATCCGGACGTTCCAGTTCCTGGCGTGCCCGGATGACATCACTGGGTGTACCCCCCTCATATCCATGGATCTGGTATTTGCGGATCAACGTATCTATCCTGTTTCCTGTTAACGGACAGACTGTGTTCCCTGTAGCATGCAGGCTGCCTGCCTGACACTTGGCTCTTATAGGATCTGTAAAAGTAAGGAATATGTCAGATTGAATAAAGAAAGCAAAATGTAATGGGGGTTGGTGGGGGAGAGCCATGGATCATTGCACCTATAAGGTCCCCCCGTATCCTTGGTTTCTGTATTCACTGAGGGGGGGGGGGCTGGGACAGATCTCTCACGGATGCAGGGTGGGGATGCTTATCCCCACCCTGCTGCTACTGCTACTCTCAGCTGCTGCTGCTACTCTCTACATCTGCTGGAAGATGACTTCCAGCCCTACTTGGTGTTGGTGGCACTGGCCTATTGTGTAGCATCCTTTTTCCCCTGGAAAGACTCTGAAGAGCATCTGCCAGCCCATCACCTTTCAAGAAGGCAGTCAGGAACCCTGTTACATATTGTTGCAGGACACATAGACATCATCTAGTACTAAGGGCTTTTCATTGTGAGGGCAGCACTATTTCCTTATACATCTGTTTTTATCATTGTGAACTACTTTTGTGAACCATTGTGGTTGACAAAACGTCATGAAATATTAACCAACTTATCACAGTGCAACTAACAGGTATCTGGAGCAACTGGTTGCTGAAAACTGACAGAAGATTCCCCCCCCCCCGTTCTCATTTCAGGTTTGTTTTGAATGTGGTGCATTTAACCCTCAGTGGGTGAGTGTGACCTATGGAATTTGGATCTGCCTTGAATGCTCAGGAAAACACCGAGGCTTGGGTGTTCATCTCAGGTTAGTCATTGATGAGGAATGCATTTCAGTGGTGGTGAAATGAAATAAAATCATTTGATAGACAACAGTAAGATTCCTGGATATGAATTTCATAAATAATAATAATAATGTGACGTTGAGTTAAGACCAGTAAGTCTTATATGTATCATCTCGAGAGGGGGGATAAATGATAGTATCATTTTAGTAAATGATAGTATTCATTTTAGATGAAAAGATGGGCATAACATCGCAGAAGTCCTGGAAAGTGATTACCTTTATATGAACAATATCGGTTATTTAGAATTTGGCTTTAAAAATACAGAGCTTCAGAGGATATTGGAGTCTCGTACTTAACAGAAGAGCAAAACTCTGTATGCGTTTGTGCCACACTGATTTCTGGCACAACTCGGCTATCTGGGGGATTTCTTGTTCCTGATGCATCTGTGAAACAGTTAAATTGCCACAAGGTATTGGCATAATGGGAAGTGTGATACTGTGTATTGGTTTTCAGTTTTGTGCGCTCTGTCACAATGGATAAATGGAAGGACATTGAACTGGAAAAGATGAAGGCAGGTGGGAATTACAAATTTCGGGAGTTCTTGGAGTCTCAAGAAGATTATGATCCTTGCTGGTCACTACAGGAAAAATATAATAGCAAGGCTGCAGCACTCTTCAGAGATAAGGTAAATCTAATTAAATGATCATTTCAGTATCCTTGACACCTGATAACTAAAAGACTAATTAAAAGCACATTATTGATACTGATTCTACTTGTATTCTGTGGAAAATTAACCAGTTAATTTGGAGAGGAATGAAGACTACAATATTTCTCACTACATATTTGCTTCTGTAGTGTCTGACTTCTGAGAAATGAGAGCCCCTGAGCTTTAGAATAGGGGAATTATTGCAATTGGACTGTCAGTTTGCTTTTATATTTAGTTTCCTATTTACAGTAGTAATAGAAGAGCAACAGTGACAGTTTTGTCTGGGCTTGTTTCATTTTTGGTATTGTAATGCTATCTCGCTGCATGTTCAGTGCAATTCTATGCCATTTGCCAAATTTGTATGGCAGGGGACATGCTGAGAAACATTCATGGTGGCTGTTCTATAGTTGTCAGATTTAGGCTATAGTCCTGTCTACACTTACTGGGGAAAACCCCTATTTTTTGAGACATGCTTGGAATTGGGCTTTTAATCTCTTCTTGGAATTCACTCAGGCCACAGCATCTTTCAGCATATCTGTTAAAGCTTTCTTACTGGGTCTGGTTTCAGTGGTCAGGAATTGACTGATAAAGCCCTGCAGCATGCACCAAAAGTCCATCTAGTGCAGTGTTCTTTTTCCACTGTGTGCTTCTGGGAAGCTTATAAACTGGACATGAAGATGATCATTTTTGCTAGTTAGTTATTCTCCTAGCATATGCTATTTGGAGTATACTCCCTGCCAACAAAGGTTTGCATAGTAAAAGCTATGGTTTTCCCAGTAGTAATTTATGGCAGTGAGAGCTGGACCAAAAGGGAGGTGGAGCGCCGAAGAATAGATGCTTTTGAATTATAGTGTTGGAGAAGACTTCTGAGAGTCCCCTGGACTGCAAGGAGATCAAATTGGGCAATCAGGAAGTCAAGCCTGATTGCTCCTTGGAAGGACAAACACTGAAGCTCAGATACTTTGGCCACCTCATGAGAGGAGAAGACCCTCACGCTGGGAAAGCTTGAAGGCAAAAGGAGAAGGGGCGGCAGAGATGGTTAGTGTCACCGAAACAATGAATATGAAATTGGGCAATCTCCGGAAGCTAGTGGAAGACAAAGAGGCCTGGCATGCTGTGGTAAATGGGGTCACGAAGAGTTGGATGCAACTGAACAACAACAATAATTGTTGAATTATTGTAGTCTCTGTTTTACAAGTCTTATAAACTGGTGATTAACATCTTCTCTTGAATGCGGCTTGTACTAGAAAGTCTGGGCAGCACTGCCTACCTCTTTACTCCCAAGGAGTCATGCAAAGTGGAATCCTTTTGCCCAGACTTCAGAAACCAGTCACATGAATCAATTGTCTGTTTTGGCTCTGCAGCAACACAAATACAGCAACACAAATGCAACACAAATGCAAGAGAGGGTTTGGATACAATTCAATTTTCCACTGTTTGCTGTAAATTATTTCTTCTTTGTAGGTGGCTACATTGGCTGAGGGCAAAGAATGGTCAGCTGAAACATCTTCTGCCAGAGACTGGACTCCACCTCAGCCCAAAGTTGCTCTGTCCTCAGTTCACCGGTAGGAATATCTCTATTTTGTACAATACATTTCTTGAAGGTAGCTGTCTGAAGGTTGAAAGTAGACATTAAGTCCATGTGATGCTGTTACAAAAGCCAAAGTACTATTTCTCCCAATGCTGGCGATTACATCAAGATATGCTAGTATTTTGAATTCATAATTTAAATTTCGAATGGTGTTCCTCTTGTATTTAGCAGGAGAGTAACTGTCCCTTTTCATGCCAGCACAATGTCTTTTCTAGTGCCTATTTGCTGGGTGGTGTTCTGCATCTTTTTAGATTTTGAGCCCTTTACAGGGAACCATTTAATTATCTGATTTTTTTTTGTCTGTAAACCGCTTTGTGAACTTTTTTGTTAAAAAGCAGTCCAGGCGTACCCCAGTATCCACTGATTTGCTATCCACGGATACCATTGATACTGGCATGCCTATTAAAAAGATTGCGAACATTAAGAAAAGGTTTGTTTATCTTGTTGCAGCAAAGCCACCGATATTCCCCTATCTTTTAAAAAAGTGTCCCTGGTATCCATAGTTTCAGATATCCAAAGTGGGGTCTGTAATAGAACCCCAGTGGATACCGAGGCATGCCTGTATATAAGTACAGTATAATGAAAACAAAAAATATTCCTACTCATTGCCTTGAGCATCTCTTCTAACCTAATAGCTATTGTGGATGGTTCAGTTATCACGCTGTATGTGTGTAATATATATAATTAAAAAAGAAGCCCTTGATTAAACAAGCTCAAGAACAACAAAACCCGGGCTGTTAAAGTCTGCTTTAGTGACAGCTAAAAATGGCTGCCTTTCTGAACAAGGGGCCGGTGGACTCAAATGAGTTGAGAGATCTCCCATATATGCTTACTCCCCAGGAATGCAACTACCCTATGTTTGTAGTGGGACACAGATTCACATGTCATGTAATAGGACCAGATAACTAACTGATGCATACTACTGTGTGTCTTCCATATGGTTTATTTTGTTCTTCTTTGCAGTAGCGCTGCTGGCCAACCCCAGAATGCTGGTGCTTCTTCTGACAAAGCCTTTGAGGACTGGCTAAATGATGACCTTGCCTCCTACCAAGGGTAAAACCACAGCTCGGTTAACTATGGAGATCCACAAATTTGGTTGCCAGTGGTGCCTGCCTCTCTCCCTGTTGTGATCATCCCTGCTTCAAACGCTGAGCACAAAAGTCCCTGCCAATAGCTGGGGATTTGTGTATCCTTGTCTCTTAAGCATATGTTTCTCTTGCACCTGTCTTCTGCAAAGTCCAGTGCAGGCAGACCCTTCCCTTGATTTCTATGCGTATGTCAGCTGACTCAGGGGAAAGCTTGGTAGAAACTACAGATAATGGCTGGCTATTATGCTAAGGCAAAATTTGTGATCCCCTGATTAGAGAGCTCGGTAACTGTGTGAGGCACTGCAATATGGTCTCTTTATGTAGGTATTGTTCTAAAGGCTTGGCATGTTTTGTGAGCTAAAACTGAAGTAGTAATTCTTTAGAATTACTAAATTCTAAAGACTGGTGTTTCAGTGGTTAATGTTGAAGGAGACCCAACTTCAACTCCATACTTAACTCAGGATGATTGAGGCTGAGCAAGCTATGGTCCAAAGTACACATCACAAGCAATTGACTGCTTCCCTCATCAGTCAGTGTGGGTGGGTGTGTTTGTTTTTACAGTAATGAAAGTTTGCCTCTGCTGTTGAGAGCAAAAGAGTTACTTTAGTTTCCTCCTCCCTTGTAGATAATTGGAGGGTGGTTATGAGTTGGACTTGGAGAACAATGAGAGGAAGGAGGTGGAGAATTCAGGGAGAAAGGCAGAATATAAATCAAGTAAATATTTAATCTGTTAAATTAGCTTTTTGTTTGTGGGGTATTATTAAAGGAAGCATATGTGTGGTATGGACAACTGTAAGCATTGCAGAACTGCTTACTATGGTTCTAGGAATAGAACTGGTTCTACTGTGTTTCTAGTAGAGAGCTGCTTGCATCATGTTGGGGCAGGTCAGCCAGGGCAAGCACTGACTGAAGGCCCACCTGGTGGGGCCCAACCTTGGACTATTTGATGAAAGCGCAAAGCAACCTATAGCTGTGAGGCTTAGGAAGGTCCCAAGGTTGCAGAACTCCAGTAAGGAATCACTCAGACAATTAGTGTAGCAAGAACTTCTATATTTCCAGAAGTAGGCTTCTTGCAGCAAAGAACAGCAAACAAATAACAGATACAGTAAAGCTTTTCAAATAGCAGCTCCAGCAAGTTCTGCAAACAACTTCTGCAAGTCCAGCAGCAGCAACACACACAGAGAGAAAAACAGAAAGCAGAACTAGCAACAGGTGTTCCTGGGCCTGATTAAATAGTCTCCAACATTCCACCTGAGATCACATGATCTCGTTACCAGGCTAAGGCAGAGTCTTAGCACTTTAAGTGCAGAATGACTTAGCGCTTTACTGCTGGTCTGCAAGGCCTAGTGATAGGCCTTTCCATTCAGGCCTGTAAATTCCCAGGGCCTTACTTCAGTATCCCAGCACTATTGGTTCTGGTTGCAGTGATAGCATCCTATGGAGCATCTTGGTGTTCCATGGGAAGCCCAGGGCAGGGGCTTTTCTCAGGATCTCCTGCAACTTGGTATAAGCATTGCTAATATGCAGTGCTTTCAGGTGTATGCTATACCAGTGGTTCCCGAACTACGGGTTGGGACCCACCAGCGGGTTGCAAGCCAATTTCAGATGTGTCGCAAAGCATCTAGAACAGCCATATTGAAAATATGGGAAGATGGGATGCTGGAAAGTGGGAGGCCTGTGTGGTTGTTGTGCTTGTGTCATGGTTGTAAATAGGCTTTTTTTTCTTTCTGATTCACTTTGCTGTTGGAGAAATAGCAGAGAAATAACCCAACATTGCTGCATTCTCAGGAAAGCAGCAGGTTCTAGCATCATAATGACGCAACTTCCTGCCATGACATCACTTCCAGTAGGTCCTGGACAGATTGTCATTCTAAAAAAGTGGGTCCCAGTGCTAAAAAGTTTGAGAACCACTGTGCTGTACAGTATGCTCATTTGAACTTTAACAAATAAGTCTGAAAAGTAACCTGTTAATTTTGTTTGTTTGGTAATTAGTGTGTGTATCTTTTGATTATAAAAGCTGTTCGCTTATTTTGCATGTGTGTGTGTTTGATTCAGTGGACAAGAGAATCGCTATGTTGGGTTTGGGAACACAGTCACTCCTCCAAAAAAGGAAGACGACTTCCTCAATAATGCCATGTCCTCCCTGTATTCAGTAAGTAGATCTCTTATTACATGTAAGCATGCACTCTCTCTCTTCTATTAGCAGTAGTCAAAAATACTCTTAAAATTATCAAGCCAGAGATCCTTATGTTTGAAAAATAAGAGCAAAGATTCAGCAGGATTTTAGGAGGCTAACATTCACTGTTGAAGCATCACAAATACACATGATAAATTGTGTAAATATACTCCTCTGGTATGCCTCTGGTCCAGCTGGTACTGATTGTGGCAGGGGTGATTTGTTCTATCAGTTCTATTAGTCTCGAATAGACCCTTTGTTCTCTTAGTCTCGTTTTTGCCCCCACATGCTGATGTTTCTAGAAAGTTCAGCCCAGAGTGGTCCAATAGTGAGGGGCCTGCCTGTAAGATTTTTAGTTGCTCATTGACAGATGATATGGGGGAGTTCATATTGGCTCCTTCTGCACATTTCCTAGTTTTTTGAGATGTGATGACATCTCAAAAACGTTATCATGGAGTACCGTATTTCCCCAAGTATAAGACGCACCCTTTTTCAAAAAATTTGGGCTCTAAAAACTGGGTGCGTCTTATACAAGGGGTGTGCATCAGGGTGCTGAGCCTAACCGTGCATGTAGAGCTAAAATGAGGGCCACCCCCCTCAGTGTTCAATACCTCTCTCTCCTGTTCAATCGCGGGACTGTGGCCGGTCTTCTTACCTTACAGGCTCTCTTCTCTGATCACGGGACTGCGGCTTGACTAGGAAGTGGCCGGGAATGGGATTTCACTTCCAAGTCTTGGCCACCGTGGTACTTCCTAGTCAAGCCGCAGTCCCGCGATCAGAGAAGAGAGCCTGTAAGGTAAGAAGACCGTAGGGGTGGTGGAGGCATATGATGGGACTACTGAGGGGGGTGGAGGCATATGATCGGACTACTGAGGGAGGTGGAAGCATATGATGGGAGTAATGGGGGGGCTGGAGGCAAATAATGGGAGTACTGAGGGGGG
The DNA here is from genome assembly GCA_029204185.1 of Lerista edwardsae. Classification (NCBI taxonomy): domain Eukaryota; kingdom Metazoa; phylum Chordata; class Lepidosauria; order Squamata; family Scincidae; genus Lerista; species Lerista edwardsae. Next base: position 15,507,607 of record JAJKFI010000013.1, read on the forward strand.
CTAGAGGCACATGATGGGAGAACCGGGGGGGCAGTGATGAGTAGTTTTATGACTAAAACTTGAGTTCAGTAACTTTATGTGTGGTGGTACATTTTTTTTCAAATTTCTGGCCCCAAAATTAAGGTGCGTCTTATACATGGGTGCGTCTTATACATGGGGAAATACGGTACATAGTATTCCAAATGTGATAGCACCATGGATTTGTATAATTATAATAGAAGTTATATTTTTATTGCACCAGCAGATGGGTGAGGTTCTGATATTTTTTCTGAGGGACAGTCTCTCTGTGTTCTGTTTGAAGGAAGATTTCCATTTCATCTGTGTAAGAATGGAGCAGGATTAATGCTGTCCATCGTTTCTTTCAGGGGTGGAGCAGTTTTACAACTGGAGCAAGCAAATTTGCTTCTGCAGCTAAAGAGGGTGTAAGTAAACTCTGTAGGGCGGAAGTTATTTCACTTAAAATCCCCACTAGTTTTCTTCTGGAAAATCAGTTATTGCAGGCAGAAGTCTTGATATGCATACAGTGATCGGTGAGCTCTTTCTCCACTTGAGTTGATTCAGCTAAGATAGAATTCAGATTATTTGTCAAGCACCCACTTGCATGATGATGAGCTGATCACAGAGGAGCTCTGTTGATCACTGTATAATGAAAGATTCAAATGACGAGGCTGTCCTGATGCTTTCAGTCATATGGATGCTCAGCCCATTTGAATGTGGCTTGAGAGCCTTAAGATATTCCATTTGTGTATGTCTGTGTTTTAGATTTTGAATCAAAAACTTCTTAATGTGATGGAGCCCAGGTGTGTCATTTCAAATGCCCACGTACTCCTGCTTTCTTACAGTGGTCAGTCATATGCCTCTGAAAGGTACAATCTAGCCATGAAGGCAACAGCTCTCTCCTCTTTTTCTTTGTTCATTCCCAACATCTGATATCAAAAGATGTTCATGTTGTCCCCACTGTTAAAGGCTTTTCGTTTTCTAGCCAGATTAGAACCCTCAGGATGCTCACTGAGCACTTCTTGAATAAAATTCGCTCCAATTTGGATGCCATACTTTAAAACATGTTCTTTTCACCAAAGCTCGGCCTAGTTGGTCTTTGGACGGATGCGTTTAGTTGAGGATGTGAACAAAGTTCTTGGAGAGGCACGATCTATTCCACGCATCCTTGTCCCTCTTGGCTTATTGGTCTGTATATGGCTGAGAAACTAGGGGTGCAATTTTGAGCACTCTTTGGGATGGCACAAATCACTTGTGATGGCCCAGGAGAGTTGCAAAGGTGCTCTAAGGCACTGACTCAGGAGTTGGGAAGGCCATTGCAAAGGTAGCAAGATCATGCCGGCTAAGGCCAGGGGGAGGGCAGAAAGAAGGTGGGTCAGGGCAGGGAGAAGGTAGGGTGGGCCTGTGGGCAGATCAGGCGTGGGAGGGGATAGAACCAACCTGGGAGACCTAAGCCGGATCCAACCCCCCCCTTCCCCCCCCCCCGCCAGCCAGCCAGGTTGGCCTTACATGTAATGGGCCACTTGGATTTGTGTCAGCAATTTCACTGATGCAATTCCAAGTAGCCCTATTGGGGTGGCTGTGGCTTTTCGGGTGTCTCAGCCATTGCGCCAGCGTACACAAAGAATAGGATTGTGCTATAAACTCAACAACCATTGATAAAGCTTTATCCGTGGTTTTATCTAGACTAAATTGAGGAGGTAATGGCTGTTTTGTGAGGTAGAGAAAAAAACAACCCATTGTTCTTAAAATTTGCCCGTGGATTAAGATATGCCCTTCAAATATATGTTCTCAGTTTCCTTCTTTGAGTTTCCTTTTCTGTCCTCCTTGCAGGATCTGCTGTTTCGTCATGCTGTATTCACTTGAGTTCTCAATGTCTTCTGTCTTGTCTTAGGCAAATATCGTTCTTCAGCAGCCCAGCATGGATGTTGAGAGGGGGAGGCTGGAATAATAAATGGGAACTGAGCAGTGGAGTGGGTGGTTCAACAGACTGTCCCGCCTTTTCACTCCGTCTTCTGCCAGTCACCTAGTTGCCTTGTGAAGGCAGGCGTTATGTATCATGCTGAGCAACCCAAGTAGCAGATGTGTGAGCTCCCGGAGGCACCTGGTGGGCCTCTGTGTGATACAGGAAGCTGGACTAGATGGGCCTTGGGCTTCATCCAGCATGGCTCTTCTTATGCTTAACTGCTGTCGATGAAACATGGGATTGCAACAAAACTGTTTTTGTTTCTATTGACAGGCCACCAAATTCGGATCCCAAGCAAGTCAAAAGGTGACTATCGCAAGTCCTTCCATTTCCTGTTTAACCCCATGCTAAAACGCTTCACCGATTTTCTTTTCCTCAGCAGTTTGGATTCTCTTGGAATATTTTCATGCTTCTGGATCCTCTGAGATGTTACGCATTAGGTTCCAGTTTCAGAGGTATTGTGATCAGACCAACATGTTCTCCCTTCAGTTAGGAAGCAGATGAGGTACGTTTTGAAGCGTCCTGGAGGAAAAAAGGACTGAACCCACGGGCTGTGCAGTTAGTGGTTTGTTGCCTTACTGAGAAACATCTAAAACTTAATTCTGAGAATCCACTCAAAACAAAGCCATCCTTTTTATGCCCATCGCTGCTGGAACTCATAAAACAGTTGGTCCTGCAATCAGTACGTCTTTTGAATAGAGAATGTTGGATTAAACAATTAAATTACACAGCAGCTTGGTTAATACAGCTTGTTGTTTTAAACCAAAGGTCTACATGTATTTTGATTCTTCGGCTGCTTAATGTCACTTTTGGGTCACATTCGAGCCTTTCTCATAAGAGCAGCTCAGAGCAGTTCACTAGAGGCCAACAGACATACAGAGGGTAACATTAGCCTAACTCTAATATAATGTAGCAATGGATTGGTTGCTTCTCTGGTAAGACTAATGAGTGTTGCAAAAAGCAAATTGATCTGCAAACAACTCTGGAATATTTTTGTCTGCTAGTCCCTTGCATCTGAGTTGCCTCCTGTTGATGCACTGCTTTCTGGATCATTAATTGAGGCCAGTTGACACTAAACTGGGGTTCCCATGGGACTGTGTGTGTGTGTGTGTGTGTCTGCCACCGAGCTTGCAGTTGGGAGGCACTCCTTTGATGGTGGTGTTTGTGTGAATGGACATGCCCACAGCGGAGGGTGGGGTGGGTTAGTTCAGGCAGTTGCTGCAGTTCACATGGTTGTAGTGGGTTGGAGAGGCCTCCAGGCTTCATCTTCATGCGATCACTTCCTGGCCATGAGCTGCCAACCCTACACATTCCTGAGATGCTCATGTGAGGGCCACAGGCTAGTGTGAGCCAACCTTAGAGAGCAACACTACACTGAAACTTCTTCAATTGTGCTAGAATCTCGGTTGGATGTTTATAGGAAGGAGCTGGCCGCACATACGCCAAGTTGCATAAAACAAAAGTTTGGAACTCCTTAATGTCTCTACTAGTATTATGCGGTTCCTGGTGTCCAGTGAGATAACTAATGTTCCTTTGTAGCCATCTTGCAAATGAAATATTGTATGTTGTCAAAAGAACACTTAAATGTTCCTTTGTAGGCCTTAAGATTCAGAATTGCTTTAGAACCTGCATTTATTTATCCCTTGTGTATAAGAGGAAGACTGTAACAGCGCCTCTGTTTGATGCCTCTCTGCAGAAGCTGTAGCTTCTTACAGAAAACGGTTGAATGTCACGTCAATATCAATATGCATATTATGTCAAAGCACTAAACTGAACCAATCGCCTCTACTGAAAAGCCACTCCCGCCTTTATTTTTCCTACTCTGGCTGGGTCATCGTCACATGATGGCAAATTCTTTCAATTAATAGTGGGAGCTGTTGCTTCCAAGTTTGTGCTCACAGTCTGGCGTAACTCTCAGCTGTGTCTGCAATTTTTTTGTTAATTCGGCAATTCAGTTTGGCACATTGAGGGCACAATCCTAACCTGGAGTTAGGCTGGCACATGTCCCTTTTGCCAGCCCAGGGGAGTTGCCAACGCACCGTAAAGCACGTTTGGACCAATCTCTGAGTCAGGGAGGCTGGCACATGTGCCTAACTCCAGGTTAGGATTGTGCCCTCAAGGACTCATCGTTTTGCTTGTCAGTAAGGCGTTGATGTCGGGGAAAAGTGGCATGCTTTTTTACTTGGAACAAGAGTGCTTTAGATCTTTTGCTAAAAGCTGCTTCTTCTACCTTCCTTGCTCTCTTCTCTTGTGCTGCCTGGGTGTAAAGTTTTGGGGCCACAAACAGCAGGCAGAGCCGGTAAAGCCCTCCCCTCTATTCTTGTGCATGGTGCTTTCGTTACTGTGCTGAATTTGTACATTTTGCTGCCAGCTGTCTTTTCTGTTCCTTTGCCCTTCTTTGAAATCAAGTCGTTTTTGTTGAACAGTGTTGTCTGCATCTTTCCTTGTAATGTCTCCCTCCACTTGTTTAAAATAGGCTGCATCAAGCAAGAGTCCTAAGTATATATTCCCGGTTCATATTATTTTGTAAATCTGGTTGTCAAGGACTCCACTTGCTGGGGAGGGGGGAGATGGATTCAGAACTGTGCTTGGAAGGGGTCAGTGCATAAGACCCATCCCGCTGGGCTTTGGTAGAGAGGGGAAAGAGGTTCAGTCACAGAGCTGTCACATTTTAGTTTCCTCCCTTTCCTTTGCACAGTTTCTGCAGGAACACTGTTGGAAGTCAAAGTTCTACATCCAGAAAACTGTTAGGTTCACTATGAGCAGAATAAATTACACTTATTCAATGAGTTGGGCGGATGTTTCTCTTAATAAAGTAATGAAATTGATTAGGTCAGCGTTTCTCAACCAGTGGTATTCGTACCACTGATGGTACTTCAAGGGATGTCTGTTGGAATACCCCCAGGCTCCCACCACCTCACAGCAAGACCAGCAACGCAGCAAGCAGTGGTGTGAGGCTCGGCCTGGTGGGCAGAGCTTCAGCGTGTGCACATACAGCACACTTGTAAAAGCCCTCCAATCTGCCCCAAGCCTCTTACTGGTGTTCATTGTGTCGTGTCTGGAATTCTCCTGTCTGGAAGTAACTAGCGATGACATCATCGCCAGTTACTTTCAGTGGCACTTCCAAGAGGTGGACCTTGCAAAGTGGTATGGTGGGGGACAAATGTTGAGAAACGCTGGATTAGACGGTCTTACTAGATTGTGAACTTGCACAGTATCCTGCATCATCGACAGATGCTCATCGTGTTAGATTCTTCTGATATGCCAGTAGCTGCACAGTTCAGACAGCAAAGGAACAGGGATTCCTGCAGTGTCAGACAATGCAAAGAGGTATGGCTCCCTCTGAGAATCAAACTGTGCTCTGATTTTTTTTAACCCAACTCATTGCAATAGAAATGCAGAAAGAAATAGTCAGTACGTTTCCACATCACAGTCCCCCCACAAACACACTGAAGAGGAGATGCTAAGCAAAAAGTGGTTTTTAATCCCCTTCCCGATGGGGTCTGTTGAAGCAGCTCTTTATTCACTGAGGAGATAATTTTCTGGCTGTGGTGCCACCACAGAGAAGGCCCTACTTCTTAGAGCGCACCCCCCCCAACCTCTGACAGGGGTGGCACATAAAGGAGGGCCCTCTCAGAAGATCTAAAGGGTGGGCAGGAATGTGCAGAAGAAGCAGGTCCTATAGAAACAGATTCTTACCTGAGTGGCATTGCAAGCTGTGCGTTACAACAGGTTCTATGAAATCATTTCAAATCTCTTTCTGGGAAAGTCGCCATAATGATGCAGCTGCTACTGCCAAATAACTTTCATGTCCTCATCTCCCACGCCATTCCAATAGTGGATGCTTCTAACCCTGCGTTTGGAGCCACGCTGTGCTTCCAGGTGTGGCAGTGATGCCTACTTCAGTCATTGGGAATAACTGCCCAGAGTAACTATACAGCTTAGACAGGAATTCTAGCATGTGGTTGGAAAAAGCTTGGGAATGAACCTTGCTGCCATAGCATCTTCCACTAAGGTGACTTCAGGCAGGTTCCTGGTTTCTCATCTTTTGCTAGCTGCAGGGGCTTGCTAAAAGGGCTCATTCACGAATCTGGGACTGCCCTGTTGTCTTGTATACCTTGGTGTATTTCTTCTTTTCTTTGTGACATTGCATCTTGTGTTTTTTAAGCTCACTATCTCGCTTGTACTGGCCAAAGCTTAGGGCTGTCCTACTCCTTTTTTTTTTCTTTCTCACCGTCTACTAGCTACTTTCTGTGGCAATACATGTTAGAACTTTCCAATGAAGAAAAATATAACTGACTTTCTCTGTGTTTGTTTGCTTTTAACTAGGCCTCAGAGTTAGGGCAGAGTTTAAGTGAAAATGTTCTCAAACCTGCACAGGAAAAGGTAACTTTGGAAATGAGTAACTGGCTTTTGGATTTGGAAACAGTGATCCTCCTTTGACCCACCTGAGCGTCTTCCATGTGAATATGTGGCACCGGTTCTTCCCCAGTATTATTTAAACGTAGTTGTGTGTTCAGAGCTGGCAACGTGCTAAAACAGATCTCCAGCCAAAGATCTGACTGCCTGGTTCAAATCAATGTGAAGGTCATCTCTCCCCTACTGTCCTGCCCAACACACAGCCCAAATATCTCTTGGGTCTGTATGAAATGTTCTTCACTACCCAGCTAGTTTATTAAAGGGAAGAAAGTCAGGAATAGAAAGGGTGTTCTTTTTAAGGGAGAGAGATTTAAAACCAGGGAGTATTTTCAGGGAATTCCTGTAAGGGTCTTAGAGGTTTTTTTGACAACTTACCAGTGCAAGGCTGCCCAGATCCCCAGTGTCCGGCCCGCTGAGCCTGTTTGCTGCCGCAGTGGCCCCGTGTTCTCACCTCCTTTCAAAGATATGACCTTCAACATGCGCCTGACACGTTGCAGCTGGAACTGGTTGTCTTGAACTTCAGAGGTCAACCTCAGTAGCTTCAGATGAGCTTAAACTCAACCCTTTTCAAAGAGACCATTTTGTAATTTTAATGTCTTTTAAGAATACCTAGAATGGTGGTACCAGTGATGGGATCTACAAATGACTTGGGGGAACGGAGGGTGGGACTTAGGCGGGACTACCGTTTGATTGGCAGCCTGTCCGTGCACTTCCGCTTTCGTTCCGCTCGCCCCGCAGCCGTCCCTGGCCTCAGAGGGGGC
>JAJKFI010000013.1:15515149-15555955 GCA_029204185.1 Lerista edwardsae
AGGCCAGGGACGGCTGCGGGGCGAGCGGAACGAAAGCGGAAGTGCACGGACAGGCTGCCAATCAAACGGTAGTCCTGCCTAAGTCCCGCCCTCCGTTCCCCCAAGTCATTTGTAGATCCCATTGCTGGGTGGTACCCTAATCTCTGTAACAGTGCAGAGTTTGTAAGATTGGCAGTCCAACTCCATATGTTATGACTTAATGCTTTTTCAAACATTTTAGTGCCTAGGAAAAATATCAACAGCAATATAAAAATATGACAAACACTACACTGCTAACTGTCTTACACTACTAAGACAGACACTACTAAGTTACTATGTACTAATTTAGAGCTCTGTTGAACCCAGTGGGTTCAACCCATTTAAGTAGGATTAGACAGTGGCATTCTTAGGTTACATGTGGTAGTATTCAGCAGAAGTAAAATTATTTGTGCACTAGGCACTGAGGTGCAGTATGCTGCTATTCTCATTGTCACAATAATCTGTGAGGTAGGCTATTCCCATTTTGCGGATAGGAAACTGGGCACACATAAAGGCCTGGGTGAGTTCAGAACTGAACTCTGAGTTGAACCCTGGTGTATGTGCAGAGTGCTCAAAATTAAAAGGGCAAAGATGGGGAGCATGCAAGAGAAACTCACAACTCCCACTCCTTGATTCACCCAAATTTGAAGCCCCAAATTGTGCCCCAGGTAGTCTCTGAAAGACAATAGCTTAAGGGGCAATTGCAAACGATTACCCCCCCCCCCCCGTATTTAAAGTGTGTCTCTATTAGACTGATCTGATCTCTACGATTGCCCTTCCACTTTTATTCTAGGTTGGGGTCCCCAAAACAATGTATGTGGAGTTGTCTGGAGGTGCCCCCCCCCCGCTGCTGGTACCAGCACCTGACTTGCCCATTCATCGGCCTTTTTGTGACTGCCCCAACCTGGTTGCCATTTTGTGATGATGATCCCCACCCCATAAGGCCGTTGGTCCCCATAGACTCCCCAAGTTTGTAAACACCTGCTCTAAGTTGATTTGGGATAGCTACTATCCTGTAGTTTGAGTGAAAGAAACTTGCCTTTTACATTGTGAAACCATGAAGTGTAGGAAATGCATATGTCCGTAATATGCGTTACTTAAGGGCAGGTTGAAAGGTGCTGTTGGCAGAGTCTTCTTGCATGGTGATGTCATCTAAGAAGGTACATGGGATATTGCTTGTCTGAAAGCATCTTCATGTGCCTCTTCCTCCATGTGAAAACGTGTGTGTCCAGAAGACGGGCACGAACCTTCCCATAATTGGACACTTCCAGCAGTGCTTTCAAGCAAGCTGTTCTCCCCACTTCCACCCCTGTCATTCCTAGAGGCAACAAAGAGCTTTCTCTGCCCCCAGGCATTAGTGGCAAACGTCTCTCTAGAGATACCATGTTGCTAAACTAGATGTTGAAAAATTAGGTTGTATCCAAAGTCGGGTCATGACGAAGTCCCATTGATTTCCTGTACAAGTCCCGCCTCTGCAGCTGCGGGGGTTCCGGTTCACATCTGGAAGGTGTTCTGAGGCCTTTAAATCATACTTCTGGTTTTCAGCTGAAAATCGGAAGTGACATTTTTTTTTTTTTGCCCCTTAGAAGGCATTCTGAAGGTCAGGGAGAGCCTTCAGGCACAACCAGAGCACCAGAACCTGCTGATAAATAATATGAACCTATACATTATTTTAGTTTTCTGAATGCGGGAACTACGGTCAGTTAAGTGACAAGTTCCTTCTCAGCTTTTCAGCTATGAATGTTGTGTCCAGTTTTACAGGATTGCATTTGTGGGGAGGGGGTTACTTTTTTGAATTGCCTTATTTGTTGAAGGTCTCTTATGTGGAGCACAGAATGATTTGTGCTTCTTAGGTTGATAGTCAGCTGATTCAATTCGGCCTTGCTCAGGGATGTTTTCTGCCGAACAGATTGTGAAGGGAGGTCAGCCTTTTATCCACCCCAATAGTCTTAACATCCATCCTAACATCACTGTCTGTAGAATCAGTACTATTTGTGTTCCTACTATTTACTCGTTTTTCTCACAGGCTGTCCTGGCATAATTATTGTCAACCCCTAACTATGGATGTCTTGATTTATATAGGTGAAAGAGGGAAAAGTTTTGGATGATGTTTCGCAGGGAGTCTTGCATTTGGCTTCCAAGGTATGAAATGGACTGCCTACGGACTTGGCAGCCTTAAGCCAGTCTCCATATACCTTTTGGTGCATGGCGCACCCCGTTGCTTCTCTTGCAGCATTATGGCGTTGGCCGACAGCTGTCCCCTGCTCATTTTTCAGGCTGAATTCACACATTTACTTTTGAGGTTGTAAAGTTACCCGGAAGTGACTCGATTGCATCAGTTTTGCATGGCAAATATGTTAGTGTGCTGGTATTTATACCATGTCTGAGTAAACCGTTGAACACTAGGGTAATGTGTGAATTGGGCCCTTGTCCGTAACGTGTATTCCTCACAATTTTATAAAGAGCTATTTAAAATCAGATGATGTGCCCCACTGATGTTGCCATAAAAGGCCCTTTGGGCTCTCAAAAACGTCTGCCTCATTAAGCAAGAGAAATGGAAAAAAAGTCTTGATAAATGCTATACAGAAGCATTATGAAAAATAGCAATCGGTATGCCAAATTGTCCACCCTAAAGCGCACAAAGGAATATGGAAACAGCTTAAGTTGAATATGGACACTTCTGAATCTTGCTAATATATATGCCTTCTCCCTTTCCTCCTGTTCTTGCTGCCATTCCTTGGTAAAACCGGTAAGTAAAGTGGTCCTGTCTCCTCCTAGGGCTAAGTATTCCTGTTGAATCAAACTGCTCTGTTGTAATGCTTTAAGAAAAAGAGGATACGCCACCCATCAAAGGTCTTGAAGAATTTTTACCAGTAACTCTCATAGCATAACCATGGGACAGATCCTCGCCCTCCCTCTCCAACTGGAGGGGAAGATTACAGTTGCTTTGTTTTGCATGCAGTGGCAGCACTTGGAGCCTTTTTTTGCAATTGCTGCTAAAGTGAATCTGTTTTCTCCATCTGTATTGCGGGGGGGAAGGAGCACCTTGGCAGCCCAGCACAAAAGCTGACACAGCCTCTGCCTCTCCTGTGGGAAGCAGAGAATTGTCCCTGATCAGGAAGTTGAATGCTATCTGATGTGTGCTTATCTGGGAGGTCAGCAGCATTCAACCCAGTGGAACTGAGAAAATAGGCATATGTTTCTACTGAGGGAGAAAGGCAGGAATCTGACGTCTGTAAACTGATGCGATTACCCAAGGCCAGCCATCATTTATGTAAACCCACACAAAAGCCTTTTGGCTCCTCACCTGGGGGGAAAAAACCACACACAAAAAAATAGGCCTGTGCACAAAATTGCAGTATGAGCAAAGCCAAAGGGAGATTGGCCTCGTGATTTATTACCTTATTTAAACCATTAACTGGATAGTGCTTCTTCAACTCTGTCTAGTTCTAAGAAGTGCTAAAGCATCCTGAATTGCAGTAATGAAGAAGCCCATATGAGCATTAATGTTCTTTTTTAAATGTCCCACAGTGTAAAGCAACATCAGATGCAGGTGATGTGCGTATCTATGCATGCTTTCGTATTATATCTTGTCACACTGCCCAATAGGTTTTTATAATTTTCTCTTTGGTTTTCCATTCTTTTTTGCCCTGTTTTTTCTCTCTCTCCTAGGTCCAGGGTGCAAGTACTAAAGGATGGCGAGATGTTACCACTTTTTTCTCTGGAAAATCAGATGAGCCTTCTGAAAGGTACCCTGTTTGCTTGTGTATATGCTCTTTAAGCTTATTTGTCTTGCATAATTTTTGTGTGGTTGCTGTTGTGGCTCAATGGCATCTTTACCTTCCTTTTCACTAACGTCTTTAGCTTTAAAAAAATTGATGACCATGCTAAAAATTGATGACCATGCCATTGGAAGCAAGTTCTGTTTAGCAGAAATAAATACTTGAAAGACTTGCCTTTATTCCATTCAGTCCTGTTTGAAACTAAGCATAAATCAACTTTGAAATAAATAATCCTAAACATGTTAGCATCTCATCTTCTCAGAATTGCCAGTTAGAGAATGAAGGGGAAGAGATTCTAGCAGAGATTGCTAAAGTTCATGGAGAACACAGATGTGATGCTACATCCTGGTCAACTCTCTATTTTTTTTCCAGTTTATTTCTTTTTTTAATGCAGAAGGATTTCCCTCATCCAAATTACTCTACCACATCCCTCATTGTGGGCTTATAGCTGTCCCTCAACACAATGCACACCCCATAATAGCCGCCTTTTAAATTGCATCTGGCATTTAAATTGCATTCCTGAAAAGAGAAGGTTTTCTAGAAAGTTACTTTTCCAACACCATGCCATTGCTACTTGCTGCTTGTGGTCTCTCTATGTGTGTTTCTTTAGAGGTGTGTGTGTGTGTGTATAAGTGTGCACTTGCAAGTAAAAATTGTCAAGGTCGGTTTCAGGTGGAATTGGATAATCTGGCTGTACACAATGGAGCTGTTCTTCTTCCCTTCCCTCCCTTCTCCCCTTCACCATTCCTAAGACGCTGATGAAATGGCATGGAACTCAACGTCTGTACTGCTTCAGTCCCGACCAATGTAAACCAGCCATTGTTCTGTATTTTTCTTCTCAAAAGGCCACCCGAAGGGGAGAGCTACCAGAACAGTGGAGGTGAAGGCTACCAAAACAACGCAGTGGATCAAAGCTTTTGGGAGACCTTTGGCAACTCGGACCCGCCGAAGACTCACAAGTCTCCCAGCAGTGACAGCTGGACATATGTGGACAATTCTACTGAGAAGAAGAGTTCTGATAGCTGGGATGTCTGGGGATCGGGGACAGTCTCCAATAACAAGAACAGTAACAGTGACAGCTGGGAAAACTGGGAGACCAACTGGGAGAATGCAACAGGGGAGGGCAAAGCCAAAAAGGCCCCTAAGAAGACGACAAAAGATTCTTCTTCAGCAGCTGAAGAAGGCTGGGATAACCAGAACTGGTAGGACTTTGTCCTTCTCCAGCATGGCTGTGGGAAAAAGTCATACCTCTGATGGAGAAGTTTCCCACATAACTGGATTAACATCCTTGTCATTTGGGGCCTGTTAAATGTCATGCTTATTGTTCCAGTCTCTTTCCACTCCTGTTTACAACGACAGCAGCAGAAACTTTGATTTGCAGATCCTTGTAATTATCATACGAAGACGCCTCTCTCCAGTGGAAACCTTACACGTTAGATTTTTTTCCTCCCCCTGCTGCTGTTGTATGCAGAGCATGCCAACCCAAAGTGGGAGTTTGGAGGAAGCAAGTCCGTGCACGTGTACTTTCATAGCACAATACCGCATGCGAGGCCTTGTCAGGGTGCCCAGCTTCTCTAGAACTTCAGTTGAAGTTCTGCAGAGGACGTCTGGGTAAGATGGCATGGGAGGGGCGTTCCAAGTTAACAGTGACGAAAGCTGGCAGGAATGGCTTTGAATTAAGCAGAGATCTTAATTAAGATCCTGTTGAAGCAGTTTTCAGGCTTGATCAAGGCTTGAAATGTTAAAGCAACTAAAACCTTACATTATTCTTTGCTTTTACTTAGAAGAAAGCAAATGGTTGTGCCGTACTTCTAAGCACTTGGACCATCTAGAATGAGCCTCTTCCCATTCTTGCCCCTGGCATTTTTCAGCTGGTGTAACAGAAAGATTCCTTCCCCTTTTTAAGTTAGAAGAAACAAATATGAAGTATTTATTCTATCCAACGTTTTATTTGCTCTTGGGAGTTTTAGCCTGATATCAGAAATCATGCAAAGTTTATACACAAGACAGATGACAAGGGTCAAACCCACCTACTGAAGAAAAATGTTCTTGGCTACATTGTTTTAGATTGGTACTTTTGCCTTTTTATAAAATCTGTTTACAAGGCTCTTCACGTATCTCCCACTTCATCTCCCCTTTTCGTTCCCTTCCGAAATTATCAATAGTCAGATTGCAACTTTATCATGTTGGGCCGCTTTGCATGACAGTTTGAGAAGGACTTGGGCTTTTTTTTTTCCCCTGCAGGGTCTTACGTAACGTTTGTCCCTGATGCCTGTGGTCTGTAGACCATTTTTGGTCATCTCCGTGCCGTAACACATTTTTAATATACGACGCAACTGCTGATGTCGTGAGAACCTACTGGAAAACTTTGAATCGTGATGTAATTGCATAAAGCCCCAGTGCGGCATTTTTTTCAGATACCGGTGTGGAAATGTTGCTTGTGAAACTGTAGATCCCTGATGTTTGAGTTGCCATCCAGGAAGAACTGCGCCTTTACAGGTGGCCCCTTCTGCCACCACGGAGGCCACGCTTTGGATTGGCGAGCTGCGGCACAGACATCTGGCAGCTCAGAGTTCAGCTAAGAGTGCCTGCGGTAAAGAACTGTCTTCAGCAACCACACATACTATATATATATATATTGAACTACATACTCGGTAGTAGTGGTTTTCTAAGATTTTTGTGCATTATTCAATATGTCAGTATTTACCTTGTGGAGACACGCAGTCTTGTTGGCTCTTTTCTGCTGTATCTAATCCCTTTCGTCTTGCAGGCTGCCAAGTCATTCTTTCTCTTTCTCGTTTCTGCACTGCCATCCTCTGTTCTTGGTTGTCACGTCACCGTGCGCCCTTTCGCTGGTGGGGTAGTCCATGCCTTTTCTTCAGGAGCCCTTGGATGGCTTTTCCTGTGCCAGACTGACTCCTGTGTCTGTCTTAGAGCTCCTCTGACCTTACCGAATGGCTCCTTTTTAAAAGCAAACGCCTGGGCCGAGAGACTTCCTGCTTTTTCTAGTGTTGGTGGTGCCATGCTTGCAAACACCATGACTTATGTGTGTTGGCTTTTAATTTTTTTCCCTTTTTGTTCCAAAGATGACCCCATAGGAACCTATCTGCATGTTAAGCACGTAGCAGCTGATGTACGAAGCTCTGCATTTTCCCCCCAGTTTGTTCTGTTTTATCTCCTGAAATATTCACACCATCCTGTCCTTTTCTGTCCAACAAGAATGTGATTGCACAAACTTTCCCACCCCCCTCCAGTTCTTGTGGTTCGCTCGGTGCCAGCCCTGCAAACCTTTCTCAGGCTTTGTCATTTCAGGTCACCGACCTTTTGAGATCACCCCCTAATCGTTCAGGTTGCTAAGCAGGGTGCTATCACTGCTACTTTATGGACAGGAGGGGATCTATTGACAGTCGGGGACATTGCATTGGAAAGTTAGGCAACAGGATTTGATGTCCTGTTTGCCCTCTTAAAAACCACACCCTAGTCTCTTGGGCTGGTGAGGTCCTTTTGCTGCAGGTCCTACTGATAATTCCCTGATTATCGCCTTTCCCTGGTAATTTGCCTTTCCAAATTGAATTGGTGTGGCAGCTCTAGAAGGAACACCATTGTTATAAAATGTCCAATGCGGTGCTTGTCAGCAGGGAATCAACCTTTGGCACAGTGTTGAAACACCTCAGTCGCATGGGCACAATGCAGTAGTAATGCCAGGCTGGAGGCAGGTGGACTCCCCCCCCCACCTGTTTTAACCCTGGCACCAACTTACCACCACTAACCCCTCTTACCCCAAGCCCAAACAGGCCTTTCTTCGTGATACCATACAGGCCCTGCTTTTCTTGAGTTGAGTTCGGCTACCTCTGCCTTGATCTCTGTCAATGCCAGTTCAGATACTGCATTCTTCCCACTGCTGAAGTGCTTTGGGAAAAGTTGCTTGGAATTGAAAATAGTTGGGTTTTGCAGGAAGTATCTGTGCACCCAAATATGAGCTGCTTGCCGACTTCTGGCTGTGGAGATGTCCCCAGCATGGAAAACGTTCCTTGACGTTGGCTGTCTGTTCCGGCCCGTGGGAGAGTCGGCCAGGTGGGTCGCAGAGCCCCTCCGTAGGTCAGTTCAGTTGATGTTGTCAGACCTCCTGCGGTCATCAGTTGGGCTCCCTCGCAGTCCAGCGCCCCCTTCCGGCTCCAGTGTTGCATTCCACTGGTAGAATTGTTTTCTGTATCAGTGTAGTAATTTTGTGCAATATCTTAAATTGTGAAGGTGACCCTTACCTCTTCTTAATTTAATCCAGAAAGCATTCGGGGAACAGTCTCCCTGTAGAAAGACAGAAATATATTCTGCCCAGACCCTGAGAATGGCATTTGGTGGCTTTGAGAGAGTTACCTGGACTCCTAACTCGCTTTTGCACTTGAGGTTGGAGCAACGGGTTCTTGGATCTCTCTCTCTCTGTGTGGCAGGGGGAGGGAGAAATTGTGGAAGATGATAACCTTTCGAGTTTCATACTATGTGTTTGTGAAGTTCATAGGAGCAGTGAGCGATATTTCCTGTTCTGTAAAGTGGTTCTGCACTTGAGCCTACAGTGTCATCTTAAAAAAAAATTACAATAAAGCAAGAGAAATGGAACAAAGCAATTTAAGTTACCTGTAGACTGGTTATGCTTTACCTCTAGGAAAAAAACCAACCAACCAAGGAGAAAGGAGGGTGTTCTGGACAGACTGGTCTTGTCTTTTGTTTTTGAGTTGTAAGGTTTCGTTCACGCTTTAATTGCTATTGGAACTTGAGTGTAAACTGCATTACGTAACACAGAAGGCCCAGGCTGGCTTTTGGGAGTCAGAACAATAAACTTGTTCTAGACCAGGGCTGTCACTTTCGTTCATACAGTGGGCCAAATAGCATTCATGAGGCCTGCTGAGGGCCAGAAGTGATATCATAAGGCAGGAAGTGATGTCATTAAGCAGGCCATGACTGAAATGAGTTTTTTTTCTCATGTAGGAACTCATTAGCTACAAATGGCAAAGGAGAAAATATGCACATTTTGATGTTTTCAAGATACGGGAGAACGCAATTAGCATGCAGGCTGCCCTTTCAGCAGTGACACCTCAGTGTAGCTGGGCAGCTGATGGTGGTGTTGAGGGAGTCTGAGGGCCCGGTAAAGCGCTTCCAGGGGCCTCATCTGTCCAGCGGGTCTCGACACCCTGATTCTTCAAAGTTTTGATGAAGTGCAGCATTCTCCATATGTGGGGAGGGAAATTCTAATTTACATGCTGAGAAGTTGGAGGGGTCCTGAAGAGGCCACCCTGGAGAAGGTTCAGAAGCAAATGCACGAAGCCCAGGCTGATGGAATTGGAGACGTTGTAGTCAAAAGATGAAGTAAAAAGACCTTTTTTATTTTACTCTAAAAGGGACCTTTGGTGGCATTCAAATGCCTCCCAAGATTTGCAGGATGTGGCGGGCACAACGGTTCAGACTCTTCTCAAGGTGGGGCAAGAGCAGCGGCGTCATGCAGCCGGAATGCTGGGCGGGAGGAACGGGTAAGCGGCAGCCCGCCCGTAGTGTACCGCTCCATTTCACCGTCTTCCCCGCCCCCGCGAGGGTGGGGAAGACAGCGAAACGGAGCGGTATGCAACGGGCAGGCTGCCGCTCACCCGTTCCTCCTGCCCTGCGTTCCAGCTGCATGACGCCGCTGGGCAAGAGGTGGCTATACATTGAGAAGAGGTTAGTGGGAGAAACAGGAAGACTGTCAATGGAAGGAGCTTTGTTTATCATCTCTGTCGGTGGTCAGATTGTGTGGCTGTGGGAGAACTTCCAGTTTTTATTATTTTGTGAATGACATAAAGATAAATGCTAATGTGACTACCAAGTAATGAAATGGGCTGCAATTTTAAAGGTGCCTGTTGTGGTCCTGATCCACTCTTGACTTCACTGACCTTTGCTTTTTATTTGGGGTAATCCCAAACCAAAAGGAGAATAAAAGGGTTAGATGGGATTAAGGAGTGCTCAGTTCCTTCATACAAATCCCACAGGACTAGTATGTATTAATAAAGCATGACAATTTATTAAAGACTAAAAACCAAATTTCAAGCTACAGAAGGCAATTGTAATTATTAGTAGAGAAGCATATATTCAGTACAAATAAAGAAGCAGCGCACAATAACAAAATAACTAGCTCCTGAGCTTACCCGTACCTCCAGCTAACAAAGGCTTTCCTTTGCTCTGCTCAAAACTCTTTTGTAGCTCCAGGCCTTAGCCGGCTCAGCTGGCCAGCATTCCCCTCTTCATAATCATGGTACCTTCCTTTCTGCAAGGAGAAAGTAAAGGTGAGGCCTTACTGGTAAGGCCAGTACATTACAGTGGTGAAATAAAACGGTTATGAGAAAAAGTTAAACTGTGGAGGAGGATGTAAACGTGACCATTCTATAAGTCCACTATAGGAATGAACCAAACCTAAGTGGAGTCCTGCCAACAGCTGCAATGTCAGCAAACAGCTGAAAAAACAAAAAAATGAAATTGCCAATCTCTTAACTATTGTATACAACTTGTCCCTTAAAACTGCCGCGGTGCCAGAGGATTGGAGGGTAGCGAATAAAAAAGGAAGGAGAGGGGATCTGGGAAACCACAGGCCGGTCAGCCTAACATCTGTTCCAGATAAGATGGTAGAAAGCTTCATCAAAGATAAAATCTTAAAGCATGGAGAAGAACAAGTGCTGCTGAAGGAAAGTCAGCATGGCTTCTGTAAGGGTAAGTCTTGCCTCACAAACCTTTTAGAATTCTTTGAAAAGGTTAACCGGCATGTGGATAGCTGGCGAACCTGTGGATATTATATATCTGGATTTTCAGAAAGCGTTTGACACAGACCAAAGGCTACTCACCAAAGGCTACTGGTTAAACTTCACAGTCAGAGGGCAGGTTCTCTTATGGATTAAAAACTGGTTGGGGAGCAGGAAGCCAAGAGTGGGTGTCAATGGACAATTTTCACAATGGCGAGAGGTGAAAAGCGGAGTGCCCCAAGGATCTGACTTGGGACCTGTGCTTTTCAACTTGTTCATAAATGACCCGGAGACAGGCATAAGCAGCGAGGTGGCCAAGTTTGTGGATGACACAAAACTTTTCCAGGTGGTGAAGACCAGAAGGGATTGTGAAGAGCTCCAGAGGGATCTCTCCAAACTGGGGGAATGGGCAGCCAAATGGCAGATGTGTTGCAATGTAGACAAGTTTAAAGTGATGCACATTGGGGCAAAAAATCAAAACTTCAACTATAAGCTAATGGGTTCTGAGCTTTCGGTGACAGATCAGGAGAGAGATCTTGGAGTGCTAGTAGACAATTCAATGAAAGTGTCAACCCAATATGTGGTAGCGGTAAAGAAGGCGAATTCCATGCTTGGGACAATCAAAAAGGATTGAGAATATAATGGCCAGTGTTATGATGCCACTGTACAAATCGATGGTAAGGCCACATCTGGAGTGCTGTGTACAGTTCTGGTCGCCACATTTTAAAAAAAGATATAGGGGAACTAGAGAAGGTGCAGAAGAAAGCAACCAAAATGATTACGGGGCTGGGGCACCTCCCATATGAGGAAAGGCTGCAGCGTTTGGGGCTCTTCAGCCTAGAAAAAAGGTGACTGGGGGAGGGGCTTGATTGAGACATACAAAATTATGCACGGGATGGATAAAGTGGATAGAGGGAGGTTCTTTTCCCTCAATACCAGAACCAGGGGACATCCACTGCAGTTGAGTGTTGGGAGAGTTAATACAGATAAAAGGAAATACTTTTTTACCCAGTGGGTACTTAATCTGTGGAACTCCTTGCCACAGGAGGTGGTGATAGCATCTGGCCTGGATGCTTTTAAAAGGGGACTGGACTTTAAAAGAGGAAAAGTCCATCTCAGGCTACAGGCCATGATTAAAAAAAATAATACTTGTATTTATATACCGCCTTTCTTAAGATCACTAGATTTCTCTAATGACTGTAACTCAAGGCGGTTTACATAGGCAGACTTTTATTCACAAACCCAAAGGTTTTTACAATTATACAGAAATGTTCTGTCTAGAACAACAGTCATACAGATGGATCTTTCTGGATTTAGCCTTCTTTCTTAGCCACCGTCTGTCTTCTGCTGGCTGATAAGAGGCTTCCCTGCTCCCCCAGAGACGCAGCTGACCAGCACACTCCCCCTCACACGAGGCAGCTGGAACTCGGCTTTTAATCAGCCGCAGTTTTGCAAGGTCTGCCGCTCACAGAGACTTCCGGTAGTCTTGAGCTCACGACCTTCGGATCTTCAGCTGTTACCTTCGGGCAAACGGAGGCATTAACCCTCTCGGCTAAATCTTCTGCCCATGATGGTGAATGCAGCCTCCTTACTTTAGAGGTAGGCTGCCTCGGAGTGCCAGATGCAGGGCATGGGAACAAGATGCACATATCTAGTTGTCTGAGGCATCTGGTGGGCCGCTGTGAGATGCAGGAAGCTGGACCAGATGGGCCTTTGGCCTGATCCAGTGGGGCTCTTCTTATGTTATGTTCTTATGTCATTGGTAGGTTCCAGGGTACCATTCCCGCCCCCACCTCATAGAATTGGAAGGGATCTGCAGGGTCATCTGGTCCAACCCCCTGCCTATAGCAGGTAATTCTAGAGCAATTCCCCAGACAAGTGGAAGACATAAAGGGCTTATACATGACTAGACTTGGTTGGCCGTTGTCCACACTGTTTTCAATGTTGTTGTTTTTTTCCTCACGGCACACTCCATGGTCTTCTCTATGCTCTTTGCCTCATGTGATGTCACTTCCAGGAGACACTTTCTGTTTCTAAGACAACTGTCTGTAGTAAAGCATTGTCTGTTCCTCTTCCTCGGTTGGCTCTGCCAGTCGAGGAAGGACAGACAATTCGTTACTACGGATAGTTGCCCTGGAAGCAGAGCCATAGAACCCAAAAGAGTTTTTCAACAGTTTTCAGCCACTGTGCTCCAAACTCCTGTTGCTGGTACCATTAAACACTTTCTGGAGTTTCTGCTTTGCTGTTGAGAGCATTATAAATTGGCAGTTCATGCAGAGAAGTAGCTACTTCTGGCAAAAGAGGCACCCTTTATGTGGCGATCCTCACATTTACCAGGAAGAGAGCAAGAATCTTTTATCCTCAGTCGATCGTCTTTTGGGCAGTGTTTCTCTTTCAGTTGTGAATCCCTTGGGCACATAGAGCCATCTTTTCATTTACTTTGCTTTCCCACAAAAACCGTTCAAAAGGAGTTTGCAAAGCAAAGTGGGAAGTACTGTACTTTTGGGTAAGGAAAAGGGAGCACAGCCTAGTAGAGCCAGAAAAGACATAGTGGAACTGGAAAAGGTACAGAAGAGAACAACCAAAATGATTACTGGGCTGGGGCACCTCCCTTACATCAGAACCAGGGGACAGCCACTAAAATTGTGTCGGGAGAGTTAGAGCAGACAAAAACAATTTCTCTACCCAGAGTGTAGTTAGTCTGTGGAACTCCTTGCTGCAGGATGTGGTGGTGGCATCAGGCCTGGATGCCTTTAAAAGGGATTGGACAGATTTCTGGAGGAAAAGTCAATCGCAGGCTACAGGCCATGATGGGAGGTGGATGCAAGGGGGTTGCAACAGGATACAGGCATCTTGTCTTGTGTGCTCCCTGAGGCATCTGGTGGGCCACTGTGAGGTACAGGAAGCTGGACTGAATGGGGCCCTTGGCCTGATTCAGCAGGGCTCGTCTTATGTTCTTACAGCACTCTCCACCAGAGTTTGTACAAAATGTGCATAGTATTTTTCTCTCTCTGACCGCTGGAGGGAGCTGCTACTTAATTATAGTACTTGATAAGCTTTTCAAATTACTATCTGTAAATAGTAGGAGACAGAAGTGGTTCAGACTCGTCTTGCACTCATGAGGACTGATAAATCAGGATAAATGTTTGTATGTTGAAAGATCCATCGCCGTATAGGATCAATATTCAGGACTGCCCTTCAGTCTCCACAGCTGAGGGCTGTAAAAGGTTTATTCTGAAGCTGTTCGGTAATTTTGCACCATCAGCTGTACACAGTGTTTTATATGAGGGAAAAGACGGGACTCTGAAGGAGTTTATAATCTAGATAATGACAGGAGGGGGAAAAAAATCTGAGTAGAGGCTGGGTGAATAGGGGACGCATTTGCAGTCGTTGTTGCATGGACTAAGTTACTGTTGGTAATGGGGCCTGAGCAGTGGTGTCATTCAAATGATTTAGGAACAGGAACTCACTTTTGATTGGCACTTGTCGGGAACCCGGAACCAGCCACGGAGCCCATTAGGATCCGGAACGCCCGTTCTAGTCCATTCCCCCTGAATGACATCACTGGGCCTGAGCCTTCATGCAAAAGGTTCAAATTCTGCCTTAGAATTGGGCAGAATTTGAAACATCCTACAGGGGTTCCAGGAAACAGTTCCAGGCATTTTAAAGTCCGCCAGGGCCAAACGCACCGAGGTGAGTTTTAAAAAATGGTGCTTGTTTTGCAAACACACTTAAGCTCTGGAAAGCAAGGCAAATTGGCATTAATTAAATGCACAATAACACATTGTAATCTTGCATCAATCCATGCATGGTGCTTTACAAAGAAATGATTCAAAGATGACTTCCTTTCCCCAGTGGGTGAAGATTTGACTCAGTGGCGTGGAGGAGCTACAGAAGCGTATGGGCTGGGGAGAGAAAGAAATGAAGGATAAACAGGAGAAGAGGACGAGTTTGGTGCTGTTATGTCGGGGGTCAGCAACCATCTTATATAGGTGAGCTACTTAACAAAATGACGAACTGGCAAAGAACTATCGCCGGAGCAAGGCAGTCGAGCAGGGGATCCTTCTGAGGGGCCACACACGCAGCAGCAGCAGCAGCAGATTATTAATAAATGCACCCCTCCTGGTCCGGATTTCTTTCCCCCACAATATTTAACTAGGAAAAAAGAAATCTCCAGAGCCAGGGAGCAGAGCAGGGCCCGTCACCAGGTGTGTTTTGGAGGACAGGAGAACTTCTAATATAAGCAAGTCTCCCATCCGTGATGCTTTGGGGAGGGGAAGGAGCTGCCTTTCTCTTCCCTTCCCCTCCGTGCTCTGCCTGCTCCATCTCTCTCCATGGTGGAGAAGCTGCTTCTCTCGCCATCCCGTCTGGCTGCAGTCACCAGTCCGGCTCTGATCAGCCACCTCTCAAGAGCACGTGCCAGCCAGGCGCTCCAGGACTCCTACAGGGGGTGGCTGTAAAGGGTGGGGCCGGCTGGCTGGCTCTGTGCTCTTGCCCAGTCCTTTCTGGCTGCTCCGCGGTGGCAGCTGCTACTGCGGCTCCAAACCAAAAAGGGCCACAAGCTACAGTTGACCACCCTGCAAGCCACCGGTCTCTTGAAAGCCCCCTGGTGGCCTGCCCCCATGTTACAGGGTCCCTCCCAGGCCATGCGCACCGAATGCTCCAATGCAAAGAATTGGGCAAGATTAGTACTGAAACACCTGAGCATGAAGTTCAGACTAAAATGCACCCCCCCCCCGCAGTTATTTCAGAACACCGTTTTGGGTTTTTGGAAAAGTGGCGTAAAACTGTTACAACAGTAAGGCTGAAATTCAATCAATCAATCACTAGTATTTATATATAATACCGCTTTTCAACACAAAGTTCACAAAGCGGTTTACAGGTAAATAGTAATAATAAAGCTAAATGGCTCCCCGTCCCAAAAGGGCTCACAATCTAAAAGAATGGAGAACACCACCAGCAACAGCCACGAGAAAGACACTGTGCTGGGGTGAAGAGGGACAATTGCTCTCCCCCTGCTAAATATAAGAGGACACCACTTGAAAAAAGTGCCTCTTGCCCAGTTAGCAGGGGTTCTCCTGAAATTCTCCTGTATGTTCCTTCCTGTGCTGCCTACTGAGGCCAGAGGGCGGTGGTTTTATCCCATTGATGGAAAGTGTGGGTGATCCTGGGAAATGAGATCTTAGCCACTGAGCCATTCTTATCAGGTGCCCTTCTGCCGGGGGTGGGGGTGGGGGGGGCTGCCTTTTCCCAGCTGCTGTTAGCCTTCTACTGCCTGGTTACAACATGCTTGATGCACAAAATCCGGGGTATCTCTTCCCCCTTTTTTTTTGTCATTGTGCTTCTGCTACTGTTGGTTATTTAGGGGCTTGTTTGCTACTGCCTATAGGTTTGATTGAGCTATATGTGTGAATTGCAGTTTTGAGACGGGTTTTTAAGTAGATAGAGACACAATCTAGTTCAATGAACATTGGGCCACTTTCCTTCGAGTCTTGTCCTGTGCTCTCAGCATGCCTGCCAGCCGTGGGGGAGCGAGACCTGGTCCAAATCCATTTCTCCCTCCTTGGTCCGCCCCACTGCTCTGACCAAGATTGTGGCTTCCCAGTGCCTGGCTGCCTACCAGCTGCTGGGGCTTATGTAATTAAGCCAGGCATCTGGTCTGCGGTTGCTAAGTTATCAGGCAGCTAATTGAGAATCTCACCCAGCCAACTAGCACACACACACACACACACACACACACACACACACACCCTCCCGCCAAAAGATCAATCTGCTCATGGAGCAAACGGAAGTAGATATTTCAAAAGTCAGATTGGGTAGAGGGGCTGTGATTGCCCCAGACCTGCAAGGGGAAGATTAGGAAGCTTGCAAGTGGCTTGACTGCTGGAGATATTTAACGTTTACATAGGTTTTTTTGTACAAATAAATACCATTGATTTGTACAATGGCATAATATTGGCCACTTTATTCTCAACCCCTTTTTTAATTATCCCAAGCATGGAATCTTATGAAGAAAGACTGCAGCGTTTGGGGCTCTTCAGCCTAGGAAAAAAAGGCGCCTGAGGGGGGACATGATTGAGACATACAAAATTATGCACGGAAGGGATAGAGTTGATAGGGGGATGTTCTTTTCCCTCTCTCAAAACACCAGAACCAGGGGGCATCCGCTAAAACTGAGGGTTGGGAGAGTTAAAACAGATAAAAGGAAGTACTTTTTTACCCAGCAGATAGTTAATCTGTGGAACTCTTTGCCACAGGAGATGGTGATGGCATCTGGCCTTTAAGAGGGGATTGGACAGATTTCTGGAGAAAAAGTCCATCGTGGGCTATAGGCCATGATGAATTGTGCAACCTCCTTACATTGGTGGGGGGCTACTTCAGAGTACCGGGTGCAAGGGAGTGGCAGCTGGATGCAAGCATCTTGTTGTCTCATGCCTCCCTGGGGCACCTGGGGGGCCGCTGTGAGATACAGGAAGCTGAAGGGCCTTAGGCCTGATCCAGCAGGGCTCTTCTTATGTTCTTACTTTAAAAAGTACATAAGTAAAAATCTTCTTTGCTTACCTCTGCTGGGCTATCTGGCTCCCTGCCCGCTTGGTACTCAGTGTTGGTGGCACTGCATGATCTGGGCTGGATTGGGCCCTTCACATAGGTGTCTCCAGGAAGCCCACAAGCAGAATAGGAAGGCAACAATCCCGTGCACAGTTGCACTCCCAGTAGCCGATAGCATAGTCAGAGAGGGCAAAAACGGTAAGTATTGCAGGCACAGCAATGCGCCATGCAAGTGGCCCCTCCTACTCGCCAGAGGAGCCATTCCAGGCAGCGACTGTCTGCACATTGCCGTTGCTGCCTGGAATGGCTCTGACAGCGAGTGGCAGGAGCCACATACATGGCGCATTGCAGTACCTGCAGTATTTACCATTTTTGCTCCCCCCGCCCAGTCACGCTACCGCCAGCTACTGTGTGCCAGGTGATCTCTGAACTTGGGGGGTACCATAGATCTATCCCAGCCTAGGGTATTGATTTAAACCCCACACTTCAGGCCACAAAAGCTTACAAAAACAAATGGAAACAACATCATACAATAATAACCGTCTTGCTCACAGAAGAGAGTTCACAAATCAAGATTACATTGTAAAAGCAGGTGTTTTATTTCTTGTATAGCTATAACCAGCGGTGTCATTCAAATGATTTAGGAACAGGAACTCACTTTTGATTGGCACTTGTCGGGAACCCGGAACCAGCCACGGAGCCCGTTAGGATCCGGAACACCCGTTCTGGTCCGTTCCCCCTGAATGACATCACTGGCTATAACAAAGATCAGCTCAGGATAACGTCTCATATTTATTTACAAATTTTTATCCCTCTTTATCTTCCTGATGGGCACTGGAAGCAGGCTTCTTCCATTGGAACCAAAGAGATTCGTGCCTTTGGCATGCATTTCTTTTTTATACAACTCTTCTCATTCCAAAACGTTCCCTAATGCACTGCAGGGATCTGGTTGCAAAATGCTGCCTTTTGCTCTAGGAGGAAATGTGTGCCTTTCCCCCATGTAACCACCTGTACCTACCTCCTCCCTGCTAAGGTGGAGCTGCATCTGGGGGAAAGGAAGGGGCAGGCCCTGCTGGGCTTCTTTCCTTTGGGTCTGCCTCTCTTTCCCTCTCCCTCCCTGCCAGGGAAGGCTGCCAGCAGCTTTCACTGGCTTTACTAATGAAGTGCTAACAAGATGACTCTGGAAGGAAACGGCACTATAAACAAAAAGGCGGGGGGTGGTGGTGGTGGAAAGCTGACTGTAGCTGCCAAGAGGCTGCGTGGCGGAGCAGTCCTCCTCCCCTTTCTCCTTGGGGAAGCCCGTTCCCAGGACTGCTTTCCCTGATGGGCCGGGATGGAGAGCCTCAGCACCATTCTGAAGCAGAAAGCCACAGAGAGGCATCACCGGGCAGAAGTCATGATTGCAGGAGAGCAACTGAGGTATGTTTGCGGCCAGCCAAGAGGCTCCATTTCTACTTCTGCCTGGGCCAGGTTGGTGTCCCTTTGAGATCTTTGATTGCGAGCAAGTTGACTTAAATCCCAACATTAAGGACCTCGGAATGCTTTCGACACAAACAAGGGCAAACGTGCACAAGTTGCTTCCCTCTTGCAAGCATTTATGACGGTCCATTTGTGCCTGCCGGGAGGAGGGCTGAGACTCGGACACGTTAAACGGGAAATGAAAGGTCTTTGCTCATATGATACAGTCCATTTGGCTTTAAGCTGGTGTGTTGGGACTCGCAAGTGGGATGTGCCTCAATTTAAGGAGAACCTTGCAAGAAAAAATTGTCATCCTTGTTATAGGAGCCCAAAGAAATTCACCTCTTGAGTGTGTCCTCAAAGCATCGTCCTAGGTCAGTGTTGACAACTGGGAGCCCCTGAGTGTCATCCCTGTCACTTGGCCTAGTGCCTCTTCTATATATCTGTCTTTTTGCTTGAGCTAGTCTCCGGAATGTGGGACATGGTGGCGCTCTGGGTTAAACCGCTAAGCTGAGCTTGTTGACCAGAAGGTTGGCAGTTTGAGACCACACAACGAAGTGAGTTCCCGTTGCTTGTCCCAGCTCCTGCCAACCTAGCAGTTCGCAAGCACATAAAAATGAGAGGAGATAAATAGGGACCACTTCGGTGGGAAGGTAACGATGTTCCATGTGCTATGGCGTACGGTCATGCTGGCCACATGACCACAGAAGCTTGTCGTTGGACAAATGCTGGTTCTTCGGCTTAGAAACGGAGATGAGCACCGCCCTGTACAGTCGGTCACAACTAGACCTTTAGTCTCCAGAATAGGTGGCTTTTTCAGACCGCAGTGGAACGGTCAGAAAATACAACAGCTACAATACAATGTTTTCCAAAGACCCTCCCTTCCCTGCCAAGAAAATGCCTGTGTAGTGTGCTGCTTTTCAAGCATAAGAACATAAGAAAAGTCTCACTGGATCAGGTGAAGGGCCCATCTAGTCCAACTTCCTGTATCTCACAGTGGCCCACCAGATGCCTTAGGGAGCCCACAAGACCACAAGATGCCTGCATCCTGTTGCCACTCCCTGGTATCTGGCATTCTGAGGTAAAATTCTGAGGTAAATATGAGGTAAATAAAATAGAATTTTCTATCCTGTCTGTGGGGAGGGAGCTATAATGACTTGCAACCCAGTCTGGGCCTTAAGAACATAAGAAGAGCCCCACTGGATCAGACCATAGGCCTATCTAGGCCAGCTTTCTGTATCTCACAGTGGCCTCAGGGAACAATCCTCTTGAAGCAGTTTACACACACTTAGATAAATCAAATCTCTCTCTCTCTCTCTCTCTCTGTCTCTGTCTCCCCCCCCCTGTACACACACACACACACACACACACACAGAGAGAGAGAGTATTTACAAAATAATATATGTTCAGTAAAAGCTGAACTTGCACCCGGGGGTGGGGAGAGGAAGTGTTATTTCTGAGGCACATCCAAGCCATTAACAAGCAAGTTCATGGGGATAAGGCAGTCCTTGAGCTGCTCC
The DNA here is from genome assembly GCA_029204185.1 of Lerista edwardsae. Taxonomy (NCBI): domain Eukaryota; kingdom Metazoa; phylum Chordata; class Lepidosauria; order Squamata; family Scincidae; genus Lerista; species Lerista edwardsae. The sequence continues at coordinate 15,535,235 of JAJKFI010000013.1, forward strand.
CTTGTCAAACCAGGGTCATTGTTGTGAAGAGTTTCCCTTCTGTAAATCAATGTGGAAGAGCCTGGATCATGTCCCGAACTCCAGCTGCAATCCTAAACCCACTTTTTGCCTGAGAGAAAGTCCTATTGTACTCAGTGGAATTTATTAGTATGGAAACATTCAGGCCACACTAGAACAGTGATTTTTTCCCACGTTTTTCTTCTCACGGCACACTGACCTCCTATGGTCTTCACCTCTTGTGACGTCACCTGGGAGCCACCAAGAGCCTTCCGCTGGTCAAGGAAAATGCCACTTCAGTGCAAAATTGGTGAGCAAGCCTAATTATTGCAAATAGCAGTTTCAAAATGCAAAAGGAAAGCAAGGCAGCGAAAAACAAAAGTATTTGCCTGAATATTGACACCTGCTTTTATGGGCAAGGCCTGCAAATATGCACAAATTTGGCATCTATGAGCACTAGAGCACTGGTTCTCAAACTTTTTAGAGGTCCCAGAGGCTGGTGCCTGATTTATAGGGTGTCGTATAATGGTGATCATTATAACAGCAGCTCTCCCCCATCCTTGTTTAACCCTGGATGCACATAGCCTAATCTGCCCTGTTAGTTCCTCGAAACCAAAAATTCAGTCAGAGCCGTAGAATCTGAAAAATCTCCCAGAAGCCATAAGTAACATCACTAGAAGACCATAGACGTCAATGTGTGGTGGAACAAAAATGTGGAAAATCACTGGTTTATTCAAATTGAATAAGTTACTTCTAAGTTAGAAATAAAATTCTTAAAGTGTATAGTAGCAGCATAAGGACTGCTAACAAAAAATATTCTGGTAATTGTCACTTTATTTAGTGTGATCCTTTTTGCCTCAGCATTGTTGGTTACAAATTAGGATCTCTTCTCTTGGCAATATCAGGCAGGTACATCAATCAATCAATCAATCACTAGTATTTATATACCGCTTTTCAACACAAAGTTCCCAAAGCGGTTTACAGGCAAATAATAACATTAAAGTTAAATGGCTCCCTGTCCCAAAAGGGCTCACAATCTAAAAGAATGGAGAACACCACCAGCAACAGCCACGAGAAAGACACTGTGCTGGGGTGAAGAGGGACAATTGCTCTCCCCCTGCTAAATATAAGAGGACACCACTTGAAAAAGTGCCTCTTGCCCAGTACATGCTTTTGATAGTAGGTGAACCACCCAACAAAAGCCTGATTCAACAAGATAAGTGGTGAAAGTGATGCAATACAACTGCTTTTTCCCAGAGCAGCAGAAACTTCCTGTTTCACTGCTTATCCATAAATTATGTTTGAATCTAGCTTGAGCTGTTGCATTACTCAGTATTCCTTGTAATGTAATGAACAACATCAACCTCATTTATGGATCCACCATCCAACCTGGAAGGTTCAGTGCTAGCAGGTCATGCATATAAAATTTCATTTTTTGCAGATTGTGTTATTTGCTGAGATATGTACAAAATTATGCATAGGAGGGATAGTTGATAGAGGGATGTTCTTTTCCCTCTCACACAACATCAGAACCAGGGGACAGCCACTAAAATTGAGTGTTGGGAGAGTTAGAACAGATAAAAGGAAATACTTTTTTACCCAGCGGGTAATTACTCTGTGGAACTCCTTGCCACAGGAGGTGGTGATGGCATCTGGCTTAGGGGCCTTTAAAAGGGAATTGGACAGATTTCTGGAGGAGAAGTCAATCATGGGCTATAGGCCATGATGGGTTGTGCAACTTCCTTACGTTAGTAGTAGGCTACTTCAGAATGCCAGGTGCAAGGGAGTGGCAACAGGATGCAAGTATCTCGTGTGCTCCCTGAGGCACCTGGTGGGCCACTGTGAGATACAGGAAGCTGGACTAGATGGGCCTTTGGCCTGATCCAGTGTGGCTGTTATGTTCTTATATGTATTGTTAACTTAATCTATAATTTTCAATGTTTATGCTGCTAACATTAGCACAGAATGAAATGTGAAGAGTATGACAATTTCATTGTAAGTCTGGGTGGGCCTTTCAGACACTTACTGTGGTCCCCCATTTTCCTTTTTCCCCCATGTGGCTTCTCTAGAATTATGGCATGCGCCCCCACCGGGGGGGAGGGGAAGACAGCTATATGGCCCATGTGGAGAACCACTACTAACTGATGAATATGTGTGTTTTTAGAGGCATAGCCTCAGATGCATTCCTTCCTGCATGTGAGCAAAAAAAGGGGGGATGCATTTTTTAAGATGCTACTTTCTACCTATTGTTTTCGCAAGCACATGTGTGCGTTTGCACACCACTTCCAATCAGTGGTGTCATCTAAATGATTTAACAACAGGTACTCACTTTTGATTGGCACATGTCGGGACCCGCCCACCGGAAGTGATGTCATAAGCCGGAAGTGATGTCGTGGCAGGAAGAGACATGAAAAAAGCCCTTTTTGAGGCCTCAGACAATTTTAAACTGACCCAACAGTTGCAACAGTATTCCACGGCACCCCCAGAACACATTAAGGAGGCCTGGCATCATGTTAAAGTGACCCAACAGTTCCAAAACCCCAGAGCAGCTCATTTTTCAGTGGCAAGGCAAGGCTCCACTCACTGCCTGCCTGCCTGGCTCTGAGAACGTGCAGGCAACTCAAAAGTGCAGGAAATTCAAATGTTGCAGGGGGCGGAGTCAACGAGTGGGTGGGCGAATGGGCGGGGCCAACTGTAATCCTAGAAACCAGTACTCGCGTACCCCCGCATACCCCCTGCATGACATCACTGCTTCCAATGTTCATCAACTGATTACAGGTACTTATCTGGAACTGAGGGACTGCAAACCAAGTGGATTCCGAAGTCCCTTACCATAAAAAGTGTGCCAAAGTTTCATTTTTAATTACCGGGGGGGATACCCTGCAAGCAATTCCATCACCCCCATTTCCCTAAAACAGTTACCTTTGCCCTCCTGTACAGAAAAGTGGGTAACTTTTTCACTCTGTGAAAAAGTCAGAAAAAATACTTTCACCTTCATACTGGAAAAATTCTGAAGATTTGGTGGGGGGCAGTTTTTTTTAATCCCAACCTCTTACAAACGTTGATCAGTTGCAACTAAGATACAAAATGGGTTTTTAAACTCCCCTACCCAGTTAGTCAGAGCACTTTTGTAGTTGATCAAAATGGCTTTTTTAACCAATAAAAACCCCAGATGGATCCTACGCCTTCTTTGCTAGCCAAGAAAGGCTTCGTTAATAACGTTCCTCCAACTAAACACATGCCAGGAATTCCGAAGGGGCTCAAAATACCACTAAAGGAAGTTTCTGAAAGGTTGGAGCATTTCAGGACAGACTCTGTAGCCTGCTGCAAACAGGATGGCATTTGTAGGTGCAAATAAGGTGAAGGCATGCTGTGATGGCCACCAACAGCTATGGGATGGAGCAGGTTGTTTTGACCTATAATTTTGCAGTGGAGGGAGGAATTGTGCTGGGAGGGCCAGCCAGGATGTGTCAAAACCATTTTTACCAGGTTTGGCTTGAGTGAGCGGACAGACTTGGGACATCTTGCTTTCCCTGTGCTTCATCAGGGACAAAGCATTACAATCATACCATCTTTTGAAGACAATCTGCTATTAATAACCCCTCCTATTTATATAGCCTTTCAAAATCTGTGCAGACTATAAAATCATACAGGATGAGCTTTACAAGCTTATGTTCTTTGGCAAAAGCCAATAGTTAGATGAGAGGTGGTAAAAAACCGGGAAAGAAAATACAAAAAAAACATACTTGGAACTGAAAAAATAGTGTGACAACATAATGAAGGTGGTTCTGCTGCATTTTTGGTTTGATACCATGAAACCAAAGAAATGTTTAAAGTGCAGTTGAATTACTTAGAGAGACTGAGGCCTCTCTAGTGCAGTATCCTGCTTCTGAGGGGGTCTGGCACATGCATCAGGGAAATCTGCAAGCAGGACCTGAAGACAAGAGTCACCTCCTCCTTTTTGCCACCCAGTGACAAAGCCAAAGGTAGACTGCCTCTGAACATGGAGGTGCCACTGATCCTGCATGAATTTGTCAATTTCCATTTTAAACCAACTAAATCAGTGGCCATCAATCCCCATTTATGCTGGCCAATTTGGTAAGTTAATTATGGATTGTGTGAAAATGTTTCTTCTGTCTATCCTGAATCTACTGCTGCTAAATTCATTAAGGTTCTAATGTTATGGGTGTGGGGGGATCCCATGCAGAATTTTATAAATGGTGGTCATGTCTCCATGTCATAAAAGCCCCAGATGCTTGACCTAGGCACTGCAGATTCTATGAGTCTATTTCCAAGTATTCGCAAAGCGATGAAGACTAAATCTTGGCTATTTCTCAATGGGTGGGCCAGCCCAGTGATAATTTGAGTTGCACTTTTTCCAGCTCGGTGATGGCCTTTCTGAACTGTTCGTCGTATTCCACGTGCAGCCACACAATTGACTTATATGACAGGCATTATTTGATGACCATTCGGTTTTCAATGCCTCTCCAATCATCTCCAGCAAGGGATCTGCAGGGGGCAACCACCCCAAGGAGCAATTCCGTTCCTTTTACCGTTTATACTTACGTTAATCCTACTTAGCTTCCTCCCTGACCCCTGCCAAAGCAGCAACACTGCATACAGCGTCCTATCTGGTGGCAGTGCCAGAGGTCTCCTCCAGGTAAGGGAGCATCCGCCCTGTTGGGTCTGCCTGTACCTGCAATTTCTGATGCAAATCTGATGGGCACAGGAAGGTGGATCCAGGGGCATAGCTAAGCCATTTGCTACCGGGTCCAAAGAAGATTTTGTAGCCCACCCCATTAGTAATATAGCTTTGTCAAATTAAAACACACTCAACCCAGGAGCCACCCATGAAAAATAATCCCCAAAGACAGCCAATATTATCATGCCATTGTACAAGTCGATGGTAAGGCCGCACCTGGAATATTGTGTCCAGTTCTGGTCGCCGCATCTCAAAAAGGATATAGTGGAGCTGGAAAAGGTGCAGAAGAGAGCGACAAAAATGATTACGGGGCTGGGGCACCTCCCTTATGAAGAAAGACTGCAGTGTTTGGGGCTCTTCAGCCTAGAAAAAAGGCGCCTGAGGGGGGACATGATTGAGACATACAAAATTATGCATGGAAGGGATAGAGTCAATAAAGGGATGTTCTTTTCCCTCTCTCAAAACACCAGAACCAGGGGGCATCTGCTAAAACTGAGGGTTGGGAGAGTTAAAACAGATAAAAGGAAGTATTTTTTTACCCAGCGGGTAGTTAGTCTGTGGAACTCTTTGCCACAGGAGGTGGTGATGGCATCTGGTCTTGATGCCTTTAAGAGGGGATTGGACGGATTTCTGGAGGAAAGGTCCATCGTGGGCTATAGGCAACGATGGATTGTGCAACCTCCTTACAAAGGTGGAGGGCTACTGGTACCGGGTGCAGGGGAGTGGCAACAGGATGCAAGCATCTAATCTTGTTGTCTCATGCCTCCCTGGGGCACCTGGTGGGCCGCTGTGAGATACAGGAAGCTGGACTAGATGGGCCTTTGGCCTGATCCAGCAGGGCTCTTCTTATGTTCTTATGTTATCCCCATGTACGTTTCATGCACCAATGGCAGTGGAGCAGACTATTGCCCCTGCCCCCCCCCACACAGCTGGCAGCATTTAGCCTGGTGCAGCTGCTACCTGCTGTACTTGTGTGGCTATGCCACTGGGCAGATCAAGGCCAGGCAGGGGGAATAGGATAGTGGCAGTGCTGCAGCTGCCATGACCACCCCCATCCCCCTCCTCATCCTGTCCTGGGACGTGAGAGGCGATTTGCAAAGAGCTTCCTGGAATCAGCTCTGTGCATACATGTGCATGCAGGTCGGTGTGGTCTTCACACATGAGGATCTGCGTGATTTTTCCTGACACTGAAAAGTTTTCCACACAGCTTTGCATGACAATTTCAGCAGGATCACTGCAGAGTTTTTTCGCTATGTGCGGATGAGACTGGAGGAGGAACAGGCTCCAATTCAGACCTCTGTCTTTACCAACGTTTTCTGAGCAAAGAAGGGCAAACCACTTGGGTTCTCTGCTTTCTACATACATAGCCTGGCCCTTCCTTTGGTTTTGGCTGTAAAAGTCTGGTTTCACACTCATCGGGACTTCATGTTAAAGTTCCCAGCTGCTTCCAGCTTGGTCTGGCTATGGAGTCTAAACCAGTTCTGGGCAGTGATGTCATGCAGGGGGAATGCGGGGGAACTCAGTTCCACTAGTTAAAATTAGGGCTGACTCCGCCCATTTCACTCTCCCTCCTCCCCCCTCCCAATTCCTCTGCAAAGAGCTTTTCTTCTTGATTGGCCAGCACTCAGAGGGTTAAAGGGAGCAACTCCAGATTCCTAGGGGGGCGAAGGCAGTGATGTCATTCAGGGGGAACGGACCAGAACAGGCGTTCCGGATCCTAACGGGCTCCGTGGCTGGTTCTGGGTTCCCGACAAGTGCCAATCAAAAGTGAGTACCTGTTCCTAAACCATTTGAATGACACCACTGGTTCTGGGTCAAAGCAGATCTCTCGGTCGGCAGGAGCTTCCTGGGTGCATAGTGCAAGTCCTCCCGGCTTCCTGTGTTCTTTCCTTGGGGTCTGTGGGCTCTCAACTGCTTCGTGCACAGCCTTTCGCCATCCCACTGTCCTGCCAACCCTGGCAGTGAAAAATGGCTTGGCTTCACACGTTTCTGGCTGCAGACTTATAGCCTCTAGTTATGATTTGTTTTGGGGCCTCCAGTGAGCTGCAAAAAGCCCCGGTCACAGCCTTCTTTGCTGGCTGTCCCCCGTCCCCCTGATCCACACGGGTGAGGGTATTTCCAGTGATCTGGAAGAACCTTAGCAGGCCATGGGGATGAATCATGAGCGGACCTTCATGGCCTGTTACAGAAACATTTGGCTGTTTGCTGCACAAAACACAGAGGAGATTCTCTTTACCAGGCCCTTTGCCCTGTTGCACAGGTCTGGAATAGTGGGGATTTGCTCTTTTCTAAAGGTCGAGAGGACAGAAGAAGCTATAGATGCTTGAGCTGGCAGTTGTCAACACTGCCAGACTATGGAAACAGACCCTGTGTTGCTTTGCTGTCTCTCCTGGTCCCTGGCAATTGGCGATACCCTTCTGGCATTCCCCTTACAAATACATAGGGAATCAAAGTGGCGCTGCACGGACCATGAATGGTGAGTGGGCATCTGGAAACGGAGTGAAGGACTAACACGTGGCCCATAATATGCTGGACTCAAACTTCAGTCTGATAGCAACGAGGCGATGCCTTGCTGTGTGTGCACAGCCTTGCTTTGTTTAAAGAAAAAACAATATTTGGAAGAGTGCCCGAGGTCATTTTGTTGGCATCACATATCTTGGGATTTATTTTTGTTTAATCTGCTGAGACTTTGCCTTTGAACAAGATCACCGAGGAGAGTTCAGTCCTCTCGTTTGACCTTGACCAAGTAATGCCGTGACCATGTTGTCCTGGCCTCAGTGTCAGGTTTGTGAGTGAGAGAACCAGAGGGAATGTTCCAGAAAGATTGAAGAGGTTCCACTTCCTCTGGGCCTCCCTGATGTCCATGAGCTCATACACAAGGGAAGGTCCTTGACTTGGTTAGTTCCATTCTGCTACTCTCTAGCTTCACAGAGCCTACAACTCTGGCTGCATTGTGGCAGGGGGAATAAAGCATTAACATTTTCAGAGGGCTTGTTGTTCTCTGAATGTCCCAGTTTCCCCAGATTAGAGTCAGAGGCACTCCCAAACATGAGATTCAGAAAATGGAGCCTGGTGGTATCACATAGTTGTATAGGGATGAGAAAGAAGTATCTCAGAATGCCAGGTGCTACAGAGTAGCAACAGAATGCAGGCAGCCTGTTGTCTCCTGTGCTCCCTGAGGCATCTGGTGGGCCACTGTGTGAGATACAGGAATCCGGACTAGATGGGATTGAAGCAGTGGGGCTGTTCATGTTCCTATGAGTACATGTCTGAAGAGGAGCATCTGGCACTGGTGGCTGTCAAAGAGAAATGCTGTGGAGAATTTTGACTAGCCACCAGTGTGTTTACCTCAGAATTTACCTCAGACTGCCAGGTGCAAGTAAGTGGCAACAGAATGCAGGCATGTTGTTGTCTTGTGTGCTCCCTGAGGCATCTAGTGGGCCACCGTGTGATACAGGAAGCTGGACTAGGTGGGTCTTTGGCCTGACCCAGTGGGGTTCTTCTTAAGGGTGGGCGGGAGAAAACCTCAAAGGAAAATCTGGTGTAGGTATGTGGAAGAGCATTTTCCCCAGTCTTCCTATTCAACTGAGACAGTTTCTATACAGACACGGAATTCCATATACGTGGAGTTTCCATACATAGAAAATGTCAAAGTTTCTTATACAACACACTTTTAAAAAGTTGGCTCTTCCTTCTTCCCCCAGTGAGGGAGGAAGGAAGAGCCAAGGCTTCCTCTAGAGGCTGCTTGTACCGCTGCTAAGAGAAGAAACTTCTGTTTATTTTCTTGAACCACGATCAGGAATACCCAAGAGAAGTTGCCTCAAAGCACTCTAGGCTGGGTAGGTCCCTTAATAGGTGAGAGAATGTGGAGACGCCTGGGTCAAGGAGTCCAGGTCGCACCATCCAGTAGCATAGGTATAAGGGGATGGCATGTTAAGTATTGCAGGTGCCGCAATGTGCCGTATAAGTTGGCTCTGAGTGAGTGGGAGGAGCTGCTTACATAGCGCATTGCAGCACCTGCAATACTTACCCCACTGTCTCCCCTGTAGCTACGCTACTGATGCCACCCCACAATAATGTTTTAAGGATAAATGAATTGACAATAATGGCATTTAAAATTCATCACCAGAGGCAAACCTCTCAATCTACTGCACGAGGCTCTGCTTTGAGCTCTGTCTTACATAGCAGCCATGTTGTTTTTACCATGCCATTATTTTATGTTGTGGTATCAGTAGTGTAGCTAAGGGGGCGGCAGCACGGTATGTATTGCAGGTGCTGAAATGTGCCATGTAAGTGGCCCCTCTCACTCGTTGTCAAAGCCATTCCAGGCAGTGACAGCAACTGCATTGCTGTCGCTGCCCAAAATGGCTCAGATGGTGAGTGGGAGGGGCAATGTAAACACAGCACGTTGCAATGCCTGCAATAATTACCGCCCCCCACAGATACGCCACTGTGTGGTATGCCACTGAGAATCTCTGTTGATAAAGCAAGGCACACTGTTCTGTGTGTCAACCTGTAAACACTTTGGCCTTGAACAGAAAGCAAGGGCAGGCAAGAACATTTCATAAGGTGACAAATGTCTAAGAAATGTTTTGTGCGTGGGGGGAAGAGCGCGTGATGCTTTTATTTGTCCAGAGAGGTTGACCTTGCTATGAAGTCTCACTCAACACTTGTGATTCCTGAAAGAACTGAGTCCCAGAGAAAGCAGAATGACAAGGACCGGTCAGACATGTTCCCCGTGAGTTCAGCACAGGTGGCAGACACATGATCCGGCTGTTTCAATCTTGCGTGCAAAGGCTTCGTGGCTCCGCTGCCAGCCACCAGCTCTCATCTCTTTTCCTTTCTGTTCCAGGCTTCGGCTCCATGATGGCAAGCTCGTGAAGGACCGGCGCTATCACCTTCGCACCTACCCCAACTGCTTTGTGGCCAAGGAGCTCACCGACTGGTTGATTGGCCACAAAGAAGCACCAGATCGGGAAACGGGAATCCGGCTGATGCAGAAGCTAATGGACCATTATATTATCCATCACGGTTTGTGAGCTTCCAAGTTCTCATACTACTGGGGGATTGGGTGATTTTCAACTGGTGCAATTTTGCCACTAAAAGTCGGCAAAAAAAAGTTGGTGTGGGGGAGCAGGCTGTGATGCCACAACTTAGGCAGCACATGACTGTGCTCCAGTCATGTCTGGAGGGTCTTTTGCGGCTGCACATGGCTTCCCCGGGCTTCAGAATGCCTTCTGAAGGCATAAGGCATCACTTCCTGTTTCCCCCCAAAAACTGGAAGTGACAATTTTTAAACCTTTAGAACAGTGGTATTCAAACTTTTTAGACTGCGACCCACTTTTTAGAATGACACTCATGTCAGGACCCACCAGACGTGATGTCATTAATCTGGAAGTGATGCTGTGGCAGGAAGTGTGACATCATCAAGCAGGAAGGACTGTCATTGTAACATAATTAAATGACACTCCTGAAGTGCAGATTGGCAATCTTGGACAACAGCAATGTACAACCATGAAACATTCCTGACAGAAAGCAAGATTAGGACAAAATATTATGTAAAAGCACTGAACTAAAAACATTTTTTTAAAAGCACCTCGCTTGAAAATTCAAACTGTTAACACTCACAAAAGGAATATAACAAGAGTAAGGTCTGCAGTTTCCAAGATGCTTCCAGCTTTCCACGACCCACCTGACATCAGGTCGTGACCCACCAAGTGGGTCCCGACCCACAGTTAAATAACATGGCTTTAGAAGGCGTTCTGAAGCCCTGGGAAGCCATGTGGTGCCTCCCCAGGCCTCAAAAGACCCTCAGGATGCGGCTGGATCACATCTCTGATCCCATCTGGAGGGCCTGGGGCAGGTGCGTCACTGCCTCACCTGCCTCGAATGACCCCATGTCTCTGCCATAGAGGAGATCATATAGTGTACCATGAGAAGGAAAACGTTGAAAATGACTTTCCTAAGCGGTTGTGCCAATAGTTTCATGGACAAGGTCTGAGGAGAGATTTAAAGCAAGAAACACTGAGCTCCTTGGAAGAAGGGGGAGGTTTAGAAATGTACTGAAGAAGCATCTTGATGCTGAACGAGGCTAGCCCTTTGTGCAAACACGGCCGAAAGTCCTTGACAGAGGAGGAGTGTGTGTGTGCGCGCTTCAGAGTCAGACTTGGCTTCTGTGAGAGAGTCCAGGCCAGTGAAGCCTGCCATTGAGGAGAGCGGGTCATGTGAGGAGCTGTGGCGAGTCTCGTGCTGGAGGAGTCTCAATGCTCTGCTTTCAGGTTTCTCTGGCAGAGGCCCTGCCAGCCAGCATCCCTCCAGAGCAGCTGCACAAGGCCCTGGTCTGTGTCTGGCTTGCTCACAACTTGGGCTGTCAGGAATCAAAACGTGTAGGGCCCTATTGGGTGTTTATTCCCAGCCTGAAATCAGACTGAGAATAGCTCTGAGGTGCTCTGGGGGTCCGTCTCTCTCTCTCTCTCCCTCTCTCTCTCTCCCCCCCCCAATTAATAGTTTCAGGATGGGGGATTTCTGTAGGGGAATCCATGTAGGGGCAAATGTGAGGCCTCTTCCTAACATGCGGTGGCTGTAGATCAAATCACACAGCAGTCGTGACACGAGTGCTTTTGAAAAAGGGAAAAGGTGTTGGTATTTCCAATCCCACACATGTGATTTCCCCAAAAGGCCTTCCTCAAACATCACATTTAGCTTGGCCCTGACAATAATATTTTCAAACTGCTTGCCTGTTTGGGTAAAAAAAGAAAAAGGTAAAGGTTTCCCCACGACCGAATGGTCTAGTTGTGACCGACTGTAGGGGGCGGTGCTCATCTCCGTTTCTACGCCTGTAGAGCCGGCATTTATCCGAGGACAAGCTTCCGTGGTCATGTGGCCGGCATGACTATACGCCGTAGTGCACGGAACGCCGTTACCTGTTTGGGACAACTCTGCAAAACTGCATCTGGATCTGCAGCTTTTGCACCAGGAGTGGAAAGTCACAGCTAATGTTGGCACCCCTGACCGTTGCTCTGTGCATAGTTTGCGCATACATTTGGATCAGTGGTACGTCAGTAGGGAACACTGCCAAAGTGAGATGGAGGAATGAGCATTCATAGGGGAGCACTGTTATCCTAAAGACAACATATCCTGTTTACTTATCTTTTGATTTTGCTTCAGCAAGGTAAACGTTCTGCCTATTGCCACCTGTTGCCTGGCAAGAGACTGATTTGTCCTGAATTAAATTAAACTCTGCTTTGGTGCCATAATGCCATTGCAATTAGTTCTGGGTTAATCATTAGCATGCTTTAAATCTGATTTATTGTTTGTTTTGTTCCCTGGCTGCTAGTAAGTTTTCACAGCCCGAAAGGTAGTTTCAAAAGTATCCCACTATTTTTAATTACATAGAATATTGGCAAGAAGCAAAACCTTTGGCTGCTTATCAAGGACATTATCAGCCTACAACAATCCTCCATAAAATACGCACCTGTTTGTAGTTTATATGAACCTTTCTGAGGCGGGGGGGGGGGGCCTAGTTGTGTCATTGTTGACTAACCTGATCAAGTAATTTCCCTTTGGAGCCTGCTGCTAAGTAACAGCCCAATCCTATGCATCCCTTGCTCAGAAGTAAGCCCCACTGTGTTCAGTGGGGACTTCTTCCAGGAAAGTGTGCATAGGATTGCAGCCAAAGGCAAAATTGGTGTTTATATATATGCACGTACATAGTAGCCAATGCTATTCTATATAAAAAGAAATCCCGGCGCAACTCAAGATTGTTCAACATTGATGTGCCAACCAACCTTGAATCCTGCATACTTTAGGAGCATGAAGCCATGGCATATTTTTAACCCATCTTCCCTCCAAGCAGGGTTTCTCCACACTTTTCCAATATCCTTGTCACAGCCCTGTGAGAGGGTGAGAGAGTAGCCCAGAGTCATCCAGGGAGTTTTTGCCCTGTTGTTCTTCGCCCCCCCCCCAATACCCAGAACCAGGGGACATTCATTAAAATTGAGTGTTGGGAGAGGGAGAATTATCTGGAAATACTTTTTTACCCAGTGGGTAATTAATCTGTGGAACTCCTTCCCACAGGAAGTGGGTGATGGCATCTAGCCTAGGTGCCTTTAAAAGGGGACTGGACAAATTGCTGGAGGAAAAGTCCATCTCAAGTTACAGGCATGATGGTTAGTGCAACCTCCATACTTCAGAAGTAAGTTACCTCAGAACACCAGGTGCAAGGGAGTGGCAACAGGATGCAGGCATCTTGTTGTCTCGTGTGCTCCCTGAGGCATCTGATGGGCCACTGTGAGATACAGGAAGCTGGACTAGATGGGCCTTTGGCCTGATTAGGCAGGCCTCTTCTTATGTTCTTATACTCACTTGTGACCTTCTACTCACTGCAGCCAGCCATCTGTCCTGTCTGGTGGACCTCCCTCCCAAGACCTTGCTTGTCTTTGATGGCCTTCTGAAGACAAACTGAAATCTGTCAAAGCAAGCTTTTTTTTTTTTGTCTGCTGGGGCTTTGCTTAATTTAGCCTTGATGGCAGATTTTCATTCTAATTAGGTGGAGGCTGCTGGGATTTTAGCCAGATGGGCAGAAGAGAAATATTTTAAGAAATGATATCCAATCATCTCTGAATTTCTATGGCTGTAAGATGTTGGTCTGCAAATGTTTGGAGTCGGAAGATAGCTACAGAGAGTCTTTGTGGCTCCTGAAAGACTCACTACACCCACTGATCCGTGCATCAGCTTCCAGAGATGACAAGCCATGTGCTCTGCTGTGCTCTGCAAAGACTTCTGCTAATATAAATTGGTTAGTCTTTAAGATACCATAAGACCAGTGGTGTCATCTACTCTCGCGGAGACGGAACGCTGGGCAGGACTTATGTTTGATTGGCTGCCTGCCTGTTCGCTTCCGCCGTCCTTCCTGCTCGCCCAGGCACCCAGCGCGCCACCCACCCGTCCCCCCTGCGTCCATCACGGAGCTGGGTGAGCAGCGGTGGGGCGCAGTGACCAAGGGCAGCCCGCATGGCGGGGGGAAGGCGGCGGAACCGCACGGACCGGGCAGCCAATCAAACATACGTCCCGCCCAGCGTTCCTTCTCCACGAGAGTAGATGACACCACTGCCTAAGACCATTTGTGTTTGCCACCACAGATTAACACAGGCCCACGTAAATTGTATATCAGAAACCTCACAAAATGCCTCTGTCTCCTTTCAGTTTGTGATGAGCATTTGGACTACAAGGATGCCAAGCTGCTGTATCGCTTCCGCAAAGACGACGGGACCTTCCCGCTCAACAAAGATGTGAAGGTCTTCCTGAGAGGCCAGAGTCTCTATGAGACGTACGTGAGTCCTTTTCCAGGCCATGAGCACAGCCAAAGCTTGTTGTGAGCCCTGCCTGTTGGCTGCTCTCACGGTTTCCACACTGTTACCCGCCACATGCCTGGGGTGGTAAGTGCACCGCAACAGAGTAAGTGGATCCTCCCCCTTGCCGTTGGAAAAATTTTGTGCAGTAATACAACACACGTGTGTTGCTGTCGCTGCCCTGAATGGCTCCGACGGTAAGAGTGGGGGCCCGATTACACTACACGTTGCAGCACAGGCCATACATACAGTGCCATCAAAACCTCTGGCTACACTTCTGGTCATGTTTAAAGTGCTTACCTGTAATAAGTAGTGAAAGGTTCAGTACTATCCACTGGCGTAGCTAATAAAAATGTAGCCTAGTGCAAAGGGCAAAATGATGCCCCAGAAGTGACATCACAACAGGAAGTGACATCACAGTTGTATTTTCATTTTCTTGTTGTTGTTTTTTGGCCATAACTTTTGATAGAATGAAGATATTACACTTTGGTGCATTCTGCACTAAAGTTTGCATTGAATGGTATGGAACATGATTCATATTATTGGTATATTATTCATATATACCAAGGTTTTCACAATTTTGGCCACTAGTGTCAAGCTCAGCTTGTTGCCCCCCTAAAGCTTGTTGCCCAGTGTAATTGCACCCCTCTGCACTTCTTTAGCTACGCCCCTGCTACTATCTTTCTGAAAAGAGACTTCAGCTCAAATATATCTCAGGTGATGGACTCACCTTGACATTTTAAATTGACTTTTAAAATGCAAGAGAGAACACAGGAATGTGCAAAAACTTCATATCTGAAAATTTGTAAAATTTTGATTTTAAGCTCTCAAAACATCCCTTTAAGCACTGCAAGGTTTGCGATTCCAAACTTTTTAAAGAAATATGACAAATTAATTGTAGCAGGTACAGACAAGTGCAACCAAAATGACTGAGAGGCACAAGTACTTTCTCTATAAGAGAAAGTTCAAACACTTTACAGTTCTGTTCTGCTTTTACTTTAGGAAAAAAGATGGTTGTGAGGTTATACATGGTGTGAAGAAAGTGTGAGAGAAACGTTTCTCCTTATACTAGAACACAGAGATCAGCCAATGCAATTTCAGCAATGACCCTTCGGCGAGGACTCAAAACATTTTTGTTCCATCTTGCATTTCTGTGATGTATCATTCTGTTCCCTGTGTCCAGTGGTGTTATCCTACCGGTACGCTGGGCGGGACGTCCGGGTGATCGGCAGCCCGCCCGTTGCGTACCGCAGCGTTACGCCGTTTGTGTAATGTTTACAAGCGGCATAACTGGTTACGCAAACGACGTAATGCAGTGGTACGCGACGGGAGGCCTGCCGATCACCTGGATGTCCCGCCCAACGTACCGGTAGGATAACACCACTGCCTGTGTCACTATAGAAGTGCCTTGGCTTAAGTAGTTGCCCTCCTCCAATTTATTGCCCTTTTGATAAAAAAATTGTACATTTTTAGTCCTACATTGTGAGCTGCTTTAAGCATTTGCTCCATCAAAGGAAAGGTGGGACACATTTTTTTTTTAAAATAGCTTAGAGCTGCAATTTTCAGCCAGTGTACCATGAGAGTTTGGTGCACTATGCTTAAAAATGATTCTGTAGCTCTTAATTCTAGGGCAACTGTGAGTGCAATCCTAACCTGGAGTTAGTGTGGCACAGTTAGGCCAGCAGAGTTTGGCCAGCACCCTAAAGAGACACCCTAAAGAGACACCCTAAAGCGCGTTTGGACCATTCTCGGAGTCAAGAGGGATGGTGCATGTCTTCTGTTTGCTGGCCTCTCTGACTGCGAGAGTGGTCCAAACATCCTTTATGGCGTCCCTTGTGTCAGCCAAACTGTGCTGGCCTAACTGCAGCTTACAATTCAGCTCTGTCTGTAGTAACAAACAGAGCAGGCAGAGGAAATGGGACTGACAATTTGCTACTACAGACAGTTGCCCTAGAAACAAGAGCCACCAAGCCCAGATGAATCTCCTGGAAGCCAGAAGTGACATCACAAAAGGTGAAGACGATAGAGAAGATCATAGAGGTCAGTGTGCCATGAGAAGAAAACTGTTGAAAATCGCTGGCTTAGAGATTTCAGGACAGATAGACCAACAAGGTGGTGGATGAGGCTGTTCCTCAGTTACGAAAAGTCCAGCCTCTGATTGCCCACAGCAGCCCACCAGGTGCCTCAGGGAAGCCCAGACCCTAAATGTGCTGCAGTATTGCTCCCTACAGCTGCCATTCAGATGCATGAACCTCAGGGTGGTGCAGAGCCGTCCTGACTCGTG
The DNA here is from genome assembly GCA_029204185.1 of Lerista edwardsae. NCBI lineage: Eukaryota > Metazoa > Chordata > Lepidosauria > Squamata > Scincidae > Lerista > Lerista edwardsae. The sequence continues at coordinate 15,551,568 of JAJKFI010000013.1, forward strand.
GCCATCCACAGACTTGTCTGCTGCTAGTTTGTCCTCCTTGGTTTGAGACCAAACAGGGAAGCTTCCAGCATCGTGTGCCAAAATATTAAGGTGGCAAAAAAATACTGCAGAAAAATGAAGAACAAGTCCCAGAAATTGACGACGGTCAGCAGTGTTGTTAGTTTGATTTCTGATCCGGTCGGAACACTTTCTGGGATAGCATCTTCGCCTTGGCAGGAGCACTCATTGTTGTAGAGGAGACTCGCGGTTCTCAAGGCATAATAGAAGGGCTACGGCGCACTCTCTGGGCGAGGAACGATTTTGCTTGATATCCGGGCAAAGCCGTGGGTTGCCGGTGAAGTTGGTGGGCCAGGCGCGCCCTCTTGTGGTCCGGGCCGCGTTTGACTTGGGAGGGGAGAAGAGCAGCTTCGCACTGCGCTTTCAGGCAGAGCCCGAGGTCTCCGCAGGGGTTGCGTGTCCAGGGAGGGACCGGCCTGTTCCCGCCAGCTCCGTTTCCAGAGCTGAATGGCAACCTGGGGGCAGAAATTGCCCTAGTCTAGATGGAATTCAATCCTTAACCCTTGTAATGCAGCGAGAAGGAAAGGGCGCCCCCTTCTCCTCCGGCCGGCCAGCTGGGGGGCGGGGCGGCAGGTGCACAGCCCCAGGTGGGTGGCCGGTCCGGGCGGAGTTCGGGCAATGGGCGTGCGTGTGTGTGTGTGCGCGCGCGCGCGCTCAGAGTGGCGCTGCTGCCTCTTTCGCGGGGGTGGGCGGGGCCAGGAGCGCCTGGTGCGGAGCCAAGGGCAGGAGTCTCCGAGGGCAGCGCTGGCTGGCAGGCGGCTCTCCCCGGGCCAGTGCCCGCCTGCAGTCCTCGTTCCTGCCTGTGGCGGTGGCTGCGAGCAGGGCGAGCAGCTGTCCTCTTTTCCCAGGACGTCTCCTGCATTCCTTCCAGCCGTCCGTCCTGGGCGCATGTGAAAGTGCCCTGCGTTGCGCGACAGCCGGGAGGCGCCCGAGTCTAGGGGGACGGACTGCCTGCCTGCCTTGCTTTTGCGTTTGCCCTTCGTGCCGTCCTTCGTTGGCTTGCATTAAAGGAGGACAGCCTCCCCCCCCCATCAATAGAAGGGATCGGGTTTTTTGCTTTTCTTTTGTAACGTACTACATTTTTCGGGAATGCCCGACATTCTGGAGTGCTGTGCTCCCTTTTTGGTTATACCATCTAGTTACCCTGGCTGGTCCACTTTGCTCTCCGTCCCCTGCTGCAGCTTTCAGCCTTCAATGCTCTCGTTTTGTACAAAACTGTAAACGGGGTAAGCAGATCAGATGTCCACAAAACAAAAGGAGGACATGGCACCTCAAATGTAGGACATCTTTATTGTTTAAAGCATTGATCAAGCATTGATCTTCGTGGAGATGCATGCTTGCAAACTGCAGGAGCTCAACTCTTTGCAAGGCAGTTAACAGATCTTGCAAACTGCAGGAACTGAGCTCCTTGCAGGGTAAATCAGCAGCTATAGTATCAAATTTTTAAATAGCCTCAGGGCTTGAGGCAATTAGATACCAGCCTTTGGCAGCCCACCAAAAATCAGGTCCATGACTCACCTGATCAGGTCCTGATTCACAGTTTGGGAACCACTGGTGTGGTCCTGTGGGATCTATACCATCTGACCTGCATATGTAAACCATCTCTTACCCACTGTGTTTAGGCTGATCAGCTTGGAGGACTCAATCCTGAAAGTCAGAGAGGAGAACTCAATAAAATACCAACGGACTTTTCTGGGCTGTGAAATGGTCGACTGGCTGATCCAGGAAGGAGAGGCCGTGAACCGGAACGAAGCTATAGAACTGTGCCAGACCCTCCTTGAACATGGGATTATCCAGCATGGTAGGAGAAAGGAGCTCAAGGGGAGGGGGTATGGAGGGAAGGCAACAACAGGGAGTTCCCCTTGGAGAGTGGCTGCCATTGATAAGCACTGCCATTCGCTGGAGAGATATAGTGATACACTGTAGTGAGCATTCGGCAGGGGTTCTTCAGGATGAGCCTGGCAGGCCAGACTTACAAAGGCAGCAGTGGAAAGCGGGCAGAATGGTGAGCTGGTGGGACAGACTGTGCCACTTCAGACGGCAGGGTGAACGCACTATGTTTCTGAGTGCTTCTGTATGTTAAAAATCTATACCTGTCTGCTTAAAAATTCCCTGCAAATAGAAAGCCAGCCAGCAGACTCTTTCTCCATAGAGTTATAGTTTTCTATTTGCAGGGAGAATATAAGAAGAGACCCAACTCTTCTGGATCAGGCCAAGGCCCATCTAGTCCAGCTTCCTGCATCTCACAGCAGCCCACCAGATGCCTCAGGGAACACACAAGATATGTGCATCTTGTTGCCACTCCCCTTGCATCCTGTTGCCACTCCCCTTGCATCCGGCACTCTGAGGTAGCCTGCCTCTAGAGTAAGGAGGTTGCACTAACCATTATGGCCTGTAGCCTGCGATGGACTTTTCCTCCAGAAATCTGTCCAGTCCCCTTTTAAAAGCATCCAGGCCAGATGCCATCACCACCTCCTGTGGCAAGGAGTTCCATAGCTTAATTACCCGCTTGATTAAAAAAATATTTCCTTTTATCTGTTCTCTCTCTCCCAACATTCAATTTTAGTGGTTGTCCCCTGATTCTGGTGTTGTGAGAGAGGGAAAAGAACCTCCCTCTTTCCACTTCATCCATCCCATGCGTAATTTTGTATGTCTCAATCAAGTCCCCCTTCAGGCGCCTTTTTTCTAGGCTGCCCCAAATGCTATAGCCTTTCCTCATAAGGGAGGTGCCCCAGCCCCATAATCATTTTGGTTGCTCTCTTCTGCACCTTCTCTAGTTTCCCTATATCTTTTTTAAGGTGTGGTGACAAGAACTGTACACAGCATTGAAAACTGAAATTCTCCACCTGCAGTCTGTAATTTGTAGCCCATTCCACTCTGGATAATTCCACAGTGTGGAACTCCTTGCCCCAGGAGGTGGTGATAGCATCTGGCCTAGGTGCCTTTTAAAGGGGAAAAGTCCATTGCAGGCTATAAGCCATGATGGTTAGTGCAACCTCCTTATTTTAGAGGTAGGCTACCTTGGAGTGCCGGATGCAGGGGAGTGGCAACGAGATGCACATAATCCAATTATCTTGTGTGCTCCCTGAGCCACCTGGTGGGCCATTGTGAGATACAGGAAGCTGGACTAGATGGGCCTTTGGACTGATCCAGTGGGGCTCTTCTCCCTTATTCTTTTGCATGCGTAGACCACGAGGAGCTCTTGTCACCCATCCTTGGGTTGCTTGTTCAATACTGTGGGCCCTCCATATCTATGGATTTGGCACCTATGATTCAATGTGGGTGCCTATTCTGTGGCTGGAAGACCTTGGACATAACCAGAAGACACTTCTGTTTGGGTCTGGGAGGTCCTGTGGGGGCCTACCAAGGATCTGATTATCAGTGGAAATCTGTATCCGTGGGGAACGGATAACCCGCGGATACCGAGTGCCCAGTGTACCATGAGAGGATGAAGCCCATCTTCCAGCAACTATCTATGTCTCCTGGATGGTGGGGTGGGGAAGACCCACTCCCCTATTCCTGTTTTTCCCTTCTCAGTCTCTGCCCACAACCATTTCTACGACAGCAGCCTCCTCTATCAGTTCCGCATCAATTTCCGCAGACGACGGCGTCTCACGGAGCTGCTGAACGAGAATTCTCCCAGGGCTCTTTCGGAAAGCCCAGATAGCCCTTTCTGCCTCCGCAAGCTCAACCCTGAGCAGAATGGGTGCAGCTTCCTCTCAGGTAACTGTGGGTGATGGCACCATTTGTGGAGGGACTTGTGTCCTGATCAGGTGTGTGTGTGTGTGTGTGTGGGGGGGGGTTTCCTGAAACTTGGTCTGAACACCCCTGCCTGATAGGACCAGTTGCGTTTTCTGAATACCTTTCAAAGGCTGGCCCACGTAGAGCCACTACAGCAGCTGACCCTTTATTAGCAAGGCCTAAGCATTAGTGGCCAGGTCTGTCATTTAGGTCCAGCCCCCAGCACCTCCCGTTAAAAGGATTTAGTGACTGGTGATTGGAAAGACTCCTGCTAAAAATCTGGGGGACCAGCTGTCACTTAATGTAGGCCACACTGGGCTAAACGCAGCGGCGTCATGCAGCCGGAACGCTGGGCGGGAGGAACGGGTGAGCGGCAGCCCGCCCGTTGCGTATTGCTCCGTTTCGCCGATAGCTGTTACTGTCTGTTTCAAATGAGAAGGCACTCAATGAGCTGCTGCCGTCTTAATGAAGCCGGGTCTTGCCATCAATCTCTGTTTCGTTTCCCTCATAACCAGTGGTGTCATGCAGCCGGAATGCTGGGCGGGAGGAACGGGTGAGCGGCAGCCCGCCCATTGCGTACCGCTCCGTTT
>JAJKFI010000013.1:15556355-15572098 GCA_029204185.1 Lerista edwardsae
GGCGGGCTGCCACTCACCCGTTCCTCCCGCCCAGTGTTCTGGCTGCATGACGCTGCTGGGCAGCTACTAGAACTTCCCCATTCCATCCACCACCCCCTGCCTCCCTTGAATGGGTGTTACCTGCTTTGGCAGGCTGTTGTGAAACCCCTGGCATGCAGAAGACCACTGCAGCCTCCCCGCCAGTGGGCCTTCAGCATCCATCTGTAAAGGTTGCTTTGTGACTTCTGAAAAGCAGCCTCCACTGGTGCAACCCTAGTTATGCCGGAGAGAGTGGGATAGGATCGGGGCCCTTTCTGTGGCCCCAGCCCACTGCAGTGATCCGCAAATTCACCACGGTGATCCCACAAGCAGGGCCATTGCAGATCACTTTCTTTCCGGCCTCCGGTGGCCATCTGTGCTAAACGGTTTGCGTTGCATTTGATCTTCCTTTTAGCGCCGCAGAGACTCAGGTTGGCCTGGCTGGGCGATTTTTACGCCTCGCTAAAGTCGTTTTTTGACCTTGACTCAGGTGCATTTGTTGTTTCTTCCCGAGCCCCACCTGAGCAGGGAAGTGTCTCTGCCTCTGTCAAATCTGGTTAACATTCCTGGTTCACTTCTCCGCTGTTGCGGCTGTGTTACCCTTTCGCTTGCTTGCCTCTGAGATTAAGCCGGTCACCCTTTCCCCCCCTCCTTTTCCAAGTGCTAAAGAGGCCTGTCACCAATGAGGAGCTGCTGACCCCGGGGGCACCGTACATCAAGAAAACGCTCACAGTAAGTGACCCGGTTGCCAGAACGTTACATTAGCAGTGTTGCTCACTCCTCCTGAACGGGTGGCGTCAAAGTCACCTCGGGCTGCAGAATGAAATAAAACTCTTTGGGGCTTCTGCAGCCCAGTTAATGGAATCAGATTATTGTGGTTATTATTTGAACAGGCATACTCCAACTGTGAATGTCTCTCCTTTAGTAATTTGTGTTACCATGATTGCTAATGCTGCTTTATTGTTTGCACTGCAAAAGATTGTTTTGTTTTTGCATGCCTGGTTAAGTGCAGGTATGGAAAAATGGAGTAGGGGTAGGATGGGAGCGTTACGTTTGTGAGTCTGGGGCAAAGCTCTCTTTTGTTGCAACAGAACGTGGATCCATCTACCCCAACGTTGGTGACTGTGCTTGGGGGCACAGTCTAGTACCTGATAGCCTAGTACCTGATTTTTTTTTGGGTGGGGGTGGGACTGGAGGTGGGGCCTGAGACAATCCATATGCAAAGCATGGGCTGTAAGGGAGCTATGATCCCTCTAATTCCATGCTGTCTACCCCTGCAGCAGCCTTCCAAGATCTTAAGTAGAACTCTTTCTTTACTTGCTATCAAACATGGTTTTAGATTCCAGAGATTGAATCTGGGACCTTCTGCATAGAAAGTGCAGTACACGCTCTTCCACTCAGAGGTGATTTTTCCATGATCCCACAACGCAGTGTGCCATTTACAAATAATGGGATAGAAACTTGACTTCCTCTTGTGGCCTTTCTTGCTCTCTGTTTTTTTCCTGACATGCCATTTCATCCCCTCTGAACTTGCTCTGCCCTTCAACTCCCCGAGCCCTGAGTTTTGCCTGCACATCTTTTGTCCTTTTCATGGCTGACTTCCTTTCCTTCCTGAAGCTGCTGCTTTTAATTCTTGTTTTAATCAGACAAAGTCCTAGGAGAGATGCTTTTGGACTTCTGTCACTGCACTTGAAAGCCCAGTTTCCTTTCCAAGGGTAGAGAGGTCAGTATAAGAATATATCGGGGGCAGCTTCATCCTAACGTGGCCGGCCTGTGCTGCATCCTACCCAAGTAGGAGGCAACTGCAGCCAGAGGCGTTTCTAAGGTATGGCAAGGGGGGCACAAGCCCTGGGCGCCATAAGGTGGAGGGCGCCGTTGGCATGGCCCCCCCACCCGCAAATTTGCGCTCCCCGGCCCCCGCAATGTCCTGCCGGCGTCTCCCCTCCTCCTGGCCGCCGCGCGAGCACTTTAAAGTGCCCGACCGGCAGCCAGGGCAGGGAAGCCGCCGCTGTGCCCCCCAAGCCGGGAGGCGTGCCGGCGTCTCCCCTCCTCCTGGCCGCTGCGTAAGCACATTAAAGCGCCTGACGACCGGCAGCCAGGGGAAGCCGCCTGAGAGGCGCGCGGCTTCCCTTGGCCGCGGTTTGGGCAAAATGAGGCGGGGCTTGAAGCCACACCCCGCTACGTCGTGATGTCATGACGTTGCGTGCCCTGGGCGTGGTTTCGCCCTGGTACGCCTCTGACTTCAGCTTACGTTTGTCTCCTTACCCCGCGGTAAGTCTCAGCTGTCCGCAGCAGCCCGGATTGGCCTGATCCAAGCTCCTCCCCACTCTCCAGGCCCTCAGGACCGCCTGCCCCCTGCCGTGTTCCGCTTCCTCCCTCCTGCCTTCCCTTGGCCCAGCACTGACCGACTGAAAGCCAGCACGGGGGTGGCTTACTTGCTGCTTCCCATGGCGTCTGTGGGCCGGCACTACTGCCTGCGTTGGCCCGGTGCCCGTTTACGCAGCGCAAGTGTGCCTTATGCCACATTTGCAATCGTGTTGGGCCAATGTAGGTGACACGCATCAGCCCAATGGTACAGTTGAATTGCACCCTGAGGCATGCATGTGCCTCCCACTTACGGGGACCCACCTGCACTTCTCTCACCCACACAGTTGGCACGTCACGCAGTGCCAGGCTGGAGCCGGAGTCCTTGTGGGTCAGGTACTCTCTGTGCCACCGCGTTAGGTGTCAGACGGAGTTTCAGCTCTGTAGAGAGGTCTGCGTATTTTGCTGTTGCCCAAACGATGCTTTTCTTCCTCCCTTTCAGATTGTGGGAGACGCAGTTGGTTGGGGATTTGTGGTCCGGGGAGGTCAGCCTTGCCACATCCAAGCTGTGGATCCAGGAGGACCAGCTGCGGCTGCTGGCATGAAGGTAGCACACCCTGGTTTGAGCTTTGCAAACTAGGCACCATCCCCTGCGGCTGATGCAATTGGCCAAACGTGTGCTGTTGACAGACCCTCAGGGGCCTTCAGGGCCAGCCCTCCTCTCTCCCAAGGGATAGCCAACCATGCACCAACTACCTACAGACTGCGAGCAAAGCTGTAGGCAGCTGTAGCCAAGTAGGAATTGGGAGGTGAGTGAGCGAGAGAGCATCAGTAAAGTGTATTGTTATTCAGGCTGGGATTTTGCCTTAACAGGAAGTTGTTCTAGCCCTTCCTGTTGAGGCCGATCTAGGTGGGGTCACTCCAGTTTCTGGGAGCTTTTTACTGCTTGGAGAGAGACACCCACCTTCACAGCATTAGCAGCAGTTCGGAATGATGCTAGTGTTCTGTGGGAAATTATTGGGGGAAAGATGGTATATGCCGGGGACTTCCCTGGGGGTGGCGTGCCCAGGAGTACACCCCCAGTCTGCCTCCCCTGCCTGTTTTCCAGCACCCCCGCCCCTCCCTGCTCCCGCTCAGCTAAGTGGCTTCCCTGCACTCCACCCCTGATCCATGGAGGAATGATGCGCCACTCAAGGGTGCATTGGCACAACGTTCCTCCGACTTTCAGAGGAGCAGAGCGCCGTGAAGCCAAGTGGCTTCCTGGTGCCCCGCCCCTCCAATACAAGGTGGAATGGTGGGGGTGTGCGCAGGTGTGGGAGTGTGCATCGCATCACTGCCCCCCCCAAGCCCAGCGCCAGAGGCATTTGCTCCCTTTGCCCCTCCTCGGCTCTGCCACTGGTGTATGCCAACTACCGAGAGGGGTGGTTAGGTCCCTTTTGCTGCTGAAAACCTTTGGGGTGGCCTCCAGTTTCACTCTGTAGAAGGCTGGTGATTTGGGGGCAGCTCTTCAGAACCCCTTTCCCGTTTGTCTTGTTTGGTCCACAGTCAATGAATGCAGAGGAAGGGGAAGCAGACAGTGAAAGAGGCAGGGACCAGCCATATGGAGAGGACTAGAAGGAGGAGGACAGGCAATAAAGGAACGTGAGCCAAGGAAGTTTGCTGGACCCAACAGGTGCTGGGCTTGAGTTCCAGCTCAGCTCCTGGAAGACTCAGGTCTTAAGTCTCCTCTTCACCCCACTGATCAGGATGTGCATGATACACAAGCGTGTGTTTGAATCTGGTTTTGAACTGCCGTGTGTATACCTGTGTGCTTGAGAGACTATCGGATGCAAAACTGAACACGTAGCTTCATCTCAGCACCTGGAACTTGCCGATGTTTGTAGCAGGATATGATTTAATGCAACAAGCAAATCCTCTAGCAGGAAAGGTGATGAACGCCACCTGTGAGACCACTGAACCAAAACTAAGTGGCATTTACACTCCTCGTTGATCAGCTCCTTAGGAATGAAGAGAGTTGATGGCTTTTCTGCTTAAAGGCTTTTGAAAAAAGAGAGGCAGAGATGGAAGGTTCGTGCGAATGCCATTTTAGCATTTTCCCAAACACTTGGAGGCATTTATGAGAGAGGTCCTTTGCAAATCCCCTGCAGTTGGGATCGGTCTGTATCAGTCACTCCCGCTGGCTTCTGAGCAGCTCTTTGTTTCTTTAATGCAGTGTTTCTCAAACTGTGGGTCACGACCCACTTGTTGGGTTGCCACCTGATGTCAGGTGGGTTGCGGAAAGCTGGGAGCAGCCATCTTGGAAGCTGCAGACCTTACTCTTGCTATATTCCTTTCGTGAGTGTTAACAGTTTGGATTTTCAAAGTGAGAGTTTTTAAATAATTTTGTTCAGCGTTTTTTTGCATATTATTTTGTCCTAATCTTGCTTTCTGTCAGGGATATTTCATGGTTGTGCAATTGCTGCAGTCCAAGAATGCCAATTTGCATTCCAGTAGTGTCATATTATGACACAATTACTACACTTCCTGCTTGAGGATGTCACTTCCAACCATGACATCACTCCCAGGTTAATGACATCACTTCTGGTAGGTCCCAACATGAGTACCATTCAAAAAAGTGGGTCCTGGTCTAAAAAGTGTTAGAACCACTGCTTTAATGAGATTAAGGTGTGTGTGCTCCTCAAAGAAAGTTCTTTTATCCTAAAATCTTTCAGTAGGAATCCGTCAGGTGCATGCATTTATCCTGTAACAGTGGAAAAAAATGAATCTGATAGAACCCACTTTTCATTCTTCTGTTTCCAAATGTTAGGGCACACACCATTTAGTTCATTTGGGGCTCCCCATTCATTTCACCTCGACAGACTTTGTAGGCATCTCCAGCGGAGTGTGAAATTCTCCGGAGACACGGCACTTGTCTTGTGAAGTGCGTTGAAGTGCCCTGGAAATTCCCACAGGTGTCTCTCTTAGACGAGATTCTTCTTCCCCATTCTCAAGTGTCACTTTAGGCAGAATTTAGTGGTCTAACCTCTCCTCCTTTCCCCTCCATTTAAGGTCTGCCAATTTGTGTACTCTGTGAATGGGATGTATGTGTTGCATCTGGACTACCAGACCATCAGCAGCCTGATCATGACGGGACCTCGTACACTTGTGCTGGAGATCATGGAAACCATTGAATAAGTGTGAATAAGTGCAATCCCTCCTCCTGGCCAAAGACTCGGCACACCCTTCCTCAGCAGCCATCCGCTGCGTGGTTCTGCTATACGCAGAATTGGTGCAGCATCTTTCACTTATTGACTGATTCTGAGCGTACTTTGGGGCCTGACTCAAACGCCAACAATAATTCTTTCTATATGGACAAAGAAGGCAGGAGCTGACTGAAGAGCAAGACATAAATACTTCTGAACAGTTTGTGAAGATGTTACCAAAGTTTCCACCTGTGCCTTTCTGTGCCAAAGTGTCTATTATAAACAATCCCCACTCTAGAACAAAGAAGGAAAAAGTGTTTTCTGAGAGGTCCTTGCCTGCCTTCACTGAAGTACTCCCAAGCTGCAAGCCTGATCCTTTGGGGGCATGGAAGCCACCAAGAAGAGGTTGACAGTAGACCTTTGCCGTTCTTGCAGGTCAACTAACTGGAAGCACTTCTGTCTGGCCTGGATTGAATTTCAGCTTGTTTGCCCTCATCCAGCCCTTCCCTGTCTCCAAATGTTATTATTTTTATTATTTCCAACTGGGTTTTCCCCATCATCAGTGCAGACATCACTCATCCTTCCGGCATTCCCTACACATACAGGAACACGAGGGAGGTGATGTCTGAAGAAAGTTAACAGCGCAACTGTCAGCCGCTCCCCGCACCACATACAGACCTGGTATCCACTGATTTGGTATCCACGGTTTCAGCTATCCACAGATACCATGGATACAGGGACACCTGTTAAAAAAGGTAGAGGAACCCTAAATGTTTCTCTTTTTTACCTTGTAGCAAAACCCTCTCTTTTAAAAGGCGTCCCCAGTATCCACAGTTTCAGGTATCCACGGTAGGGTCCGGAACGAAATCCCAGTGGATACTGGGTCATGCCTGTACATACAATCGGCTATAATATTTTTGTGATGTCATTTCAAAACTATTTTTAAAAAATGTCTTTGGAGCCCAAGTGTTTCTTCTGTTGTGCCAGCTGGGTGTGGGAAAGCAAACAACCCGAGCTAAGAACACATCTGTTCAATTTCCAAGTTTTCTTCACCTTCCTTGAACGCTGAGATATTGGAATGAAGTGGTGCACATGCTAAGACCCCCATTATATGCTACCTTGACCCATTCCTATTTTCAAGGGGGTGGGAGAAAGTTGCACAGCGCACTACAACAGCTGCCCTGAAGGCTGAGATCTCAGATAGAGCAGTGTGCACTTTTAGGACTTAGCTCTGCATTTCAAGTGTGAACCGCAACTCCACACCTGCTTTATTTATTTTTGTAATTAATCGAATCGTAAAACCAAATATGTCTGAACTGCAACCAAAGAGCTTGTTTAATTATCATGAATATTATTGTGTAATTATTTATTGGCTTTGTTTGAAAGTGCTGAAGTACACCAGATAGAATGGTAAATCATTTAAAAATATACATACTGTTCAATAAAATGATCATAATAAAATGAGTCACAGGGAAAAGCACTGAGAAGGGAAAAAGCTGTTGTCCTGAAATGGATGGTGAGACGGACCAAGTTTTCAATATATGGTGAAAACACCAGAGAGATGGGAAAGAGTTCCAGACCTGAGATGTGGCAATTGAGAGAACTGTCTCTCATGTGCTTTTGTCAGTTGGACTTCTCTCGGCATGGACCACTGGATTAGATCAGTAGTGGGTAAATTTGTGTAGTTTTCAAGGAGGCCAAAAACAAGGCTAGTCCTACCATGACGTAGGTTGAAGCGAGTCACCTTGAGTGGCAAATTTTGGAAGAGCAGCGGATTTGAAGTCATCTCTTTTCCATTCTCTCCCCTTTGTTGTGACCAAGAGCACTACAGAACCACAGCAGTTCCATTCTAGCATGCGTGCGTGCGTGCGTGCGTGAGATGTATTGTCTCCCCTGTGCAGGCACCCAAATGTCTTGGGCTACTACTGGCCAAGAAAATAGGGGAAAAGTGCTTTAATGCAGTATCTCCACTGAACATTGAGAGATCGTGATGCAACTTGACATTTTGTGATTATTACTTAATTCTCCATTTGAAATCCAAGCACCAGTTCAAAGTCTTACAAGCATTTTTACAGAGAACAATGTACAGTAGTGTGATGCCAATCACAAACAGTGTGATTGACTAGTATAATTTTTATTTCACACTCAGATGGCTGTGTATTCCCTCTCTCTGCTAGAATGTACATCTCTTTTGTTTGAGAGGCAAGTGGCAGAATGACAGTCCCCCCCTTCATTACAGGGGGCAGACGTTTGTATCACTGGGTCTGGATCCATATAACCCCAATACATAGAACTCTCTCTCTCTCTCTCAGAGAGAGAGAGAGAGAGAGAGAGAGAGAGAGAGAGAGAGTATCCTATTCAAAGAATGTTAGATGATTTTCTTAATATCCCCCAAGTTAAGACTATTTACACAGATGATCTTTTATCCAGAGTATTCCAAAATCCAGCCACTTTTGTCCAGTAGCGTTTTCTTTAATGTGAAAGTCTTTTGCTCATTCCCATGTACAGTGTATGTACAGGCTGTAAGTTCTATTCTCTGCTTTGTGGTTTGTACCTATACAGACATTGTTGAAAAATGAGGCCACCAGACACCCAAATGGGTCACAGTGAAAAGAGGAAGCATTTCTCATTATATGTATGCAATTATTCTGAAATCCAGACAAATCAGAACTCCAGACAGCTTCCCATCCCAGTCTGGATCAGAGGTACTGAACCTGAATACCATACAGGTATTTTCAAAAATGTAGCTTACATAGCTAAATAAATGATTCCCTGTCCCTGAACAGACCATAGACTAAAGAGAGACACCAGCAAAAGCCAGACACCATGCTGGGAAGGCGAGAGATGATTGCTTCCCACCTGCTAACTAGAAAGGGACACCACTTTAAAAGGTGCCTCTGCCTCTTCAGTGCTCCTTACCCAGATCCTCTGCTGCCCGTACAGCTGGGTTTGCCTGCAGCAGGAGTAGAAAAATCCAGACTGCCTCGTAGACTGCTTGTGACCGTTCTCTGCCACTCGGCATTTCAGGCCTTGCTGAATTTGCATGAAGGGGCTTTTTCAGAAGCATGAAAGGGACACTTGTTCAGAATGCATGTCAGAAAATCTTCCCCTGGCTGAAGATCTGGTGCTGTTTCCCGGTGGCATAGCTAAGGCATCTGGTATCTGGGGTCAAAGGCGATTTTATAGCTCCCCCTTCTTCATGACAAAATCAAATATGTTTTCTGAGTAATTGGCCATCACATTTGATAGAATACAGATATCCCACCATGGCTTGTTTCATTGCATTCTGCATTAAATGATCTTTCCACTTAGATATACCATGATATTATTCATACTTAGCAAGGTTTTCACAATTTTGGTCACTAGTATCAAGCTCTGCTTGTTGCCCTGTGCAATTGCACCCCTGAACATCCCTTAACTACTCCACTGCCATTTCCCACTTTGAGCAGAAGTTAGAATAGCTGCCTAAAAGAAAGCAGTGGGTTAGGAAAGGGGAAGGCTTGCTGGCTTCTTCTGGTCCAATATTGGTTGCCATTCTGAAGAGTAAAACATAAGTTCAAAGACAGCTGAGGAAACCAGAAGGCTTTTAGGGTGCAATCCTAACCCAGAGTTAGGCTGCAAGCAGCCAAGGGCCCTTTTAGTGCCCCCCCCCCCCGCCAGCAAAATCCCTTTGGCTGCAGGAGATTTTTCTAATCAGGAAAAATAAGAGCAACATTCAGTCCATGGATTTAATTCTAGAAAATAGGGTCAGGGCATTTTTGACAACTTTTATTTTTTTGAAAAACAAGAACAAGGAAGGTACTTTATCTACATTTCAAACAAACACTGAAGAAGTATTAGGAATTTTTCAAACAGCAATTATTTGATGCAAACGAAGAACTCAACTTTTGTTGCCTGACTGAGCACAAAAATACATACTTTTCAACGCTCCTAAGAGCACAAGGCTTCTCCCCTGTGTGGATTCTGTGATGGTGTATAAGATGACCACTCTAACTGACGCTCTCTCCACACTCCTGGCACTCAAAAGGATTTCTCCCTGTGGGCTCTGATGCAGTCACTAAAGTCCTTCTACTGTCATAGGATTTCTCCCCATGTGGGTTCTCTGGTGGCTCAAAAGAAGACTATTCCGATTGAAGCTCTTTCCACACTTTCGCCATAATGCAATGGGACGCAGCGAGCACGCTGCCGATCACCGTGGAAACCTGCCCAGCGACCACGAAAACTCCGCCCAGCGAACCGGTAGGCTGACACCACTGATTGTAATGTACAGAGAGGGACTGGGGCACCTCCCTTATGAAGAAAGACTGCAGCGTTTGGGGCTCTTCAGCCTAGAAAAAAGGCCCCTGAGAGGGGACATGATTGAGACATACAAAATTATGCACGGAAGGGATAGAGTCGATAGAGGGATATTCTTTTCCCTCTCTCAAAACACCAGGACCAGGGGACATCCGCTAAAACTGAGGGTTGGGAGAGTTAAAACAGATAAAAGGAAGTATTTTTTTACTCAGCGGGTGGTTAGTCTGTGGAACTCTTTGCCACAGGAGGTGGTGATGGCATCTGGTTTAGATGCCTTTAAGAGGGGATTGGACGGATTTCTGGAAGTCCATCCTGGGCTATAGGCCATGATGGATTGTGCAACTTCCTTACTTTAGTAGTAGGCTACTTCAGAGTACCGGGTGCAAGGAAGTGGCAACAGGATGCAAGCATCTTGTTGTCTCATGCCTCCCTGGGGCACCTGGTGGGCCGCTGTGAGATACAGGAAGCTGGACTAGATGGGCCCTTGGCCTGATCCAGCAGGGCTCTTCTTATGTTCTTATGGAATCAAAATCCAAAAGCAATTCAGTGTTTCTTAGCCGTTTGTACGGCCAGGCCCTAAAACATGAGTGGTTTTTCTCTACAGAGATAAGGAAAGAACAGAAGGTTCCAGTAACTCAGGGTGCAATCCTAAACTGAGTTAGGTCAGCATAAACTAAGCCAGCAAAGTTTGGCCAGCACAAGGGGCACCATAAAGTATGTTTGGACCACTCTCGGAGTCAGACGTGCACCATCCTCCCTGACTCTGAGAGTGGTCCAAACGCGCTTTAAAGTGGCTCTTGTGCCAGCCAACCTTTGCTGGCTTAGCTTATGCTGGCCTAACTCCAGTTTAGGATTGCGCTCTCAGTTTTTTCTCTCTTTTTTCTCCCATAGGATACTGTAAAAGCACATGCTGGGAATAGCTTCATTTTCCTTGCTTCGCCTTCTCCTCCTCTACTGAAAATCCTCTTGGAGACCCAGGACTGTGCTACAGGTGGCACAGGTGGAATTTCTGCCTTTAAAGAGGGGAGGTTTGGAAAGACACTCTGAGCTCCCTTTGCTCCTTAATTGACTCTGCTGAGCCTATAGATAATTTTGTACATTGCAGACTGAAGAAGGAGCAGTTGTGAAGTGTGGAGGAGGTGTGAACGGAGGGGGAATACAAGAAGCACTTGCGTAGTGTTTTCTGTAGTGTAAACACTAGAAGGTCTTCTGGTGTGCTCATTCCCATGTATAGTGCAGGTACCTGCTGTAAGTTCTGTTCTGTGGTGTGTACCGACCTTGTTGGAAAATGTCAGAGGTCAGCAAACACATGGGTAACAGTGAAAAGAGCAAGAGGAAGCATTTCTCATTGTATCTATTGCAATCAAGAAAAATCTGAAATCCAGATATCTTCCTGTCCCAAGTAATCTGGAGAAGGGACACACAACCTGTATCAGCCTTTTCTCTTCCCTCCCTCTGCCAGAAACTTCAGACTCTCTAATTAAGTTTACCCTTGACAACCCTGCACAGCCCCTATGAGACACTGCAAGGAACCAAAGTTTGATTCTGGGGATCCAGCAGTCCATCCAGGGTTTACAACACTATGGGATCTTTTATGGAGTGAGCTAATCAAGAGACCTGGCTTTGTAGCCTGGGCCCTTGTTGGCTCATCCAAAGCCCTAAATGGGGGCTGGTATTGGTTTGCATCTTACCAAGGGTGCGGTAGCTAATTTGGAAGACCAGTTGCTTTATGAATGTGGATTCCTTGACTGAATTTGGCCACAAAGTTGGTGAGGCCACCAACGGTATTCAACTGTTCTTTTCTCACAGTGCAATCCAAGTTCACCCATCTCATCAACACGACAGTGTCTACGTGGGGTGCCAATTGGCACCCCCACGTCAGCGCTCGAGCAGCAGGCCCAGCACTGTGGGCAGCGGCGGTCCCATTGTGCCCGCGCCAAGCCTCCCTCGCTTCAGCTGCCCCCGCCGCCGTGAAGGAGGCTCTGTGTCAGGCTGCGTGCGGGATTGGTGGGGGAAGGGAGGTTCCGGGTGGGGGGATGGCGGGACGTGGGCAGGCTCCGGATTCAGCCCGTCCAAGAGGCCACGTGGTCTCCTCGGCTCTGTGCCTGCTGTTTATCAGGCGCAGAGCTGAGGAGCGCATAGGGAAGACTGGAGTCTCCCCTATGGTAATGGCACAAACATGCGCTTGCCATGGGGAGGCTCCAGCCTCCACTATCCTGCGCTTGGATTTAGTATAGGACTGCGCTCTCAGTTATTCAGTTAGTGAGCTCCCAAGATGTGACATTCGTTCCTAGGGTCAAACGTGCTTTGTAAACACACATGAAATGTTTCTTCCAGCTGTCTGGCCTAATTGATAGAGTGGAATCAGGGGGGCAGGGCGGGGAATTGCTCTAACAATTAAAAGTGTGGCCTTCCTCTAGGTCTCTGAGGCCTCTTGCCACCAGTCCAGCTTCAAAGTCATGCTACTGGCCTGGGTCTCATCAAACATTTGATCTGAAGAATCGGTCATCCTCTCTGGCACTTACTGCTCAGAGCCTTCCAGAAACTACAATTCCCAGGATCTTATAAGGAGAGGCACAACAGAAGTTCCCTGATATAAGCCTGAACTATTTTCTTCCTTTTCTGCTCTGTACTCCAACCTCTCCCTCAAAGAAAGACATTCTTCATCCCTACGTGTCCTACATGACAAAGTTTCAAATCACCCAGAGAAATCTGCCCCCACTGCTCTCCCTTACCTACAAAGGTCACATTTTCATAATTCTCGATCATGACGGCCTCGTACAGGCGCTTTTGGCCAGGCGTTAGAAGAGCCCACTCTTCTCTGCTGAAGAGCTACCTCTCCGAACGAAATCGGGCTCTGAATGAAAAAGGAGAAACGTCCTCTCAGAAAATCAGCCTAGGCCGGTGATGGCGAACCTATGGCACGCGTGTCAAAAGTGACACACCACAACGTTTGGGGTGACACACCAGTGTTCACCAACACCCGACAAAAACTGAATTTATTTTACTCAATTTTACACAAAAAATGTTTTGCAATTATTTTATGTTTCTTTATAGAATACATAGCACCACACATGACTAGACTGTATTTTTTGTTTAAATAAATGAATATTAAGAACTGTTTCTCTTTTGTTTCAGAGGGGGATTGACATAGAGTCAGCAGAGTCAAGCATTTTCCAAAATTTTGACACACTGAGCCCAAAAGGTTCGCCATCACTGGCCTTAGGCCATGACTACAATCCAAAGGGAGAAGTACCTGTATTTCCCCATGTATAAGACGCACCCATGTATAAGACGCACCTTAATTTTGGGGCCAGAAATTTGAAAAAAAATGTTTTGCGTTTGGCATTATTTTGCGTTTGAAAATCAGCATAGGAGGCAACGCTGCGTTCTCCGTGCTCCCGCTTACCTTAAAGAGCCAGTGGGAGCGTGGAGAATGGAGGGCAGCGCTCCCGCTTGCCGGCTCTTTAAGGCAAGCGGGAGCGCTGCCCTCTGTTCTCCACGCTCCTGCCGGCTTTTTAAGGCAAGCGGGAGCACGGAGAACGCATTCTCCATGCTCCTGCTTGCCTTACAAGAGCCGGCAAGCGGGAGCGCTGCTGTCGGCTCTTTAAGGCAAGCGGGAGCACGGAGAACGCAGCGCTGCCCGGCAAGCCCCTTGTATAAGACGCACCCAGTTTTTAGCGCCCCAATTTTTTTGAAAAAAGGTGCGTCTTATACTTGGGGAAATACGGTACATTCCAGTTTCCATGAAAAGACAAAACATTTCTAAGTTTGAACACACATTCTCACACGCATTCCCTCTCAACTTTGCATGTCCACCTTTTGGGCTTCCAGCTCCAATGCAGATTCCCAAGTTTCCTGAAAGGAAGCACAGAGGATCCTTTCCTTCTGTTCCACTCCCTAAACTGACAGCACAATCCTATGCCCGCAAGCCCTGAAGCAAGGCCCACTGCTTCCAATGGGGTGTATTCCCTGGAAAGCAGACCCAGCACTGAAAACTTGGTGCACTGTGTGGCTGCTTACATGCATTATAATCCCTATCATTTTTTCCCAATTTCAAAAAACATTATGTCACTTTCTGCTGCTGTGGCTGTTGGGGGGGGGGGCCTGCCCGCCCGAGCTTCTGCAGTGCTTTTTAAAAACACACTTAACATGCGCACACAAGGGAGGAAACAATGGTGTGCAGGGATCCCGTACTGAAGAGAATCTACGCACTTCTGCAAGAATTAAGATGCACCAGCGTTTACTGAAAGTGCTTAAGAACCAAAACATGGTTTTACCTTGGACTTTGACACACTCTGAAATGATACATGGGAATTTAGACAACCAATGCGTATACAGCTAAAAAGAGGTAAAAAGGAGAGGGGAGAGAGGAACTGAAGGAGAATCACAGAGTAGAGACGGGGAAAATGCAGAAGGGACATATAATAGGCAGATTAGTGAGTAAGATTGGAGGAATCCTGGAAAAAAGAAGGATTGGGGGTTTAGGGAAAGGGGGGTTAATAGGAAGGAAACAATTGTGGTACAGATAGCTCAACCTGAGGCGAGAAGGCTGAGTGAGGCTGGGAACATTACAGGAGGAGGACTCCAAACTGTTCCCTGCAAATCACCCTTACCTGGCCTGGATGGGTGGCGGCCATTTCTGTTTCTCTATAAGGCTGGGTTTGCCTTCTCTACTATCTGTCAGGGAGACAAAGGAGAGTCAGTTTTTCAAACCTTGTACGCCTGCTTCATGCACGCGCCTGAATTCCTTTCCACCCTTTGGGGAGACTGGGAAGATTCCCAGAGGAACCTCACGGCTCTTGGCCCTGGTGGCCAGAAGCTCCCTGTCTTCGGATGCAGAGGCCGCCTTGGCTGGGAGGAGGGTCGGGGGAGGAGCTCTGCCCCTCTGCACCAGCCCTGGGGGGTTCCAGCCACGGCCCTGATTCCTGCCTCAGGTGGATCAACAGGACAGGCTAGGCCTGGGGGGGGGCACAAGGACAAGATCCCCAGAGGGGGCTGCATCGGAGTCTCCACCAGCATCTGCCAGTCCAACACAGGCCTCCCTTCCCAGGTGCAGGGGAGAGTCCAGCAGGCCCCTCTTTCCTGCCCCCCTTAAGCAGAGCCTCTGCAATCCCAGCCCCACAGCCCTGTTCCTCCCCCCTTGTTGGGCCTCCACCGGCCTCCACACACTTGCTCCCAACTCTCCCGCCCTGGGCCTCTGGCCCTCCTTCTGATTCTGGCCCCGTTCTTTTTCTAGCCCTCCAGCAAGGCTCCTCCCCCTTCCAGGGTCAGAGTACAGGTCACAGCAGGGCCTGCTGGGAAATGGAGTCCCCACACCCAGCAGACCAACCCATCACCCAGCAATCACCAGTACATACAGCTTGACATACAGCATATCAGCCATTGATCTTCCCTGCCCATGTCCCTGCCCCTTTTCTCTGCTTCTCCTGCACAAACTGTCATTTCTCCTTTGCTCAGACCAGAAGTTTCCAAGCACCTTTTTTCCCCTCTGGCAAGGGGATCTCAGAGTTGGCTGCCAGGCACAGGAGTCTTTTCCAGTCATGTCCCCATCGATAACTGTTTACCCACAAGGGGTTGGAGTTCCTATTCGACAGCAATGGGCCAGTCCTGGTCCCATTGAACCCTGTCTTGCCCCACAGAAATCTGGTGAGAGGTTTCCAAGACTGGGAAAGGGGGGCAGTGGGAGTAAGGCTCCCGCCCCCATGCCAAGTACTGCCAGAGCAGCAGCCGCTCTTTTGGCCTCCCCCACCCCGGGTGCCCGGCTGGGCTTTCCTCTTGGCAGTGCCCAGGCCCTCTGAGAGTAATTTCATCAGGGGGTACAAAGTAGTCTGGGGCAGCGTTGTCATGCAGCCGGAACGGTGGGCGGGAGGAACAGGTGAGCGGCAGCCCGCCCGTTGCGTTCCGGTCCATTTCGCCGTCATCGGCGAAACGGACTGGAAC
>JAJKFI010000013.1:15581103-15592329 GCA_029204185.1 Lerista edwardsae
TCTCTCTCTCTCTCTCTCTCTCTCTCTCTCTCTCTCTCTCTCTCTCTGTGTGTGTGTGTGTGTGTGTGTGTGTGTGTGTGTGTGTGTGTGTGTATGAATGAATGAATGAAAGTATTGGGCCAAGATATTTCAAGTGGATAGTCTTCTTCAGAGTGCAATCCTAAGCAGGAGTTAGGCCGGCATAGTTAGGCCAGCAAAATTTGGCTGGCACAAGGAACGCTGTAAAGTATGTTTGGACTACTCTCGGAGTCAGAGGGGCCAGCACACAGATGTGCACCATCTTCCCTGAGAGTGTTCCAAATGCCCTTTACAAGTGGCCCTTGTGCTGGCCAAACTTTATTGGCTTAACTGTGCCGGCCTAAATCCAGTTCAGGATTGCAGTCTCAGAGGCATTCATTTAGCAAAGTAGCCTTCTGGATTATCTCAGCGTGAACTGGAATTCTTTCTGAGTCGATGCAGAAGGTTGCTTTGCTTTATCAGTTCCTCTCCTGTTGTTTCTGCATTGATTTCTTCCTTGATCCTTCTGTTCGTGTGATGGATTGTTTTAGTACCCAAATGAAACTAGCTAATATTACCCTGAGTGCAACCTTTCGTGTCATGATTGGTGTGCATTAATCGTTATTAATCGCCCACATTGTCTTCAGACCTGTACGAAACAAGATCTGTTTTTGCACTCGCTAATGTACATCCCGTGGGGGTCTCATTTGGAATTCTCTCAAGGGTAAAAATTCATTTTCAAGGCATTGTACAGCTCATTGATTGATTGATAGATTTATGCGTCACCTATCCAACATGTATTCAAAGCAAGAGCCAGCAAATTAAAAATAGCAGCAAACCAGATTTAAAAAAAACCTACCAAGCTGTGAAAAGATATTAAATCACACCAGCTGACACACATTTTTCTGTCTTAAAATTTAGACCTATTCCTGGGTATATTTGGGAAGCTAATTCCAAAACGTTTAGCACTATCGCATCAAGTTTTGGAGATACAGCATAGTCTCCATAGTGAATGCTTCAAGCATCTTCTTCCTGAGGAAGCTGCTTGAACCATTCAACAAGTTTATGCCGTATCTCCAAAACTGGTAGGGCAAAACTGATGCCATTTTTGGAATCAGCACCCCAAATTCATACAGAAGTACCATAAATGTTGAAAAAAAATGTTTTCCTCAATTTTGCAAGCCTGTGTTAAATTTAAATAATATAAAAAAGGATGAAAAGTTGCTAAAACAGCAGAGAAGCAAACTGTTGATTCAAAATGTGAACCCAGTATTTGAATTATGAAAATATGCAACCATTCTAGAATAAAATGCTAACCCAACGTGAAGTGTTGGGCAGCGTCATCCGACCTGGTGCTTAGCGCTGATGCAACGTCGTTGCAACAGCGCTAAGGTCTTAGCGCCGATGCGGGGGGCCCTAACAGCCCCCCTGCGTCGGCGCTAAGGCCACAGGGCCTCCCTTGCGTCGGCTGAAGCCGGCCGGCGCATGGGAGGGACTCTGACAGCATGCCCCTGGGATTGGAGAGAGGGAGGTAGACGGGGGTGGGACCATTGGCAGAATCTTTGGCAATATTTCGGTGGGGGCTGAAGACTTTCTTATTTCAACAAGCTTTTAATTGTTGACAGGCTGGCTGGTTTTTTACATTCTCTTTTTATATTTTAGGATCCACGGGGCTTGCTGTTTTAAATTTTAATTGTTTTTATATTGTTCTTATCATTGTTTTTAATTGTGAAACACTGTGATTTTATTGTATTTTTGGTGCTGTAAGCCTCCTTGGGTGCCCATGGGGCAGAAGGGCGGGATATAAATTAAATAAATAAACAAACAAACAAATCATCATCCTCATCATCCTCATCGTCCTAGGCCTGTTCAAGAGGCCATGCGGCCCCAATTTGGGCCGTGCGGTCTCCTCAGATTTGAGAAGTGCATAGGGGAGACTGGAGCCTCCCCTACGGTAAGGGAATGCACGCTCCCTTGCCGCAGGAGGCTCCAGCCTCCCCCAACCCAGCATCGGATATGGCGCTGGCCGGCCGGCCTTGCCATTCCGGCGCTGGGTTGGATTGCGCCCTCAATGTGTCAAATGCAGATTTAGGGCACAATCCTAACCTGGAGTTAGGCCGGCACAGTTAGACCAGCGAAGTTTGGTCGGCACAAGGGACACCGTAAAATAACGTTTGGACCACACTCGGAGTCAGAGAGGCCAGCACACAGACGTGTGCCATACTCCCTGACTCCGATCGTGGTCCAAACATGCTTTATAGTAGCCCTTGTGCCAGCCAAACTTCTCTGGCTTAACTGTGCCAGCCTAACTCCAGGTTAAAATTGCGGCCTTATTGATATTGAAATGCAAAATCTATACAGCGCAATAAGCAAATTTGCTCCCCTATAAGCTTGACAGCCTCAGTCACATATGGCCATGTTGCTCCATACCTACAATTTCTGTTCTGTTCTCAGGAATGCAGGGCTTTTTTTTGTTAGCACAATTTAATGTTCTGCCATCCTCTTCTGTTTAGGAAATTTTGGAAGATCCCTTATGCAGATAGATGTTGTCCTTGCGGATCAGATAGTATTGAGACCATCACCCATATCTTTCTGTATTGCCCCCTGTATGATGAGATATGCTTAAGGTACCTGGACCCTGAGATGAGAACTGATGGGTGGGAGTTACCCAACTCTGCTAAAATTTCTTATATGTTGACTCCTTAGTGGGGAATGTTGAATGGGTGGTACTCTTCTGCAGCAGGTGATGGAGTTGTACAGAAGGAAATTCACCTGTGAATTAGTTTAGATTATTATTGGGGGTTTGTCACTAGGGGTGGCTTTTTTGTGTGTGAAAACCACTTTTTGGTGGTTAAACACCGCCTTTTGGTGGTAAAAAATATCTGAATAAAACCATAAAACACCGCATTTTGGTGTTTAAGATACGTATTTCCCAGGAATTAAAATAGACCACTTTTTCCAATTATAAATAATATAAAGTTTATAATAAAACATTAGTTCCCTTACCCCAGGTAAAATGCCACTGGTCCCAACAGCTCTCCTTATATCTGTGCCCGCTATTTAATAGGTGCAGAACCAAGGAGGACCTTCCTGCTAGATCAGGGGTCTCCAAACTTTTTAGCCAGATGGCCACATCAAATATCTGGCACAGTGTCGAGGGCTGGAAAAAGAAATACATTTAAATTAAAAATTTAAATGAATACATTTGAGATGGAACTCGGGGTGGAGTCCTAAGCTGCACTGGAACAGTGAGGCTGGCGAGCTTGGTGAGCCTGTGCTATACTCAGCGCAGCTTTGGAGCGCTCAGGAGCCTCCCCTATGGGTTCCTCGGATCTGCGCCTGCTGAATAGCAGGTGCAGAGCAGAGGACGCTACGTGGCCCGAATCAGGGCAGTGTGGCTTGGGGATGGAGGCTTGGATGCAGCCTAGTGGTTTGGATGCAGCCATCTCTGCCCCCACTCCCAGGCCAGCACACCTCTTGGCTTGCCCACCCCCACCCAGTTCCTCCCTCCCTCTGCCCAGATCCGTCCTTATGTCAGCTGAGTTTGGCCCACTGAGTTTGGCCCAATGACACTAGCGCTGACGTGAGGGTGCCCGTTGGTGCCCTTGTGTCATCACTAGTGCTGTCGGGCCAACGCAATCATCTAGCGTTGGCCCAATGACCCTCAGAGGTTTGCATTCTCAGTTGAACGAATGAACGGGCTCAGAGTTCCAGGCAGTGGTGTTATCCTACCGGTACGCTGGGCGGGACGTCCGGGTGATCGGCAGCCCACCCGTCGCGTACTGCAGTGTTACGCCGTTTGCGTAACGTACGCAAGCGGCGTAACTGGTTACACAAACGGCGTAACGCTGCGGTACGCGACGGGCAGGCTGCCAATCACCCGGACGTCCCGCCCAGCATACCGGTAGGATAACACCACTGGTTCCAGGATTCCTCCAAGCACCAACACATAAATATAGCACACACTTTAATGGACTCCCGTTCCCCCATCCCACGAGCAGCTGACTTGTGCTGGAATAAATAGCTCAGATCCAGCAGATCACAGGAAAGGAAACACACAGGGCATGTTCTGGGGGACGAGGAGTCTTCTCTGACCCACAGAAATCTGTCTAAGGTCTTTAGAGGGCCTAAAAACATTACTTCCAGCCAGCAATTTGGGAAAACCAGGAAGTGAAAGTTTTCACCCTTCTGGAGACATTCAGAGGGCCGTGAAGGCTGCATGTGGCCTCCCTGGCCCTCAGAACACCCTCCACACACAACCAGAGCACAACTTGGAAGATCCAGCCCATGCCAGCAAGGTCAGTAGGGGACCAGAGGCTTGCCACAGGCCAAATAGAGGCTCTCCAAGGCCTGCATTTGGCCCCCAGGACAGGGTTTGGGGATCCCTGAGCTAGATCACAAACTTCCCTGAGCTGGGCTTTGCTCACATGCAGCCAACTGCTAGACCCTGATGTAAAATATTGAGGCTATTCCCTAATGCAAATGGCTGGTTTGATGGTTATGTGGAGCTTGTTCAATTTCACTGGGTGGTAAATTTTACTGTTTTTCTTATCCAGGGCAGGCCTTAGGCTGATTTGCCCGATGTCATCAAATAGGGCCCTGCACTTCGGGGGCCCTGCCAAATGTCCCCTCCATGCTGAAAGTCAACAACACTGTCAGAAGGCAATTGGCTCTTACTTAAACAGGGCGGCGGGGGTCAGCTCCAAGTTATCCTTGCTCACTTTGGCTTTGAATCACTCAAAAACTTTTTGGCCGTTCCTTGTTGGGTGTCCCCTGTTCCACCTCATCGGTTCTAATAAGAACTGAGCTAGGTCTGTCCCCGATTGAATCATATTGTCATTCTGCTATAGTTCTATATTATTATAAGTTGCATACGATGGCCAGCTCTCGTCTTCCCAGGATTTGTTTGTTTGAACAAATTGATCTATCTTATAGTAAATCCTGGGCAGTCTTAATTAAACCTATCCTTGAATTGTATGATATTGATACCATTTCTTTACCTTCCTTTACATCAGCACAGATTAAGTCCTTGCTTAAATCTAAAATTTTGTTAGCCAGTAGAAGAAAAGAGCTATGTAATTTAATGAACTTGTCGCTTAATCCGCCACCTTTTTTTGTATAAATCTTCTTGGGGGATTAGTAATTATTTTATGTTTCTAACCTGTTATCCTTTGCATAGAGCTTTTACGACTCTTTGCCTTCAATGTTTACAAATTGCTGTTTTGGAGGGAAGATATGATAATACACCCTATGTGGATAGATTATGTATTTGTGGAAACAATGTTGTGGAAGATATTACACATTTTCTACTATCCTGCCCGCTTTATGAGGTAGCCAGAGACAAATGTTTGTCTTCTTTTATTCAAAATAGACCAAGAAATGAGCTAGTATGTCTTCTGTTAGCTGACACTCATAGTGATATTACTCTAAATGTTGCAAATTTTGTGTTGGCAGCACAGAAGATTAGGTCCCAATATGTATAACGCTGCTTGGTATAATCTTAATTTTAAATTGTAAATTTTAATATTTGTCTGCTTAAATTTGGTTGATTGCAATGACATATTGTTATGCAAATAAAGTTGACTTGACTCAAGGCAGTGACACTCCTTTGTCTAAAAGGGAACAGGTGACACCCCCTTGGCTAAAAACCCTAGCTATTCACAACTCCCTCACCCACCCACTCCAAAAGTATATGCCAAATTTGTATATAAACGTCTCTTCACACAGTTGCTTCTTAGTTAGTGTGACAGTGAGGGCGCAATCCTAACTTGGAGTTAGGCCGGCACAGTTAGGCCAACAAAGTTTGGCCGGTGCAAGGGACACCGTTGAGTATGTTTGGACCACTCTTGAAGTCAGAGAGGCCGACACACAGAAGGGCACCATCCTCCCTGACTCAGTGAGTGGTCCAAATGCTCTTTCCAGTGGCCCTTGTGCCAGCCAAACTTTGCTGGCCTAACTGTGCAGGCCTAACTCCAGGCCAGGATTGTACCCTCAGCAAGGTTGACCAAACAGCACCCAGTTTCTTACTAGAAAGACGGAAGAGATGCTTGTGCAACAAAAACACAACTTTTCTTCCCAAAAATCTTGAGCGAAGCACTTTGCTGATCCACTCAGCTTTGCCACGCCTTCTTTGTACTCAGCATAAGGGAGGAAGAGCTGTGGGTTTCATGTGCGCTGCAGCCAGCAAAGACCCCAGTCGCAGCTGGTGCTGGAGGAGGCGCTCTGGCCGGCGGGAATTTGCGCTGCCTTTAAAGCCACAGGAAGCACATGAAACTCATCTTGAGTGGAGCTGCTGCAGGGAGGCAGGCAGGCAGGTAGGTGGGCCGGGGCTCAGGCGAGGTGAGTACCCCCTAATGACACAAGTGGGGAGTGACACAAGTGGGAACTGAAGCAGGAGCAACAGCAGTGGGGCGCACAGTAAGTGGCTGCCCCAGAGAGAGTGAGAGGCTGGGGGCGCTCAGCTATAGTCCCTGTGCCCAGATTGCGTGTGAGGTATGGCGGCAGTGGGAGCTGTTTTTCTCTTACATAAGATCATAAGAAGAGCTCCACTGGATCAGGCCAAAGGCCCAGCTAGTCCAGCTTCCTGCATCTTGCAGCGGCCCACCAGATGCCTCAGGGAACACACAAGACAACTAGATATGTGCATCTCATTGCCACTCCCCTGCATCTGGCACTCCAAGGCAGCCTACCTCTAAAGTAATGAGGTTGCACTAACCATCATGGCCTGTAGCCTGTGATGGCCTTTTCCTCCAGAAATCTGTCCAGTCCCCTTTTAAAAGCATCTAGGCCAGATGCCATCACCACCTCCTGTGGCAAGGAGTTCCACAGAGTGCCCTGAGAGCAAGTGTTTCCTCTGTTCCCCTTTCTGCTGCCGCTGCAAAACACCCTGACAAAAATCTTCTCCCTTCCCATTCCCTGGGTAATTTGTGCCTACCTATCTTTTCCTTCCCAGAAAAAAGTGGCCCCTGATAATATAGAACAGTGATTTTCCATTTGCTCCGTTAACGGTATAATCCTGAGCTGTGCTGGTGTAGTCAGGCCTGCACTGCATCCAATGCAGCTTAGGAGCAGGCCAAGCAGGAGGTCTCGGCAGGGTGATATATTTCCACTTATCCCCAGGAAAGCCCCAGCCTCACCGAAGGAGCTCTCTGATGTCTGCCAATTATTTAGCTGGCAGGAATTCAAGCTCCAAATGGAGCCAATCTGGAAGCGGGGGTGGTGGTGTGACGCAGGTGCCGGGGCAACGTTATGATGTAGGGGGTGATGCTTCTGCCTTACCCTGTCTCCTGGCTCCAGGTACCATGAGGTTCTGGTTTGCCACTGTCCCCAGGTGTGCTTTCGGTCCAGAAATTAGTGTTTCACTACTCACTGCGCAGTGGGTAAGGGCGCAATCCTAAACTGAGTTCGGCCGGCATAAACTAAGCAGCAAAGTTTGGCCGGCACAAGGGACACCGTAAAGTATGTTTGGACCACTCTCGGAGTCAAAGAGGCCAGCACACAGATATGAGCCACCCTCCCTGACTCCGAGAGTGGTCCAAAAACGCTTTATGGTGGCCCTTGTGCCAACCAAACTTTGCTGGTTTAGCTTATGCCAGCCTATCTCCAGTTTAGGATTGCACTCTCAGTCACGGCAAGAATCATTGCAGTGTAGAAGATATCAAACTAGATTTAGGAAAACTCAAGTTCAAATCCTTCCCAACTCTGCCATTAAGCTCATTGGGTGATGTTTGGCCAGTCAATCTCTCATCACCTACCCAACAGGGTTGTTGTGAGAATAAAATGGGATTGGGGAACAAATCATCACACCCTCCTGCGCTCTTTAAGAAGAATTAAAATGCAGTACACACCGTTTGCTTAGGCAACAGGTGTCTTCATGATGTCTTCCTTTGTACATGTCCAGATCACCATGCTGGCTGAGAGATATTTCTGGATCACCTGCATAACACTGTCAAGTCACATCATTCTGCAGTTGAGTGGTCAAGGTAAGGAGCTCTCCCTTCCTTTTCCAAACTATGTGCTAAGTGCTATATCTGAAATGTGGCTGTTATTCCAATGATAAATCAATGTGACAGTTAAGCACTGGATTTTGGCCCTTCTATCTCCCCTCCTGTTAGGGTTATGTGGCCGTGGCCTACCTTGAAGGCTCAACATTGTATTAATGTATTACACTATAAAATAGCCATTGCACTTTGCACAAGCCAAGGTGCAATAAGTGATCCTGTGAACAATCAGACCTGGGGGTTATTTCTGAGGTGGCAACAAGTTCCATTTCAGCCTGACAGTTGGTGATCATTTGACGTAATGTTTCACCATGTAGAAAACTAGTCAGGGAAAAGTCTAAGGGAGCAATCCTTAACCTACTTTCCAGCACTGACATAGCTGTGCCAAAGGGGCATGTGCTGCACCCTGAAATTGGTGGGCAGTCACGGAGGCCTCCTCAGTCTAAGGGAATGTTTGTTCCCTCACCTGGTTAGGATTGCACCCCAAGCTAGAATCTGTCTCCCTGACATATGCATTTTCTATATGGAGGAATTTTTTTTTGATAGAAAAGAATTTCATGTTGTGAGCTCCCACCTACAAACTACAGTGATTCTGTCCAGACATGGAAGTGAAGTGTCAGTATCTCAATAGGTCTAAAATCTTTGAAGGGAGAGAGTACATTTTTATGAGAGCGGAAGGGATGAAGAAAGGGACGAATCGGATATGACATGATTTACCACCATCATCTAGTTAGGGCTTTTTTTTCATTTACAAACAGCAGCCCTGTGGGACAGTAGCATAGCTAAGGGGAAGGGCGATAGTAAGTACTGCGGGTGCCACAATGCACCTTGTAAGCGCCCCCTCCCGTTCGCCATCAGAGCCATTCCGGGCAGCAACGGCAATGTGTAGTTGCTTGGTGAGTGCCAGCATTTTGCTGTCGCTGCCCAGAATGGCTTTGACGGCAAGTGGGAGGGGCTGCTTACATGGCATATTGTGGCGCCTGCAATACTTACCACCCCACCACCGCTTCTGGGGTGATGTATGCCATTGGGGTGATGTACCTGGTCCCCCACCCGTTTCATCCTCACCAGTCAGTCACAGAACAGGAGCATCCTAACAACGGGCCTTTCAAGGGCTTAGTCACTTATTTGCATCCCAGATCTCATAGCAGACTGGACAATCTCTTCCTTTTTATATTCAGCTGCTCACATTCTTGTTCCTACATTTTGGGGATCCCCGAGTGACAGCTGGACGCTGGGCAGGGCAGGGCGAGCCGAACTGAACATAGCCTCTTGTTTCATCAGGACATGAATCCCTTCTTTGTTTGGCTTGTTGTCCCTGCGTTTGCTCCAGCCCAGCGAGGCCACCGAGCCCTCTGAAGTCTCCTCCAAATCTTGAAAAGGAAGGGGAGGCCCTTGGTTTCTGCCTCAGCCTGGGCAGTTTGTGAATCTTGGCTTTGTTTCCCCCAGAAAATAATTTCCTTGCAGGAAGCTTCAAGGATATCTCTGAAAGGTTAAGGCACACAGACGTCAGTTGTTCTGTCATGCTGGATGCCTCCCTGATGCTCTGCTCTGGTGGGGTCTCATTGCTAACTTTCCGGAGACTTGGAGGTTGCACTGTGGAGCTAAGACTTACATACATAGTCATGTTTCGTGCAGCAAGATTTTTATACTGAGGAATGGCCCCAGCTCCATGACAGACAGGGCTGGCCTTAGGAGCTGCGGGGCCCAATCCGAAACGCATTTGCAGGGCCCCAGGTTCACAGCCGAAGTCCTTAGGTAGACTTTGTATCTCTAGGGCAGAATGGAAAGCAATCACAATGTGCCCTTAAAAAGTTCTTACGTTCTTATGCACGCGAGTTAATGGCCCAAATGAACTTAAGCACATTTAACTATAAAATTGCTTACAAGTCTACAGGTGAACAGACAAAAGGTGTAGATTACCTTTGAAAAGTAAGCTGCTACAAAACCACTTGTCATGACTGTGAAATGATTTAGTAAACATATCAACTTTATCTTTTTGTTATAGGAAAAAAAATTCAAAATTACCCTAGTGTGGAGCCCCCTTATGTGTGGGGCCCAGTTGGGAGCGATTGGTTCAATTGGTGTCAAGCCCGCCCTGATGACAGAACTTATATTTAAGAACATAAGAACATAAGAAAAGCCCTGCTGGATCAGGCCAAAGGCCCATCTAGTCCAGCTTCCTGTATCTCACAGCGGCCCCACCAGGTGCCCCAGGGAGGCATGAGACAACAAGATGCTTGGATCCTGTTGCCACTCCCTTGCACCCAGTACTCTGAAGTCACCTACTACTAATGTAAGGAGGCAGAGGCAGATCTAAGGGGGGGAATCTGTAAGTTTTGCAAGCAGCCATATCTTGCAGTGGAAAACACTCCTCTCCTGCACTGTTCTAGCCAATCCTCACAGGGAACAGCAACATCTTGGCGTTGCTTACTGGCTACAGCAGCAAGGGAGAGGCGGGATTTACATGACAGGGTAAGGCTTTAGAGCCGCCTCTGTAAGGAGGTTACAACCCATCATTGCCTATAGCCCACAATGGACTTTTCTTCCAGAAATCCATCCAATCCTCTCTTAAAGGCATCTAGACCAGATGCCATCACCACCTCCTGTGGCAAAGAGTTCCACAGATTAACTACCGCAGAAGGACCTGGCTTTCTCACGCAGAAGGACCTGGATTTCTCACGCAGGAGGACTTTCTCTCGCTGCAGTTCCTTGGCAGATAGTTCCTCCAGATATTCTTACCTTCACTAGAGACCCTGGAGAACCCCTGCCAGTCAGAATAGATGGTACTGAGTGAGATGATCAATGGTCTCAGCAAATGGCAGATCTACAAAGTGTGTTATGAATGTGACACTGCCAACTCCTAAGCTTGTCCTTCGGTCTGTCACTCACTGTTGTCTACGCAGATTATCATTACGTCTCCAGGGCCTTCTCAGCCTTACTGGTTGATGCCAAGGATCAAACCTGGTGGCCGTCTCTAAGCAAAGCATCTGCTCTCCTACTGAGCCATGGCCTCTCCTCTACATCAAAGTCTTCCTGCACAAGAAAGACCCAAATGTATCCTCAGTCTACAAGGCTCAGCCTCGTCATCCCCCCCCCCCCAAATCATTCCAAGGCCAATCCATCCAAGAATATACTGAGCGTATGATGAACTTTGTGTCAACAAGGGCATGTCTGCGAAACTCTTGGCCCATGAGACATGCATTGGAGATGGAGAATGTGTTTTGAA
>JAJKFI010000013.1:15602422-15645002 GCA_029204185.1 Lerista edwardsae
CGGGGCAAGAAAGTATTTTGCCTGCCTCGGAAGCCCGGGAGCTTTCCTGCCGACTGAGCAGCCCAGAGCGTGAGCAAGAGACAGAGCAGATGCTTAGAATGCAGAAGGTCCCGGACCTGCTTGGGGGAGAGTGAAAAGGCACCCCCGTGCACTGTCCTCTCCACCCTGCATTTCCCATACAGTTGCAAATCTAGGGGGCAGGGGAGGCATGAGCCCTGGGCGCCATCTTGGGGCTGTCTAGGGGGGCACCAGTGGCCCCCACAACATTGTGCAGGTAGATCCAGGCTCCAGAGCCCAGATCTACCCATTAGAAATAGCCGCGGGTAGACCTGGGCTCCCTATAGGGAAACAACAGCATTAAAAACAACAGTAGAGCCCAGATCTACCCGTTAGGACCAGCCACAGGTAGACCAGTGCTCCACAGGTCAGGAAGCCATCCATAGTGCAGACCTTCCCCTACCCGTTCAAAACATCTTTCCAGTGCCAAGGCATCTTTAATCATAACTTTTAAGATCATGGTGAGCTTAGCCTTAGGTTTTTCTTGTAGTTGGTTCTTAACGTTTGCTGGCTTCAGTTTGAAATCCCTGTGTCTCCACTTTCAAAAATCTGAGTCAGTGTCTGAAAAAGCCACATGTGAGCAGAGACCATCATGCAATGCTTCCAATTTGCATGGGAGATTAGCATGTGCCTGCCCCCCCCAGTTATATAGGCAAATTAAAAACCATTACGTAGGGCAGGGAATGATGCTTCAGGAGTGCATCATCCAGGGGTCAGGGCTATGTGGCACACCCTGTCCCCTCCCACTGTGTTGTCCGTGTGAGATATAACAACTGAATGGGGTTTCAGTGTGATCATGCCTATTGCATGATTTCCAGTTATGTGTTTGTGTGCGTACACTGTGCATGCATAGAGGTCAGAAAGGGCACAATCCCATTCCCTCCTCCAGCCTTTCAGTGAGCATGCCAAGAAGGTTCTTCACCACAATCTTGCAAGATAGATCAGTATTATTCTCATTTGAGAGAGGGAGGGAGACACTTTCCCACCAGGAAGGCCCATGGCTGAATTGGACACTCCTTTCAGGACCAATGCTAAAAAACTGCCTGCTGGACTCTGCCGTCTCCTGCTTTCCATGAACTTCTTCTCTGATCACGATCACCCTCACTTCTCTTCCAGGCTTGTCTCAGTACAGTGGGGACGTACGCACAGAATGGAACTTGGATACATACTCCACAAAGGACAAGCTATTAGAGGCCATTGGGAGGGTGCCGTACAAGGGAGGCAACACAGTCACAGGTAACGCACTCTGTCTCCCTGGGTTAGGCATGTGGGCTTATTGCTTGGGCTCTGCTCGAAAGCACATTCAGAGGCCTGGCCAAGAGTCCTGCACAGTCATCCTGAGCCACTGGTTTTGCTTGAGGTCCATTTGCTCCCAGCATAATGGATCCCCTCTGCATAGGCTTACTAGACTACCATGGGAAGGGCTGTCCACTTCCTTTAGCTTTGACCAATGAGTGCTTCATACATGAGCCATCAAGGCCATCTAGAAACGCACAGGTTCCTCGCTAGGTGTATAGTGAACGTGGGCAGGAGCATAGGGGGCAATGCGGCAACTGTTGCAGTGCTGCAATGCGCCATGTAAACGACCCCTTTCACTTGCTGTCGGAGCCATTCTGGGCAGTGATGGCAACCCAATTGCCCTCTCTGCCCAGAATGGTTCTGAAGGCGAGTGGGAGGGGCCGCTTACACAGCACATTGCAATGCCTGCAATACTTACTGCTCTGCCTCTTCCTGTATATTTGTAAATATACTTAAGTTCGCAGAATAATCTCCTCCCAGTGGCGTTCTGCGGGGGAGGGAATGCTAAATTTTGCAAGAGCCTGAGCTCCTGTGTAAAGCAGCCCCTCCCCTCCCCCTCATCTTTAAAGCCATTTGTGGCTTGGAGAGCTTTGCTGTCTTGGCCTCAAATGGTTATGAAGACAAGGGGACAACCCAGGAGCTCAGGCTCCTGCAAAACATAGCATTTTGCCCTCCTCTAGGAACATCAGTCCCATGGGGATTTGACTTGTGGAGCTGAAGGGTTTTGCAAGGGAGGCACTGCATATTTGGTAGAGCTTGGAAAACCTTGAGAATGCCTCCAAGGAATGCCTCCGAGGAACAAACTGTAGAACAGAGTCATCATATGGAAAGACCTGCAGGTTTCTCCCATCCCACAGGCATCTGATATTTTTTGACTTCTGGTATAATATGTAATGGGAGAACTCATGGCTGTGGGTCACAGTCATGCTGAACAGGCTTTTGCGTGCCACTGGGACCGGGTGCATTTCCTTCTTTTTTCTCCTTAGGACTAGCACTGAATTACGTCAGGAGACACAATCTGAAGCCTGCAGCTGGAGCTAGAGCAGAGGCTACCAAACTGCTTGTCCTCTTGACTGATGGCAGATCTCAGGACGGAATCATCCAACCCTCACAGAATTTGAAGAATATGGGCATAGAGATATTTGCTGTGGGTGAGTGCACAAGTGCATGTCCTCCAGTTGTGATTTTTTGGGGAAATGAGCTGCCCCCCCCTAAAGTCCCTTGGCTAGTGCAGGAGTCAGATCCTGCTGGCTTGAGACCTCCTACCCCAGTGTGCTCCACCATCTTTTCTACATTTTATCCATCTTCCATAGCCTTATTTTAGTGTTGGTTCTTCGCACTAATTTTCCTAGGGGTGAAACATGCAGTCGAGAAAGAGCTGCGCCAGATTGCCTCAGAACCTCTGGAACTGACTGTGTACAAGCTGCCAGATTTCACCTTGCTCAGCAGTATCGTTGGTCGGCTTTCGCGGGTCATGTGTGCCTCAATCAAGAACAAGGACGATGACACAGGTGATGTGAACGTCTCTTTGCCATTTGGCACCAGTTTTCTAGGGGTGCTCTTTTCCTGCCCCAAGGAGCCTCCAAACCAATCCCAGACTCGCCCCCTCCCTTCTTCAGCCATGAACCAAGGACACTAATCAGAACTGCATGAATGTGAACACATGAATTGAAGTCGTAATTTGATATGGTCGTTTTTCTTTTTTGCAAAGCTGAAAACACACGTTCAATTTTTGTGAAGGCTTTTGAGAACGGTATTTGAGTTGATGGCATGGTTTGGGATGGCAGTGGTTCAGAGCAGTGATGTCATTCAGGGGGAATGGACCAGAACGGACGTTCCGGATCCTAACGGACTCCGTGGCTGGTTCCGGGTTCCCAACAAGTGCCAATCAAAAGTGAGTTCCTGTTCCTAAATCATTTGCATGACACCACTGGTTCAGAGGCATAGCCAGAGGGGACTGTGGCACAGTAAGTATGGCAGGTGCCACAACACACCATGTAAGCTGCCCCTCCTCCTCGGCATTGGAGCTGCTCTGCTCGGCATGGGGTAGTGGTGGCAATGGGCAAGAGACACTGTTTGGTTCGGTGAGCACCTATGTATTGTCTTTGCTGCCCTGAATGGCTCCAGTGGGAAGGGGGAGGGGCCACAGCATGTTTCAGAGCCCACTGAACCTGCCACGCTGCCCCCCCCTGGCTGTGCTACTAGCTTAGTGGGATGCTGGGGTTGTGGGCTTGTTGTTCCCACCTCCAAAATGGACTCTCTTATCATTGCCCTTCATTTGTGGCACACTCCTTTCAGAATCCATGGAACTGAATGCGAAGGGGGCCTCTCTGTATCCAGTTCCACTCCAAAAAGAACGTGTGTGCCAAATGCTTTCAAGGTCTTCTGTGCATCTGCTGGGGCTTCCCTGCTTTTGTCGTACGAATGCAGTTCATGGGTACCGCAATCCATGTGCGGTTTTGGGCTGACGCAAGTGGCTTGCCCCATGCCTTTGCCCCACAGAGACTCCAGCACAGTCCTAACCTGTGTTGGATACATTCAGCTGTTTCAGCACAGGTCCGGATTGTGCCCTGAATTGCATTGTATGCTACTCTGACTTTGAGCCATTTTGTTGGAGACTGTGCAGTGGGCTATGATGGGAAGTGAGCTACAAAGCCTTCCAGTCTATGAGCAAATATGAAATGGACATATTAGGTGTCTGTGGCCCAAATCTGATCCTCCACCTTCAGCAGAGATGCAGCCCTGCCAAAAAGGCCCCTACTGCATCCTAGGCAGCAGCGTCATGCAGCCGGAACGCTGGGCGGGAGGAACAGGTGAGCGGCAGCTCGCCCATTGCATTCCGGTCCGTTTCGCCGTCTTCCCCACGCCCGTGAGGGCGGGGAAGATGGCGAAATGGACCGGAATGCAACGGGCTGGCTGCCGCTCACCCGTTCCTCCCGCCCAGCGTTCCGGCTGCATGACACCGCTGATCCTAGGGATAGATAGTGGTGGCCCAAAGGCAAATGCGGGTAGGTTTTACTTACCTTCATGTAAGCCCTGGGGCTGCCTGTGGGTCTCCCTGGGCATACACCATCTCTTTTAGTGGCATATGTTTGAGGAGGGAAAAGAGGCAGATAAGTTTGGAAAGAGGGGATCAGATCCTGCATGCACCATTGTAAAAAAACCCCTGCTGGTTCTTTGCCACTGGTTTTGTGATCCCTTTGAAAAACAATGGACGCTGCTCCTTTTCACGCCCTCCCACTGATGAGACCATCTGGATGTTTTAACTCTTCCAAAACGGTGTGACTGCTTCACCACCCTGGCAGGAAAAAAGAGAGGTTATTTCAAGATACAGCCCAGTAATAAATCAGGGTCTCTTTAAAGTTTCTTATTCATCTTCACATACCTTCCTTTCTACCTCATGAGTCTTCAGTGTTCCTCAAGAGCATTCCTGAAAAAGAAAGTGGAATGCTGGCCACTGAAAAGAAATTCTACATGCTACAGAACCAAACTAATGCCAAGAATCATACCCTATTTCACTGGGTGATTCCCCATGCTGGCTGTAGTGGTGGGTCATTGCTACCCTTTGTAGCAGAAGCTCTTGAATGGCCGCTGGCAGTACATTGCATGCGCTTCCATGTAGCCTCTTATGACAGCAGAACTCTGTTCTGCCATCATTAACCCTGTGGATAGGATTGGGCTGGAAGTGTGCAAATGTTCTATGTGATTGATTTGGCGGCTGCCTGAGACCCATTGACATTTTGGCTTCCAGTTGAAGAACTGAGGAACCTCTCCCAAGCTGCGAGTCACAGGAGGCACCCATCAATGGCCCCAGAAAAACCAGAGACGTTCTTAAGAACCACAGCAGCTGACTACATCTTGGAGACCAAAGCCACTTTGGCAACTATCACGGAAAAATCAACTCAGATAAGTAAGTACGAGGGAACAAAGTGAACTGAGTCCATCACAGTTCCCAAATGAGAGGCTGAAGTTAAGGCAGAGTTATTCACACTGTGGGTCGGGACCCACTTGGTGGGTCATGACCTGATGTCAGGTGGGTCGTGGAAAGCTGGGAGCAGCCATCTTGGAAACTTCAAACCTTACTCTTGTTATATTCCTTTTGTGAGTGTTAACAGTTTGAATTTTCAAGTGAGATTTTCTTTTAATTTTGTATTTAGTTCAGTGCTTTTACATCATATTTTGTCCTCATCTTGCTCTCTGTCAGGGATATTTCATGGTTGTACAATTGCTACAGTCCAAGAATGCCAATTTGCATTTCAGGGGTATCATTTTATTATGTGACAATGACAGCATTTCCTGCTTGATGATGTCACTGCTACAACATCACTTTCAGGGTAATGACATCACTTCCGGTGGGTCCTGACATGAGTGCTATTCTAAAAAGTTGGTCCCGATCTAAAAAGTTAGAATACTACTGAGTTATGGCATGATAGTTGAACCCCTTTCCCCATCCATGATTTGAATACCCATAAAATGTTGCCGCCATGCAGAGGCGTTTCTACAGGGAGGGCAAAGCTCTAAGTTTTGCAAGAAGCCTTACCTTGCAGTGGAAATCACTCCTCTCCTGCATCGTTGTAGCCAATCCTCACAGGGAAAAGCAACATCTTGGCGTTGCTTACTGGCTACAGCAGCAAGGGAGAGGAGGGATTTACATGACAGGGTAAGGCTCCTTGCAAAACTTAGAGCTTTGCCCTCCCTGTAGAAACGCCACTGCCGCCATGGCTAACAGCGCCTGGGGAATCAGTGAATTGGCGAGGGTAAACAGATTTAACCCTCATTCCTCCAAGCCTTGGTCCCGATCCAAATCTGTCTCCCACGTGCTTTTTTAAAGGAAGAAACTATGTCAGGAGCTCCAGCTCTGAAGCTTCCGAGTCACATCTCATTTAGTCCTCGGCTCATTCAGTAAATGCATCTTCTAAGGTCCCATCTGAGAACTGCTGAATAAATTGGGCTGTGGGCAGGATGGAGGGGGATTTATGCACCTGCTTCCAACAAGGTAGAAAGAAGTGGGGCCTGATGAAGGAGGACAATCCCTGAATGCTTTTGGGAAAGCAAATGAATGCACCCTGCCATAAGGTTTGTTGTGATAAAGAACAGAATTGTATTAGAGCAATGACAAAACAGAGCTAACAACAGAGCTAACAACAGAGCTCCCAGGGCAGGAGGAAGGTGGCGATGAGGCGGCTGGCCTCTCTGAAAGGTGAGCAGCTTTTGCCTTTTCGCCTGCCCTTGCCATTGTATGGCTCAGAAATGGAGACTGGTGTGGTGTGGGAGTATGGACTGGGGGTGCACGGGGGCGGGGAAACAGTGGTGGGGACGGACCTGTTCTTTTCCCTCTCTCAAAACACCAGAACCAGGGGGCGTCCGCTAAAACTGAGGGTTGGGATAGTTAAAACAGATAAAAGGAAGTACTTTTTTACCCACCGGGTAGTTAATCTGCCACAGGAGGTGGAGATGGCATCTGGTCTTGATGCCTTTAAGAGGGGATTGGACGGATTTCTGGAGGAAAGGTCCATCGTGCGCTATAGGCCATGATGGATTGTGCAACCTCCTTACAAAGGTGGTGGGCTACTTCAGAGTACCGGGTGCAAGGGAGTGGCAGCAGGA
Organism: Lerista edwardsae; assembly: GCA_029204185.1. Classification (NCBI taxonomy): domain Eukaryota; kingdom Metazoa; phylum Chordata; class Lepidosauria; order Squamata; family Scincidae; genus Lerista; species Lerista edwardsae. Next base: position 15,609,386 of record JAJKFI010000013.1, read on the forward strand.
TGCAAGCATCTTGTTGTCTCATGCCTCCCTGGGGCACCTGGTGGGCCACTGTGAGATACAGGAAGCTGGACTAGATGGGCCTTTGGCCTGATCCAGTGGGGCTCCTCTTATGTCCTCCTCTCCTCTGTCCCTGGGCGTGTGGTTGGCTGGGTCCGTCACTTCTGGGAAGGTGGTCATCTCTCAGCTCTGAGTCCGCAGCAGTACAGCTGAAACCCAAACTCCCTTTCTCTCCTTCGACTAGATGGCATTTAAAATTCATTTTCATTTTGAAATGGGAGATCTGCAGATGCTGCCCCTTTCCTTACCCAAACTCGCGCTTTTTTGCCAGGTCCCCACTTCCAATGTGACACGCTTGCCGCCACTGACATCGTCCTGCTCATAGATGGCTCCTGGAGTATCGGGCGCCCCAATTTCAAGCTCATCCGAGAATTCCTGGCTGCTTTGGTGACGCCTTTCAGCATTGCCCAGGACAAGATCAGAGTAGGTAAGGAGCTTCTTGCCTGCCAGATTCCAAATTCAGGAATCGTCCAGAATCCCACGTCACCTCTTTTATGACATGGGGGATTTAGCGTGGGATTTTGCATGGGAGATATGGCTCTTATGCCTTGTCTAGCTGGGATGGAATCAAAATGTTGCCTTTACTAGGCCTGCCTTCCATTGACCCTGCAAAATGGTGCCCAAATACTTTGATGTTTTTCTCTCTTTCTCCCCCCTCTCATCAAAGCAAAGGACCTGTGAAAGTACCTTCTCCTGACTTGGGCCACTGGCTCATCTATCTTCACACTTGCTCTCTCCTCTGATCAGCAGCACCCCAGACCGAGGCCTTTCCCGAGCCAAGGTGCTTTAACTGGAGATTCTAAGAACTGAATCTAGGACCTTATACATCCAAAGCATGTTTTCCACTGAAGAGCCCCAGATCAGCATTTGTATACAGAGCCTGAGAGGCGCCAAATATATGAATGGCTGTAACTAGGCATCGTAGCATACATAAGCGTGTCCCAAATCCATTGGCAGTGAGGATCAGTGCTGTACACCCTCTGACCACCAGGAGTCTGCCGACTGCTAAGTTGTTACTCCCAGCAATTGAAGGGGCACAAGTGTGTGATGGGGCCGCTGTGTGATCAGGACCCTGCCTGTTGCACAATTTCCAACAGTACATTTGTGCGCATACAACTTGTATGAATGGAGGTCAGGAATGGGCAGAATCCCAGGAGACTTTCCCACCAGGAAGGCCTTCAGGTGAACCAGACTCTCCTCTTTCAGGACCAGTGCTAAATAGCGGCCTGCTGGACTCTGCCATCTCCTGCTTTCCATGAACTGCTTTTCTGTTCACGACCGCCCTCACTTCTCTTCCAGGCCTGTCTCAGTATACTGGGGACCCTCGCACGGAATGGAACCTGAATACCTATTCTGGAAAGGACAGTCTGTTAGAGGCCATTCAGAACCTGCGATACAGGGGAGGCAACACACTCACAGGTAACGCACTCCGTTTCCCTGGGTTATTGCTTGGGCTCTGCTCGAAAGCTTGTTCAGAGGCCAAGAGTCCTGCACAGTCTGAGTCTGAGCCACCGGTTTTGCTTGACTGTTCTCCCAGCAGAACAGATCCCCTGCCTTTCATAGGCTTACTGGACTACTGTGGGAAGTTCTCCCCAATTGTGCAAAGACTTCCTTTTGCTTTGACCAGTGAGTGCTCCATACATGGGCCATCAAGGCCAGCTAGAAATGCACGCATTCCCCCTTAGGTGTATAGTGACCATGGGCAGTAGCAGCCCCTCCCACTCACTGGCCCAGACTTATACTGGGCTTATACTTATACTTATACTGCAGTGGTTCTCAGATGTGTTAGGCTGGGACCCACTTTTTAGAATGTAGGGACCCACCAGATGTGATGGCAATAACTTGGAAGTGATGTGATGGATGGAAGGGACGTCATCAAGCAGAAAGTGCCGTCATTGTGACATAATAAAATGACACTCCTGGAATGCAAATTGGCATTCTTGGACTGCAGCAATTGCACAACCATGAAACATCCCTAGCAGAAAGCAAGATGAGGACAAAGTATGTACAAGCACTCCAAAAAAAACCCTGACTTGAAAATTCACACTGTTAATACTCACTAAAGGAATATAGCAAGAGAAAGGTCTGCAGCTTCCAAGATGGCTGCTCCCAGCATTCTGTGACCCACCTGACATTAGGTTGCCACCCAGCAAGTGGGTCCTGACCAGTGGCGTCATTCACGCGGTACGCTGGGTGGGACTTACTTTTGAGCGGCAATCCGCCCGTTGCGTCACGCCACGTTCCGCTGCTTTCCCGCCCGCCGTGACGCAAAGGGCGGACTGCCGCTCAAAGGTAAGTCCCGCCCAGCGTACCGGGTGAATGACGCCACTGGTCAGGACCCACAGTTTGAGAAACACCGTTATACGCCACAAATCCCCTGCTCTCATGGGGATTTCACTTGTAGAATGGTACCACAGGGGAGTCGCTGTCGATTAGGTAGAGCGGGGAAAACCGTGATAAGGCCTCAGAGAGCATCCCAAGTTCCAACTACAAAACGGAGCTGTCATGTGGAAAGACAAGAGGGTTTCTCCCATCATGTGGGCATCTGGTATTTTCAGCTTCTGGTGGAATATGTAAAGGGAGAACACAGTCATGCCTACCAGACTTCTGTGTGTCTCCGGGACATTTCGCATTTCCTTCTTTCTCCTGCTTAGGGCTAGCACTGACTCACGTCCTGGAACAGAATCTGAAACCTGAAGCTGGAGCTAGAGCAGAGGCTACCAAACTGCTCGTCCTCTTGACTGATGGCAAATCTCAGGACAGTGTCTTCCCACCTGCTCAGGCTTTGAAGAATATGGGCGTAGAGATATTTGCTGTGGGTGAGTACTGCATGAACTGCATGTATAAAGGGTTTTCTTTTCCCTCCCTCACAGCACCAGATCCAGGGGACATCCACTAAAATTGAGTGCTGTGAGAGTGAGAACAGATAAAAAGAAATACTTTTTTTTACCTGGTGTGTAATTAATCGGTGGAACTCCTTGCCACAGGAGGGGGCGATGGTGTCTGGCCTGGGTACCTTTCAGAGGAGACTGGATAGATTTCTGGAGGAAAAGTCCATCGTAGGCTACAGGCCATGATTGGGTCTGTGCAATCTCCTGGTTTTAGCAGTAGGCTACCTCAGAATGCCAGGTGCAAGGGAGTGGCAACAGAATACAGGCCTCTTGTTGTCTTGTGTGCTCCCTGAGGCATCTGGTGGGCCACTGAGATACAGGAAGCTGGACTAAATGACCTGATCCAGCAGCGCTTATATTCTTATGAGTGCACACGCTCACGTTCTCTGATTGTGACTTTTGAAAATGAACTGCTGCACAAAGTGCTTGAGGGATTGTGCAGAAGTCAGATCCTTGAGCCCTGCAGCCACAGTTGCTGGTTTGAGGCCTCCTAATCCCAGTATCCTCCACCAGCTTTCCTACGATTTCTTCATCTTCCATACACTTCTTTTTTTCTTGATTCTTCGCACTCATTTCCTAGGGGTGAAAAATGCGGATGAGGCAGAGCTGCGCCAGGTTGCTTCAGAACCTCTGGAACTGACTATGTACAACCTGCCTGATTTCGCCTTGCTCAGCAGTCTTGTTGGCCGGCTTACACGGGTCATGTGCGCTTCAATCAAGGGGAAGAACAAGGAGGAAGACACAGGTGATGTGAACATCTCTTTGTCATTTGGCATCAGTTTTCGAGGGGTGCGCTTTTCCTGCACAAAAGAGCCTCCAAACCAATCCCAGAATCGCCCCCTCCCTGCATCAACCATGAACCAAGGAGGACACTAATCAGAACTGAAATGAATGCGAAGACCTAAATTGAGGTGGTAATTTTATATGCTCCTTTTTGCTTTGGGCGAAGCTCAAAATACATGTTCAATTTTTGTGAAGGCTTTTGAGGGTGGTATTTGAGTTGATGGCATGGTCTGGGATGGCACTGGTCCAGAAGCATTGCCAGAGGGGGGCAGCGCGGTGAGTACGGCAGGCACCACAACACATCATGTAAGTGGCCCCTCCTCCTTTGCATCAAAGTCATTTCAGGCAGTGATGGCTACATGTTGCCATCGCTGCCCTGAATGGCTCCAGTGGCGAGAGGGAGGGGTCTCTTACATGGTATGTTTCGGTACCTGCCATACTTACCGCAACATCCTGCCCTCTGACTACACTTCTGCACTGGCTACTTTTCAGAGGCAAAATTCAGTTTGGAAATTTAGAGGCAGAACAGCAAAAATCCACGTATAACAAATCTCGTGTGTCTGAAAGCATTTGAATTTGGAAAACCTGTTGGATAAAAAAAAATTGAATATAATTTTGCTAAGGCTCTAGCTGTAAGCAGATGTCACCCATAACTTCAGAGATGTAAAAATTTATCTGTTTTTAAATGACATTTTTATCACATGCTTCTTCTAAAAAGCTTTGAGTGGCAGGTCAACAGAAATCCTCCATCTTCACACCAGTCCTGTCAGGTGGGTGAGGTTTGAAGGATAGTGATTGGTCCAAAACCACTCAGCAAACTTCAGGTATGACTGGAAATTAGGATCTAGCTAGGTCAGTGATGGCGAACTTTTGGGGCTCGGCGTGTCAAAACTTTGGAAAATGCTTAACTTGACTCTGTTGGCTTGTCAAACCCCTCCCCCTCCCCCAACAAAAGGGAAACCATTTATTTAAACAAAAAATACAGCCCAATCATTTGCGGTGCCCTGTATTATATAAACATCAAATAATTACAAAAATGAAAAATGAGTAGAACAAACTCAGTTTTTGTCAGATGTTGGTGAATGTTGATATGTTACCCCAAACTTTATGGCGTGTCACCTTTGACACGTGTCATAGGTTCGCCATCATCAATCTATGACTTTCTGGTCCCAGTCTGGTACTCTAGCCATTGCACCATGCTGACAATATCCCATCTTTTGTCCAATGAGCTCCCCAGTGCACATGTTTGTTTGTTTTTGCCAGTATTAACCCTGTAACAACCTTATAAAGTAGGCTAGGCTGAAAGCTTCTGATTGGCCCCACAATCTGGTGGGTCTCCTCACATAGTAACCATTGTTCAAACCATTGTTCAAACTTACAGGTGATACACTCAATACTGCTCCAGTGAATCCGGGTGACCATCTCAGCCCAACCAATCTTGTTGTAACAGAGCTGACTTCCAGAAGTATCAGTCTCACCTGGAATCCTCCTGTGATACTACCAAAAAAATACAGGGTTGTCTACTACCCATCAAGGGGTGGGATTCCCAAAGAGGTAAGTGGTTCTGTGCTTGGTGATGCAAGCTTAGTTGAATCAGCCTGGTGAAAACCAGACACTGCAAGAGTTTAAATACACTATCTCTGGGGCTTTCAAGCTTTCTGTCTTCAAAGAACAAGGAACTGAGCAATGCTTCTCATTAGGTCACAGCATCATTCTGAGATGAATTTTTTTTGGGGGGGGCGGGAATAGCAGTCAGAATAGCAGGGGGTGGCTTTGCCCCTCTCTCTCCAAATTTTAAAAGTGTACTAGGTAGGTGATATGGGTGATACAGTGTCAGCAGATGCAGCCACAGTGTCATTTCTAATTGGAAAAGTAGTCTATTTTAATTTCTGAAAAATACCTTAGGCGCAATCCTAACCAACTTTCCAGCACTGGCATAGCGATACCAAGGGGTTGTGTCCTGCACCCTGCAGTTGGAGGGGCAGTCACTGAGGCCTCCTCAAGGTAAGGGAATGGTTTGCTCCCTTACCTCATTGCTCTTATGCCAGTGCTAGAAATTTGATTAGGACTGTGCCCTAAAACACCAAAATGTGGTATTTTGTGTTTTTATTCAGATATTTTAATCCGCAAAAGGTGGTATTTTGTTTTTGTTTTTATGCATTTTTAACAAAAATAAACACCCCTACCCAGTGGTGTCATTCAAATGATTTAGGAACAGGAACTCACTTTTGATTGGCAATTGTCGGGAACCCGGAACCAGCCACAGAGCCCGTTAGGATCCGGAACACCCGTTCTGGTCTGTTCCCCCTGAATGACATCACTGCCCCTACCTATGGGGCTACTCAGATCTGTGCCAGCTTTTCAGCTGATGCAAATCTGAGCCGCCCGTGAAAGGCTGCCTGGCCTGGGAGTGGGGGTCAGGATACGGTGTGCGCTGCGACCATCAAACCTGCGTCCTCCTGGGCCCAGACTTCCTTCCGGCTAGCCCTCTCCCTGCCCAGAAACGTCCCTTTCCCACCCCAGAACACCCTTCCCCCACCCCCTCCCACCCCCTGCACTGCCTGAGTGAGCTATCATGGGCCTCCAGTAGATTTGCGACAACCAAGATTCGGTGCCGGGGGTCTGCGCTGGCTCAACTCCAGGTTTAGATTGGGCGGTCATTCACATGCTAAGCTAACATTATGGTCTAATCCAGAATTACGGACCAATAAGGAATCTTTTATCTGGGGGACTTCGGCAGATAGTTCAATTTTCACGTTAGATCAACTTATTGGTCATGGCCAGGATTTTTATTCTTTTTCAGGCTTAAGGGAGAAATACGGATTGCCAGAATCCACCAGATGGCAATCTTTGCAATTGCGACACCTTCTAGTATCTAAATACGGCCCTTCAGCTTTATCTACTTTTCTGACTCCTTCACCCTTTCAGATTCTTTTAGAATCAAATGAAAAGAAGAAGCCAGTTCTATTTGTTTATAAATACTTGATGCCATTAAATAAATATGATATGCTTGTGCTTAAAACTAGTTGGAATACTGAGCTGGTATGCCCAATTTTGCATGATCAATGGACAGTAGTTTTGAAAAATATATTCAATATATCTATGGATCTTTGCTTCCATCTAATATAGCAAAAATTATTTTTAGAGTGTATTGGACTCTGCTCAGATTATATAATAAAAGATGCTTTAAAGAATGTATTAAAGAATCTAGATGGTGTTATGGGACACTCAATGTTTCTATATTGCATATGCCTTGGTCATGTTCTGTAATAACTGGCTTTCGGGGGTGAAGGAATTAATATTATAAATACTGTTTTACAGCAATCCTTGATATTTAGTGACACATGTTCTATTCTTAATTGTTTACGAGTAACATGGACATGATTTCTTGGTCAATGGAAATGGACCATTTGTGCCCTTACAATGTCTAAAAGGATGATATTGCAAAATCGAAAGGAAAAAAACCCATCGACCATCTCTCAATGGACTGATGGATTATTGAATGACTTTTCAGCAGATGGCATATTGATGTCAATTATGATTGGATATCTACAAGCCTGTTTGAAAGCCATTTATTTTTTAAAAAGCATTTTCAAGCTTGTGAAGTGTGCAATTTAAGTAACATTTACGCTCGATAGCCTATATATCCTTTTGTTCCCCTTTTCCCTCTTCTGTCAAATCCAGGTCAATTGCATTTGCCTCTAAGACACAAGTGACACAAAACCCTGGTTGAAAACAGGGCCATGATTTGTTGAATTGCAAAGCCGAGTATCAATTGGCAAAATGCAAAGGGGTCCTGACTCCACTCCTTTTAATATGGGCACCTAACTAGGAGGAGACAGTTGCCCTGTTTGAGCCCTCCATTGGGTGAACCATCCTGGCTCAGAACCTGGCCTCGCCAAACAGACTCCCCCGGGTTCTTCCTCGCCAACCCAATGAAATGAGGTCAAGGTAGCTGAATTGCTATGCCCATCCGGAGCTGGGGGACCACAAAACTGAGCATTCCAATTCTATTCTGGGGTCAAGTCAGACCGAAAATTGATTCAAGTAGCTTCAGGGGACCAGCACTGGCTTTAAACCTTGCTTACCTAAGGGTAGACACCAGATCTCCATTCCTCATTCCTGCCTTGCACTATCCTGTCACACCGGGGGGGGGGGAGGAGGAAGGGTAGCTGGTGCTTACAATCCCTCCACCCCATCCACTAATGCCCAGTGGACCCACTGCAAATCTGAGAAGATGTGGTTCCTTGCCTCCGAGAGATGTTCGCTATCTCCTCTGTAAAAGTAATGCTGAGAGTGAACAATCTTGGAGTGGTGAACCACCGGGCCGCCATATGTCATGAATGCACCTTCATAGGGGTGCATTCACCTCTCTCCTGGCTCTGTTGACTCCAGCAGGGCTTGTGGTGCACCTCCAAACCCTATGCTGGAGCGTAGACTCGTAGAGTTGGGAGGGATCTACAAGGTCATCTAGTCAAACCCCCTGCCTGTAGCAGGAAATCCTCCTAGAGTCTCTCCAGCAGGTGCCCTTCAAGCCTCTGCTTGAAGGTCTCCAGTGAGGGAGAATCTACCACCTCCCTTGGCAATCTGTTCCACTGTCAACCCACCCTTACAATCAGGAATTTCTTCCTGATATCCAACCGGCATCTCCCCTCTTGCAGTTTTACCTATTGGACCTAGTTCTGAACAGATTTGTGCCTTCTTCCTTATGACAGCCCTTCAGATATTTGAAGAGGGCTATCAGATCCCCTCTCAGTCTTCTCTTCTCCAGGCTAAACATACCAAGTTCCCTCAAGCTTTCCTCACAGGACTTGTTTTCCAGACCAGTCCAGAGGAGGTCCAACCAGATGATGATCAGGCCCAGCATCCAGCTTCTCAACTTCTCAGCAAGGACAGCTCCTGTCTTGTGAAACATTTCCAGCAAGGCGGATGAGCAGCACCTGGGGAGGAGATGATCCTCGAGTGTTGTCCCATACCGTTGGCAGCAACTGACCCCACTTCATCCCTCTTCTGGTGGCCCACCCACTGCACTGAAGGTTGTGCACCCAGGACCAGCTGAGATCCACTGGCATGAGCTTGCTTGTGGACCCAGAAGACAATGGAGTGATTGCAAATCAGCACCCTCGCTGGCAGAAAAAGGCCTGAACCTAATTATTAAAGAAAGGAGAAAAAAACCCAAAACATAACATGACTAATCTGTGTGGCATCCATGCCAGTAAGTCAGCACACAGACAGACAGACAGAGAGAGAGAGAGAGAGAGAGAGAGAGAGAGAGAGAGAGAGAGAGAGAGAGAGCACCTTGGGGTGTACATAACTCTTAAAGGCAGCAGATCTCCACCTGCCCATTTTCTTGATAGTATTCTATCCTGTGATTTTGGTGGCTGTTGCCTCCCCTTACCTGAAATAATGAAGGCCAAACTTGGCTGAGCTCTAGCCCAGGTGGTCCAAGCATCTCTTCTCCATGGCCAGGAACTGGAACCTGGTAAGGGACTCCATCTTCACCTTTAGTAGGGGGGCATCACAGCGGCACACTGATCCCATTTCTGGCAGCAAAGTACACCTTCTTGTGCACAAAGACCAGCCCATCGGACACATCTCTTTCAGCAACAAACTCACGTAGCCCGGCCACTGGGCAGAGTGGAGAGTTCCTTGCCACGTTCAGCTGAACCCACTGTCCGTGACCTGCCTGATCCACTCACCTGCCCAAGTCTCAGGTTCATGCCCGTCTGAATCCAGTGCAAATCCGTGACCCACAGGGCACAAGGTGTCTCACCTGCTTTGTGCCAACACTTCACCCCCCAAAAGAGAACCAGGGCAGCTGTCTCAAACAGGAGTGCCTCAAATGCAGAGGAGCAAACTGACAACTCACACGGTGCAATCCTAACCTGGAGTTAGGCCAGCAAAGTTTGGCTGGCACAAGGGACACCATAAAGTATGTTTGGACCACTCTCAGAGTCAGAGAGGCCAGCCCACAGGCATGCACCATCCTCCCTGACTCCGAGAGTGGTCCAATTGTGCTTTACGGTGGCCCTTGGGCTGGCCAAACTTTGCTGGCCTAACTGTGCCGGCCTAACTCCAGGTTTGGATTGCGCTCACAGAGAACTCAGAAGGTTGGGCGTAATGTCTCTGCCTCCTGCCTTGACCACCCTGCCGGAATCCGCTGAATGCAGAAATCACCCATGAAGTTAGGTAGCTGGTTTGCCTTGGCCTCAAATGCCAGATAACTCCCCAAGTGTACGTACTACCTGCCCTGCCGCCCACCCTGAGCCCCACTGAGAACTATCACATGCTCAGGGCAAATAGGCCAAATCAGGGGGAATAGAAGGCAATCTGTGTGCTACCAGATCTGCTCTCAATTGGCCAAGCTGTTCATGCAAGGTTTAGGAAATGTAGGGTACTAAGCTTTGACAAGGGGGGTAGCAAATAAAGCAAGCAGAACTTTTGGACACCCATTGGCATAAATTATGCTCAGCTTCTATGTAGTTCTGTGAGCTCAGCAGAAGGTGGCAGCAAACCAACTGTAATGGGATTAAAAAAGGGATTTGGAGTGCTAACAATTAAACAGCTAAATAAAACTTTCCTGTAAACTGGTCTCTTTGCAAATGGGTAGATAGGGACCCTGCAACCCTTCTTTAAGGCTGAGGTTTATTTAACATTGCAAAAGCCGTCTCCTTTTTGTTCTTTATATCCCTGAATGTTTTTGCATCACAAAGCCCGAGGAAGAGGAGGAATATCAATGGGCAGCCAGAGCCTGTCTCTCTGTTTGGCTCTCTGTTCTTCTGTGGATACCCTACTGGGGCAATGTTAGCTTGAGGCAGGGAACTTTGCCTGCTTCAAATGATTCCCATGGGAGAGGTCATCATCCATATATTTCATGAGGGCTCAGTATGCTTAAAATTTTCCTCCTGTTGTTATAAGGACAAGTGTAGGTGAATATTTGGTTGGTGCTTAAGACCACACGGTATTTCCAAATGAAGGAAGTATAAGAACATAAAAAGAGCCCTGCTGGATCAGGCCAAGGGCCCATCTAGTCCAGCTTACTGTATCTCACAGTGGCCCACCAGGTGGCTCAGGAAACACATGAGACAACAAGATGCCTGCATCCTGTTGCCACTCCCTTGCACCTGGCATTCTGAAGCAGCCCACTATTAATGTAAGGAGGTTGCGCTACCCATCATGGTCGTAGCTCACGATGGACTTTTCCTCCAGAAATCTGTCCAGTCCCCTTTTAAAGGCATCTAGGCCAGATGCCATCACCACCTCCTGTGGCAAGGAGTTCCACAGATTAATCACCCGCTGGGTAAAAAAGTATTTCTTTTTATCCGTTTTAACTCTCCCCACACTCAATTGTAGTGGCTGTCCCCTGGTTCTGGTGTTGTGAGAGTGGGGAAAAAAAGTATTTTCTTTTACAAGAAATACTTTTACAAGAAATAATTTCCTTTAATAAGTATTTCCTCTTATACTTCTTATAAGTATAAGAACAGCCCTCCTAGATCAGGCCAAGGCCCATCTGGTCCAGCTTCCTGTACTGTTGTGATGAAAGAGGGGAGCTACCAGCAACCAGTGATCCAGGGCAGCAGTGCCTTCCCACCTACCCACCCTCTTTGCTTGGACACGCAGTTTAGTGTGGAAAAGCTTGGGCAGTTCTAATCCTCTGCCACCAGTCCAGAAGTTCAGGCTATCCAGAGGGATTGCCTGGGCAGGACCCTTCTCCTGAAATAACTTGCGCCATCAGAACTAACAGTAGTCCCTGCAGAACAAGGAGACCGACAGTTCCACTATTACCCCAGAAACAAAGCAGATCGATTAATATGCAAAAAAGTTTTCTATTAAAAAAAATTAATAAGAGGACCAAAGTCCAGTTGAGAAGTGAGAAAAAAATATATAAGCAAGGCTTGACTAATGCAGGAATATTTACTTTAGGTGCACATACAATGGACCAGCAGATTGCGCTGGCACTCTGCAGAATGTCTTGTGCATGCGTGGTTAACTGCCTTTACTGGGGAACTTCGAAAGAGCTTTCAGCATACAGCAAATTAAAGGCTTGTAACAGCACTGAGAGAGAGGCAGATCAAGTAAAACATAACACTGATGGTATTCTGGCTAGTAACAAGTCCTATCTGCATACTCTCTCTGCTGGGCTCCCCAGAAGTCTTCCATTCTAGGCCAAAGAATGGGCTCCCCTGATTGGTCCACTGGAAAGCACAAAGGAAAGAGAGCAAACTCCAACTGGTTTGGGAGTATATCATTTTGCTGGAAAGATACCACCTTTTCTCCTATTGGTTGCTTGTCAATTAGACCCTGACCTGTTTCTCTGAAAGCTGCCCACCACCTCCCCCAAGACATTTCAATCAGTTTAGAAGCATTTTTATCAAGTGGGATCACTGTCATATAGGGGGTATATATGTGTTTTATGCCTGTGACTGTTAACAAGCAGCAACAGGCATAAAACACAGGCATGATCTTTTTCACTTTTGACTATGGTGGGGTGGGTGATGGTGCCTTCTGCAGTGTTTGTTGAGCTCCACACCGAGCCTTCTGGAGCACTTGTTGAGGCCATGTTGAGCTCCATGGTCATTGGACCATTCTGATGGCTTGGCCTCTGAGTGGAGCCAAGGCCTGTTCATGAGTAAATGGGACCACATAGCTCAGTTTGGCTTTCCATAGGGTTCAATATATTTGTTGTTTTGGAGGAGGGGGACTTACTTCTCGAGTGTCTTTTGGAATCTGGTTTCATTGGATTGGGACCATTCTGGTGGCCTGAGCCACATTCACGTACTTATATGCACAGTGTGGCTCAGTTTCACTTCCATAGCACTTCATGCATTTTCCTTGGCAGCTTCTGAGCATGCTCAGAAGACTCTACTGCAGTTAGGAGAAAGCTATAGAGCTGCGTGTGGAATTAGGGGCTTAGAAGCACAGTTCCAAAGCAGTCAGAACGGTTCACAGATGCTCCACAACTACTTTAATAGGTCAGTGGTAGTGTTATTTTGTTAGTTGAGCAGGATTTATCATTTTGTCATTTTATAAGCCCCATGTCAGTGTTATTTCGCGATATGCCATTTTTACCATTTTAGACCTCTCCTAGCCATAGCTCAATGGTATAGTACCTGTTTTGATTGCAGAAGGTCCCTGTTTTGCTCCTTGACATCCCTAAGTAGCACTGTGAAAGTTCCCAGTCTGAGATTCTGCAGAGTCAAACTCTCCAAACTCTGGGACATTGTTGGTTGTGGGGTTATTTAACATAAATTTCGGTGTGCAATCCTAACCTGGAGTTAGGCTGGCACAGTTGGACGAGCAAAGTTTGGCCAGCACAAGGGACATCGCAAAGTATGTTTGGACCACTGTCAGAGTCAGACAGGCCAACACACAGATGTGCGCCTTCCTCCAAACACGCTTTACATGCCGGCCAAACTTTGCTGGCCTAACTGTGCCAGCTGAATTCCTGATTAGGATTGCGCTCTTAGTTTGGCATCTGTCTTATTTTCTTGGGTTGAATTGCACTAGCCTCTCCTCACAGGTTGAATTGCCCATTCATTCATTCATTCATTCATTCATTCATCCATCCATCCATCCATCCATCCATCCATCCATCCATCCATCCATCCATTCATTCATTCATCTTTTTCTCTCTGCAGGTGAAAGTGGAACAGCCTGAAGTTCTGCTTGAAGGATTATCCCCCAGCACCGAATACTCACTAGCCGTGTACGCGATGTACGGAGAAGATGCCAGTGATCCTGCAAGTGTTCAGGAGACCACTCGTAAGTTGTCTTCTTTTGGAGCAGGTGGTAAACCTCATTTTCTACCAAGGATGCGCTGGAGATGGCATTTCTACCAATGGTGCTCTAATGCACCAATGACTTTATTGGCTTCTGAGCTAGAAATATGTTCTGGCACGATCTGGTCCAACAGAGCTGTTGCTAGTAACCAGAGCTGTTGCTAGAATCCAGTAACCTGTATCTGTTTTTACAGGGGCAAATTGGGAGAGAGAAGATAGGTGATCTTAGTATCACTCATAAAAACAAAGCCCCAACCTTGTTGCTGAACTACAATTCCCAGAAAGAAACCATGCAAATTAAAATGGCTTCACTCTGTCGCATAAACACCTTGTGTCACAATAATTATATCTTCCAGTGGGCCTGAGCCCTCCACAACACCTGCATTTCTCGGACATCAGCCATGGCTTGGTCAGGGTCAATTGGGAGGTGACTTTACATGCCGTGAAAGCTTACCGTGTGACTTACATCTCCAGCAGGGGGAGCAACACTGGGGAGGTGAGTAGCCATAAGAATTTAAGAATTGCTTTAAAGGATCAGACCAAGGGCCCTCTAGTCTAGCATTCGGATTCTTACAGCCAGCTGCATCTAGAATATCTTAAGAAGAGCACAAAGGGGACCTTTGTGCACCCTTCCATTGTTTGAGCTCAATAGCTGGAATTCAGAGGTATACCGCCACTATGAATGGAGGTTCCATTACACCATGCTAATTAACTGCCTCTCCTCAATGAATTTGGACAGCCTTGTCTGAAAGTAATCTCTGAATGAAACTGGAAATTCTGCACGTCCAGTATTTCATGGCAGTGCGTGAGGAGCTCAGCAAGGAGGGGAACGATGATCGGCTTCTCAAGTGAGTGGGAAGTAGGTTAGTGTTGCTTGCATTGGTGGCAGGTTGGGGGGAGGTGGTTGCAGCAGCAGACTTGGGGTGAAAGGCACCCTGAATCTGCTGCCCACTTGGGCACCTCGCAATCTGCCACTGATGCAACCCATATTAGGTGGCTGGCTGCGTGGACGGACTGGCAAAGCCCAAGGCTCTGTTCCCTGCTCCCAATTTCTGCCTCAGACTGACGTGTCTCACCCTGTTTTGGACCACACACTGGCTTCTGGGCCACCTTGGTCTGCCAGCCAGCTGCTCTTTGGTTCTGGAACCTGCCAAGGTCTATCACATCCTGTTGATGAGAAGGAACATTTTGCCAGCCCCCAGCTTCTTTGGCTTTCTGATGAGGAGCAGATGTATGGCAGTGGCATAGCTAAGAGGGTGCAAGGGGGGCGATTGCATCAGGCAACAAGCTTCAGGGAGGCAACAAGCTGAGCTTGACACTAGTGGCCAAAATGGTGAAATGTACAGTATAAATAAAACCTTCATGTTACATATAATTGGAAAGGCAATTTAATGCTGAATGAAATGAAACAAATCGCATCGGAGTATGTGTATTCTATAAAAAGGTATGGCCAATTAACCAGAAAACATTTTATTTATTTACTTAATAAACTAAGGGCGCAATCCTAACCAATCCTTTCCAGCATTGGGGTAAGGGTTTGAATTAAGGGAACAAACATTCCCTTACCTTGAGGAGGCCTCCGTTGACTGCTCCCCCCTTGCAGGATGCAGCACACACCCCATTGGCACAGCTATGTCAATGCTGGAAAGTGGGTTAGGATTGCACCCTAAATTTGATTTCATTGTGGAGGGAGGGGCAATGATGGGATCAGCTAATGACTCGGGGAAACGTTGGGCGGGCAGCAGGAAGGCTGGGCGGGACTTCTGGGTGATTGACAGCCCGTCCGTCCGGGTCCACCGCCTGCCCGCCCACCGCACGGGCTGCCCTGGCCTCGGAGGGGGTGCCTGCTCGCTGGGGGGGACGGGTGGGGGCCCCCGGGTGCCAGGGCGTGCTGCGGCGGGGTGCCCCACCCGGGGACAGCCCGTGCAGCGGGCGGGCGGGCGGCAGACCCAGACAGACGGGCTGTCAATCACCTGGAAGTCCCGCCCAGCCTTCTTGCTGCCTGCCCAGCGTTCCCCCGAGTCGTTAGCTGATCCCATCACTGGGGAGGGGGCTACAACATCTTCTTTACCCTGGGTAGCAGATGCCTTAGCTATGCCACCGACGTGTGGTCAAAGACCCTTGAAAGGACAAGGATGACCATTTATTCATGTGGTTCTAAAACATCCCTGGTCGAATGAGGTTGTCTGCATTCACCTGTGGGCAGTGAATTTCCTTCTCTTGCCGTTCCCTTCAGCCAGTCTCTGATGCCTGGAATCACACACGTGTCTAAGGCACTGTGCAAGTCTAATAAAACCAGCCACCATTTCATTTCAGGTGGAAGTTCCCGGCAATGTTTCCTCTGTTGTCCTGAAGCCTCTGTCATCGTTAACGCAGTATTTTGTCAGCCTGATCTCTGTTTATGAGGAAGGTGACTCCTTTCCAGTAACGGGCAATGTTACTACATGTAAGTAATGGTTGGTCAGATTTAAAAGCATTTGGTGACACGGTCACTAGGGAAGTCAGCTAAAGTTTGAGACACAAGCATCTGGTTGTGAGCAAAGAGGTTTGAGAATTGTTTTAAGTCCTCATGTATTCAGATGATCCTCAAGACAATTGCAACAGATTAAAACAATACAAGAAAATGCCCGTCTTTGATCCTTTGGCTGGTAGAAAAGGCCACAATGTGTTTCTTTTGTTCCTTCAGTCATAAGGCAAAAGATGCCACCTCAGCAGAAAAAAATAGATTAAAATAGCAAATTCTGGTGTTATGTGTTTTTATTCTGCATTCTCATTTTTACTCATTTTAAATGCTTTAAACGTTTACTAGGAAGATGATACAGCTGATATAGTGTCAGCAGATGCATTATTTCTAATTGGAAAAGTAGCCTGTTTTAAATTCTGGAAAATATCTTAAAAACGAAAATTCGGCAAAAACATGAAAAACCTGCCAAAAAGGGTTTTCAACAACAACAAAAAACCCCACCCTTATAAATCCCATACACGAGAAATGCACATATTTTCCCACCCTTTCTCCCTGAACGCCCTTCACAAGTTTCTCGGTGGTTAGAAATGCCAAACCAAATATGCCTTCACAGTCAATTGAAATGATTGTGCTTTAATTAATGGTTGCAAAAGATGACATACCAGTCTATGAGGGGAGACTTTGGTCACTTGGGGTCTGGACAAGTGAAAACGGGCTGGTTGAGGACAGCTGCCCGGTTGCCGCCCGATTCCCTCCCCATCTGCTCCGTAGCGTGGCCGTGAGGTGGCTTCAGCTCCTGGTGGGAGGGACAGAGAGGAGGAGGAAAAGGGGAACTTCAGCCTCTGCCTTTCCTTTGCTCCTCAGTAAAGGTGCCACCTCCCAGCCATCTGAAGGTCACGGAGCTCTCGGGAAGCGAAGTGCGGCTGGAGTGGGAGGTGTCTGCAGCTTCCGATGTAATTGTCTACCAGATCAAGTGGAATGCGCTTGGAGAGGACAGCCCGCAAGAGGTAGAACACCCTGCAAGTACTGTAATACTGAACTCCGAGGCCATTAAGGTCTTAGACATGGGCAGTGGTGTCATCCTACCGGTACGCTGGGCGGGACATCCGGGTGATCGGCAGCCTGCCCGTCGCGTACCGCAGCGTTACGCCGTTTGCGTAATGTATGCAAGCGGAGTAACTGGTTACGCAAATGGCGTAACCAGTAGTGTCAGCCTACCGGTACGCTGGGCGTGTCTTCCGGGTGAGCGGCAGCGCGATCGCTGCGTTCTGTTGCTTAACGGCGAAAGCCCACCCACTGCAGCGGGCGGGCGTTCGCCTTTATGCAACAGAACGCTGCCGCTCACCTGGAAGACATGCCCAGCGTACCGGTAGGCTGACACTACTGGGCGTAACGCTGCGGTACGCGACGGGCGGGCTGCCGATCACCTGGATGTCCCGCCCAGCGTACCGGTAGGATGACACCACTGGACACGGGTGCCTGTTTATATACTGTATATTTGAGTGTTTAACCTGATCCTTCCTGAGGGTTCCAGTTCAGTAAAAATGATTAAAGTTAAAAACCTCTAAAAATTGATTAAATAGCCTATTGCAAAGTTTCTCAAACTTTGGGCCGGGACCCACCAGGTGGGCCGCGAGCCAATTTCAGACATAATTGAACATGCGGGAAGATGGGATGCTGGAAAGCGGGAGGGCTGTGTGGTTGTTTTGCTTGTGTGACGGCTGCTAATAGGCCTTTCTTCTTTCTGATTCACTTTGCTGTCGGAAAACGGCTGAGAAAGATCCCAGCTGATTGCTGCATTCTTAGGAAAGCAGCAGGCTCTGGCATCACAATGACGGCACCTCCAGCCATGATATCACTTCTGGTGGGTCCCGGACAGGTTGTCATTCGAAAAAGTGGGTCCCAATGCTAAAAGGTTTGAGAACCACTGGCCTATTGAAATACAAAAATGGAATTAAAATTTCCCTGTACTTGCTTAGCCCTAGCGATTAGAACCTGGCTTAGGGAAAAGTATCATCTAAAGCAGTGGTTCTCAAACTTTTTAGCACCGGGACCCACTTTTTAGAATGAAAATCTGTCTGAGACCCACTGGAAGTGATGGTGAGCAAATGTCAAACAGTGACGTTTGCTCAGATGTTCCTGACACTTCTAGTTTTGTCACCCAATTGATTGCTTCTTTTCCTCTCCCCAATAGCTTTCGGTTGCTGGAAATTTGGCCACTGCCATTTTGCCTGGTCTGAAAAAGAATACGGAGTACCAGATATCCATTTGGGCCTACTACAAAGATGGGGCTCGGAGCGATACAGTCTCGGTTTGGCACAGGATGAGTAAGTGAGCAGACCTGCCGTGGCTGTAATTTGGGAGCTGGGATGTAATGGGGCGAGATGGCTTCAGACTAAACTGTGAACATGTTAAGGCTGATGTGTAAGGCCTTGTTGAGCTGCAATTGCCAGCTTCGTTGCAGGCAGTACCCTAGAATGGGGCAGAGGGCAGGACCTCTTAGTCTGCTTATATATGCAGGTTCCTTTTGCTGAATCAGGCCATCCAGCCTGTAGCGTAGCTGCAGGGGAGTGGCACAGTATAGCAGGCACCACAATACACCTTGTAAGTGGCCTCTCCCATTCGCCGTCAGAGCTATTCTGGGCAGCAATGGCAAACTGCATTGCTGTTTCTGCCCAGAATGGATCCAACAGCCAGTGGGAGAGTGGGTGGTGCTCACATGGCACATTACAGTGCCTGCAATACCGTTCTGCTGCCACCCCCTAGCAGGGACGTCATCCGAGTGCCGGAACTACCGGAACGCTCGGATGATTGACAGCCCTCTGCCCCTATGGTGGAGGGCTGCCACGCCCCCCCAGCCTCCGCGCGCCGAAATCGCTCCATTTTTGAGCGATTCGGAGCGCAAGGGAGGGAGGGCCAGCCCAGCAGCAGCTCGCCCATCCTCCGAGACGGCGGAGCAGCCCGGGAGCTCCATGGAACTAGTGGAACGGAGTTCCAGGCTGTTCCCCCTGGATGACACCACTGCCCCCTAGGTATGCTACTGCATCCAGCTCGATATTATCTACTCTCTGGCACCAGTTCTTGAAGTTCTGAAACCTGCTTTGCATGGAGACAATCCCTTTGCTTGGAGACAATATCCAATGTACCTCAAGAATAAAAAGGACACCAGGAGCAAGACTAGAGTGTATGAGAAGGCACGTATGGCGTGAGAAAAAATTGGTAGCCAAAGTACTTTGCTACAGAGAAATTGGGGTGATACATTCCTAGTTCCTAACAACCTAACAACCCCCGTTAAAAGCCTGGCTACACCACTTTGTACCTCTTTTAGGGGGAGCATGACCAGGACTACTGGTCATGTGGTGGACTACTGGTACCGGATGCAAGGGAGTGGCAACAGGATGCAAGCATCTTGTTGTCTCATGCCTCCCTGGGGCACCTGGTGGGCTGCTGTGAGATACAGGAAGCTGGACTGGATGGGCCTTTGGCCTGATCCAGCGGGGCTCTTCTTACGTTCTTATGTTCTTATGACTACTAGATATAATGGAGGATAGACAGCCTGTATAGAAGGGGGAATTTTAGTAGGTGCAGGAAAGGTTTTTAAAACTTCTCCTGCCAACATTCCCTTTTTTATACAATGTTTATAGGCATTCTGCCCTGCATTGTATCTTGTCACCCTGAACATGACCTCATCATGACCTCATCATGAACACCAACTAGTAGGTCAGCTAACAACTCCTAAATCTATTCTAAAGTGCACTCATCTGGGAAAGCATTTTTAGTATGGAAGTGGGTTGCAGTAGGATGTGGTTGTTACTATTGATTCACAAATCTATAGTCAAGTACAAGCACATGATATAGTTTCAGAATCTTTTTTCACTTGAAATATGGGGAAAATTTCACCTATTTCTTTGAGAGCGCAATCCTATTCATCCATTGCACCGACGTTATGCTCATGCGCTGGCCAAACGCTATCGCAAACGTACCGTGAAGCGCATCAGTGTCGGCGGTACGGTGTTGGACTGGTGCAAGCAGCAGCGCCAACGCTCGGACTCCGCCACGACCGCCAGCAGCACCGGCCTTGTGCTAGTTGAGCGTTGGCGGCATGCGGCTGGCGCTGGACCTCGCCAAGGGCGTTCCAGAGGTGTGCCGGGGGCATAACTGGGCGGCACAGTGGGTGGAGATGGGAATTGTGATGCAGGATGGCAAAATCCTAAACGCTGTCCCCAGCCTCGGTGGCCCCGATTCAGGTTGCTTCTGCGCATGTGCACCTGCAAAACAGCAGGCGCAGATCCGAGCAGCCCCATAGGGATGATTGGGGCTTACATGGGTGCAAGGGGAAAATCTCCCCTTGGCCTGCACTTTCCTGCTGCTGCTGCCTCCCAATGGGCTTTAGGATACAGCCCTGCTATGTCGGCCTTACTATATCGGCCTTACTTAGGATTGGGCTGTGAGTCAGTGAAATCATGGCTATTTACTATTGAAAGTGCTGATGGATGACAACACATCAGTCTTTTAAGACAGGTAAGGACACATCTGTGGGCAAAAAGTGCTGAGTCACTTTTCACAAGGGGCGCTTTCAGGAATGAAAGAGAACTTGCCAGCCAAATTTTGCATCAAGGTAGAGGCAGATTCTTATTTGGATACGGAAAAAGGACATGAGGTTAGAAAAGGGCCGTCCCTGAAGGTTCTCTCTTAATTAACAGTTCCTGACTAATGGCTTTGCTGGCAGTGAGTCGAACACGACTCCTTTCATGGCCACCATCCGTTCCCCTCGTTGAGCCAGGCTTCACATTGTCACAGCTGCTGAAGCTTGGATTAGTCCTGGAATTGCCAGCCCTGGTTTTATTAACACTGAATGATGGATGTGTATTTCTATTACTGCTGCGAATATTTATATACCGCTTTGCAACAACAAAGAAGCATACAAAGCAGTTTACAGAGCTGAAATAGTTAAACAAATACATGGTCCCCGATCGCAAAAGGGCTTCCATTCTAGAAGCAGCAAACAGTCACCAGAAGAGAGATTTCGATAGTTGCTAGTTCGATAGGATAGTTGCTCTCCCACTGCAAAATTTAAATCCACCACTATATACAGTACAAGAAACCTCTTTGCTCAGTTAGCATGTATGTCTATGTATGCATTTAAGTAGTTATAGTTTGGTTTTAATTTTAGTTCTCAAAGTAGGGCAGAACAATGGACAGAACACAGCAATTCGTAAAAAGAATCTAATTTGGCCAAGCCCCAGTATCCACTGATTCGGTATCCATGGTTTCAGTTATCCATGGATACCATGGATGCAGGGATGCCTATTAAAATGATAGGGAAACAATAAACAAATCTCTTTTTTTTAAAACTTTGTGGCAGAAAAACCACTGACGTTCCCTTATCTTTAAAAAAGGCATTCTCAGTGTCCACGGTTCCAGGTGTCCGTGGTGGGGTCCGGAATGGAACCCCAGCAGATACTGGGGCGTGCCTGTAATGTTACAGGCCTGTAATGTTACTGAGCCTACATTAAGGGCGCAAGTCTAACCAACTTTCCAGTACCAGGGTAAGGGCAATGCAGCTCTGGGGTACGGGAACAAACATTATTTTACCTTGAGGAGGCCTCTGTGACTACTACTCCACTGCAAAATGCAGAACGTGCCCCATTGGCCCAGCTATGTCAGTGCTGGAAAGTGGGTTAGGTTTGCGCCCTGAGACATGTTCCCAAACCATGGTTTGAAGGACCTGTGTATGCATGTGTTGCTCCAGCACACAGTCCCACAAAGCTCTTGAAGGGTGCAATCCTAACCAACTTTCCTGCACTAACATAGCTGTGCCAATTGGGCATGTGCTGCATTCTGCAGTGGAGTAATAGTCATGGAGGCTTTGTCAAGGTATGGAGATGTTTGTTTCCTCACCTCAGAGCTGCATTGCCTTTATCCTAGTGCTGGAAAGTTGGTTAGGACAGCACCCCTAGTTACATTTTCGCATTCCAATTGATATAAGAAAGTCTCGCATTCCAATTGATATAGGAAAGAGTCATTTCAGAGAAGTAAGGACTCTTTTCTCTATTATAATCAGTGGCATCATGAGGGGAGGCAGGGGGGGCAGGCTGCACCAGGTGACACGCACAGGGGTATGTTTGACACCACCAGGGACCAAAATTGCTAAAATTGCGGTTTTAAAAGATAATACCATCTTGCTATATGGGTGTGAAATTTCACCCAGAATTCAATGAAAAAAACTAGAGTTTAATATCTTCATTGTATCAAAAGCTATGTCCAAAAAATTAAAAACTGAAACTACAACTTTTTATGTAAAAATCACAATATTTAATAAAAAAAACCCATTATTATGAGTCAGTTCTCATCTCCATGTATCAGAGCCCATACTAGAACTTCTTTTTAATTGTGTGAGTGTCATCAAATTGGCCATGGGTTTTTTGTTGGTTACTAATTTGTTGGGTGACCTGTACTATAGCTAAATAAATGAATGAATGAATGAAGGAAGGAAGGAAGGAAGGAAGGAAGGAAGGAAGGAAGGAACAAAGAAAGTAAGTTGATGGAGGAGAACACCAACTCTAGTAATAATACTGCATTTAGGTTGTGCATATGGCATTGTAATTTATTCTTTATGGTTTGGGAGGAGGGGTGACGCGCACCACGGGGGGTGATGCGCTGACCTCCCGCTGCAGGTGACGCAAACTGTAGTGATGCCACTGATTATAATTCTGCAGATTGCAGTATCGTCAAACAAAACATTATTGACTTCTCCAAACACAAATTCAAGCACTTGAAACACATGAGGAAAGTTGAAGCATTTGGAATGTGTGGGTTATCAGTACAGTTCTGATTGCGCACGTTTTTCAGCCTACCTGCATAAAATCTAGAGCCATAGGTATGGAATTTCTGCTTCTTGTTAAGATTCTGCCCTTTCAAAATTATATAGAATTTAAAAAAAAAAGATGACAATAGCAACGTCAGTTTGGAAAGCAACTGAAAGGTGACAAGGAGAATCTCTCAAGACTTGGTGAACTTGAAATATTTCATCACTGAAATATTCCAGAAGTCTTAAACTCAGCAGGAGATAACACAGTTCAGCTTTCTTCCCTCAGCTTCTCCCAGGAGAAAACCATCTTATTGAAGTTTGAGAATAAAAGTGAGACTTGTCTAGGGCTCAGCTTTCTGAGGTGGAACAGGACTGAGAGACTTCCAGGCTGGGACTAAATTCTTAGGTTAAGGACTAAACTAAAGAGAAATGTGCGGCCTTAGAAAATAATAGGACACAACCCTAAGCAATATGCAAGGAAAAAAACATTGACTTTGTTTCATTTTCATTTCAATTTCTTTGTTTGTATGCTTTTGTAGTTTTTTGAAATAAAGCTTTTTGAAATATAAATATAGCTCTTTTATGCAACCGCCTCCTTGTCGCACATGAACAAGAAAAGCCGTGCTGGATCAGGCCAGAGGCCTATCTAGTCCAGCTTCCTGTATCTCACAGTGGCCCACCAGATGCCTCAGGGAACCACATACTTGGATCTCGCATGCCCTGGACACAATGCAATTGTGAGGCAGTGTGTGTGTGGGGGAAATATTATCACTGCCATTTTTTTTATTTTTTTCAAAACACATATAGATTGAGTATCCCTTATCTGGACTGCTTAGAATGGGAAAGTGACTGGATTTTGAAATTGCCTGGATTTCAGAATCATTGCATAAATATAATAAAAAATACTTTCTCTTGCTCTTTTCACTGTGACCCATTTGGGTGTCTGCTGGCCTCTTTGACATTTTTCAACAATGGCACACACCACAGAGCAGAGCACAGAAGTTACAGCCTGTACATGGGAATTAGTGCAAGACCTGGTGTTCACTCTGCAGAAAGGTTTTTTTTTAAAGTCCTGTGTAAAAACGTCTGGATTTCAGAATAGTCTGGATTTCAGATGTTCGGATAAAGGATCATCTACCTGTGCTGCCGCACAATGATAAGTAAAGTTGTCCTCTGTGCATGGAGGTAACGTCACATTGCCACATTCACTAGGCAGACTTAGTTGTGTGGGATAGTTTGCCATTACCTCCCCCAGTTATCTTCCCATGTCCCCATCCTGAGGGGGGACATGACTGAAACATACAAAATTATCGATAGATAGATGTTCTTTTCCCTCTCACAATACCAGAACAGGGGACATTCACTGAAATTGAATATTGGGAGAGTTAAAACAGATAAAAGGAAATACTTTTTTACTCAGCAGGTAATTAACCTATGGAACTCCTTGCCACAGGAGGTGGTAATGGCATCTGGCTTAGATGCCTTTAAAAAGGGATTGGACAGATTTCTGGAGGAAAAGTCCATCATGGGCCATGATGGGTTGTGTAACCTCCTTACGTTAGAAGTAGGCTACTTCAGAATGCCAGGTGCAAGGAAGTGGCAACAGGATGCAAGCATCTTGTGGTCTCATGAGCTCCCTGAGGCACCTGGTGGGCCACTGTGAGATACAGGAAGCTGGACTAGATGGGCCTTTGGCCTGATCCAGCAGGGCTCTTCTTATGTTCTTACATTTATCTTTACCCCCACACAATGGTACACAATGATACCATGTCATAAACGTGGCCTTCTCCATATGATCGCTGCATGGACATGTTCCTTCTCCTGTTTGAAGTAGGAATACATGGTAATGAGTGGGGGTTCAAAAAATGGAGCACCCCCCCCCCGCATTCATTCCAGGGAACAAATGGAATAGAATATGAATGGGGCTAATTGTTCCAAAAACAAAGGTACGTGCCTAATAGAGAAGCTGCTACTGGCATCAGTTTTTCTGATGTGGATATTATTGTACTGTTAGTAAGGATAATTCTCTCAAATCTGTCTGATTCTGTCCATTTTGCTTTTGGTTGGAATCATCAGTGTGCACATTTTTGTGCAGGCTAGCCAAGGATTTAAGAATGGGAATGCCCATCTGAATGCGTGGCCCATTGAAAGTGAAGGATAGCATTCCTGTGTGGATGCAGGTTCCCACTGCATTCAGCCGAGCTCTTACTGTAGCTGGAACAAGGATATCCAAGGTGCTTTCACGGAATTTCTGCAGATATCCAGTAGCGTGCAGTCAAAAAGCAGAAAACTTCCAGAAATAAAGGAACAGGTTTCACACATCCCTACCCCAACCTGGTTGGGTCCTGGAATACTTAAAGAGCACCTCCTGCCATATAAGTTTGGAGAATGCAAGCAGTGTGTCACCCCTGAAAAAGTCCTGCTCCTAGTGCATGCCAATCATAAATTGGGCCAATCATAAAGTAAACCATGAGCCTCCTAGAGCAGTGTTATTCAAATTGTGGGTCAGGACCCACTTGGTGGATTGCAGCCTGATGTCAGGTGGGTCACGGAAAGCTGGGAGGAGCCATCTTGGAAACTGCAGACCTTACTTTTGCTATATTCCTTTTGTATATTAACAGTTGGAATTTTCAAGTGAGGGTCTTTTTTATTTTGTTTTTCGTTCAGTGCTTTTACATAATATTTTGTTCTCATTTTACTTTTTGTCAAAGATGTTTCATAGTTGTGCCTTTGCTTCAGTCCAAGAATGCCAATTTGCATTCCAGGAATGTCATTTTATTATGTCACACGGACAGCACTTTGCTTGATGATGGCTGTTATGTAGGCAAGAGGATAGCAAGGGGTTAAACCTCAGCTAGAGGGCTGGAGGGGTAGAGCTAATCAGCGGCGTCATGCAGCTGGAGTGCTGGGCGGGAGGAACGGGTGAGCGGCAGCCCTCGGGGGCGGGGAAGACGGCAAAACGGAGCGGTACGCAACTTGGCGGGCTCCCGCTCAACCATTCCTCCCACCCAGCGTTCCAGCTGCATGACGCTGCTGGAGCTAATCACCCCTCCAATCAGCAGACTGGTGCTAGATGAATCCTGCAGTTAGTTAGGCCTGTTGCCTGTGGTCAGTCAGTGTTTGCTCTGTTGCTGTTACAATAAAATGTTCAAGCTGCACTGCCTTGTCTGAGTTGAGTCTGCAAAGAACCCAGTATTTTACAATGGCACTTCCTGCTATGACATCACTTCCAAGTTAATGACATCACTTCTGGTGGGTCCCAACATGAGTGCCATTCTAAAAAAGTGGGTCCTGTTTCAGAACCACCGTCCTAGAGGCCAGCGTTCTACAAGCAGTGTCCCATCACTGAGAACATGCTGCTCTTGTTTGTCTTCCTCATCAGGCAGGTATTCACTTGGATCAGAGCCTTTCATTGGTGGTACCTTCTTGCAGGATGCTCTCCTCTACAAGACAGATGGAGCTTGCTTCTTCCTGGGCTTTGGGAAGCAAATGAATCACATCTTAGTTTGTGGGGTCCAATGTCTCCCCTTGCATGCTGCTTTGAGGCTCATGTGTGAATTTTTAGGTATATTTTATGGATTGGATTTGTTTTGTTTGTAACTCAATACGTTTATATTAGATTGCTTTTATGGATTTTGTGATTGCTGGCAGAGTTCCGTAGTCCTTGATGGATAGAAAAGTGGGAGGGGTAAATAAATTAAGTCAACAAAGAAAGAAAGAAATTGATGAAAGAAAGGGGATATACGCACCGTCTCCCCTGGAATTGTCAATCATTCATTCACCAGCAAGATGCTCAGCATTAGAAACAATATGTGTGAGGAAAGGCCTACATATTGAAGAGATCTTGGGGGTAGTTGGGGTAGTTGGTACTTAGTGGTAGTCGGGGTGTTGCAAAATAATAAGTAGTAGCAGTAGTAGCAGATAACTAGAGCATCTGCTACCTGGGGTCAAAGAAGTTTTCATAGCCCCCTGTCACCCGTGACCCCGCGCCATGGCCCCCCTGACCAGCGAACACACTTACCCGGAGATGGGGGGTGATCGCGGCTGCTCCGCAGGGCCGCTGGGGGACTCGCCCTCCGCCCAGCAAGCAGCACGGAGTCCCATGTTGCCAGGTGCCGCGGAGGCCAAGTGCAGGGCGACAGGATGGGGAGGCAGCCCACCCAGTGTTGCCGCCTAGAGAGGGGGAGCTGCAGCAACGCTGGATGCCTCACAGCACCCGGTGAGGAGCTGGGACTGTGCATGCGCAGCCTTGCTCCCCGCCGGCACAAAGCCAGGCAAGATCTTGGGCTCGAAATCTCACCGGAAGGGAAGGGCCTTCTGGGACCCCGGCCCGAGCTCACTAGGAGCTCGGCCGTGGAGGGGAGTGGTCACTCCTCGACTTGGGGCAGAGGTCCAGTGTTCGAGGGCTCCATGGGGGCTGGCCACCCTCTTCCCCAGACGGCCTCCTCAAGGGGGACACCCCACAGGATCCCGGCGGCGGCCCAAGGCATCCCTCCAGGGAACAGGCCACCGACAGGAGCCGAGTGGCGTCCGGTTCGGAACTCCTCATCCCTACAGGAAGAGGAGGGTGGAGGAGTACCAGAGAGTAATGGAGGAGTAGGAAATAGAACTTCAAACCTGAGTGTAAGTGACAGTTTGTCCAGTAAAACGAGAGGAGGGGAAAAGGGATCAAAAAACAGTCCCTCCTTAGAGAACCCCGTATATAGGTGTTATTATGCGAATGCCCAAAGTCTCCAAGCAAAGATGGGGGAACTGGAATGTTTGGTGGCTAGGGTAGGGGGCTCTAAACTTCAGCCTGCGGGCTGGATCTGGTGTTCCCATTTTCCTCCCCCAGCATGAGCAGAGGCTCATGTTCTGCCGGGGACAGTGCGAAAGACCCTTACTACAACTCCCAGGGGTCTTTGCGACCAGGCAATTCCGGGGTCTGCTGCCCCAGCATGCAGCACGCCTGGCATTCTGCACAAGCGCGGCTGGCTGTGAAGACCCCTGGGAGGTGTAGTAGGGGTCTTTCGCACTGTCCCCAGCGGAATGCAAAGTGCTGGGAACTGGTTTCCCCACTGCAGTGATCTCCAATTTGGAGACCGCTGCTCTAGGGGATATATCTAGGGCTGGCATCTGGACCATCTGATGCTAGGGTGGGGAGTCAGCCACTTCGCTGAGAAGCAACCCTATAGGGAAGTATAGAAAGATCCCCCATTCTTTTGGTAAACGATCCAACTCCTATGCATCAGCCATTTTGTCTGCATGCCAATGGCCTTCTAGAACCCCCCGGAAGTTGTGCTGCCTCCTGATGGAAGACGGGGAAATAACACCCCTCTGATTTTTGCCTGATTTTGCCACTCCCCCGAACTACTCCCCCCAAAAAATGTTGATCCGGAAGTTTCCAAGCGAGATTTTTTGGGCCAGGTTTAATTGCACATTCTGCACAATAAACGGCTAGAATTGAGCATTCTAAATGGTTCCCTTGTAACGCATATATACAGCGGTGAGAGTTCTGAGAGCTGGGCCGGCTCGCAGCTTCTGTGGCAGGCTGGCTGGAGCGCTGGCTGTTCTCGTGCTTCAAAAGAACACGTCATGGAGGCGCTCCCAGAGGGACCTTTGGAATGGAGTGCAACTCTGGACAACGGAGCGAGCTTGTCGGCTTTCCAGATTTGGAGGCTGGAGTTTTGCCAGTCAGTCAAAGGGAGTCGAAAGGTTGAAAGAGAGGGGAGGGGGGAGAGACGTTGAGGCAGATTCAGCCTGGCTGGCACAGATGGCACCCCTTGTGCCAGGGAACATTCATTCCCCCCTGGGCAGCCTCCAAATCCCTGACTTTTCTTCCACCTGTCAAAACCATGTCGTCAAGATTCTGCAGGCCCCATGGGAGCCCTCGGAGAAAATCCCGTCTTTAAGGTCTCTGTCTACTTTCTGCCGATTTGAGAGTTTTTCTTGGGCTGCAGATTTACAACTTGTTCAATGCCAACCGCTGCAGAGTGGTCAGTTTGTCCCTGAAATTCAGATATTGGCAAGGGACACTCAAATTGCGGCCAGCTGCGCCTGAATCTGCATGAAGGTGCCGTATTGCCCTGCTAGAGTCCAGCTTTGGAGCTGGAAACGGTGGTGTGGGCTTCTGGGGTTGATTCTGCACCGCCAGCGTGCTTCAGGCTGGTGCTGGAAAGTGCACTGCCCAAGCACTCTGCATGCACCAGGAACATGGTGGCCAAGGTGTCTGCCTGCTTTTCCAGCAGCCAGGATGGAAAGAATAGTGAAGTTTGGCAGGGCTGCAGTGAGGCATTCTGGGAGCCTAAGCAATGAAGCAGCCAAAGAACTCTGAGTTATCCTCTCAGCGTGCAAGCTGGGAAAGGAGAGGGACCTCAGAGGTTATTCCTGCTTGTCATGTTTGCAAGAGTGCCCTGGCCTCTATACCATGGTGATGGTGATGAGCAAAAATATGGACCCTGATAAGAACATAAGAAGAGGCCCACTGAATCAAGCCAAAGGCATCTAGTCCAGCTTCCTGTATCTTACAGTTGCCCACCAGGTGCCTCAGGGAGCACACAAGACAACAAGATGCCCGCATCCAGGAGCTTGCACATACCCATCATGGCTTGTAACCTCACCTGTGACGGACATTTGTTCTACAAATCTGTCCACTCTTCTTTTAAAGGCATCTAGGCCAGACGCCATCAACCACATCCTGTGGCAAAAAGTTCCACAGACTAACAGTACACTGGGTAAAGAATTTTATCCATTCTAACTCTCCTGAGACTCCATTTTAGTGGCTCTCCCCTGGTTCTGGTGTTATGTGAGAGGGAGAAGATCATCCCTCTATCCACTCTATCCCCCCATCCATAATTTTGTATGTTTCAGTTATGTCCCCCCTCAACTTCAGGGGTCTCTGAAAGGCCAGCAGTCCCCCTGAGGTGTCAGGCATCTTGAAAGAGGCATCCCTGTCCATCCCTGCACCTTCAAAGATTTCCTTGACAAGATGGCAGCCCTTAAAACTGGCGGGGAGATGGGATCAGAAATCTCAGGCCCACAGAGTCCCCTTGGGGTTGCAGGCACCTTCAGAGAGGCACCTTCTGATTATTCCTCCCACCGGTTTCAAAGGCTGCCATCTGGTCGGTCTGCAGCTCTTTGAAGTAAACAGGCTGCATTCAGTGGCCCAAGTTGTGAGTCAGTGACTTGAGACTCAAGTCTCACGAGAGTCAGGCCAAAATGTGAAAACTCGAGTCCCAGCTTGAGTCCCGACTGTTTTTTCCTGTCTCTGCCAGGAAGACAGTCAGGGAGCCAAGCAAACGTGGCACTGGAAATCCGTGGCGGCATCTTGAAGAGGATTTCTGTTCAAAGGAACGGGAAGCTCTGCTTTTGCCATTTTATTTAAATCTATAAGGGATAGATTTCATAGACGCATCATGACAGTTTAAATTCCCTAGCTTTAAAGCAAGGTGGGGGAGAACCACATTTTGCTTAGCCGCTGAAAGGACGGGATTCTTCCACTTCAGAATGGGCAGGAGCTTCTGGGAAGTTCTCTTGCCTAAACCCTGGTGAAATGAATGTGCAGCTCTAGTTCATTTCAATGAGACTTGTGCAGGGGACCTTCCCAGAGGAGTTTGCCTTAAAAATGTCAAATCTTAAGGCTGCAATCCTACACACCCTTATCCGGGAGTAAACCCTGTTTAACACAACGGAACAAACTTCTGAGGCTCGTGCATAGGGTTGTGCTTTAAATCTTGTACGTTTAAAAATATTTTTAGAAATATTGAACATTCAAGAGCATGAACTGGACCCTGGGGTGACCCTTCCCTTCTTGCCTACTTCCCGTCTAATATGTAGGTCAAGTTTTCTGCGGCTTGGAGCTTCTTTGTCTCTCCTTGGCTGCTTGGAGAGCAGCCATCGCCCCGGGCAAAATACAGTCAATAGTCCTTTGGTTTGGCTTCAGTGAAACGGAGACCAAGCAAACAAAAGGAGGGGAATCAATGAAGTTCCACGTGAGCCATCCCTCGCTTCAGTAGAACATTCTAAGGTTACCATCAACCCTCCTGGAAGTGGCAAAGAAACATGTATATTCCTATTATAGGCAAAAGTTTAGCAAGATAAATCTCGCACATTGGGAATGGCTGTGCCCTTGTCTGTCCTCTAATACTTCAGGCCTTCTTTTTTAAAGGTAGGTCTGCAAAGCTTCTGATCCAGAAGTAACGGAACTACAGGGAGGCAGCGTGATAAATATTGCAGGGTGCTCAATGCGCCATGTAAGCAGCCCCTTCCACTCGCCATCGCAGCCATTCTGCACAGCTACGGCAACTACGTTGCTGTTGCTGCCCAGAATGGCTCAGACGGCAAGTGGGAGGGGCCGCTTACACAGTGCATTGCACACCCTGCAATATTTACCTCGCTGCCCCCTGTAGCTGCACAACTGGCCCCACCAAATGGAACACTGCTAACCCGCTATGCATTTTGTGATGAACCTGGTGGACTATGGGGGAAGCAGGGGGAGGAGTTCAAAGTCATGGGGGTTGCAAAGGCCTGTTCCAATGACTAATGAGTGCCATGCAGATGCTCCCCTTCACATATTCCCTGAATGTGCAGGTGGAGGACTAGGGCTGTGCCCACTGACTGTGCGCCCCTATATGCCAATAAAGGTTTGGGAGATTGATTGACTGTGCGCCCCTATTCATTCCACAACTTACTTATGTGCTCTTTACTTAGGCACATAGATAGAGGCTGGGCTCGTTGAGGTTCTTCAAAGCCTCATCCTGAATCACCCCAGTGATGTCATCAGGTGGACAACACTGTCCAATCCCTCCCATGACTCCCTCTTGATTGTTGTTGTTGTTGTTGTTGTTCAGTCGCTAAGTCGTGTCCGACTCTTCACGGCCCCATGGACCACAGCACGCCAGGTCTCCCTGTCCTCCACTAGCTTCCGGAGTTCGCCCAATTTCACGTTCATCACTTCGGTGACACTATCTAACCTCTCTAATTCCCAGCCAGTATGTGACAAATTGATATCAGGCCTTAATATGTTGCCAAGGTTTAGCTCCAGCATCTATTTTCAGTGCCAGGGCTCACTCCTGGATAGTATGACATAAAACCAGACCAGAGATACTGCAAACATTCAGTGCAAGGGGGTTTAATCGCCTCTGCTAGAATGCTGGTGTGCTGAACTGAAGCAAACTAAATAGGGGCAGGCACAACTCACCTGCCTTGATTCTGCTGGCAGCTCCGCTCAAAGTACCCCCTTCCCCAGGGAGAAGCACTTCTTGGGGTAGGAACTGACAGTGGCTGCTCTGCTGGATGCATAAAATGTGTTCTGCAGTTGGGGTTCATAGGATTCAAGTGGGAAAAGACGTTTTCCTACACATGTTTGTGGGAGCATCCGAAATTATGTCCTCCTCCTTCCCCAAGGTAAGGGTTTTTTGTTGTTGTTTTGCATGAAAGATGGAGAGCAACCAAGGGAGAGGTTGTAAGCTTTGCAAGTTTTCATCTTGAACACTTGAAAAGACACAAGCTTTTGGGGGGAGGTGAGTGGCAGCCAACTTGCTTGTTTCTAGATCAGTGATTTTCAGTCTTTTTTTCATCTCATGGCACATGGAGAAGGTTCTAAAACAGTCAAGGCACACGATCAGTTTTTTAACAATTGACAACACACATCACACTGTTGGCTGGGGGCTCACATCCCCCAATGGTCCTACTGATTTATTACCTGCCCCAAACTCCTGCTGTACACCTACTGACCATTCACAACGCACCAATCAGCGGTGTTATTCTGCCGGAACGCTGGGCGGGACATCCGGGTGATCGACAGCCCGCCCGTTGCATTCCGGAGCGTTACGCCATTTGCGTAACGTACGCAAGCAGCGTAACTGGTTACGCAAACAGCGTAACGCTGTGGAACGCGACGGGTGGGCTGTCGATCACCCGGATGTCCCGCCCAGCGTTCCAGCAGAATAACACTGCTGGCACCAATGTGCCCTGGTGCACCGGCTGAAAACGGCTGCTCTCAATCAAAGTGCCACTAAGAAGGTGAGGAGCACATTTCCCTGAACACAGAGTAACTGCGATAGGTTTCCACACATCAGGGATTTGGGAAAGGACTCCCAGCTCAGGGGTTGCGTTTCCAAACAGACTTCAGCTGCAGCAGTGTTTTCCTGTAGAACATAAAGACGAGAACTTCAAAACAAGAGAGGGCCATTTCTTCCTTGGCTCAACAGAGGAGTACAGCTCGGCAGAACTGTATTGTTTACCCAGTCCCTCTAGCTTGCCTTTGATCAAATATACATGGAGCCTTAGGAAACATTGAATACAGTTTCGTGGGAGTCTTTCGGGACCTCCTTCTGATCTTCGCACTTTCTTGTCAGGTTCAGAGACTCCGTGAAGTCTTCTTTCTGTTAAACAATCTGCCTCCTCGGGTTTGTTTGGACCCCAGGAGCTCCCAGCCCAGGAGCTAACTTTGCCCCTTTACCCCTGCAGCTGAAAAGCAAACCACCCTCTAATGAGCTGTCAGGCTAGAGATCTGCTGGCGCAGTTAAATGATGCTGAGGCTATCACAGGCCACCTCACCCAGTAAGGTCAAAAGGGCTCAGGGCTACTGGCAGTAGCAAAAAAAGAAAACACAGGCGTGAGCTTGGCTAACATCACAAAATCTTGTCTAGAATCTAAATCTTGTCTAGAATGCAAAGAGGAGCCCCAAAAGCAACCAAAACATGCATAGCAGGCAGGCCTGTCCAGCCGTTATAATGTCAGAACAATGTATGGTATTGTTGTGGCCAGTCTGTATTAAAATGAGTCTTTGCTAATGATCAGTACTGATAATCTGATATATTTCAGGGCCAGGCGTGCCCGGAGACCTGCCCGCGCCCCATGGCTGGCGCTGAAACCACGCCCCCCCACATTGCCCCGCCACCGCGCATCACTCAGACACGCCTCCCTTACCCCGGAAATCAGTGGTGTCATTCAAATGATTTAGGAACAGGAACTCACTTTTGATTGGCACTTCTTGGGAACCCGGAACCAGCCACGGAGCCCGTTAGGATCCGGAACGCCCATTCTGGTCTGTTCCCCCTGAATGACATCACTGCCGGAAATGCTCTATTTCCGAGCGTAAGGGTAGCGTGGGCAGGCAGGAGGGCCGAAAACCGTGCGGTCTCTCCCGGACCGCGTGCAATGGCGCCCCACCGCTGCCCGGCGCCCCATGGCTCATGCCATGGGGCGCTACAGGTAAGATACGTGCCTGTTCAGGGCGCAATCTTACGCCCGACATTCTGCCAACACTGGCTGCCAGTGTCTGCAGTGCTGATGCGCGAGCACCAACCAGCACCCTTGCGTTGGCGCTGGTGCCGTTGGGCCAACGCCAGCAGCAGCTTTGGCCCAAGGACGCCGGCCCAAAGCCACGCTGTGCCGCTCATGCACCAACTGGCTGGCGCAAGAGCAGTTCTGGGCGAGGGGAGGGCGGGAGGGGGGAGGAACATGGGGTGGGCGTGCCAGGAGGTGTGCTGGACTGGGGAGGGGGGTGGCCGTTAGGCTGTATCCAAGCCTCCATTCCCAGGCTGTGCGCCCCAAATTCAGGCTGTGCGGCTTGCTTGGAGCTGCGGATTAGCTTGGAGCTAAACATTAGGTGTAGATCCGAGCTGGACGGGGGCGGGGAAGACGGCGAAACGGACCGGAATGCAACAGGCGGGCTGCCGCTCACCTGTTCCTCCCGCCCAGCGTTCCGGCTGCATGACACCGCTGGGAACCCCACTTCCATGGTTGACAACCAGAGGTTCAGAACATAGGGAAGAACTATCCTGTGAAAGTTGGAGTGAGGAATGGGTGAGAGATTCAGGCACACCAGTTATTTTCCTGGCCTCTGAAGAATGAAGCCTCAGAGGAAAGCTCCTGCCTTGTTCACTGCAAGCGCTCCTGGGATAACTATAGAGTCAGGAAGTCTGCTAGAGGTTGACTGGCAGTGCCAGAAAATGGACTAGTGTGGCTTCCACTGTGACAAAAGCCCTGAGTTGCAGAGAGTGTCTTTCTATTCTTTGCTTCCTTGCTGCTTGTCAGGGGCTCCCTAGCTGAAAACATGCTGCACCTGCCACAACTGAGGAAAGATGTGCACAGATGCACCCGGGGTCAACTAGGCAGCTGCCTCGGGGGGGGGGCTCTGATGTTGAGGGAGAGGGGCCACTTACACAGGGCATTGAGGCACCTACAATACTTATCCTGCTGCCTCCCCTTTGACCATGCTACTGGTCACATGGCTGCTCTCGTAGTTCTTTCCCATTCCTCTCTGGCGGTGCTAGAATGGAGGAGAGCACCCAAGAAGGGCTAACAATGTGATAGGTCTCGCTATGTCCCACCACTGGGGAGGGAATGCCAGTGTCGTCATGTCATGTCATTGACAGCTTCCGTCCTGCTGAAGGCATCACATAAACAGAGATCCTACATAGAAATTCAAGGGTTGAACGTCACCTGTGAAAAATGTACATCAAGGTGATTTCAGCTCCCTCTTCCTTCTTCACATATCGTACAAAATTCAGCTGTCTGTAATAGCTGAGGGAATCCCACTCCCTGCTTTTGTGAACCGGCAATCTTCTTCCCTCCCCATCTTATTTTTTCAGCTGCTAAAAACCCACCCACTGACCTCTTTGTGGATTCAGAAACTCCCACCAGCCTGCAAGTCCACTGGAGTCCACCTGAAGGCGCTGTGCAGCACTACAGACTCACCTACACTCCCGAAAGAGGTGACAAGCACCAGGACAGGGTAGGTTTCCTGGAGAGCAAAATCCTTATAGCGTATTATTGTTATTGTTATTGTTATTGTTTTTTATTATTATTATTATTATTATTATTATTATTATTATTATTATTATTA
>JAJKFI010000013.1:15658436-15675197 GCA_029204185.1 Lerista edwardsae
TTATTATTATTATTATTATTATTATTATTATTATTATTATTATTATTAATATTAATTGGATTTATATCCCGCCTTTCTGCCCGAAGGCACCCAAGGCGGCACCACAACAAAACAAGACACAATAAAACACAGAATTTAACATTAAAAAACAATTTTAAAACAATATTAAAACAATACAATTTAAAATTTCAAGAAAAACAAGCCCCGTGGATCATAAGATATAATCAAGATATAAAAGTGTAAAAACCAGCCAGCCTGTCAACAGTTAAAAGCTTTTTGAAATAAAAAGGTCTTCAGCCCCCGCCAAAATGTTAACAAATCTCTTATCCATGAGATTGACTTATACACTGGCATATACGGTATTTTTTCATACAAAATGGGCTCTAAGACTGCAGTTGAGGTTGAAAACAGCAGGAAACCTGCATAAAAAGGTATGGGTTGGGTGGTCTTTCAGGAAACTCACAAAGCACCTTGTTTGTTCCAACTTTTTGAGAACATTTCGTTCAGCCATTGCATTAACACATATTGAGCACGTCATCTTGCCTGAAAATCCAAGGAAGCCTCCTTTTGTAAATATTCCTCTGCACCTTTTTTTTCCTGAGTGGAATAATAGAAAGCATTTCAGAGGCAGAATTGCCTTAGGCCTCAGCTGCACCCCTGTGACCTGTCCCACTTGATACCTGCCTTCAATAAAGAGAAAGGGAGAGAGAATTCACAGCTGCATCTCCTAGCCTGGCATGAGAGCAGTGCTATCATTTGCTGAAAACTTTAATTGCCACGATAAGATTTCAGGGCCAGGATCTTTTTGCAAAATATTGTGTGGTACTTAAGCAGGCCAAATTTAATCCAGCAACCACAGTATTCTGATGATTTGAAACTGAATCACCCCCCCCCTTCTTGTACTGTGCTGTCTTCAAGATAACTATCAGGACTGAGCTGTAAAAAATAGAAGCGGTGAGGAGATGAAACTAGTGAAGGCAGGAGAGAGCGGCTGAAAAAAATGCATTTTAATGGGACTCCTTACTATATATACAAAGTTATCTCTCCTCCAGTAGCTCCTTCCCCCACATGCCCCCACCCTGGACCCAGCTTTCCATAAATTCAGATAAGGAAAGGGAAAAAATGTGCTGATTGCAAAAACTGCTTGTGTTAAACACTTTAAAAAGTGACTCATGGAGTTTTAATGAGAAGCTGGGGAAGCTCCAAGGATCTGAAGCTTTTTCTTTTCTTTTCTTTTCTTTTTTTGGGTGAGAGAAAAAGTATTTGCTACACATCCCAGGTCAACCTTTGGTTAGCTTAACGAGGAAGGGGGAAAAAGACACAAAAATTGGAAAAAGACATTTTTTAAGATTCCCCTAGTCCTTTACCAGCTTGCTCATTACAGCCTGTGACCTGACACAAGCAAGCAACAGCACAGAAGCTTATGGCTAATCCTTCTAGTACAAAACAGTTCTGTGGATGGTGTATTAAGCTTGGATCTTGGAGACTGGGGTTCAAATCCCATATCTGCCATGCACTTGTTGCATGATCTTCCATCCTCTTCCTCTCCTGCTGGTCATCCCCTGGTGACTGCTGTTGACAATGTGTATACCAATCTTCTCTGTTTTTCACATTGTTATCCAACTTTTCCTCCCTCCTATTGGCGTTGAGCAACTGAAGCCCATGGGTTGTGTTTGCAGGATCACACCCACTGCAGCAGCAGGGGATGCACTTTTCAAAGAACTACCGTAAGGCAATTCTGCCTCAACTGTCATATCCTCACTGCACATCACGCACACGTGTGTCTGTGTAATTATCCCATTTTATGATCACAACAGCCCTGTGGGATGAGTTTGGGTGCGACAGTGACTTATCACAGGGTGGGATTCGTAGCCAGAGGCGGATCTACAGGGATGGCAAAGCTCTAAGTGTTGCAAGAAGCCTTACCCTGTCATGTAAATCCCTCCTCTCCCTTGCTGCTGTAGCCAGTAAGCAACACCAAGATGTTGCTTTTCCCTGTGAGGATTGGCTAAAACGGTGCAGGAGAGGAGTGATTTCCTCTGCAAGGTAAGGCTTCTTGCAAAATTTAGAGCTTTTCCCTCCCTTAGATCTGCCTCTGTTCGTAGCTGAGGAGAAAATTGAGCGCAGAACTCCCTGTTTGAGGAGTTTGGGGGAATCTTTTGCATGAGTACCAGTGCACTCAAGATGGTTTATGGTTCTGAATAATAGCTTGCTGACCCATCAACAAAAGGGAAAAAAAGATGGCGCGCGACAAGCCAAAGAAACAGATCCCGGCACCAATTCTTACATAACAGGATGTAATGTTTAGAAAAGAGTCAGATGGAATGGCCAGCACAGGAGAGAGATCTGAGAGAGAAGATGCCAAAAACGCTTGGTCCTAGGCTGGCTGGTGGCTGCCTCCCTCCCTCCTCATAAGCACGGTCTTCTCGTTCTCCAGGTTTTGACATGATGGGTACTTTTGGCCTGATGGAAAAGGAGTATGCCTCAATCAGAGGAGTTGCTATGGAGCCCTACATCTTCCTGGGGACCCACACCTACACCCTCTTCAGAGATATCCAGCTCACCCGCAAAACCAGGTAACGTATCATCGTTCTGAGGGAATATCTGGGTAGGAAGAAAGGTGGCCGCCAGGTGTTAGGAGAAGTGCTGACGTGACGTAACAGGGAGTGGTGAAAAAAATTTCAGTTTGGGGAAACAATTTGGGGGCACCTTTTGCCTCCCTTACCAATGTGGACATGGCATCCCTTCGCCGTCCCATCCTGGGGCACTTCTAAGGAGCAGGAGAAGGACATTTCTGTGAAAAGCAAAATGCGAGCAAGACCTATATTGGGGCTTAAAGTGTGTGCGTTGAAAAGGTTCAATGAAGGTGTGGCCGTTGGTATCAGTGGTTAAGGTGGCTCCATCTGGGCAAAGTCTCCCGGGGTGTTTGGTAGTCACTTCATTGCAATCCCAGCTCTGCTTTCAGATTAAAGATCTGAGCCCCCACAATTTTTCCTAGGCAGGCAAGAATACTTCTAGGGTCAGCTGACCTCCCAGGATAACCTCAAGCTGTTCTGGCCGGAGCAACCCAACCTAAGGGAATTTACCAAGGAAGGCGTGCCTGTGACGCATCTTGATGTACTGGGGGGCCTGCTACGGTACTTGCAGCCTTCTCCTCTTCAGGCACCTGAGGTGGTTTCTCCCTCGGTTCTCCTCACCTTTTCACTTTCTACCTCCTGGCTTAATTCCATCCTTTTCCTCTTCCTTTCTTTCCCCTTTGTCTCCCCAAAGTGTTTGATTCTCCCATTCTCACACTTTCTCTTCCAACAGTTCTCTCCTTTCCTACCCCTTTCCTTCCCCTTCGCCCCCTTTCCAGTCCTCCTCTCTCCATTTCTCCTCCTTTTCTGCCCTCCTCTATGTTCTGATTTCCCATCTCCTTCCACTTCTCCTCCTCCTCCTCCTCCTCCTCCAATGTTCTCTGATTTCACTCTGGTTGTCCTGCTACCACTTTCTCCATATCCACATGTCTTTTGAAGGGCTGATACCATCCATCCACTCCCTACTGATGGAGATTGACCAACAATGCCTGGCAATGACATCATCACCAGGCAGTGAGGGACTTTCTCTGACTCCGAGAGGGGTCCAAACATACTTTATGGTGTCCCTTGTGGCAGCCAAACTTTGCTGGCTGAACTGTGCCAGCCTAACTCCGCGTTAGGATTGTGCACTCACTCACTCACTCACTCACTCACTCACTCACTCACTCACTCACACACACACACACAGAGAGACAGACAGACAGACAGACAGGGCGCAATCCTAAGCAGCGCCGGACTGGCAAGGCCGATGGGCCAGCACTATATCCAGCGCTGCTTAGGACGGGCTGGAGCCTCCCTGCGGCAAGGGAGCATGCACTCCCTTACCATAGGGGAGGCTCCAGCCTCCCCTATGTGCTCCTCGGATCTGCACCTGCTAGAGCGGGCACAGATCCGAGGAGACTGCGCGGCCCGAATCGGGGCTGCACGGCCTCGCTGACGGACTTCAGATGTGGCTGTATGGTCCCAGGTCCTGCCCAAGTCCCACCTCCCACCTCCCCCTCCCCCCAATCCTTGTCCAGATACTCGGCAGAGAATTCCTTGCGCCGACTGTCTTCGGTCGGCACAAGGGAGGCTCTCCGTCGGCGCTCTGAAGCTGACACTGCGAGCAGCGTCGGCTTCAGAGCTTTAGCGCCAATGCGGGGGTGCTGCTTGGCGCCCGCACACCGGCACTCCGCCCCTTGCGTTGGCGCGTAGGGGCACACTAGGGTTGCTCTGACACACACGCACGCACGCACGCACGCACGCACACATGCACACACACTGCCCCATTTTGAATTGGATATTTTCAACCAGGAATTATTGGCTTATATTTTATTATGTTGAGGTCTGAAGAGTTGGAGAGACCGTCTCTCTGGCTGAGAGAGAAGAGCCGGATGCAAGGCTTTCTTGCTGATGGATTGGGACAAAAGTTCAGGATTTCCTGATTTCCTGGCAATACTACTGAGGACAGAGGCTGTGGATGTTATGTTTTATGGCTTTGTCTCAATGCAGAGAGCCAAAAGTGGATTCTCTGAAATGCCTCAGGATAAAGTGAGCGTACCACTTTATGATGCAGCACAGCTAGCTGGGGCACGGAGATCTTTCATGGGCAGGGTCGGATTTTATTTATCTCTCTGTTTCAGTATGCATATTTCCCATTTTAGCATTTATGCTTTCACTATCTGTGCTCATTAAACATCCATTTAGTGGGCCATCTGATAAGGCAGATGGAGCCCTGCCATGTGTAATTTGCTGGAGACAAGCTCAAATTTCAGTAAGAACCTTGTTTTTCATTTTCCTGCCTCTCCATTTCTGCAATAATTTTGGAAAGAGTAATCAAACTTTCATACAACTTCTAAGAGGAAGCATCATTAAGAGGTCATCATGCATTCTTCCTTCTCATGGTTGTCCTTGTTTGGATACAAACATTTTTCATCCTTAAGTTGGCCTGGGGAGACTATTTTTTTAAACTAAAACCTCAGTGTCTACCGACTGGAGCACATTATGAAATAGTGCCTGGAGGCATGGAGTCAGATGCAAAACTGACGTGGGATGGAATCAATTCCCTACTGCAGTTCTCTTGCCACAAATTACATATAGGAGATGGACCAATAGATCCGGATTAACTTTTGTCCACATGGTTCTAAATTACATTTGTAGAGCATAAGGTGCTGTGCCCGGGAAGGATGGAGTTCTGATGGCACACAGAAATCCACACCAGGCCCCATTAAGTTCGCCACAATTTAAAGGATTTCTGCAAGTTTTACCAGGCTTGTGCAATCAATGACTTTGGAACATGACTTTGCTCTTTGTGTTGCCTCTCGGAGTCCTCCTCGTAATCCAGGGTTTATAATGGCCTGGCATGCTCTCCATTAGTTTCTATTATTGACTACAGCTTTTGCAAATCAAGACAGACTGGATTATTAAGAGACAGCTGTAGTTTCCTTTTTAAGTTTAATTGCTGGAACATAGGGATAATTTTAATCTTGTTTAAAGACGCAAAGCTCCTTAATGCCGAATTGTGAGATTCCGCAGAGTCCCCTTAGTCACAACGTTCAGAACCTCCCGTTAGTCAGAATATATGAAGATGAAAAAAAAGTACAAAGATGTCCTTTCAAGGGCATAATGATGTTTTAAAAGAGGGAGGTGGAGGAAGTGAGGAAAACCAGGCTTTGCCTGTGTTTCTGTGGCCATGAAATTCAGAGCTGGCCAGCAATGTGTTTGTGAGGCTCAGACAGAGGCGGATCTACAGGGAGGGCAAAGCTCTAAGTGTTGCAAGAAGCCTTACCCTGTCGTGTAAATCCCTCCTCTCCCTTGCTGCTGTAGCCAGTAAGCAACGCCAAGATGTTGCTTTTCCCTGTGAGGATTGGCTAAAACGGTGCAGGAGAGGAGTGATTTCCACTGCAAGGTAAGGCTTCTTGCAAAACTTAGAGCTTTGCCCTCCCTTAGATCTGCCTCTGGGCTCAGATAGCCATGTGTGGGGTTCACTGAGCAGCCTGCAAGACAGCTCCCTGGTGCAGCTTCAGAGGGATGTGTTTGTACAGTGGCTGGGACTGGCAGAAGGCCCAGAGAGGCAACAGCAGCATCATTATCACTTTGAGAGAACACCCAATGAGGGCAAAGGGATAAGATGAGCCCTGCTGGATCAGACACAAGGCCCAGCCATTTCAGCATCCTACTTGGGGTAATTAAAAAGGGGTTTTTGAATAAAACGGCCAATATTATTTTGCCATTGTAAGGCCCCATCTGGAGTACCGCGTACAGTTCTGGTCACCACATCTCAAAAAAGATACAGGGGAACTAGAGAAGATGCAGAAGAGAGCAACCAAAATGATTACGGGGCTGGGGCACCTCCCTTATGAAGAAAGACTGCAGTGTTTGGGGCTCTTCAGTCTGGAAAAAAGGCGCCTGAGGGAGGATATGATTGAGATGTACAAAATAGTGCCTGGGATGGATAGAGTAGATGGAGGGAGGTTCTTTTCCCTCTCTCACAGCACCAGAAGCAGAGGACATCCACTAAAATTGAGTGTTGGGAGAGTGAGAACAGATAAAAGGAAATACCTTTTTACACAGCATGGAATTAATCTGTAAAACTCCTTGCCACAGGAGGTGGTGATCGCATAGGACCCTGGACCTGGATGCCTTTAAAAGGGAACTGGACAGATTTCTGGAGGAAAAATCCATCACAGGCTACAGGCCATGATGGGCAGTGCAACTTCCATATTTTAGAAGGAAGATCTCAGAATGCCAGATGCAAGGGAGTGGCAATGAAATGCATGTAACTAGTTGTCTTGTGTGCTCCCTGAGGCATCTGGTGGACCACTGTGAGATACTGGAAGCTGGACTAGATGGGCCTTGCCATGTCTGAAGAGGAGCATCTGATTCTGGTGGCTGTCAAAGAGAAATACTGTAGAGAATCTTGACTAGCCACCAGTGTGTTTACCTCAGAATTTACCTCAGAATGTCAGATGCAGGGGAGTGGCAACATGATGCAGGTAGCCTGTTGTCTTGTATGCTCCCTGAGGCATCTGGTGGACCACTGTGAGATACAGGAAGCTGGACTAGATGGGCCTTTGGCCTGATCCCATGGGGCTCTTCTTATGTTCCCCATCATGGCCATGGAAGCACACAAGCAAAGCATGAAGGCCATAGCCCATAAGATCCATCCATGGCAAAACCCACACCCACATAACTGGATTCCAGTGAATATCAGTTACTGGG
The DNA here is from genome assembly GCA_029204185.1 of Lerista edwardsae. Lineage (NCBI taxonomy): Eukaryota > Metazoa > Chordata > Lepidosauria > Squamata > Scincidae > Lerista > Lerista edwardsae. The sequence continues at coordinate 15,665,714 of JAJKFI010000013.1, forward strand.
GAACAACAGCAGGTATCTTGCTTGGGAGCTTCTTGGAGGCATGTAGCTGACCACTACTGGAGACCGAATGCTGGGCTGGATTGTTGCTATGATGCAGCAGTGAGAACTTTGGTACTCGTAGAGCAGTGGGTCACATCTTCCATGCCCCCCACTGCAAAAAAAAAAAAATCTGGCTAAAAAAAAGTCCCCTGCAAAAAAATAAAAATAAAATCAGATTACTAGCTAATCTAGAGCACAATCCTAAACTGGAGTTAGGCCGACATAAGATAAGCCCACAAAGTTTGACCAGCACAAGAGACACCGTAAAGCATATTTGGACCACTCTCGGAGTCAGGGAGGATGGCGCACGTCTGTGTGTGGGCCTCTCTGAGAGTGGTCCAAACATACTTTATGGTGTCCTTTGTGCTGGCCAAACTTTGCTGGCTTAGTTTATGACGGCCTAACTCAGTTTAGGATTGTGCCCCTAATCTTGTTTGTTGTTGCCATGTGACAAATAGGTGATTACTAACTTCTCATATGACCTGCTTGGGCATCTCTGTGTGTCTTTTATTTCCTCAGTGAAGTGTTTCCTTCTGGAATTCCAGCGGAATACACCATCACTTTCCTCCTCCGACTTCTGCCGGAGAGCCCCAGGGAAGTGTTTGCCGTGTGGCAAGTGACGGATGAGGACTTCCAGCCACTTCTGGGCGTCATACTCGACCGTAAGCAGCTTGATGTAACATTCAGCCAGTCATGTGGTTGCTAAAAGGGAGAGGACTTTTCTGCTTCCCCTCCCCCCTTCCTGATGGTCGAATGCCCGCTCTAAACATAGTTACTTGACACCTACATTTGTGAAAACTGTTCTGTTTCCCAACGGCTTTGGCAGGTCCAATTGTGGATGAAGGAAAGGGGGGAACTAGTGCTAGCCATGTGTCCCCCTTCCCAATTTCACCACACCATATATTTGCAGGCAGTGCAGTTGGGGGTCATTATGAGGGGTGAAAGCCAGCCAACCCACTAGCACTACTTCTGGCAATGCTCCTCAATGCAGCTGGCAGTTGCTTTTTCCCCTGAAAGTCCCCTCACTGTGACACTTGGGGGCCTAAATAGGGTTGGGTTGTGCACGGAGGCAGCGGCGTCATTCAGCCGGAACGCTGGGCGGGAGGAACGGGTGAGCAGCAGCCCGCCCGTTGCGTTCCGGTCTGTTTTGTCGTCTTCCCCGCCCTGGGGGCGGGGAAGATGGCGAAACAGACTGGAACGCAACGGGCGGGCTGCCGCTCACCCGTTCCTCCCGCCCAGCATTCCGGCTGAATGACGCTGCTGCACGGAGGGGGTTGTGTCAGCGGAACAGTGTTTTGCTGTTGTGAAATGGCTGTCAATGGCACGTGTAGCATGTTGTTGGCGGCCATTTTGTGAGCGCTGCTACAAGAGGCAGTGGCACCACAGTCTCACCAATAGACCCCACTGCCCCCCCCCCTTGAGCCAATATGCCAGTTGTGGGGACTGAATGTAGGTCGAGTGCTGCAGGGATGGGGAGGATCTGGGAGGGGGTCAACAGTGGGCAGAACGGGGTGGTTACCAGCAATAGGGAATTGCAAAGCTGCTGGTGCAGATCCAAAGTCACCCATTGGTCTAATGGAGACTTACCCCTGGGTAAGGGGATGAATGTTCTCTTACCAGGAGTTCATTTCTATGGAGGCATGGCTGCCTCTGCACTGGAAAGTTAATTAGGAGTGGGCTGTGACATTGTTTCTATGCTCTTGCTGCCGCTCTCGTCACTGTGACCCCCGGGGCCCCCCCGCAAGGCCTGCCACTGGTACAATTAGTGACAGCGACACCAATCCCCCATCCTTTCCTTTTAAACCTCAGTTGTATTTGTCTGGGTAAAAAAGGAAGTACTTTTTTACCCAGCGAGTAGTTAGTCTGTGGAACTCTTTGCCACAGGAGGTGGTGATGGCATCTGGTCTAGATGCCTTTAAGAGGGGATTGGACGGATTTCTGGTGGAAAGGTCCATCGTGGGCTATAGGCAATGATGGATTGTGCAACCTCCTTACAAAGGTGGAGGGCTACTGGTACCGGGTGCAAGGGAGTGGCAACAGGATGCAAGCATCTTGTTGTCTCATGCCTCCCTGGGGCACCTGGTGGGCCGCTGTGAGATACAGGAAGCTGGACTAGATGGGCCTTTGGCCTGATCCAGCAGGGCTCTTCTTATGTTCTTATGTTCTTATGTCTTCTCACTTACAGCCAATAAGAGATCCTTGATCTATCTCCATCGTGACTCCGAGGCAGACGTCGAGGAAGTCACCTTTGACCATCCGGAAGTGAAGAAGATATTCTATGGAAGCTTTCACAAGGTCCTTATGAACAGGAGGCAACATAGATGCAAGATGGCACCATGTTTGCTAAGCTATGAGTCTGGTTATATCCTTATGACATTTGCCAACCTCTGTGGTTTTGTGCATGCTGAAATACTAATGACTGCTGTGGTGTGTGCCAGAATAAAATACGAATTACTAAATCACTTCCTTTCTGCATGTGCTAATCTATTAAAAAGTATGCATAAATGTGTCCAAGAAATTGTGTGGCAAGGAAAGAGAACATCTGCAAACAGAAGAAGGTTTAATCCTGTAACTCGAGCATTAAAAATCCTGAGCTACAAATTAAATTGTCATGATTAATTGAACCTATGAAGCCACCGTGTACCGAGGCAGATGATTGGTCCATTCAGCCTGGCCTGCTTGTTCTGGGGCAAGGTCTCAGGCCAAGGTCTTTCCTACCCTGCTATTTCTGTGCCAGTGAATGAATCCGGAACTTTTTGCATGCAAGGTCTGCACTACAACACTGAGGTATGACCTTCCGCATGTCATTCATCATGCATACCTTGTGCAATTTAATTTGCAAGCTGTAACTTTGCTCAGGGCCAACCTAACATGTGCCGGGGTAAAGCAGTGGCTTCAGCTGAAAGGCTTGGGGAGGTGGCACAGACCCTGAAACCTCATATAGCTTCCCTTCACCACCTGTTCAGCCACATGCTCATTCTCAAGCTGGCCACCTCCCACTTCTCCACAGTAGCGTAGCTTCAGGGGGCGGCACAGTAAATACTGCAGGCACTGCGACAAGCCGTGTAAGCAGCCCCTCCCACTCGCCGTCAGAGCCATTCCAGTCAGCGAAGGCAGCGTGCACTCTCATCGCTCCCTGGAATGGCTCTGACAGTGAGTGGAGGGGCTGCTTATTATACATTGTGTTGTGCTGCCTGCAGTGCTTATTGTGCTACCCCCCTGTAGCTACGCTATTGACTCTCCAGGATCTGGAGACTCTGGGCGCAATCCTAACCTGGAGTTGGCTGGCACAGTTAGGCCAGCAAAGTTTGGCTTGGCCAAGAGACACCATAAAATACATTTGGACCACTTTGAGAGTCCGGCACACAGACTGCGCCATCCTCCTTGACTCCGAGAGTGGTCCAAACGTGCTTTATGGTGGCCCTTGTGCCGGTCAAACTGTGCTGTGCCAGCCTAACTCCAGGTTAGGATTGCGCCCTCTCTGTCAGCAGAAATTTCAGCAGCTGCCAACTCTGTCCCTTCTCAGTTCCTCTACAAGCTCTGGAGAATGATCTAAAAGGGGAAACAATGGCCTGAGTGAAAGTTGTTCAGTTGCCACCACCCTCCTCTCTTTTCTAGATTGTCTTCTAGCCTGGAGAGCAGTCTGGAAGAGGGGTGGCAGTGTTTGGGCCAGCTTGGCTTGCCCCTAATGCATTTGTGCACTAGGCAGCCTGTTCTGAGCAGGTGTCTTGCAGAATGGAAATAGAGGCATCGGGTCTTTTTTTATGTATCTGGGGGCCTGAACCTATCCAACTTTCCAGTGTTGATGCAGCCTTAATGCAGTCCTGAGATAAGGGAACACGTTTTCCTTTCTTTGAGGAGGTCTTCTTCACTGCCCACCCGCACCTGAAGGATGCAGCACCCCCCCCCCCAAATTGGCATGGCTGCATCAGCACTGGAAAGTTGGATAGGATCGGGCCCCGGGTCATCGTATCAGTCAAGTATGTGTGGCAGAGCTAAAACAAATGTTCAAAAATATTGGAATTTTATATAAAAAAAGGTCTCATTATAGCATTCAGATTTAAAATGGAAAATTTCTCCTCAAAATCTGGCATCTCTTTGGTTCTGTGTTAATTTTGGCAGACGTCAAATACGACATTTCGGAAGCCAGAGGTTTGCCAACTTTCTTCTAGGGAAACCTGGGGTTCCATTGGGAACTCCAGGAGAAGATGTGTTGTGAGGAATATTCGGTGTCAAATATAGAATAGTTGTAATTCATTGAAAATTCAGAAAATGTCCAGTGAATATTTGATATTGAATTGGCAGAGGAAAATGCGGGGACACAACATGGCTTTCCTTCCATTTTGCCGCCAGAAGAAGGCAATACCTGGCTGCCCCTCACATACCTCTATCCCCCCAGTGGGAATCACCCTGGATTAACTTTCCTCTACTATATCTTTTCAGTTTTCTGTGTGCCTCAATGAGCCTGAAATCTTTGCCTTTAAAGAACCTAATAACCAGTAGTGCTATCCAGCCGGTACACTAGGCGGGACTTATGTTTGATCGGCAGTCCGCCTGTTGCGTCACGCCACGTTCCGCCGCTTTCCCGCACGCCCTGGCATGCGGGAAAGCGGCGGAACTTGACGTGACGCAACGGGTGGACTGCCGATCAAACGTAAGTCCCACCCAGCGTACCGGCTGGATAGCACTACTGCTAATAACCCAGCCCCCAATCCTCTGCGTTGTCATCCCAACTTCTACCCATTGGATGGGAAGGTCCATGCTGTCTTCATCCTGGCTCTGACCTCTGTGTCTTCAATTTAGGGCCTAGTCCGATGCTTCTTGCCCGCCCCAAGGTACAGCAGCGCGAAAAGAGCCGTACCTCATGTAGCATCCCTGCGGCCCCTATGGGTCTACTTGAATCTTCGCCTGCTATTTAAGGGGCTCAGGTGAGACCATGTTGGGCTAACAATTAGACCGTGTTGAGCTCTGAGGCTTGGCAGGGGAGGCAAGAATTGGCAGCAGCCTCTGCCACTGTCCCGGCTCCCCTCCTGGGCCATGTCTCCCTTGCCATCCTCCCCTGCCAAGTCTCACCCTCTCCACACCTGCCTCCCCTCCTCCAGCCAGAAAACATAACCCTGCCACTCGGAAGGGGGCTTTCTGATTGCCGCTCCCGCTGCCGATGGGACAAGTGGTGCCAGCCTCCCTGCTGGTACTGCCCATCTATCAGCCGCTGCCATGTGCCTGACGACACATCTACAATAGCCATCGCTCAGGCTGTGGCGGTGCTAGAGTGGAGGACTGGACTTCCTGCTACCTTAACCAGGCAGGAATGTTGGACAACTGCTTTAACTCAAAGAGAGAGGACTCCGCAAACCAGTGCGGTTCTCCACTTAGCTGGGCTTTAGTGCTGAATTATTTAATGACTCATTGAAGCCAATTTGTTCTCATCTTACTATTTGAATAGCCCTGGAGTTGACTTGCCCTGCTTGACGAAATTGGCAGCCTTTTACTGAAAGGAGAGGACGATCTCTTTGTTCTCTCCGTTCCCATCTCCCACTCCAATGTGTGCCTCTCGGTGCCCGGAACAGGTTTGCCCTCGTTGTCCATCTGCCCGCCTGTCTCTTCTCCGTCCAAGTTTTCTCTATTCAGCCCATGTACGAAATGTTTCCTTGACCAGCATAACCTCAATTTACTGAATCTGCGCTGATCCTTCCTGCCTCCTCCCTCTACTCCAAGAGTGTATCGTGCGACACAATGCTATGCAGGCGTACCTAGAAGTTAGTCTCACTGTGAGCCCAATCCTAAGCTGCGCTGGAGCAGGCAGGCCAGCAGGCCTGTGCTGTATCGAGCGCAGCTTCGAGGCGACAAGCCTCCCTGGCGGAAGGGCACGATTTCGCGGGCACAGAACCGAGGAGACCATGCAGCCCAAATTGGGGCCATGCAGCCTGGGGATGAGGCCTTGGAGGTGGCCTAACGGCCGGATCCCACATCCACCCCTCCCTGGCCTAGCATCGCTCTGGAAAGTTGGACCGGATCGAGCCCTAAGCTTCCTAACTGAATTTGAACTCACGCTGCCTTAATCCAAGTCTAGTACATTGTCTTCCTCAGGGGCGTAGCTAAAGAAGTGCAGGAGGGTTCAATTGCACCAGGCAACAAACTTTAGAGGGGCAACAAGCTGAGCTTGGCTCTAGTGACCAAAATTGTAAAAACCTTGGTAAGTACAAATAATTCCATAATGATATATACCATTTGATGTGGAATTTAATTGAGAATGCAATGGAACAAGCCGGAGTGTAATATCCTTTCTCTATCAACCACTACAGCCAAAAAACCAAGAAAATGAAAACATAACTGTGATGTCACTTCCTGTTGTGACATCACTTCCAGGGCATCATTTTGCCTTCTGCACCGTCCTACACTTTCATTAGCTACACCAGTGGTCTTCCTCACTGCTGCTGTACAACATCCTGTGTCTATTTTGTCCAGTTCAGAAGCCTCAGATGGTATACTGTAGTATTGAATAAAAGCCTCCAATTTCAAAGTTAGGTGGATTGCTTTTATTTTTGTCTGTTGAGCAGGTGCACATATCTGTGAGCCATTTCAGGGTCAAACTCTATATTGACTGCAAGAGAGTAGCCGAGAAACCACTTGGGACTTCAGAGACCGTCTCAACGGCTGGATTTGTCATGCTGGGGAAACTGACGAGAACACGAGGACCACGAAGTGGGTCAGCAGCTGTAAGTGCTCTGCATGTCCATTTTACACAGGGGCCCTTGATCTAAAACTGTCAGGTCCTATTTAATAAGATACCAGGGAAGCAAAGGGCCTCTTTTCCCCTCTGTGGCACCAGTGTGCACATGTGCATTGTTAAAAAACACTGCAAAATGTAAACTGGGTGCAATTCAATGTAGGATTGCATCAGGCTTGTTTTTGTGTATGGTTTTACTGATGTGCATGAATGCTACTCTTGCATGCTAGCAAAACACCACACAAAAAATCCTGATTTGATAATCAAGGTCCAATCCCATCAGATGTTCCAGCTCATTGGAAAGGGTGAGGAGAGAAAAGACACAAGAATTGAATGTAGCCTGTTGTGTAATTGATGCTCTGTGCAGAAATTGGAAATTTTAAAAATGGAATTATAGAGAATTTCCTAATGCACCCATTCAACTTCAGAAGCAATACCAGGTAATTTGGAACTCCAAAAGTCCAAGGAGAAATTTGGGTGAGAATTTCAGAAGCACCCAGAAATATTCCCAGTTGTATTAGTTGCATCCTTTTGTACTTGGCACTAGAACTAGAACAATTTTCAGGGTTTGAGCTAAAGCAAAAACAAGAGGACACCCTATTTTCCTCTCTTTGCGTTTAAGCAGAGTACAGCTCTCAGAGGGAAATACAGTTCAATTCCCAATCCAATCCAAATTGGGGGTGGGTGGGGCCTTGGACCATTTAGCTGTACGTATAGAGAGGCCTTTCTTCTTGTGGTCCTGTTCTGGTGTGCAAAGACAGGGTTCCCATTTGTGCGGAGAAATGGCTTTGTATGCACAGTGGTACACATGAAGGTCTTTTTCAGACATTTCTCTTGAATGTCCATAGTCAGGGAAGGGATGTGCCACCTTCCCTATACACATTCCTTATCCATGGGCTCTGAATGCCTGGAAAGAGCTAAGGCCTCCAGCCAAAGAACATTTGGGCTAGAAGGCGAGTGCTAGAACAGTGGTTCCCAACCGTGGCCTTCCTACAGGGGAACAAAACACCACATTCTGCAGGAGCCTGAGCAACTCAGATACCTCTACTGTAGAGCCATTCGTGGCTTGGAGATCTGACTCGGAGGCATTGCAAATGTCTCTGAAGGCAAGGGGAGGGGGTGTGTTACACAGGAGCTCAGGCTCCTGCAAAACGTAGCATTCCCCCCAGCGGCGTCATGCAGCCGGAACGCTGGGCTGGAGGAACGGGTGAGCGGCAGCCCGCCTGTTGCGCACCGCTCCGTTTCCCCGGCAAAACGGAGCGGTATGCAACGGGCGGGCTGCCGCTCACCCATTCCTCCCGCCCAGCATTCCGGATGCATTACGTCGCTGATTCTCCCCCATAGGAACACCACTGGTTGTGGGTCAGGACCTACAAGTGGGGCACAGTTGAATTTTTTGTGCTTAAATATTTGGGAACCAGTGTGCTAGAAGGAAGGGTGTGAGGAAATGGTCTTCTCTTAGAAATATCAACTTATATATTTGTCTCTTATCTGTTTATTTTTTACCTAGCACTTCCTTTGAGTGGCAGTAAAGCAAAACATTCTCTCTCTATTATTAATCCATTTACTGAACTCTCAGAAGAAGCGTTTGCTGGTCACCAAGCAAGTCAGAATTCCGATTTTGCTGTGGTGATGTGGGGTTCTCCTCTTCAGGAACCCAAAGCCCACCAATTATTTTTGCCACAGGACTTGTGAATAATACAATTGGGGGCCTTATTTTTCTTTGGCTCCCAACACTTAACCACCACCAAACTCCAGAGTTATGGATCGGGGAAAACAAAGATGCTAATGATATTTTCTGGCACCGTCAGCGGGTTTGTTTCGCAGCAGACAGAAAATTCTTGGCAGATGCACATCCGTGGGCTGAAGGCAGATAAGATGTTATTCTCAGAGGTGCCTTATTGAGACTCAGTAGGAGGTTATTAGAGTTTTTTGCTTCCGTTTCCATAATTGGAAAGATTTGAGATATTATTTCAGGAAGCTGAAAGTTTAGCTCCTGAAGTTCCATTCCCTTCTCCCAGCCCTTACAGTCTGTCTGGCTGTCTGGCTGTCTGCCTCCTCCTCCTCCTCCTCCTCCTCCTCCTCATTCTAGTATTAGTATTAGTATTAGTATTAGTATTAGTATTATACTTCTATATAGTCACTACAGATGTAGCGACCGGTATACTCTGAGCATCGGGTCCTTCCCAAGGACCTGGGATATTCAGAGGCATTTCCTCAGTATGTGGGCAGTCCCTAGAGGGGCTGCCTTTTGTAGCGGCACGGTCGAGATGTCAGTGAGCTCGAGCGTCTTAAGGTGTTGCTTAAGTCTCTTTGGGACTGCGCCCAATGCCCCTGTTACAGTTGGCACCATGGTGACCTTCTTTTTCCATAGCCGTTCTATTTCAGTTTGCAGATCCTTGTATTTGGCGATCTTTTCAAATTCCTTTTCTTCCACTCGTGCATCTCCTGGTATTGCTACCTCTATTATTGTCACTTCCTTCTTTTCCTTGTCAATGACAGTCAGATCAGGGATATTATGTTTCAGGTGTTTGTCTGTATCCTAAAGTCCCATAATACTTTTGCACACTCATTTTCCATGATGTTTTCTGGCTTATGGTCTCACCATTTTCATGTCACTGGAAGATTGTACTTTTTACAAATGTTCCAGTGCACTAACCCAGTGCACTTATTATTATTATTATTATTATTATTATTATTATTATTATTATTATT
>JAJKFI010000013.1:15675207-15707886 GCA_029204185.1 Lerista edwardsae
TTATTATTATTATTATTATTATTATTATTATTATTATTATTATTATTATTATTGCACAGTTGCATAGTTCAGTCTACAGAATCCACCCAGAAATGTCCAATAAAATCTCAAGACACAATGAAATTTCAACATAGAAAAACCACAAACCTTTCTAACAAAGACCCCTGCCCCAATCCTATCTCCCACATCCAGCACCGATGCAGCCATGCCAAACAAGTGTGCACTGGATATTATGGCGTATGGTGTACTGTGCGTTTTTTACTTACCAGTGCACAAACCCTGGAGCTGCCTGGGGGGTCTCCTCAGAAATGCACCACCTATTTTGGCAATAACCCTTACCCAATAATAATAACCCTTCTGAGAACACAATCCTAACCTGGTGTTTAGTTGGCACAGTTAGGCCAGCAAAATTTGGCTAGCACAAGGGCCAGCACGTAAAGCACGTTTGGACCGCTCTCTGAGTCAGGGAGGATGGCACACATCTGTGCTGGCCTCTCTGACTCAGAGAGTGGTCCAAACATACTATATGGTGTCCCTTGTGCCAGTCAAACTTCGCTGGCCTAACTGTGCCAGCTAAACTCCAGGTTAGGATTGTGCCCTCAGTCCAAATGTTTCCTGAAAGAGAAAGGTCTTTGCCATCCTTTGAAAATGAACATGGAACTACTGATTCTTCTGGGTATTTCAGGGCAGGGAAGTTGCCAAGAACCCCACTTTTGAAGGCAGCAGTGCTGTTCCTGCAGGAATTTCTCTCTGGGTCTTGTGGTTATGGATTACTGATCTTATTGATAGCACAGTGTGGAAATCCCATCTTCTGTTTTTCACTGCTGAACCTTATGGAATGGTGTGCCTGTGGAACTTGCTGCAACTGTAATCTCCTTCTCCTTGTTTTCATTGTTTTTGCCTCTGTGTTGCTCACAAGCAATTGTGCACATCAGTAAAACCCAGTGTGAAAAGTAATCTTTCTTGATGCAATTGTGTGATCTGGTCTTCAAATCATGTGCTCATATATATAGCTTTTTAAAAAAATCAATGTGCATAATTGCTCGTGCACATTGGTTCCTGCAAGGAACGTTCACAAGGGAAAAGGTAAGAATGAACAGAAGGAAATTCTGTGCTAGAAACTCGGCTGGTTTTTATCTTGCCTTTTTGGTGTTATCATTTGGTGTTGATTGTTATACCTCTATCTTGCTGTAATCCACTTTAGGCTGCCCTCTGGCTAGGAGAGGCAGGACATAAATGATTTTTCTTTTTAAAAAACCAGTCCCTGAGAAGGAAATATGAATGCAGTGACATCTCACCTCTTCTCATTGCTTCCCCATCCCAAACCAAAGACACCACCACTTTTTTGAAGCTTTTCTTTTGTTCCTCGTCTCACCCTGTTTTATCTACAGTTTCAGCTGCAGTCATTACAGATTGTGTGCAGCAGTTTGTGGGCTGAAGAGGACAGGTGTTGTGATGTCCCAGCACTGGTAAGATCAAAGAGACTGCTAATTCTCAGCATTTAGATGTTAAGCACACATCTACACTACAAACATATATAACCGCTCTATATTTGTAATTGTTGTGACTTCCCCAAAGAATTCCGAGGGTGCAATCCTAACCTGGAGTTAGGCTGGCACAGTTAGGCCAGCAAAGTTTGGCTTGCACAAGGGACACAGTAAAGTACAGTAGTGTCATCCTGTAACGAGCTGCCGGAACGCTAGGCGGGACTTACCACTTGATTGACAGGCAGCCCATGACACGTCGCCGCTTGCCCGCGCGCCGCGGGGGCTCCCTCCAGTTGGCGCACCCCTCCGCTGCTTGCCTAGGCACCCAGCGCACCCCCCAGGCAAGTGGGCACCCCCTCCGAAGTATGTAAAGTATGTTTGGACCACTCTGGGAGTCAGAGAGGCCAGCACACAGACGTGCGCCATCCTCCATGATTCTGAGTGTGGTCTAAATGTGCTTTACGGTGACTCTTGTGCCAGCCTAACTCCAGGTCAGGACTGTACCCTGAGAATCCTAAGTTGGTGATTCCATGAATTCTCTTGTAGAGTCAGTCCTTCCCCTGCCTCCACCATCACTTTGGACTACAGTTGTTTGGGGAGAGAGAATATGTCTACAGGGAGACTACGGGCGCAATCCATCACACCTGTAGGGCCGATGCAAGCTGCTTGCGTTGGCCCTGTGCTGTTGCGAAAGTGCCTTAAGGCACTTTTTCACCAGCACTGCTGTCGCGGGGCCGAAACAGGCAGCAGCGTTAGCCCTGTAGTGCCAGCAGAAGCTGCCAGTGCATCCCTCCTGGTTTGGCTGGCATAGGGGTGGTTCTGGGCGTGGGGATGGCTGGAGTGAGGGAGGGAGGAATGGGGCAGGTTGAGAGCAGTCTTGGAGGTGGACTGGCCCAGGAAGAGGGTTGGAGCTTGGATGTGGCCATTAAGCAGCATCCAAACCCTGTCCCCATCCCATGTAACGTGGGCAGAAGATTTAGTGGAGAGGGTTAACGCCTCCATTTGCCCGAAGATAACAGCTGAAGATCTGAAGGTCGTGAGCTTGAGACTACCAGAAGTCTCTGTGAGTGGCAGACCTTGCAAACTGCGGCTGATTAAAAGCTGAGTTCCAGCTGCCTCGTGGGAGGAGGAGTGTGCTGAAGTCAGCTGCGTCTCTGGTGGGAGCAGGGAAGCCTCTTATCAGCCAGAAGAAGACAGACGGGCGGCTAAAGAAAGAAGGCTAAATCCAGAAAGATCCATCTGTATGAGTGTTGTTCTTGAAAGACAGAACATTTCTGTAAATTGTAAAAACCTTCGGGTTTGTGAATAAAAGTCTGCCTATGTAAACCGCCTTGAGTTACAGTCATTAGAGAAATCTAGTGATCTTAAGAAAGGCGGTATATAAATACATTTATTATTATTATTATTATTATTATTATTATTATTATTATTATGTGGCCCCAATTTGGATAGCGCGGGAAACTTGGATCCGAGTGGCCCATAGGGCTGACTGGTGCCTACCCTGGGGCAAGGACGCAAATGTGCCCTTGCCCTGTGGAGGCTCCTGGGCAGTCTCAGTCTGTTGGTCCCAGTCTGTTGGTCCCAGTCTGTTCCAGCACAGCTTAGGATTGTGTCCTCAGTCAAACCAGTTGGTACTATACTGTACTATACATTGCCATTGGAGCCAGCTTTGTACTCGTAAAGCCAGCACCACCACAATCTGAGATGCCACAGATTGACTGGACCTCAATGGCTTTCAACTGAACAACTGAGCCACTTTAGTTACAAAGCATTGGGTTGAATACTTTTTCCTGACTTTCAGGACTAAATGTCACCTGTATTAATATCCCATGTAAAAAGAGACTGTAAAATATTGTATTTGAGAGAAGGAGCAATACTAGGAAAGCTCTGTCCATGGTACTGATCTTCTGACGGTTCCACTGCAAGTCGTCATATGATATGAGAGGTTAGAGGTAGACGTTACATACAAGATACACAGAACGGCTGCCCAAACCAGCAGCTGTATTTCCAGTTTCCCTCCCAACTCCGCATAACATCTAGGAAGCTCACCTGTGTCCCAGTGCCAGATAACATTGTGCATTTCTCCCTCCTCCTGAAAATAATTGGTCACCTAGACAGTTTTCAAGTGGTGCATCATGTGTGTTTTCTTAGTTTGATTCCTTTCCTCTCTCCTTTTTCCCCACTTCAGAGAGATGAAGAGGCTTGTCCCAGCCTACTTCCTTCCTGCAGCTGCACCTCAGAGATCCCGGGCCTTCCAGGACCCCCAGGGCCTCCAGTGAGTTAGACTTTTTCATTCTAGTTTCTGGAAAATAGCATGCATATAACCATGTGGGAAATGACAGCCATTCTATCTATCAGTGACAAGAACTGTACCATACATCCAAACCCATAAAAGCATAAGAAAAATCCCGCTGGATGAATCCAAAGGTCCAGTTAGTCTAGCTTCCTGTCCTGTGGCCCACCAGATGCCTCAGAGAGCACACAAGACAACAGGCTGCCTGCATTCTGTTGCCACTCCCTTGCACCTGGCATTCTGAGGTAAATTCTGAGGTAAACACACTGGTGGTGGTCAAGGTTCTCCACAGCATTTCTCTTTGACAGCCACCAGAACCAGATGCTCCTCTTCAGACATTTACTCAGAGGAACAGCCCCACTGGATCAGGCCAGGGCCCATCAAGTCCAGCTTCCTGTATCTCACAGTGGCCCTGCAGATGCCTCAGTGAGCACACAAGACAACATGATGCCTGTGTCCTGTTGCAATTCTCTTGCAACTGGCTTTCTTGAGGTAGCCTATTTCCAACCCAATCAGAAAGCAGGAATGTGCCCCTGACAAAAGCCCCCTACTCAGCATTGTCTAATGCAAATCAGTCATTGAATGGATTAAAATGAAAGTACAAAAGCAATTGTTTAATTAAAATGTCAATAGTCCAGGCGTCAGCTGAATGCGCTTCCATTGAAATAAGTCACCTGCTAGATTCAGTGGCAATATAAAGGCTGAACGGGTTGCCTGATGCATTTTTTATATGCATGTGAATGTGGTGCTTGGTGCATCGCAGGCGAGCATGATCCAGACCAGTTGTGGCATTTTGCTAAGAGAGGGGAGCTGTTTTGACCTGCCTGCCCTCCCCTGCCACCATACAGCTCCTAAATGGAGCCTGGCATGGCATGGGGCAGAGCGGAGTGGTGCATGGGGGCAGAGAAACGGTGGAAGGGCGGACCTCCACCTCCTCTGTCCTTGGGTGGCCCATTGGCTGGGTCTGCAACTGTTCTAAACCCTGGATCCAGCCTGTGGATCACTGCTCTATTGCATAACTCCTATTTCCTCAGCCTCTATTCCTCTTGGGTAACCCTTCCCATTTCTCCACATCCCGCCCCCTTCTTTCCCTCCCTCCCCCATTTGCACTTTTTCCTACGCCTTGTCCTTGTAAACATTTCCTCTTTAGTTCTAGAAGACGTTGATGTTTAGGGCCTGGTTGTGTGAGTGATTGTTGTGTACATTGTGGGTGCAGTCCTAACCTGGAGTTAGGCCAGCAAAGTTTGGCAGGCACAATGGACACTGCAAAGTATGTTTGGAGCACTGTTGGAGTCAGAGAGGCCAGCACACAGACATGCACCATCCTCCCTGACTCCGAGAGTGCTCCATACGTACTTTATGGTGGCCTTAGTGCGGACCAAACTTTGCTGGCCTAACTGTGCCGGCCTAACTCCAGGTTAGGAAGGTGCCCTGTGTTACATTATGCTTTGATTGCCTTTCCCAATTACCGCATTCTTATTCCCACAACAAAAGCTGTTGGTGCACCTTTCACCTTGCCTCCCTCCTCTCTGAATGCCGTTCCATTGCATTGTGTCATGAATGAGTGTGCTTGGTCCTTGCACATACAACAGATTTCCCCAGAGTGGAGCAGGTTATACATGTCTCAGAGCATAAATACGAGGGATCTCGTCAGATTCAAATCCTTCCCCTGCCACATGTGCTTTGTTGTAGCTGGAATGCTCGTGTGGGCAGCCTGCAAGCACAAGCCTTTCTTTCAGTCACTCTCGTTGCAGGCGATTGGAATACAGATTAGGCGGCTCGTCCTATGTGGAAGCACTCTGAGAAATGAGATGGTGGCCCCATTACTGTAATAAGACGTTTTTCTCTTGTATAGCCACGTTCACCTTTTCACAGCAATCCCTGCTTTTAACCTGCATGGGATGTGACGGATAAGGCACATTTCATTTGGAATGTGACTCTGCCGATAGGAAATGTGGAGTGAGGGCAAACAGGAGAACTGTTCAGGTGCCCGCGCTGCTATTCTGCCAGGGTCAGGTTCATTCAGATGGCACAGAGCTGTGCCATTTTAACCCTTCATCCCCATAATGATTAGAGATAGTGTCTCCCTACAGCAATGCTGCAGCAGGGCTCTTCTCTCTCTGCAGGTGGCAGCAGCAGCTGTGGGCAGCATTGCAGCACCAGAACGGAGAGGCCCCATTTTAATTCTCTTCCCCACCCCAGAATGCATTACCTGTCACTCTCATGCCGAGAGGGAGGGCTGCCTACTGATGCTCTCCCTGTCCCGTAAGCCAACTTGGGTGGGTCCAATCTCAGTGGTGCTGCTGCTGCTGGCGTTTGGAGGAGTCCAAAAAGGCGAGCAGTGGCTGCAATTGCCGACTGCCACAACGCCAACCAAAGCTCCTTCTGCCCAGGAAGCTCTGAGCAATAGTAACACAATGTGATGGGAGGACAAAGGGTTTGACCTGGGCACCCTCAAATGCCAGCATTGTTGTTGTTGTTGTTCAATTACTAAGTCGTGTCCGACTCTTCGCGACCCCCTGGACCACAGCACACCAGGCCTCCCCATCCTCCACTAGCTTCCGGAGTTCGCCCAATTTCATGCTCATTGCTTCAGTGACACTATCTAACCATCTCTGCCACCCCCTTGTCCTTTTGCCTTCCATCTTTCCCACCATGAGGGTCTTTTCTACAGGGTCTTCTCATGAGGTGGCGAAAGTATTGGAGCTTCAGCTTCAGGATTTGTCCTTCCAGGGAGCAATCAGGCTTGACTTCCTATAGGATTGACCGATTGGATCTCCTTGCAGTCCAGGGGACTCCCAAGGGTCTTCTCCAACACCATAATTCAAAAGCATCTATTCTTCGGCGCTCCACCTTCCTTATGGTCCAGCTCTCACAGCCATGCATTGCTACTGGGAAAACCACAGCTTTGACTAGGGTGATGTCTTGGCTTTTTATTAAGTTGTCCAGTTTGCCATAGCTTTCCTCCCAAGAAGTTAACGTCTTTTAATTCCATGGCTGCAGACACGATCTGCAGTGATCTTGGAGCCCAGGAAAATAAACTCTGACACTGCCAGCATAGTGTTAAACAATTAATTTTGTGGACTGTTCTGCAGGGCAGCCCTGGGAGGAGAGGACCGCAGGGGGAACAAGGTGAGCCAGGCCCCAAGGTAAGTTAAGTGACACAGAAGAGAATCAGTGATGGGGTGGGGAGAAGGGGACCCCTGAAAAACCTTCGTCAAACACTGAATTTGAGCCCTGAAATTCTGCTTTATTTGGTTCTCCTCTGTATTTTATTTTGTTCTCCTTTATTTTACTGCTCCTCCTGCTCTCTAGATTCGAAAAGGAAGAGGGGAATGGAATAGAAGAGGAAGGGGGAGGGAAGGAAGATTAAAATGAAATGAGTAAAAAGAGCTATGAAAATGATTACGGGGCTGGGGCACCTCCCTTATGAAGAAAGACTGCAGCGTTTGGGGCTCTTCAGCCTAGAAAAAAGGCGCCTGAGAGGGGACATGATTGAGACATACAAAATTATGCACAGAAGGGATAGAGTTGATAAAGGGATGTTCTTTTCCCTCTCTCAAAACACCAGAACCAGGGGGCATCTGCTAAAACTGAGGGCTGGGAGAGTTAAAACAGTACTTTTTAACTTTTTTACCCAGTACTTTTTTACCCAGTGGGTAGTTAATCTGTGGAACTCTTTGCCACAGGAGGTGGTGATGGCATCTAGTCTAGATGCCTTTAAGAGGGGATTGGACTGATTTCTGGAAGAAACGTCCGTGGGCTATAGGCAATGATGGATTGTGCAACCTCCTTACATTAGTAGTAGGCTACTTCAGAGTACCGGGTGCAAGGGAGGGGCAATGCAACAGGATCCAAGCATCTTGTTGTCTCATGCCTCCCTGGGGCACTTGGTGGGCCGCTGTGAGATACAGGAAGCTGGACTAGATGGGCCTTTGGCCTGACCCAGCAGGGCTCTTCTTATGTTCTTATGTTCTTAGTAGGGAGCTAGAGCAGGGGGGTCAAACCTTAAGCCCTTGGGAAGCTCTTGATCTGGTCCTTGGGCTCTCCCAGCACCACCATCAGCTGCTCTCAGCAGCGCTCACCTGCTGAGCTGTGCTGAGGTATCCCTGCTGAAAAGGAAGCCTGCCTGATCACTGGGCTCTCCCATAGCTTGAAAATATGATCAAGATTTGCCTGTTTTCTATTTGCAGCCAAGTGATTAAAGGGTGCTGATTTCTGGTCACGACCTGCTTAGAGCAGGTCCAGAGTCCTGCTTAAAGTGTCCAAAGGGCACTCCAGGCCGGCAGAAGTTGCTCGTGCCGGCCTCTGGGTGTTGCAGACATGCCGCAAAGCGTGTTTGCACCATTCTGGGAAGACGGGGAGGCCAACACAAGGAGGTGTGCTGGCCTTCCTGCACCTGCCCTGCGCCAGAAGGTAAGGCTGGCCTACTGAGACCAGCACAGGGTGGTGAGAGGCAGAAGATTTAGCAGAGAGGGTTAATATAATGCCTCCGTTTGCCCGAAGATAACAGCTGAAGATCTGAAGGTTGTGAGCTCGAGATTAGAGCGACAGACCTTGCAAACTGCGGCTGATTAAAAGCTGAGTTCCAGCTGCCTCATGGGAGGAGGAGTGTGCTGAAGTCAGCTGCGTCTCTGGTGGGAGCAGGGAAGCCTCTTATCAGCCAGCAGAGGACAGACAGGTGGCTAAGAAAGAAGGCTAAATCCAGAAAGAAAGATCTGTATGTGTGTAGTTCTTGAAAGATAGAACATTTCTGTAAATTGTAAAAACCTTCGGGTTTGTGAATAAAAGTCTGCCTATGTAAACGGCCTTGAGTTACAGTCATTAGAGAAATCTAGTGATCTTAAGAAAGGCGGTATATAAATACACGTATTATTATTATTATTATTATTATTATTATTATTATTATTATTATTATTATTATTATTAATGGGATGGGGGGAGTCAGAAGATGGGGAGACCCATGAGCAAGCCAGTCCAGGGAGGGGATGTGGACAAGATCCAGCACTTGGGCTGGATCCTAACCCTTGTCCCTGCCTGGTTGGCCCTTATCTGACTGCTCAGAGCTGCGCCAGCGATTTCACTGGCACAGCTCTGAGTAGACCCATATGAGCCGCTGCGCATTACCCAGGGGGAGGGGAATGGATATGGGGCTGGCATGTTGGGGCAGGCATGTTGGCCTGCCTATTCCAGCCCAGGGTTAGAATTGCACTCATACAAAACAATCCAAACCTGGAGTTAGACTGGCACAGTTAGGCCAGCCAAGTTTGACCTGCACAAGGGCGTGTTTGGACCACTCTCGGAGTCAGGGAGGATGGCGCACGTCTGTTTGCTGGCCTCTCTGGCTCAGAGTGTGGTCCAAATGTACTTTATGGTGTCTCCTGTGCTGGCCAAACTTTGCTGGCCTAACTCCGGGTTAGGACTGCGCTCTTAATGACACAACTTTCTGCTTAATTATATCACTTCTGGCCCTCAACAGGCATCATAAATGCAATTCAGCCAGCTGTATGAAATGAGTTTGACACCCCTGGGTTAGAGCATCGAACAATTAAGGAACAGAAGATCAGAATCTGAGCATCACCAATAAAAAATATTAGGGACTAGAAGCCTGAAGTTGTGAGTGTCAGAGTGCTTGCCCATCTAATAACCGAGCACTGAGCAACACAAAAAGACAAGGTGTTTTCCTACAAAGTGCTTTTGGGCCCTTGAAGAGTTGACATTACATTTTATATTACTTCTTTTTAGTACCTATGGCAGATTTCCCCACAAATCAATGTGACAGCCACAGAAATTAGCTAGCTTTATATTGTAGCTCAGCAGACAAAAACACCTTGATTTGCAATGCCGAAGCTTTTGGAAATGTTGAAATCCATCATCGCTGTGACTTCCGCAGCTTTGTTCCATCCTTTGCCGTGCTAGTGAGTGATTGACACAGTCAGAGGGAGAGGCAGCGAGCGTCAGTTTCAACTTCTGTCCAATGTAGCAAAACAAATGTCACAGCCTTTTGACGGAGCTCTTCAAAAGGGAGAGGGACATGAGAGTACAGCCAGCCATCAATCAGAATATGAATTCTGAATTGGTTCCCGATATCCCAACTTGTTTTCTATAAAGGTGATTTTGCAGCATGTGCTTTGCAAGAATGTGGTTTCATTCTTAATCACCCCTCCCCTGCCACCCACCCATCCATGGTTACTGTTTGCCAACTCAAATTTTTTTTGGTTGGCTCACTAGGGAGCTTCTTCCTATGATATACAGCAGCTGGGGAACAGCTAGATTGGGACTGTAGCAGGGGCCCCCCCACTATAAAGTTGTTCTGCAGGCGTCCCAATCACGCTGCAATTTAATATTTCCAATGGCACACTGCCTTTCTGCTGCCTCCGTAATCCTTACATGAAGCAGGAGGCTGGTTCAGATTTTAGGAACAGCAAAGAGATTTCAGGGAAAGCGGGAGTCTCATAAGAACATAAGAAGAGCCCTGCTGGATCAGGCCAAAGGCCCATCTAGTCCAGCTTCCTGTATCTCACAGCGGCCCATCAGATGCCCCAGGGAGGCATGAGACAACAAGATGCTTGCATCTTGTTGCCATTCCCTTGCACCCGGTACTCTGAAGTAGCCCACCACCAATGTAAGGAGGTTGCACAATCCATCATGGCCTATAGCCCACGATGGACTTTTCTTCCAGAAATCCGTCCAATCCCCTCTTAAAGGCATCAAGACCAGATGCCATCACCACATCCTGTGGCAAAGAGTTCCACAGATTAACTACCTGCTGGGTAAAAAAGTACTTCCTTTTATCTGTTTTAACTCTCCCAACCCTCAGTTTTAGCGGATGCCCCCTGGTTCTGGTGTTTTGAGAGAGGGAAAAGAACATCCCTCTATCTCCATTGCTGAATGACTTGTTCTTGAATACACCGTATTCAAATAAAAAAAATGCAAGCCTCAGGGCACTGCCATCGCTGTGTCAATGGGGCATGTGCTGCATCCTGCAGTGGAGCAGTAGTCACAGAGGCCTCCTCAAGGTAAGGGAATGCTTCTTCCTTTACCTCGGAGCTGTATTGCCCTTATCCTGGTGCTAGAACATTGGTTAGGATTGCACCCTTAAGTGTATTTAAAGAATGTTAGTTAAATATAATTAAAAAGTGTGTGTGTGTGGGGGGGAACGTTCATGATAGTTATTTTTCCTACCTCTTAAGCCTGCTTTTTACAGCAAACCCTTCTGTGTTTGTGGCATACATTTCTAATACAGAGATCCGTTCGTTCAGTTCTTTATTAAACGGTCAAAGACCAGAAATAACAAACATTTAAAACAAAACCTTAGATATAAAAACATATAACCAAGGAGTACAGTGTAAAAAAGGTAGACGTATTACGTTATAAGAAAAAAGTAACATCATAACTCAATACTAAGGCACTACTAAGCATATAGAATTGTTAAAAGTTGAGCACGCATAGAAATAGCAGAACATCATCAGATAATATCTTGAACTCGTTGTGTTAGTACTCTTTTGTCTTGAGTACAGAGATCCCGGCAGTAGTGAAATTCAGGGGGTTCGCCCAGGTTCTATAGAACCGGTTGTTAAATGGCCGGGCCCCGCCCACTCGCTTACCTCACCTGGCTTCGGGTTTTTTTTGCTCCGGCTATGACGTCATAGAACCGGTTGTTAATTCATTTGAATCCCACCACTGGATCCAGGGCACAGTCCTCCGCTGCACTGGAGCAGGCCGGCTCGCGGGCCTGCACTGTATCCAGTGTAGCTTGGAAGCAGGCTGGAACGTCCATAGGGCAAGGGCACGTTTGCACCCTTATCCCGGGGTAGGCACCAGCTGCCTCAACGGGCTCCTCGGATCAGTACCTGCTGTTCGGCAGGTACAGAACCAAGGATGCTGTGTGGCCCAAATCAAGGCCGCGCAGCCTGCAGATCAGCGGCATCATGCAGCCGGAATGCTGGGCGGGAGGAACGGGTGAGCGGCAGCCCGCCCGTTGCGTACCGCTCCGTTTCGCCGTCTTCCCCGCCCCCACAGGGGCGGGGAAGATGGCGAAACGGAGTGGTATGCAACGGGCGGGCTGCCGCTCACCCGTTCCTCCCGCCCAGCATTCCGGCTGCATGACACCACTGCTGCAGATGCAGCGCTGGTGCAGGCATCCGAAATGGGGCTCTTACGCCAGCACTGTGTGCGCAGAGCAGGTGCACGTGACTAGCTTTGGCATAAGGGCATTCGTAAGACGGCACCCCCAGAGATACAGAAGAGGTGTCAGCCATACACCCCCCACTCCTTGCTGCTTCATCCAGTTTTCAGTGTTTGGCATTTGCAAATGCAGACTGTGTTGGAAATCTGACCATCTGCTAACGGTGCTCGCATCTGAATGCATTTCTCCTTTTGTCTTCTGCCTTGGTGATTTTAGGGTGAGCCTGGCCCGCCCGGGCAAGTTGGGCCAGAAGGTCCAGGAGGACACCAAGGGACCCCTGGTTCTCAAGGGCTGACTGTGCAGGGCCCCATAGTGAGTCATTCTTTGTTGGTTTTCTTTTCCCCCTTGGGGTAATACAGGGTGTCCTTGAAACTGACGCCAAGGCCACAAAGGGTATGCACCTGTGGAAGAGACAGGGAGGGCATGCCTGGGAATGTTGCCCAGTATCGTGCCCTCCCCGGGGCTGCCTCTTTGCTTTGTGCGGTCCCTTTAAACAGAAACAGAAGGCCCGCTCTTCCTGGCTTGGAAAGTGTGACAGAGCACAGTTAGGAAGGGGGTGATTTCTGTTTGCTTTTCATGAGCAACAAGAGGTCAATGCAGCTCGCATCTGCTGCAGGCTGGAGGCAGGCAGCTGCAGATATGGGGTGAAGGGTGACCCAAATCCTACACCCCCTTGACCTCCACCATCTGCCACTCATCGTGTTCATGGCTGGGCCGACCCTGGAGATTGAGAGAGAGAGAGAGAGAGAGAGAGAGAGAAGCTTTGCGCATGGATGTTATGGACCAAACGGTTGTGATGATCAACTATGTCAGTGATTTTCAAACCCCCAGAGTTTGAAAAGCACTGAAAGGGCCTGTGGGCAGCGGCGTCATGCTGCCGGAACGCTGGGCAGAATGGGTGAGCGGCAGCGCGCCCGTTGCGTACCGCTCTGTTTCGCCGTAGGGGCGGGGAAGACGGCAAAACGGAGCGGTACGCAACAGGCGCCCTGCCGCTCACCTGTTCCGCCCGCCCCGCCCAGCGTTCCGGCAGCATGATGCCGCTGCCTGTGGGGGAGGAGTTAAGGCCGCAGCACGATCCCCCGGATCATGCTGCTGCCAGAGGCGACAGGGGCCTGTCCTGACCGTGCGACAGAATGTGCCTGAGATCTAGCCGTTTTGCAACATGCAGCGCCAGCCTCATTTGAAGACTGAACAGTCTGTTAAACGTTCTCAAGTTTTACGCCCAGGGAACTGTTACGGTCAGTGGACTGTCTCAGAAGCTGCTGCAGGCTAGTGCGGAACCCATGATAAGCCCCTTTTCAATAAGAAGTCCACAGTGTGGTTTACATAACAAAAAGGTGTGTGTGGGGGGGGGAAAGTTGTTCCCCGCCCCAGACAGGTTTCTCAATCTAGACACAAGAAAGATACAAGAGATGTATTCCAACATAGCATCAGGGGCAGACCTAGTCAAAATCGCACCCGGGGCGCCCAATAGAAGTGCGCCCCCATGGGAGCCCAGGTCTACCCATTAAAAACAACCTGGGCTCCAGGGCCCAGGTCTACCCGCGGCCAGTCCCAATGGGTAGACCTGGGCTCCAGAGCCCAGGTCTACCCGCGCAATGTTGTGGGGGCCACTGGCGCCCCCAAGATGGCGCCCAAGACTCGTGCCCCCCTGGCCCCCCCTAGATCCGTGACTGCATAGCATCACTGGGCGGGGTGCTTTGCTGGGGTGGGAGACAGTTGCTGACTTTCTACCAAATCCAAGAGAAGCAACACTTCCAAGGTGCTTCTTTTGCCCATTAGGAAGGTAAAATAGGCTGCTCCAGGATTTTTCCAAAATTCCTATGTCATAGTGATACCATGACTTTCTCTTTTAAGGGACCACCAGGGATTAAAGGGGACAAAGGAGACAATGGCAGCCCAGGGATACAGGTGAGTGTAACATGTGCATTGCTTTGCTTTTTCATGTCCATAGAGCTGCAACATTGCTGGACAATTCTCCTAAGCAACATTTGAGGACTTTCTGGCTTTAATTTGAAACCGCCTTACGTCCTCTATAGAAGTGGTCTTCAACCTTTTTTGTGCCACAACCCCAACCAACCAACCAACCAACCAACCAACCAACCAATCAAGTTTGAGACTGGGGACTCCACTGTCAATCCTGCCCCCACCCAGGACCCCATTTGCCCTCTCCCAGCACTGTTCACTGTAACTACATATTTTTATTAGAGAGAACAGGAAAAGTTACCATTGAGACTGGCACTAATGAAAACCATTTTAGCATATACAAAGAACTCGAGGAGAACTGGGACACAATCTGGTACCTGAAGGGGTACATCAGATGCCTCCCCTTTTGTCTGCTGGGGCTCTAATCCAGTGGTCTTCAACCTTTTTCATTCCCATAAATTTCTGCGATCCCGTAACGAAGGCTTTGCAACCCCATCGGGGTCCTAATCCCAAGGTTGAAGAACACTGCTCTATAGGAATCTATAGGAATCAGGCAAGAATGTGTTATATTAGCTTGGTATCCCCCCCCAAACCCCTGGATTCAGCAGATATTAATTATATGGAGTTTCAGAGACTCCTTAGGAGTTCAGCAAAGAATTACGAAGATTTTGCAGGTGCATACGCTAGTTTAAAGAGAGAGGTAATGTGATTTTGACTGTTAATGAGCAGGAGGGAGAACAAGAGAACTTGACATCTCAATTTCCAACCACGCTTTAGCACCATCTTTGAAAAACAACTGGAACAATGAAAATGATTGGAAGGGCCATAAAACTGACACTCACAGTTAGATTTAGACAAAGCGTTTACTTGACCATGTTCTTATTTTTAAAAATGGGAACTTCTTTAAATTAAGTAAAGCTCCAGGGGTCAAATGCGAGATGTCAAGACTGAACATCGACATCATGGGAGTTAGTGAACTAAAATGGACAGGAATGGAAGAATTTAATTCAGATGACCATTAAATCTGCTACTGTGGGCAAGAATCCCTCAGAAGAAATGGAGTAGCCTTCATAGTGAATGAGAACAGCAGTACTGGGGTATAACCTCAAAAAAGATAGAATGCTTTCAATTCAGATCCAAGGTAAACTTTTCAACATCACAGTAGTCCAAGTCTACACCCCAACCACTGATGCTGAAGAGGAAGAAGTTGACCGTTTCTATGAAGAACAGCAACACCTTCTAGAATTAACACCAAAAAAAGATGTCCTTCTCATCATAGGGGATTGGAATGCTAAAGTAGGCAGTCAAGAAGTAATAGGAATAACAGGCAAGTTTGGTCTTGGAGTACAAAATGAAGCAGGGCAAACACTTTAGTCATAGCAAACACGCTTTTCCAGCAACACAAGCGGTGACTCTACACATGGACTTCATCAGATGGTCTA
This sequence comes from Lerista edwardsae, assembly GCA_029204185.1. NCBI lineage: Eukaryota > Metazoa > Chordata > Lepidosauria > Squamata > Scincidae > Lerista > Lerista edwardsae. Next base: position 15,690,544 of record JAJKFI010000013.1, read on the forward strand.
CACCGAAATCAGATTGATTACATTCTTTGCAGCCAAAGGTGGAGAAGTTCTATACAGGCAGTCAAAACAAGACCTGGAGCTGACTGTGGCTCAGATCATGAGCTTCGTATTGCCAAATTCAGGCTTAAACTGAAAAAAGTAGGGAAAACCACTAGGCCCTCCACATATCACCTAAATCAGATCCCATACGAATATACATTGGAGGTGACGAATAGATTTAGGGGCTTAGATTTGGTAGACAGAGTGCCTGAAGAACTTTGGACGGAGGTCTGTAACATTGTACAGGAGGCAGCAACTAGAACCATCCCAAAGAGAAAGAAATGCAAGAAGGCAAAGTGGCTGTCTGACGAGGCTTTACAAATAGCTGAGGAAAGAAGGGAAGCCAAAAGCAAGGGAGAAAGGGAAAGATATACCCAACTGAATGCAGATTTCCAGAGAACAGCAAGGAGAGATAGGAAGGCCTCCCTAAATGAGCAATGTAAAGAAATAGAGGAAAACAATAGAATGGGAAAGACTAGAGATCTTTTTCAAGAAAATTGGAGATATCAAAGGACAATTTCGTGCTAAGGTAGGCACAATAAACGACAAGAGCGGCAAGGACCTAACAGAAGCAGATTAAAAAGAAGTGGCAAGAATACACAGAGGAACTATATAAGGCCGATCTAAATGTTCCTGATAACCACAATGGTGTGGTCACTGAGCTCGAACCTGACATCCTGGAGTGTGAAGTCAAGTGGGCTTTAGAAAGCATCACTAACAACAAAGCTAGTGGAGGTGACAGCATTCCAGCTGAGTTACTCAAAATCTTAAAAGATGATGCTGTCAAAGTGTTGCACTCCATATGCCAGCAAATTTAGAAAAACCAACAGTGGCCATAAGACTGGAAAAGACCAGTTTATGTTCCAATCCCAAAGAAGGGCAATGCCAAAGATTCTGAGTGAACTACTGCACCATTGCACTCATTTCACATGCTAGCAAGGTTATGCTCAAAATCCTACAAGCTAGGCTTCAGCAGTATGTGGATCGAGAACTACCAGAAATACAAGCTGGTTTCTGAAGAGGCAGAGGAACTAGAGATCAAATTGCCAATATTTGCTGGATCATGGAGAAAGCAAGAGAGTTCCAGAAAAACATCTACTTCTGCTTCATTGACTGTGCTAAAGCCTTTGACTGTGTGGATCACAACAAATTGTAGCAAGTTCTTGAAGAGACGGGAGCACCAGACCACCTTACCTGTCTTCTGAGAAACTTGTATGCGGGCCAGGAAGCAACAGTTAGAACTGGACATGGAACAACTGATTGGTTTAAAATTGGAAAAGGAGACAATACCACTCTAATGGCAGAAAGTGAGGAAGACCTAAAGAACCTCCTGATGAGGGTAAAAGAAGAAAGTGCAAAAATTGGCTTGAAGCTCAACATTAAAAAAACTAAGATCATGGCAACCAATCCCATCACTTCCTGGCAAATAGAAGGGGAAGAAATTGAATCAGTGACAGTTTATTTTCCTGGGCTCCAAGATCATCGCAGATGATTATTGCAGCCATGACGTTTGCTTCTTGGGAGGAAAGCTATGGTGAACCTAGACAATAAAAAGCTGAGACATCACCCTGCCAACAAAGGTTCGCCTAGTCAAAGCTGTGGTTTTCCCAGTAGCAATGTATGGCTGTGAGAGCTGGACCATAAGACAGACAGAGCGCCGAAGAATAGATGCTTTTGAATTATGGTGTTGGAGAAGACTCTTAGTAGTCCCCAGGACTGCAAGGAGATCCAAATCGGTCAATCCTACAGGAAATCAAGCCTGATTGCTCCCTGGAAGGACAAATCCTGAAGCTGAAGCTCCAATATTTTGGCCACCTCATGAGAAGAGAGGACTCTTTAGAAAAGACCCTCCTGCTGGGAAAGATCGAAGGCAAAACAAGAAGCAGGTGGCAGAGGATGAGATGGTTAAACAGTGTCACTGAAGCAATGAACATGAAATTGGGTGAACTCCGGAAGCTAGTGGAGGACAGGGAGGCCTGGCATGCTGTGGTCCAGGGGGTTGTGAAGAGTCAGACACGACTTAGCGACTGAACAACAAGCTCCAGGGGTTGTGCCCACAAGTATGGCTTGTGCCCAAACTCTTTCTTGTGTGAGCAGTCTTCTGTTTGGACAAGAGGGAAAGGGTGTCATTTCAGATGATTCCTGCTTCCCTCTCCAGCCCCCTGCATTGTTTTGATGGGTTAGGGATCTTTTTGTGGTGCCGAGACCTGGAAGTAGAAGGAAGACTCACCAAAAAATCTTGCCTCTTTCCCTCTTGCATGCTCAAGAGGCAGCAGTCAAGCAAGAGAGGGTTTGTATGCAACCCAGTACATAGATATATGTCAGTGTTCTGGAAGTAACTATAATTTAGTGGTGGATTTATGGCTCCACTTGTGGTAGAGCTGCATCAAATTGTACTGGGGGACTAACTAGACTTTGGACAGTTCCATTGTGGGTCTGGAAGGCTTTGGGGGTGTTTATGGTCAGATTATACAGGTATGTGGGCATTCTGGCCCATAAAGGATACTCCCATTATTGCATCAAAATTGGAGACCCATTTCTGTGCTTGGTGCAGCCCTGCATGTCTTCCCTGCAGTCTTCCCAGACTGCTAAAACTGCCAGATTCCTGTAAGTGTTGCTGGTGACTTGGAATCCAGAAGTAATCTTAGAGATACAATGAGGGTGAGGAAGTTTGCAAATGCAAATCCAGCCGTGCAACTTTTTAATGTGTTTGCTGAGTGTTCTGCACACCTGCGTTATGACTTTGCCCTTGTCCTCATGCCGCATGTCCAGCTCTTAATGAACTTGCAATGCTAGACATATCACACCCACCATTTTCTACTTCAGGCCCCCCAATCTGACAAAGTGTTCCTTCATGAATAAATTGGTGATCCATGACCAATAATGTATGCTCCATATCATTCAAATTAAAAAAGCCACATTTTTGCAGACAGTTTGGAAATAAACCGACTGTGTCCATTCTTACATGCTTCATTAACCACATGTGCAGGCATGATCCCTCCTTTCTCACACACATGCAGCTCTCAGAGTTCAAGTGCATATATCTATGCACTTCCACCTGGACGCATGCACAGGCTTCCCATTGCAGGTCATGTCTGGGCACATTACTGGGCACATGCCTGGCACCACATGATCCTTGCTAAGCTCTGGTTAGGGAGACAGAAGGTTGTGCCTGCAGAAGAGGATGAATCATAACACAAGTAAGAATGTTTAGATGATTATTTGTAGCTTCATTGACAGCAACCTCCGTTGTTGGCTTAATTGCCAGGTGCTCTTTCTTGTTGCAACATGGGATGTGCTTACTGAGTTATAATTCTGTCTGTCTGTAGGGTATGATGGGTCCTCAGGGAGCTCCAGGCAAAGATGGAATTCAAGGCTCAAAGGTAAAAAAAAACGCCCAGGACAAGCAAAATCCCCAAATGTGGGCATCTATTGCCCATCAGGTCCCAAGTCACAAATCTAAGAGAAATTGCAGCTCTTCACAAACCCAGGAGAAATCATGGGTGTGATTGTTTCTGTCACTCCAAGGATCTGCCCCATCTTGCATGGACTCAGTGACATGGCTATAGGGGGCTGTGCAGTAATTACTGCAGTTGCTGCAATGTGCTTTGCAGGCAGCCCTTCCCACTTGCCATCATTGTCCAGAATGGCTCCGACAGCAAGTGGGAGGTGCCACTTACACGGTACGTTGCTGCACCTGCAATACTTACTGCTTCACCCCCTTAGCTTTGCCACTGCTACTGATGCTAGTTGGTAACGATGAGGAATGTGACACTTGGGTCAAACTGGCATCCGGGTCTGGCGTGCCAAATTGCAAGTTCTTGGTGTGAGATGAGGATCCCAAACTGCCTTCAAGCGTATTTGTGGGCCAAGCAAGGAAGAGCAGGGAAGAGCAGGATAAGAGAAGTGTGGCTGCACTAGGAGGAGAGGGTTGGCAAGCTTCTGATGGGGCATCCTGACTGCATAAGAACAGAAGTGCTGCCTTGTTGGAGCAGATAAACGGTCCATCTAGTCTAGCATCAGTGGGGCTCTTCTTACATTCTTAGGACAGCAAATTCTGTTTTATTTACTTCATATTTACATCGGACGTTTACCTCAGAAATTTACCTCAGAATGCCAGGTGCAGGGGAGTGGCAACAGGATGCAGGTCTCTTGTTGTCTTGTGTGCTCCCTGAGGCATCTGGTGGGCCGCTGTGAGATACAGGAAGCTGGACTAGATGGGCCTTTGGCCTGATCCAGCAGGGCTCTTCTTGTGTTCTTATGTTCTTACCCTGGAAAGTTGGTTAGGATTGTGCTCTGAGTGAGAGAGTGAAGGTCAAGACACCATGATCGAGGGGCTTGAGTTAACATCAGTGTCTCCTTCTGCACTCTCAGAGTCCAGCTGAGTCAGGGCAGACCCCGCCAACAATGTTATGCTCCTGACTTGCACTGAGCAACTGAGCACATCACAGCCAGTGGTGTTATGCTGCCGGAACGCTGGGCGGGACATCCGGGTGATCGACAGCCCGCCCGTCGCGTTCTGCAGCGTTACGCCGTTTGTGTAACGTACGCAAGTGGCGTAATTGGTTACGCAAATGGCGTAATGCTGCGGAACGCGACGGGTGGGCTGTCAATCACCCGGATGTCCCGCCCAGTGTTCCGGCAGCATAACACCGCTGATCACAGCCCTCTGTCCCCTTTTTCTGCTTAAATTTTCCACCAATGCTGTGTTAGAGCAACAATGGGTAGAGAGGCAATCTCCAGGACATCATTGGCAGAAAATGTTAAGACTTTGCCTCTCATTTGCTGCTCCGACTTGCTTCACAGGGCGTCCGAGGACTGGAAGGCACAGCTGGGCCGCCTGGACCACCGGGACCACGGGTGAGAGTTCAGTCAGGGGAAACAGACCGTTTCCGCTCCAAAGATTCATGTTCCAGGCCGAGGTTCAGCTGAGCTCCCTCAGGGTCGAAGACACAGAAAGACATGCTCAGTTCCCCCCCCCCACGGAGGAGATGTCACGTCCACCTTCGGCAGCTGTTCAGCAAAAACGGGGAAGCCACCTGGTCCCAACGCCTGTGGCGCCACCTGTAGGCTGAACGTGGCATCCAAATGCTCTTGGAGGGTTGCTCTTCCTCTGGTAATGTTTCCTTTGCAGCTGAAAAGGCAGGTTTGACCAATCTGCAGTCAGAACAGCCACCATGTACCGATTCTCCCATGTGGAAACTTTCTCATGACTGCACCATCACATTGTCAGATTTGTCAGATGAACCTTTTCCAAACAGTGGGCAGCGGCGTCATGCAGCCGGAATGCTGGGCGGGAGGAATGGGTGAGCAGCAGCCCGCCCATTGTGTTCTGGTCCGTTTCGCCGTCTTCCCCGCCCCCGCGGGGGCGGGGAAGTCGGCGAAATGGACCGGAACACAACGGGTGGGCTGCCACTCACCCGTTCCTCCTGCCCAGCATTCCGGCTGCATGACGCCGCTGACAGTGGGTATACAGAGGTCCTGGCCATAAAGGGCTTCGCTTCACAAGGCACCTCTACTGCGGGGAATGACCCCAAACAGCGAACACATGGAGGGCGCAATCCCAACCTGGAGTTAGGCCAGCAAAGTTTGGCTGGCACAAGGGCCACCATAAAGCAGATTTGGACCACTCTTGGGTTCCAGGAGGATGGCACACATTTGTGTGCTGGCCTCTCTGACTCTGAGAGAGGTCCAAACATACAAATTCAGAGCACAGTCCTAACATGGAGTTAGGCTGGCACAGTTAGGCCAGCAAAGTTCAGCCGGCACATGGGCCACCATAAAGCGCATTTGGACCACTCTCGGAGTCAGGGAGGCCAGCACACAGATGTGCACCATCCTCCCTGACTCAGTGGTCCAAACACGCTTTATGGTGGCCCTTGTGCCGGCCAAACTTTGCTGGCCTAACTGTGCCAGCCTAATTCCAGGTTAGGATTGCACTCTGGGAATATTCCTCTCATAGAGGGTCATATAAAAGTTTCCTTCAGTTAATGGTTTCCATGTCGATTTTTCATGTATGTATTCAGGCACAAAAAAGGGAAAGAAAGAAAGAGGGAGGAAGAGAAAGAGTGGAGAAAAGAATCAGAGAGAGACAGAGACAGAGAGAATGGGAGGTGGGAGAGGAGATAACATGGGAGAGGAGAAAAAGGAGAAGGTAGAAGTTGGTATATATCAACACACACACACACACACACACACACACACACAGAGAGAGAGAGAGAGAGAGAGAGAGAGAGAGAGAGAGAGAGAGAGAGAGAGAGAGAGAGAGAGAGATGCTTTGGGCTAAGATTAGATGCTCTTACTGTATAATGAAGCCATTAAACCCTGGAGAAAATATGCGTTCAGGGATCTACAGTTCTGACCTGCTCTCCTGTCCTTGAATTATGACATTAATCGGAAATGAAGTGAGCAGGAGTCATTTGCGATATACTCTTAATAATGTATTCCCAGCTGTGTGGGGCAAACCTCACACAAACCTGGAGGGCAGAATTCCCTCCCTGGTGCTGGGCAAGCTCATTTTGCTGGTTCCCCTCCAGCCAGGAGCAGCTGTGCCTTTTAGCCATCACATGCCAGTTTCAGCGGTTCCATCTCTCTGTTTCTTCCTCTCGGCAGGGTTTCCAAGGGGTAGCAGGTGCCCAAGGCAGCAGCGGAGAGAGAGGGCCCCCGGGAGAGGTTGGGCCGACGGTAAGTCCCCTTCTCTCTGGCATCGGGTCTCACCTCACTTGCACAGTTAATCTGCGCTGTTATCACATTTGGGAAAACTCGCATCGTTTTCTGATTCCAGCACCTCAAATGGGGGAGGCTAAAAGTCCAATTAAATAACAAATAATACATGGAGACATGGTGGCGCTGTGGGTAAAACCGCCGAGCTGTTGACCGGAAGGTTGGCAGTTCGAGACCATGCAATGGAGTGAGCTCCCGTCGCTTGTCCCAGCTCCTGCCAACCTTAGCAGTTCGAAAGCACATTAAAAATGCCAGTAGATAAATAGGGCCCACTTTGGTGGGAAGGTAATGGCGTTCCGTACACTACGGCGTATAGTCATGCTGGACACATGACCACGGAAATTTGTCCTCGGACAAACGCCGGCTCTTCGGCTTAGAAACGGAGATGAGCACTGCCCCCTACAGTCTGTCATGACTAGACCATTCGGTCATGGGGAAACCTTTACCTTTTAATACATGGTTTCTGCACAGTAGACAGAAGCTATTCCACAAAAGTAAGATTTTGTTCTTGCTATGGATAGTTCAAAAATGGTGTTGTTGTTTTTTGCAGATTTCATTATTTGAAAGGCAGAAAACTGTGTTGTATGTTTTTATTCTCATTGCAAGTTCTCATTTTTATTAATTTTAAATGCTTTAAAAGTTTACTAGGTAGGTGACATAGTGTCAGCAGTTGCAGCCACAGTATTATTTCTCATTGGAAAAGTTTTAATATCTAGAAAATGTGGTGTTTTGTGTTTTTATTCGGATATTTTAACACCAAAAAAGGTGGAGTTTATGTTTTTATGTGTGTGTATTTTAAACCGACCCCTAGCTATTGAGCCTCCCTTTTTCATTTGGATTGGCTCAGAAATTAGCTTCCCTGACTTGGGGGCAACGTAGCTTTGCAAATTTCTGAACCCATTTGATGCAAGGAGGCGGACAGGCGATTCTCACTATTAGAAAATCAACACCATCACATTGTTCCTTGTGAAATGCCAGTTGCCAATTGCATGGACAACTGCTGCACAACACAGCAACTTGTAGAAGGCTCTGACCCTTTTCCTTTTCAGCAGCAAACTCTTCCTGACAGTCTGTATCCCACTTTCTTTCATCTTGGCGTTCCGAAGAGTTCCTGGTGCTTTTCAGTCCAGGCACTGACCAAAATGAACTTGTTTAGCAATCTGAATTTTGCTTCTTTTCTGCTATGGAGCAGTGGCATAGCTGACACATCTGCTACCTGGGGCAAAGAAGATTTCGTAGCTCCCCCGCTTCTATGATGAAATCAAATTAAATTTATTAAGTAAATAAATAAATAAATATTTTCCTGGTTAATTGGCCATAACCTTTGCTAGAATACAGATATTCCAACACTTTTTGTTTACTGCATTAAGGGCACAATCCTAACCTGGAGTTAGGCCAGCACAGTTAGGCCAGCAAAGTTTGGCAGGCACAAGGGCCACCATAAAGCATGTTTGGACCACTCCCAGAGTCAGGGAAGATGGCACACGTCTGTGTACTTGCTTCTCTGACTCCGAGAATGGTCCAAACATATTTAATGGTGTTTCTTGTGCCAGCCAACTTTGCTGGCCTAACTGCCGGCCTAACTCCAGGTTAGGATTGCGCCTTGAATTACACTTCCAGTGATATATAACATGATAGCATATTATTTGCACTTACCAAGGTTTTCACCAATTTGGTCACTAGTGTCCAGCTCAGCTTGTTGCTCCCCTAAAGCTTGTTGCCCATTGCAATTGCTACCCCCTGCACCTCCTTAGTGACATCCCTGCCGTGGTGTGCCAGATAAATCAGGAGGTTGGCTCTCGTTTTGCTGAGCATCCCCACCCTGAAGATCTTTGTCCACCATTGACAGGAAAATGTTTTCACACACGAGAGAAAATAAACTGGTAAAGGAAGTGGAGTGAAAACTCTGCCTTCATTTTGGCACCTGCCTGCAGGGGCTTGTGTGAAATGTTTGTGGCTTTTCCCGTTTCCCCTGAGAATCGCATGCGCAGGCAACTGGAACTGTGCTAGATTTTTTTCTACTTTAAATTAAAGTGACCTTTTCATTTTTGTTCACTGCCTCCAAATAAACATCTGCGATTGCCTTTTGTTTTGTTTTCTCCATCAGGGTTTGCCTGGTCCAAAAGGCGAAAGGGGAGAGAAAGTGAGTCTCTTCGGTTTTCTTGTTTGATGTCCTTTTCTGGCCATCCCAAGGGGTTGTGGCGTAGAGGTCACGCAGGAGAATGTGCTGAACTGTCGCAGGAGCCATTGATAGTACCAATGTACATAATCACTAGCTTGGCCAACACAGTTATTTTACTCATAAGTAGGGGTGTTTGAAAATGGTGTGGTGTTCGTTTTTTGCAGATTTCATGTTATGGAAGACAGAAAGCGGTGTTACATGTTTTTATTCCAAGTTCTCATTCCCATTTGCCTTGATTTTAAATGCTTCAAAAGTATACAGGGTAGGTGATATCATGTCAGCAGATACAACCACAATATTATTTCTAATTAGGAAACTAGTCTATTTTAATTTCTGGAAAATATGTTAAACCCATCAAAGGCAGTGTTTTGTGTTTTTATCTGGATATTTTAAGCCCCCAAAGGTGGTGTTTTCCATCCATAAGGAATGAAAAAATGAGTACCATTTTCCAATTCTCCCCAGTGGCATTCTTGGGGGGGGGGCAGAAATGCTAAGTTTTGCCAGAGCTTGAGCTCCTTAGTGAAGTGGCCCCGGCCTCTCGTCTTTACAGCCATTCGTGGCCTGCAAAATGTAGCATTTTGCCCCCTCCTAGGAATGCCACTGACTCTGATCCCATGCAGAAGCAGATCTAAGGGAGGGCAAAGCTCTAAGTTTTGCAAGAAGCCTGACCTTGCAGTGGAAATCACTCCTCTCCTGCACTGTTTTAGCCAATCCTCACAGGGAAAAGCAACATCTTGGTGTTGCTTACTGGCTACAGCAGCAAGGGAGAGGAGGGATTTACATGACGGGGTAAGGCTTCTTGCAACACTTAGAGCTTTGCCCTCCCTGTAGATCCGCCTCTGATCCCATGCACCAGAGACAGTTGGAAATGAAGCTCTCTAGAGATGCTTAGTCCTTACTGCTGGAAATAGGGTTATGGATATAACCTAAGCAGAGTCTTAGGACAGAAGATCCTTTTTTTCAGATTGATCCCCCACAATCCCTGGGAGTTTGCTTCTAACAGTAACACCGGAGGCTGTCAAACGTCTTGAACTCACAAGGAGAAACTCTGGGGTTGGGGTGGGGGGTGGCTTTGCCTACCGTAGTAATCATGGTAGAAAGCCTCATGACAAACTCTTCGTTTCTTCTACTTCTTACAACTGTTCTAAGATTGTGTCCCAAACTGCAGTGATTTTAAAAAAAAAAACACTAACTGGTGTGCTTTAAACTGGGCCTCTGAGGGGAATTTTGTCAGGAGAGAAAAAGTTTATTTTGGGCACCTTCCCCCAAAGGAGGGTGGATAAAACAGGGTGGGAGAGATTGGGGCAGGTAGGGGGTGAATCAGGGCAAGGAGGGTGATGTGGGTTGGTTGGGGGTGAAACAAGCCAGGGGGAGATGTGGCTTTTGTTCACTGGGCCACATGTGCGATGTCAGCAAGGGGTGGTCACCAGTGGCGGCATTCAGCCGGTACGCTGGGCGGGACTTACCTTTGAGCGGCAGTCCGCCCATTGCGTCACGCCACGTTCCACTGCGGGGCGGGTGGGAACGCGGTGGAACGTGGCATGACGCAACGGGCGGACTGCCGCTCAAAGGTAAGTCCCGCCCAGCGTACCGGCTGAATGCCGCCGCCGGTGGTCACACACGAAAAGTGTTTCTTCCACATGTCTGGTCTGATTGATAGAGGGGGAGTGGTGGGTGGTGGTGATTCTTCTGACAATGAAAAGTGTGGCCTTCCTCTAGGCCTCTGGGAACTGAGGCCTCCTGCCATCTCAGTCCAGTTTCAACGTCATTCGTACTGACCTGGGTGTCAGTAGATATTGGGCCTGAAGAATCAGTTGTCATCTCTGGCATTTACTTCTCATAGCCTTCCAGAACCCACAATTCCCAGGATCTTCTAAAGAGTTGGTCTGCATGGCAACTTAAATAGTTGGCTTGCATTGCATCTCTTTGTGCTGCTTCTCCCTTGTTTTCAGAACTCAGTGATGTCGGTATTCTCTTCCCCACAGGGTGAAGTGCAGTCCTTAGCAACAATCTGTCATCTGGTTAACTAGGCGGTGTAGCAGGTGCAGCTCTGAGGACGCCACGTGGCCTGAATCGGGGCCTGCATCCTGGGGACAGAGCCTAAAGGCCACATCCCAAATCCACCCACCTGTCCACCCACCCCCCGGCCCAGTTCCGCCCTCCCTCCCTCCCCCAACAGCCCTTGTGCCAGCCGAGTTTGGGCACAAGGGCAGCTCTCCACCAGCGCCCTCAGACTGGCACTACTCCTAGAGTCAGCCCAAGAGCTCTAGCACTGATGGGGGGTGCCAGTTGGCGCTAGTGACGTAGCACTGACGCAACATTTCGTAGGCTCTACATCCAACGTAGGATTGCACCCTGAATTGCAATATATAAAACATTGTAGGTTTTCTCAAAATGTGAATGTTGGTTTTTACACAATATGTGCGCACATTTTATGAGATCCTACAAAATTTCCGACTTCTCTCCTTTGGCTCCTGGTTCACCAGGCCCAGAAGGTTTCAGCTTCCCATTATTTCCATGGGCACCTGAATTTTCTGGGTTTTTCCCCCCCTCAAAGCTGTTCCCTTGTGTCTCATCGGGGTTTTCCTTTCTGCTGTTTTTGTGATGCGGTAGCTTTTATTTTTCTTTCCTGGGCACCCTGCCTAGTTTTGGTTTGATTTTGTGTAAAGACCACCCATCAATTCAGACAGTGTCATCAAAAATCTCACAGTTTGATACAGGGATCAATTTTCATGTTGTTATTATGAGCTGTTACGGATAATAGCAATGTCTATTTCCAAGTTGTTTTCTATATTTTATTACCTGCTGTGAGAAATACACACACAAATAAAAATGAGCTTCGAATAGGGTTGGGTTATTTAATGACAGTGCAATGACCACAGCAACTAGGTATTGTTAAGTATTCTGCAAATGAGCACATTTAATAACACCATTTGTTTGTATTCATTTTATGCATCGGAAACCCTCTGCTTGAACATCCCTTTGAGATTCATATGTGGATATAATTATGTTTAGGTTGGCTGTTACTTTGAGTAGCATTTTATTTTTCAACAGTTTAGGGGTTTTAAGTGGAAAGAATTATCGATGTTTAAAATTAACGTTTTTTATGTATTAAAGTACACATGAAGAGAGACAGATAGGAAGAGAATTTTTAAAACTCACTGTGGAATAATAATAATAATAATAATAATAATAATAATAATAATAATAATACATCCCTACCTTGTATGACTATGCTGCCTGTGTATCCATCGGAGCAGCAGTAGACAAGCAGCTACTTCCAAGTTGTTTTCTACATTTTATTACCTGCTGTGAGAAATACACACACAAATAAAGCTGAGCTTCAAATAGGGTTGGGTTATTTAATTGTAGGTTTTCTCAACCTTGCCAGCGCAGATAAGAGGGCCTTTGGCTCAGACCATGTGGCCCGACATGGAGAATAGGATCTGCCAGTGAAGGTCGCCACTGGTCCCACCCACCCCTCCCGCCCCCAGTTCTGCTCTCCCGGAATCGGCGCAACACCGGCGAACGGTGCACTTACTACTTGCTGGCATCACATTGCCACCTCCAGGCATTGGGACCAGTGATGTCATTCAGGGGGAACGGACCAGAACGGGCGTTCCGGATCCTAACGGGCTCCGTGGCTGGTTCCGGGTTCCCGACAAGTGCCAATCAAAAGTGAGTTCCTGTTCCTAAATCATTTGAATGACACCACTGATTGGGACCCAGTGTTGGGCTGGCATTGGTTTACCGCCAGCCACAGATGTGTGGGTGGTGCGCTTGTACTGCCCATGCTAAGGCCCTTAGGATCTGGCTCCCACTCACGTCACCATTTTTTAATGGAAGTGTTTATAAACCTGCTTTTCATGGGCACTCATTCACAACAGCAACGAAATGCTTTTTGCGTCAGGCGCAGAGAACCAGAGGTACAGTATTACTTCCAACATCCTGCCAATGATTTGTGCTAACCAACCCAAATGATAGGATCAGCATCTTTCTCCAATAATGCTGCATTCTTCCTTTCCGTCTCCCCCAAACACTTGACTGCCATTTAGCAGTTTTATCAATGTAGGTGCCAGGTGCAACCTAGATTGCCAGGTGCAATATAAAAACCCACATGCAGTCAAATGTTTCCTTTTCCATTTCAGGCCCATTAAAAGCACTTCCTAAAAATTCTTTCTGAGCCAAAAGCCACTCAAAGTTGGCACAAGCGGAGAGGCTTGTTACAGTTCCAAAGAGAAAATTCCGTCCCTTCAGGCAGGTCTTTCTCTCCGTGATAATGTGGCAACCTGCAAAAAGAACTGATTTGGAAGTTTAGGAAGGGCATGTGATCCAGTCTTCTCAGGACTGGACCATGTCAGACTTCACGGCATTGTGTGTCCTCAGGGCCACATTAACCAATGCGGAGATGGAAAAGGTGCAGAAGAGAGCAACAAAAATGATTCTGGGGCTGGGGCACCTCCCTTTTGAAGAACGACTGCAGCATTTGGGGCTCTTCAGCCTAGAAAAAAGGCGCCTGAGGGGGGGCATGACTGAGACATACAAAATAATGCACGGAAGGTATAGAGTCGATAGAGGGATGTTCTTTTCCCTCTCTCCAAACACCAGAACCAGGGGGCATCTGCTAAAACCGAGAGTTGGGAGAGTTAAAACAGATAAAAGGAAGTACTTTTTTACCCAGCGGGTGGTTAGTCTGTGGAACTCTTTGCCACAGGAGGTGGTGATAGCATCTGGTCTGGATGCCTTTAAGAGGGTATTGGACGGATTTCTGGAAGAAAAGTCCATTGTGGGCTATAGGCAATGATGGGTTGTAACCTCCTTACATTAGTAGTAGGCTACTTCAGAGCACTGGGTGCAAGGGAGTGGCAACAGGATGCAAACATCTTGTTGTCTCGTGCCTCCCTGGGGCACCTGGTGGGGCTGCTGTGATTTACAGGAAGCTGGACTAGATGGGCCTTTGGCCTGATCCAGCAGGGCTCTTCTTATGTTCTTATGTTCTTAACCAATGGCCGGGCCCCTATGCTTTCAGGTATTTCAGCCCCCCTACGACACTCCTGGGCCTCTGGCATTTTGGGGCCCCCTCCAGTACTAACCTAGCCATGGGTTAATATAGCCCTGGGCTGCCTCCCAAAAGAAAATGTAGGGCACACACACACACACCCTCCTTGTCACTGCAGGTCAGGTTCTCATGGGAGCTCTGCATCACCAAAACTTGGCTCCCTGTGGCCTGCTGCAAGCAACTGGGTGCAACTCAGGGCGCAATCCTATACTGCGCTGGAATGGCGAGGCCGGCCGGCCAACGCTATATTTAGTTCAGGATAGGAGAGGCTGGAGCCTCCCCACAGCAAGGGAGCTTTCGCCCCCTTACCGTAGGAGAGGCTCCAGCCTCCCCTATGCACTCCTCGGATCTGCGCCTGCTAAATAGCGGGGGCAAATCCAAGTTGACCGTGCAGCCCGACTTCGGCCGACGCGAGGGAGGCGCTGCACGGGAGCAACAGGACCGGCGTTGCCTGCAGCGCCAGCCCTGTTGCTTTAGCGCTGACGCAGCGGTGCCAATGGGCGCCCCTGCATTGGCACTGAGCACGCAGCGTCGGCGCAACCCTGTTGCGCCAACGCTGCGCGGTCCGTAGGATTGCACTGCCCGATCTTGTGCCCCAATATCAGGGCAGGTTAGCAATAACATTGGCAGGCCCTTTGTCCTGCCGGGCCCCCTAGGCTTCAGCCTAGTCAGCCTTATGGATAATACAGCTCTGTGTGTCCCATGCAGCAATGAAAAGCTGGCATGTCAGGGAGAGTTTGAACCAAGTCAGTTAAAGAGTTGGATTGCATTGCATCTCTTTGTGCTCATTCTCCCTTGTTTTCAGAACTCATTGATTTGTCCGTGCTCTCTTCCTCATAGGGTGAAGCGCAGTCCTTAGCAACAATCTATCATCTGGTTAACCAGGCTTGTGAGCGTCTCATTCAGTGTAAGTACCACCCTGTTTAAATGCACCGACCACCAACTTGCCCTCCTTGGCAGTGGCTCTCCTTGGCATAGCTTTGCTTCTGCCTCCTCGTTGGGAGCCCTGGAAAAGTCCATCCGCACTGCCAGAATCCTCCCTGTTAATTGGATTAGATGGATTTAACCACAGGGGCAAGACCGTGGCAACTCGCTGATCCCTTCCACGTCTCTGATTCTAGTAATCTGATCAGGATCACGATTAGCACACTACATGATCGCATTGTTTTTGACACTTCCATGCCGATTAGTTTTATCCTCGAGAAGTTTCCATCAGATTATCCACACTTGTGATTCTCCAATGCCTGATTGCTAATGCACATTTTTTTACCTGAATTCCTGACTGCAGGCACACTTGACTTCTATACACGGAAAGCTTTAATTTAGGAGTGCTCAAGAGTAAGAATTATACGTTCTCTAAGGAGTCCAACTCCCGTGTTGCTCCATGCCTCAGTGCCACCAAATTGCACAATGTAACCTGCCTTGAAACACAAAATTGTAAAGCTTGTAAGCCCTATTGATTTTAGTGGAACTTCCTCCTAGGTAAGTATATGTAGGATTGCAGCCTAAGGTAGTGGTGGGATCTACCTGCGTCAACATCCAGAACGCAGGAAGTAGCCAACGGGAACGCATGGTTGATTGGCAGTTCCCCGCCCCCGTGCCGAGCCTGGCCACGCCTCCCTGCGCCCGGAATAGCTCCATTTCTGAGCGAACCGAGTGCAGGGAAGGGCGGGCAGGTGAAACAGTGTGCGGCGTCTCCCGCGCAATGGTGCCTCGTCGCTGCCAGCCCCACTCGCATATTGCAGGGGCGCGCGGCAGCGACGACTGCAGTGGGCGGGGCCAGCCCTTACATGGAACAACCGGGACGGCGTTCCGGAGTGTCCTGGCCACATGACATCACTGGCCTAAGGGCACAATCCTAACCGACTTTCTAGCACTGACATAGCTGTGCCAATAGGGCATGTCCTGGGGACAACCATGCAAGTAAGGGAATGTTTGTTCCCCTGCATCGCCCTTACCCCAGCTCTGAAAGGTTGCTTAGGATTGCGCCCTGTGTCATGTAGCTCTAATAATTTAGCCATTTGGATGCCTAGCCAAAGAAAACGTGGGCAGCACTGTCCAAGCTGGAGAATGGGGGTGGGTGTCATGCATTTTCCCTTAGGTTGCTCTCTATTTGTTTCTAGCTCACGTGTTGAAGTTTGACTCGTACATCCACGAACACTCACAGAAACCAGTTCCCATTTGGGAGGACAGACTGCCTGCTGGAGAGCCTGGGCCGCCCGGCCTTCCTGGTCCCCCTGGCATGAAAGGAGAGAGAGGAGAAGTCGGGATGCCCGGCCAGCCAGGCCGAGATGGATATCCAGGAGAAAGAGGTACCAGTAGAAGCTCTGACCACAGTCTTGATTTGCTCCTGAACAGGATGTGCTAAAAAGTCCTTCCACTCAAGGTAGAACTGTGAAGTCCTACAGCAGGATTGAACCTTCCCTGGAACAAAGCTTGGGCTAACTGTGGTGTTAAAAATGAGTTTTTAAGGGACATCATCCTGTTAGTTGCACTCAAATGGCTGTTCATAAGAGCATAAGAAGAGCCCTGCTGGATCAGACTAAGGTCTCATCTAGTCTAGCTTCCTGCATCTCGCAGTGGCCCACCAGTTGCCTCAGGGAGCACATAAGACCACAAGATGCCTGCATCCTGTTGCCACTCCCTTGCACCTGGCATTCTGAAGTAGCCTACTACTAACGTTAAGGAGGTTGCATAACCCATCATGGCCTATAGCCCAGGATGGACTTTTCCTCCAATGATCACCTCATTAAGCAAGAGGCACTTTTTCAAGTGGAGATCCTCTTATATTTAGCAGGGGGAGACTAATTGTCCATCTTCAGCCCTGCACAGAGGCTGTTGCTGGTGGTGCTCTGCATTTGTGTGAGCCCTTTTGGACAGGGAGCCATTTAACTTTATTATTATTTGCCTGTGAACCGCTTTGTGAACTTTGTGTTGAAAAGTGGTATATAAATATGGATGGTTGGTTGGTCGATTACACAAAACTGTACAAGTAAGTGGTTGGGATGATTCAACTGAGATGCCTCAATTCAGGGAAAAGTTTGACACATCCAAGTCCCATTGATATCTATAGACAGGTTGGTCACATTGATGGTCTGATGAAGCTGGGGTCAAGCACCAAGTGTGGCTCACATAGCCTCCCCACCCCCAGTTCTCCCTATAGTTCATCCAGCTGCCAACACTGGACCTGTTGAAGGCAGTCTAGTCGCCTCTTAGGATGCAACCAGTGGCGTTATTCACCCGGTATGCTGGGCGGGACTTACCTTTGAGCGGCAGTCCGCCCATTGCGTCATGCCGCGTTCCGCCGCGGCGGAACGCGGCGTGATGCAATGGGCGGACT
>JAJKFI010000013.1:15717126-15732360 GCA_029204185.1 Lerista edwardsae
AGAAGAAGAAGAAGAAGAAGAAGAAGAAGAAGAAGAAGAAGAAGAAGTGCACTGGGTTAGTGCACGGGAACATTTGTAAAAAGTACAATTTTCCAGTGGCACGAAAATGGTGGGACCAGAAGCCGGAAAACATCATGGAAAATGAGTGTGCAAAAGTATTATGGGACTTTAGGATACAGACAGATAAACACCTGAAACATAATACCCCTGAAGGGAGTGACAACAATAGAGGTAGCAATACCAGGGGATGCACGAGTGGAAAGAAAAGGAATTTGAAAAGATCGCCAAATACAAGGATCTGCAAACTGAAATAGAACGGCTATGGAAAAAGAAGGTCACCATGGTGCCAACTGTAACAGGGGCATTGGGTGCAGTCCCAAAGAGACTTAAGCAACACCTTAAGACGCTCGAGCTCACTGGCATCTCGACCGTGCCGCGACAAAAGGCAGCCCCTCTAGGGACTGCCCACATACTGAGGAAATACCTCTGAATATCCCAGGTCCTTGGGAAGGACCCGATGCACCACTTTTCAATTAAAATGAACTACTTACATTCAGGATAGGCAGCGTTGTCATGCAGCTAGAACGCTGGGTGGGAGGAACGGGTGAGCGGCAGCCCGCCCGTTGCGTTCCGGTCCATCTCGCCGTCTTCCCCGCCCCCGCTGCATGACAACGCTGAGGATAGGCCTAGGGGTTGAAAACTAATAATGGTAGACAAAGAGGCAAGCCCCCGGTTCAGAGACAGAGTCTACCTCTGACCAGGTAAGCCTTGTGGTGCACGTCTTTCTCTTCTTTTTCAGGTCCTGCAGGGGAAGAGGTACTTGGCAAGCAAGGCTCAAAAGGGCCCCCCGGCAGCACTGGTCCGCCTGGGTCTCCAGGGGCTCGGGGCCAGCCTGGAGAATCTGGCCACGCAGGGGGTTGTGTGCCTTCAGGCTGCTACGAGGAAAGCACAAGAGGTAAAGTCCACTTGCATTGGTGAGAAAGGCATGGGAGGGGCCCAGGGAACTGCAAGCAGAGCTCCGCTTGTGGACTGCAGTTTTCCTGCATCCTCTTTCCAGCGGCAACCCTTTGGGATTCCCCAAAGGTCATTCCAGCATGGTGGGGTGTGCTGCTGGATGTGTCTTAGAGGGAGAAAAGAAAATGTGTCTGCAGCTGGAGGAAAGGAAATGGGAACTTACGGAACTAAGGATGTGAACTAAGGATGTGTGCCACTAGAGGATGTGATGCCACCAATGGCTTCAAAAGCAGACTGGGCAAATTCATGGAAGACATCTGGAACCGTGAGCTTGCTTCAGCCTTAGAAACAGGCACTCTGTGGGGGTTTACCAGCAGGAGGGGGATATTTGCACAGGTTCAAATTAGGCAGAGTTGTGTCTTTACACAAGATGGCAGCTTCACCTTTTCACGGGTGCAAATAAAATGCTGGACTGGCAGAAAAGGAGGCGAGGCATTCAGAATGCAGTCATGCCTCCTCTGATGCTGGGGCTCTAGTTCAGGGCAGCCAAGTGCTGTCCGAAGCAGCACTATAGGGGATG
The DNA here is from genome assembly GCA_029204185.1 of Lerista edwardsae. Lineage (NCBI taxonomy): Eukaryota > Metazoa > Chordata > Lepidosauria > Squamata > Scincidae > Lerista > Lerista edwardsae. The sequence continues at coordinate 15,718,661 of JAJKFI010000013.1, forward strand.
TCATGGAAGGAAACGGGCTCTGATGGGCTAGAATGCAGTGGTGGGATTCAAATGAATTAACAGCCGGTTCTATGACGTCATAGCCGGAGCCAAAAAAACACCGAAGCCAACCGAGGTAAGCGAGAGGGCGGGGCCTGGCCATTTAACAACCGGTTCTATAGAACCTGGGCGAACCCCCTGAATCCCACCACTGCTAGAATGTGCTGCTCTCATTGGCTACAATATTTGTCAACCAAGCCAGGACAAAGAGTACCATATTGAAACCAGTGGTGGACCCAGCTGAGTCTCCTCCCCAGGGCCAGGTCCGATGATTGCCCCCCCCATGCTGGCCCCCCAGGCCCTGTGCTGCGCCCTCCATACCCCCAGCATTTGCAAACGATGGAGTGATACAGGGGCAGGGGCTGGTGAGTGGGCTAAGAGCTGTTTGTCTCTGGCAGTGCCACATGCCTGTACACCACCCTGTCCCCTCCACCAGCGTGCTGCCCAGGGGTGCTTGACCCCCCCTCCAAACTAAAAGGTAGGATCACCACTGATAGAAACAGCACTAAAGAAAACAGCAGTATACGAGGTGTTGTTGTAGTCAGAATGATTTTTCTTAGGCTATGAAGAGAGTAAACAGAAAACCTTGTCCCCTCTGATCACCGTGAAATACTGGCAGTCGGTGTCTCTAAATTCAAAAGCAGGGATCCCCTCTACTGCTCCAGGATGTGACTTGTGCGACTGCTGATCAGGGGGTTGTATGAAGCATGGGTGTAATAGCCCCTTCCATGGACAAGAATGTGGCCAGCCATTGCCTTCTGGTAGTCAGCTCTGCCACATGTAGAACGTGAGATAAGAGACAGGCGCACGATCCTCACAACTACGTTTTAAATCTCTGTTTGCTTTGCCATTGAAACATCCTGCTCTAATTTTTGTCTCCAGATGCAGGGCTGATCCCCTGATGGCTGCTGTAGAGAGAACTTTGACTTCCCAACACATCCCTGCTGCAAACTCCTATTTACATAAAGGATAGTTGCAATGAAGATGTATATATCCCCCCCCCCCGCAATTGCACCACTTTTGTTGGTTTTGCCAAGTAAAATCACCAAGTTCACTACACCTCATCTGCTTGGATGAGCACTTCTCTGCCTTGTCGTACACGACAAGTACACTAGGCTAGATGTACACACTATGTCTTGGGCAACCAACAAATCATATGTGCATGGTGGTCAAATAAATGATGCCTTCAGGAGATCAGATTTGTAGCATTGCCATGGAATTCCAGATGGAATATATTCAATGGGAGTTGACTTCTGTGCAATGTGGATCATCCCTTTAGGTTCACAGAACTTGGCAACCGTTTTGCAATCTTGCCTTCAAAATGTCTGTGAAAGTAGCCGGCCCTGCAGTACTTTCAATCTCAGTACTTTAAGAAATTCTGAGAAAGTGACAGAAAAGACAATTGCTAGGAATCAGGTGCGCCCGTCCTCTTTATATGCAAACTCTCCATCTCCAGAATTGCTTATCTGCAAGGGGCAGAACTGACCTCATAATCTATGCCCCTGTCCTCACTACCCACTCTGCAGAGCCCTGCCAGAGGCTGCAGGGACCTTCAGAATGGCACTGGTGACCAGCACAGAAGCATCCGCCCGCCATATTTAAGGGTCCATGCTTGTTGCAGGTGCCATTCTGAAGGTCCCTGCAGCCTCTGGAAGGGCTCTGCAGCATTCAGAGATCTTTTGGCACTTCCTGCTACACTCTGCTGGCTTCCTGAGGGTCTGCTGGATTCTCCTGCGGGCCAATAAGGTACCCCTTGCACCTAATCCCATTGATCCCATAGGATCAGGAGGAGTTCGAAATCTGCAAATTTGAACATTTCCAGGAACCACACCCTAGCAGGTAATGAGGACTGACTGTACATTTTGCTCAGCAACCTCCACATCACTGCACTCCAAAAGGGGAAAGAGATGGTGCTGCCTGCCCAATCTGCACTGGCCCCAGAGTTACGCCCATCAGCCGTGTGGATGGGGGGAGACTAGCCTGAGAAGTCGCACTTGGCATGCATCCAGATCCCCTACACCAGTCTCACAGGAAAGACCCTTGAAGCAAAAAGGTCAGGGGCACATTTTTTTTTTATTTTTGGCCCCTGAACCTTTCTGCATGGTGTGCCCATTTTTAAAACCTGCCAATGACACTTTTATGCATGAAATCCCATCTTTTATAAGTTGATATTGCAAAAGCAATTGCAGGCAAGCGGTGAGAGTATAACATGCGCCTGGACCGGTGCCAAGTGGCCAAGCAGAAAATAACTACCCATGATTACAGTAAAATGTGCTGAACTATCCGTGCTAATAGCTGAGCAATCTGGTGCTGATACAGACAGCGGATTCTGGCCAATACAATTAAATTGTCATGTGATAACGGTGGCTCGCTCATCAGGGAGTGAAAATTGAAGCTTTGTGCTATTCAGTCCAACTGAAGGCAGGACGGGAAACAGTCTGCAAGCTCCCAAATTGTAAAGATGTGGGGAGGGGGAGGAAGCAAGACGACTACCTTGCAGTGCAGGAACAACTGATTATTTTGACGTTTTAACTCGTTTCGATGGATATCATTCAAGTAGCGGAACCATCTTTTCCGAAAGCATGCCATGAGAAGCTGTGGTAGGGGTAAAACATTGCAGGAGACTTCTGAACCATACCAGGAATAGTGTGTTTAGATTTGGCAACTCGTGGTGGCGCAGCGAGTTAATCCGCTGCTGCTGGGTTTTCCGACCGCAAGGTTGGGAGTTCAAGACTGCGTGACGGAGTCCCAGCTCCTGCCAACCCAGCAGTTCGAAAGCACCTAAATGCAAGTAGATAAATAGGAATCACTTCGGTGGGAAGGTAACGGCATTCCATGCGCTACGGCGTAGAGTCATGCCAGCCACATGACCACGGAAACTTGTCCTCGGACAAACGTCGGCTCTACAGGCTTTGAAACGGAGATGAGCACCACCCCCTACAGTCGGTCACGACTAGACCATTCGGTTGTGGGGAAACCTTTACCTTTACCTTTTTAGAGAAGGCAGAAAACTCCACTTTTCTTGGAATATAGCTATATGTTCCTATACCCCTCTTCTTTGTATATTTGCTTGAAAGTAAGTTCTCCTGAGTTCGGTCCTCCCGCACATGTGCGCATAGGACTGCAGCCTCCATTGCGTTGCTGTGCCACGGTTTAGAGTGAATGCTAGCCAAGTAAAAATATCCAGAGGCACATAAGAACAAGAACATAAGAAGTGCCCTGCTGGATCAGGCCAAGGGCCCAGCTTCCTGTATCTCACAGTGGTCCACCAGATGCCTCAGGGAGCATACGAGATAACAAGATGCCTGCATCCTATTGCCACTCCACTGCACGTGGCATTCTGAAGTAGCCTACTACTAATGTAAGGAGGTTGCACAACCCATTGTGGCCTATAGCCCACAATGGACTTTTCCTCCAGAAATCTGTCCAATCCACTTTTAAAGGCACCTAGGCCATATGCCATCACCACCTTCTGTGGCAAAGAGTTCCACAGGCTAATTACCCTCTGGTTAAAGAAAAAAGTCCTTTTATCTGCAGTCAAATTTTACAGTCAAAACACTCAATTTTAGTGGATGCCCCCTGGTTCTGGTGCTGTGAGAGAGGGAAAAGAACATCCCTCTATCGGTTCTGTCCATTCCATGCATAATCTTGTATGTCTCAATAAGAAAAATGAGATTTTCCATCCAGTCTACAATATGAAGAGTGACCTTGTGCTTTCCCCAATTGTTTCTACCATCCTTCCAATTATATCTTGTAGTATAGAGGTGTCATGTATAAAACATGTCAGTAGCAGACACAGTAGCATAGCTACAGGGGATGGCACCGTAATTTATATGCTGTTTATGTGGCCCCTCCCTTGGCCATCAGAGCCATTCTGGGTAGCGAAAGCAACTTGCTCATTCTGGGCAGTTGACATCAGTATCCAAACCCCTGACTGTTGCTCACCATGTTTTCAATTAGAAAAATATACATCCCACCTTTGGAATGAAACAATGCGCAACACCGCTGCACTGTGTTTTGGAGGTAAAATTTTCCCAGTGCCCTCCTCTCTCCCCCCTTTCATAAACTGAAGCCAAGAGGGCACTGCAGCTAGAAAGGTGATACTTTCTGTATACCAGGGACTTGTTTGGTGAACTTTTCTGTGTGATCTGTGCTCACTGGGCTCTTGAAGCTATTTTAGTACCGAGTCACCAGTGCTTTAGAGCCCTCTGGGCAAAAGTGCAGGACAGAGGGGAATAAACCCCAGCTGGTTTCCTCGTGTGACTGGCTACTACTGGGAAATGGTTGAACAAGAATCAGGCGCTGCAAATAAAACAATGATTTGATCCTCTTCTTTCTCCTTTTAAAAAGAACTATCCAAATATAATGACATTTGTCTGCTGTGCAATTTGCTTCTGAGTTTTATCAGCTATAGTCAATGACATACTTATTAGGCCATGCATGGGTTTGATGTAGTCTATGTTCACCATTAATATAAAGTACTGGATGAAATAGCAGAACTGAGAGCACAGTCCTGACCTGGAGTTAGGCCAGCATAATTAGGCCAACAATGTTTGGCTGGCACCAGGACCACCATAAAGTATGTTTGGACCACTTTTGAAGTCAGAGAGGCCAGCACACAAAGGTGCACCATCCCCATTGACTCTGAGAGTGGTCCAAACGCGCTTTATGGTGGCCCTCAATTTGGCCAAACTTTGCTGGCCTAACTGTGCCGGCCTAACTCCAGGTTAGGATTGCGCCCTGAATGTCTTAAGAAAATAAAAAAGGACTTGAGGTTCTCTCCAGGCCCTGGGTTTGCAGGGATTGGGAAACTGTGGTGTAAGTCGATGGCAGAGGCTTGACATACCCCAAAACATAGAGCCCCATTCCACAAAGTCCGAGGCATTTATCGAGCCAAATCTTATTATAGCTTGCTTGTTTTCAGCGTGTGTTGAGTCCTTTAGTATGTGAAATAAGCCCCTGATCATATGCAGTGTGTCTTTCACTACCACATAACCAAAGCCACACCCCACCCACTATGGATTAGGAAATAAGTCTTGCAGGATAGATGCCACCCCCAGCAAGCCTTTTTCAATTTCTCCCCGCCCCTCCATTAATCAATTACAGCCCAACTTCACATTGCTGGCATACAAGCAGCAAACCCAACTGGGTCTCTCCAGCACCGTGGTGTCCTTTCAAAAGCTCCTGAAAGAGACAATTCCATCCTACTGTTGATTCATGCCACCAGTTTCTGGTTTCCTCTTTATGCTTGCTGACATCAAGATCTCAAAGTGATACTGATTTTTTTTCGGACATAAAACACAGTTCAGAATTGTTCTAGTCAGTGGCACATTCTCTGAAGTGTTGATAGGAATGTGTCTTGGTAGGTGATGGCAAAGCTATCACGGTGCACACACACAAAACCTTGTTGGTGCCAGACATTCCTATGATGAAGTTAATCACACCTGCATGTTTCTCATCATTTCAAGTTCTTTGGAATGTAGAACACTAAGTTTATGACCACTCCACAGGCTTCCTTTTGAGGCTCCATTTAAAGCAATCATGCTGACCTGTGATCGTTCCGTTGTGCTGGGCTGCTGCAGATTTGATTTTGCTGTTCCTTTGATTATTGTCATCATTTGTATTTCATTTTATGTATGCATTTGTAGGTTGTTGTTGTTTAATGCAAGCTGCCTTCTGGGTTTACAAATTACAAGGCAGGGTACAAGCATTTTAATAAATAATGATATGAATCAATGTCCCTTTCTGCTAATGGGCCTTTTTAAGACCTCTGAATTTTGTCTGGTGATCTGGGATCAGCCGCACTGCTTGTTGCATTACATATGAAATTGTAATTTACCTTGTATGGTTTGGTACAGGAGGAGGTCCATCATGTGTGTGTGTGTGTGTGTTTGTGTGTGATGTGCTGACTTCCCACGCTGGGTGATGCAAACCCTAGTGACGCCACTGCTTTTAAGGAAAAACACAAAAACACAAAACGACAATTGTGGGGCACATCTCACAGCATCTAGACCAGTTGGATTGCCAGGAATCCTTATAACAGGCCCCCACAATTTGTGACCCCCCCTCCCATGCCAAATGCAGCCCCCAAGCCAGAGCCTGACACCCTGGGGCTTTTAAATCCTGGTGTCCATTGTACTCATCATGTCTAATTAATTTTACTCACAATGCCGAATGGTTGCTAGGCTCAATACATTCCACCCTTTGCTGTCATCTTTTCATATATATTCTAGAAGACGCGCTAAAGGACCCCTAAGGACTTTGCTGCAAAAACCATACATTTCTATTAGCTTGACAGTCAGCTTGCAGCTCAAGCAATTCTCTTCTCGGCTTGGAGAGCTGATGTCCGTGACCCGATTTGGATGAGCTCAGCACAAGGTGATGTGGCGTTTCCCCCTCTTCTTTCATGCATATTTTATCAGGAAGCTGGTGTTTCAAGCCACAGAAGGCCCAAGGGTGGGGAGGGGCCACTCTCTCTCGATAACGGAATTTGCCGGGTGGGAATGCCAAAGAATAAGCTCTCATCCAGGACGGGTCGGCTTCCTTGCTGAGTTTAGGATGCCAAGCAATACAAAGTGGTAAGGAAACAGACTGCGAGTTCACAGACAAGGAAAAGACACTGCCTTGCTAGCTGGCCTGGGCAGAACTGCCAGCTCTGGTGCAAGGCTGTGCTCTGGCATCAGTTATCCTATTGCTAGCTTGTGGTTTGATGCCATGAATTAGATCAGGGGTTCTCCGACTTTTTAGCACTGGGACACACTTTTAGTATTGACAGTCTGTCCAGGACCCACCAGAAGTGATGTCACGGCCGGAAGTGCTGTCATGGTGACGCCAGAGCCTGCTGCTTTCCTGCAATAAGTTGGGTGATTTCTCAGCCATTTTCCAATAGCAAAGTGAATCAGAAAGAAAAAAAAGCCCATTTACAACCTTGACGCAAGCAAAACAACCACCCAGGCCTCCCCCTTGCCAGCATCCCGTCTTCCCATATTTTCAATATGGCTGCTCTAGGTGCTTCGCGACCCACCTGGAATCGGCTCCCAACCAGTGGTGCAATTCAAATGAATTAACAACCGGCTCTATGATGTCATAGCCAGAGCAAAAAAAACCCGAAGCCAGCCGAGGTAAGCGAGTGGGCGGGGCCCGGCCATTTAACAACCGGTTCTATAGAACCTGGGCGAACCCCCTGAATTTCACTACTGCTCCCAACCCACTGGTGGGTCCCAACCCATAGTTTGGGAACCACTGAATTAGAGGAGTTCTGGTCTCTTAGATAGGATCTTTCAATAGGCTGGATAAACTGACTGCACCAAAAGTTTTCAAATGAAACATTTCAGTGCACAATGTGGGGCTGGGGGTTAAACTGGGACAAAAACCAACCCCAGCTTTTGACTCAGTGCTATCTGTTTTGTTGCAGTGTAATGCGCATTCTAGTTACCACCATTCCCCCCCCCCAAAAAAAGCACCCTAACCTAGAGAGCAATTATATCCCATTATTCTACCGGGCTTCTGGGAAAAAGCAACCATCTTGAGGCAGGAGGAGCAAATCTGCTGAGAGCACCATTTATGAGGAACAAGGAGCTGCTGTCTCTCTCCTCCTTATCAAGAGTACTGATATTTCTGAAGAGCTGTTTGATTGTGCATGCTGAGTAACAATAGTAGGAACTATAAAATGGGCCTGTGTGTGTGCCAGACACACAAATCTCCAGCGCTGATGCAGCTGTGCCAATAAGGGGTGTGCTGCATCTTGCAGGGGGGGGGCAATCAGGGAGGTCTCCTGTGGAGGTAAGGGAATGTTTGTTCCCTTTCCTGAGGGCTACATCACAGCTGCATCGGTGCCGGAATGTTGGACGGGATTGGGCTGTCAATCATCTTGATGCCAACAGATAATCATAGGGAGTTCTCTTAAAAGACAGTGGGATTCATTTGTGTGCCATTTTAATGTTCCGTATTTTCAGATTTGGGACGTTAGACCTTGCTGAGAATCTCCTCTGCAGGTGCTGAACTTGAAATGGCATCCTTGCCTTCGACGAGCAAGCTGATTAAACTTGTGGAAGATGCAAGGTTTTTAGAGGGTTATCCTGTAAACTGTAATTTGAATAATAGCTGTCTAATCCTATCCTAAATAGATGCTTTTGAATTATGGTGTTGGAGAAGACTCTTGAGAGTCCCCTGGACTGCAAGGAGAACCAATCGGTCAATCCTCCAGGAAGTCAAGCCTGATTGCTCCCTGGAAGGACAAATCCTGAAGCTGAAGCTCAAGTACTTTGGCCACCTCCTGAGAAGAGAGGACTCTTTAGAAAAGACCCTCCTGCTGGGAAAGATGGAAGGCAAAAGGAGAAGGGGGCGGCAGAGGATGAGATGGTTAGACAGTGTCACTGAAGTGATGAGCATGAAATAGGGCGAACTCCGGAAGCTAGTGGAGGACAGGGAGGCCTGGCGTGCCGTGGTCCAGGGGGTTGCGAAGAGTCGGACACGACTTAGCGACTGAACAACAATAACAATCCTATCCTCCATTTGTGGCAGGGGGAGGAGCTTTCCGCTGTTGCAAAACACCCAGAGACAGCATGTTGAGCGCACCGCCCCTGGTATGGGCAGTCCAAGCTGCTGTGAACCTCAGACTGCATCCACCTCAATAAGCTGGCGGTGTGTCTGTGTCTGTGATGAGTGGGTAGGGGAATTTGTGGGGGTGGGTGGAGGGTGGAGCAGAGCCGTAACAGGATCAAGTTGAGCTGGGGTAGGGCGATGTAACCACGCCCCTAGCTCTGCTGGCCCACCCCCTCTGCTGCCCAGCCCCCCCCCCTCGGGTCTGGAAGAGCTCCATTGAGGACACTTTTGGGCTTGGTGTGTCAAAAGTTCAGAAAATGCCCAATTGGGCTCTGCTGGTGTGTCACCCACCCCCAAACAAAGAGGAACGATTCTTTACATATTCATTAGTTAAAAAAAAAAGATACGCACACAACTGTGTGTGATGCTATGTATTACATAAAGAAATATCAAACATCCAAGAATTTCACTACACAAATGAAATACAAGTAAATTAAACTCAGTTGTTGTCAGGGGTTGGTGAATGCTGGTGTGCCAGCCAAAACGTCATGGTGTGTCACCTTTGACACACGTGCCATAGGTTCACCATCACTGATTTAGGAGCATACTGAACACGGGGGGGGGGGGAAGCTCTCTGCTTGTTTCCTCACCTCCTGGGCCTGCTTCCCCTCATGGCACCCTTTAGATGCCTCTGGTTTCAAGAGAAGACGGGGAGAGATCAGATCAGGAGAGGAAGATCAAATCATGGCTATAGGCCATGATGGATTGTGCAACCTCCTTACAGTAGTAGTAGGCTACTTCAGAGTACCGGGTGCAAGGGAGGGGCAACAGGATCCATGCGTCTTGTTGTCTCATGCCTTCCTGGGGCACCTGGTGGGCCGCTGTGAGATACAGGAAGCTGGACTAGATGGGCCTTTGGCCTGATCCAGCAGGACTCTTCAGTGGCGTTTCTACAGGGATGGCAAAGCTCTAAGTTTTGCAAGAAGCCTCACCTTGCAGTGGAAATCACTCCTCTCCTGCACTGTTTTAGCCAACCCTCACAGGGAAAAGCAACATCTTGGCGTTGCTTACTGGCTACAGCAGCTAGGGAGAGGAGGGATTTACATGACAGGGTAAGGCTCCTTGCAAAACTTAGAGCTTTGCCCTCCCTGTAGAAACGCCTCTGGGCTCTTCTTATGTTCTTATCTAAGGGGGTGCAGGTGCATACTACATTATGGAGAGGGGCAGGACGCAATCCTATCCAACTTTCCAGCACTGATGCAGCCATACCAGTGGGGTGTGTGCTGCATCTGGCAATGGGGGGGGGCTTCCTAAAGCTCAGGGAATTCCCCCCCCTTAATTCAGGGCTTCTTTGTGGCTGCATCAGTGCTGGAAAGTCAGATAGGATTGGGCTTTAATCAGTCGTGTTAGGATGCAATCCTAACCTGGAGTTAGGCCAGCAAAGTTTGCCTCGCATAAGGGGCCATCCTAAAGTGCATTTGGGCTGCTCTCAGAGTCAGGGAGGATGGTGTAGATCTGTGTGCTGCCTGCCCAGCTTGGTCCAAACATATTTAACAGTGTCCCTTGTGCTGGCCAAACTGTGCTGGCCTAACTCCAGGCTAGGATTGCACCCTCAGTGTGATGTGTTTTGTTTTACTTGGTAAAGGTAAATGTGGTTTTAACGGTGTTGTTAAACATCCCAGCTTTGTGATACAGTGAGTATTGTCAGCAGTATCCACAACAGCAAGGGAAAAGACCACACTGTGTGGCCTGCTTGTTGATCTCTAGCTCTCAGACCTGCGGTTAGACTGTTTCTGAGCTTGGGAATGGCACTTTTGCATGATTTTGGCCCATTTTGAGGCTGCCATCTTGGAAATGACCCACTTCTGGTAGTCAGAAGTTGGTAGACTTTATTTCCTGCCAATACGCACACCTAGTACTGTCAAAACCAGTTGAAAGAGCTTCTGTTGCAATACTTCAAATTTGAGGAGGTCTTTTTTCGCTAACTGCACTGGACTACTCAGCCCATCCTGACTTTGGAACCATCCAGAGCTTGGTGGCGCCCAACGGCTGAGCTCTGGGTGCATCTTTTATGGGCACGCCTTGCTTCTGGTCTAGCATCATTGAGATGCTATCCTGTGTTCCAGGTCTGTGCATGCACATGCGAGCGCCTGACAGTGCCATGCATGTGCTGCAGATAACATCGAGCATCTCCTGCTGCCGCCCTTGTCTTTCATTCCTGTAGTCTCCTCAGGTCCCCAGCGATGCCTGTATTTTTAGATTTATCTCGCACGCTACAGCAGCTGTTTATACACTCTATACGCAGACTCTTTTCATTGCAGAAGGCAGAACACACCAAGAACGGTAAATCCATCCTTATGGTTTCATCTTTAAAAAATAGCATCTATTTTCAAGGTATTTTTCAGCTAATTAAGGTTAAGCTTTTTCAATCTTGCCATCTCCCTTCCCCCCTCCCCCCCAAAAAATTTGCACCTCCAAGTTCCTATTTGTATTGGAAGGGAAGGTTTGATTGGTGCCAATAGCCTCATGGGGGAAAAATGAATGGGGAAAGGGTGAACACACCTTCCACTTGCATTGCAGTCCTGATCTGGGTTAGGAGTTGCTAAAGCTGATAGTGCCAGCAGCGGGCAAGGTAACCACGACCCACTCAACATCAAGCGCACTTTGTTCCCATGACTGAAGGGCAAGGATCAAAGTAGAGGAGGCAGTGGTGGCAACTGCATTTGTTAATCCGACGTCTGCTTCATGAATGTATGACGTGTCTGATTTTAATCTCAGAAGGGGTGGCTGAGTGTAGGGAGCTGAAACCCCACCACCACCACCACCATTCCTGGGTCTCCATAGATATTAGCACAGATTTCCATAGATTCCACAGTGGGACCTTAAAGGCAGGGTTTCTCTGCTTGAGAACAGAGCTGTCCAAGCCAGGGGCGGATCTGCAGGGAGGGCAAAGCTCTAAGTTTTGCAAGGAGCCTTACCCTGTCATGTAAATCCCTCCTCTCCCTTGCTGCTGTAGCCAGTAAGCAACGCCAAGATGTTGCTGTTCCCTGTGAGGATTGGCTAAAACGGTGCAGGAGAGGAGTGATTTCCACTGCAAGGTAAGGCTTCTTGCAAAACTTAGAGCTTTGTCCTCCCTTAGATCTGCCTCTGGTCCAAGCTTGCCCTGCTCGTGAGCTTCCCAGACGCATCTGAGTGGCCACTGTTGGAGATGCTGGTCATGATGGACCTTGAGGACCCCTGCTGGCCCATGGAGGTGAAATCCGGCCTCCTTGCTGCCCCGGGAAGGCTCGAGAGTGGCCCACACTGGCCAAGAGTGGCTAGTGTGGGGAGCTGGGGAGGATGGGGGAGGGCATAACAAGGGTGGGTCGGAGCGGAAGAAGGTGAGGGAGGGTCAGTGGGCAGACTGGGCCCAGAAGGAGGGGTGGGTCCAGCCTCCGGCACTTAAGCCAGATCCTACCCCCACTCCCAAGCAGCCCGGCATTACACTGGGTTGCTCGGATCAGTGCTGATGATTTTGCTGGCGCAGATTCGAGTAGCCCCATTGTGGTGACTGGGGCATTACCAGTGATGTCATGCAGGGGGAACGCAGGGGAACTCAGTTCCACCAGTTAAAATTAGGGCTGACTCCGCCCTCTTCACTCTCCCTCCTCCCCCCTCCCGATTCCTCTGCAAAGAGCTTTTCTTCTTGGTTGGCCGGCACTCAGAGGGTTAAAGGGAGTGACTCCGGATTCCTTGGGGGGGGCGAAGGGGGAAGGGCTGCAGTGGGGAAGTCCCACTGACACGTGCCAATCAAAAGTGAGTTCCTGTTCTTAAATCATTTAGATGACACCACTGGGCATTACTCAGGGTTGCATTACTCATTCAGGTTGCAATGCAGCCACTTCCAACCCTGTGCAGGATACATCAGGACTGGGCTGGCAGCTGGGCTGGCAGCCGGCCACAAGAAAGCAGGTGGATCCACTGAGCCCTGAAGGCGTTTGCAGGTTGTCCTTTGGTTCACTTTTCTTCCCACTATAATGTTTTCTCTGGGCTGGAGCTGTATGCTTTGCTCACCCATCCTCATCAGCTTCCTTCTCCGCTTTTCAACCGCTTTCACGGGCAGAAATGACTTGCTCAGCACTGGCACACTTCCTTGAGCTCGCGTCCTGCGGGACACTGTGCTAATATTTGCCATTTCCTCCGGTGACTTCAAACCAGCTTCTTACAAAGAGGGAATAGAAGCCATCTCAATCCCAGCAGATTCCTGGGAGAGCCCTGAAGCATGTGGCCCGAGACCCTCATTTCACAGATCCCGTTTCTCTGGGCTTCCACATCGCTGTGGTTACAGCTTGCACTGGTACCTGCTACGCCAGCTGGGCCACAAGGCTGTGACGACCGCTGTGAGTGGCAATTGCTCAGAACTGATAGGTGTTAGAATGAACTCAGAGTTAGTCTTGGATCAGTGTTGTCCTGCCCCAGCATGTGTGTTGAATCTGTGATTGGATGCTGGAGCAGAACATGTACCCACAGGCCACGCAGTCTGGCATTCATCATCATCATCATCATCATCATCATCATCATCATCATCATAATACTTGGATTTATATACCGCCTTTCTTAGGTCACCAGATTTCTCTAATGACTATAACTCAAGCAGTGGCGTTTCTACAGGGATGGCAAAGCTCTAAGTTTTGCAAGAAGCTTTACCTTGCAGTGGAAATCGCTCCTCTCCTGCACCGTTTTTGCCAATCCTCACAGGGAACAGCAACATCTTGGCGTTGCTTACTGGCTACAGCAGCAAAGGAGAGGAGGGATTTACACGGGAGGGTAAGGCTCCTTGCAAAACTTAGAGCTTTGCCATCCCTGTAGAAACGCCTCTGAACTCAAGGCGGTTTACATGGGCAGACTTTATTCAGAAGCCCGAAGGTTTTTACAATTTATACAGAAATGTTCTATCTTTCAAGAACTACACACATGCAGATGGATCTTTCTGGATTTAGTCCTTCATTCTGGCCACCCGTTTGTCTTCTTGCTGGCTGATAAATGGCTTCCCTGCTCCCACCAGAGAAGCGGCTGAACTTCATGCGCTTGCTCTCTCTCTCTCTCTCTCTCTCTCTCTCTCTCTCTCTCTCTCTCTC
>JAJKFI010000013.1:15746221-15768721 GCA_029204185.1 Lerista edwardsae
TGTGTGTGTGTGTGTGTGTGTGTGTGTGTGTGTGTGTGTGTGTGTGTGTGTCCGTCCACCAGCTCCATGTCTCTACTGAGGCATGTCTACATTTCTGACAATCTTTGGTTTCCACTTTAACATGCATGCTTGTTTAACATCATCAGTGTCCATACAGTTCCCCAAGAGTCAAGTTAAATGAATATCAAGTCTACTTGAAATGAGCTCCGGAGGGCTATTAAAATCCCAAAGTACTTTTGGGCTGGAGGGATCAGATCTGAGGGGAAGAGAAGAAGAGCAAGTTACACTTCAAAAGAACAGCTTGCAACAACTTGGTCCTTCTTGGATCATTATGTGGAAACCTGGAAGACAAATCTGCCTGGATGTAGTATGATGAACAACCACAACAGGGCATGTGCGCTACACATCTACGCCTGTTTATTCAGAAATAAATCCCATGGCGTTCAGTAGGACTTACTTCCAAGCAGGTGAACATAGAATTGCTTGATAAGACTGAACTCAGGCCTGATGTAGAGCGCAATCCTAACCTGGAGTGAGGCTGGCGCAGTTAGGCCAGCAAAGTTTGAATGGCACAATGGCCACCGTAAAGTGCATTTGGACCACTATTGGAGGATGATGCACGTCTGTGTGCTGGCCTCTCTGACTCCGAGAGTGATCCAAACATACTTTATGGGGTCCCTTGTACTGGCTAAACTTTGCGGGCCTAACTGTGCCGGCCTAACTCTAGGTTAAGATTGTGCTCTTACACATGATCACATGGACTTGCTTTTACCTTATGGACGGGTTCATTCGCATGTACCATGGAGAGTGGTGGCCTAGAGCAGGCAGCTCCGGCTCCGGTCCTATCCTTCCACTGGGTAAATGGCACAAACTGCTCAGTCCGGGAGCTGCTACAAAGTGCACCAGCCAGCCGCTTCCAGGTTCCAGCATGCTTCGCGCCCAGATTTCTGGACAGATGTGGATTTGCAGCGGATTTGCTTGCTTGCTTGCTTGCTTGATTTGCAGCAGCAGCTTCCAGGTGGAATGGTAAGTGCTGTTCGTGCTGGGGTAGCCTTTACCACTGGCAGTGGTGCCCAGTTTGGAGACTGCTGGCCTAGAGCATCTCTGGCTCTCCTCCACCTTCCCTCTTTTGCTCTGTCCCCCTCTTTCTTGTCCAGTTCTGAGAGTGGGAGGAGCAGAGGGTGGCACATCCCCAGCGAAGAGGGAGACAGCATTTTGCAAACATTACCGCTGGCATCATGTGTGGGCCCTGCAGCTCACTATCAATCAATCAATCAATCAATCAATCAATCAATCAATCAATCAACA
Organism: Lerista edwardsae; assembly: GCA_029204185.1. Taxonomy (NCBI): domain Eukaryota; kingdom Metazoa; phylum Chordata; class Lepidosauria; order Squamata; family Scincidae; genus Lerista; species Lerista edwardsae. Next base: position 15,747,530 of record JAJKFI010000013.1, read on the forward strand.
GGTACTTATATACCGCTTTTCAACACGAAGTTAATCTGTGAAACTCTTTGCCACAGGAGGTGGTGATGGCATCTGGTCTAGATGCCTTTAAGAGGGGATTGGATGGATTTCTGGAAGAAAAGTCCATTGTGGGCTATAGGCAATGATGGGATTGTAACCTCCTTACATTAGTAGTAGGCTACTTCAGAGTACGGGGTGCAAGGGAGTGGCAACAGGATGCAAGAATCTTGTTGTCTCATGCCTCCCTGGGGCACCTGGTGGGGCCGCTGTGAGATACAGGAAGCTGGACTAGATGGGCCTTTGGCCTGATCCAGCAGGGCTCTTCGTATGTTCTTACGTTCTTATGAAGTTCACAAAGCAGTTTACAGGCAAATAGTAATAATAAAGTTAAATGGCTCCCTGTCCAAAAGGGCTCACAATTAAAAAAAAATGCGGAACACCACCAGCAACAGCCACTAGAAAGACACTGCGCAGGGGTAAAGAGGGACAATTACTCTCCCTCTGCTAAATATAAGAGGAACACCATGTGAAAAGTGCCTCTTGCCCAGTTAGCAGGGGTAACTAACTCACTAGGGCTGGCAAATCTCATCCACACTGAGTCATTTTCATGATATCCTCTTGCTTCCTGCCTTCTGCTTGTGCTCAATTTTTTTTTAAAAAACCCCTCAATCACTTAATTAAAGGAACTATTTGCTTTTAATATACCCACATTTCCCCGGTGGCAATGGGACTTCTGTGGAATACTGATCAGGGACTTCAAGCAGACCTGTCTCGCTAAGTGATAGCTTGTTAAGACACCGAAGAGGCTTTCTGTCCAATCCTATGCATATTTACATGCACGAAAATCCCAGCACATTAGCTGGGATTGAGGGCTGAACTAGCCAAGACTGTGGGAAACCTGTGATTGGATCTCTAGTAGTTTATCATTTAAAAAAAAAAAAGCCCTAAAAGCCCATTCTGCAATTTAATTCACTATTTGGCTGCAAAATCCTTCTCAAAATCTGAGTGCACATATCCTCTCCTCTGTAAAAGAATCCCTGCTGAAAATTCCTTCTGGTCCAGCATCCTCCCTCTCACAGTGACCCACCACATGGCTCTGTCAAGAAGCCCACAGGTAGCGCATGAAGGCATTAGCCCTCCTTTTCAGATTCCCCTTCCCCAGCAAGCAGAATCCAGTGACATTTTTTTCTCTGCTTCTGATTGGCCCCAAACTGGGCCGCTCCAGAAGCAGCATTAGCCTGACTCGGTGCAATCCTAACCTGGAGTTAGGCAGGCACAGTTAGGCCAGCAAAGATTGGCTGGCACAACGGACACCGTAAAGCACGTTTGGACCACTCTCGGAGTCAGGGAGGATGGCGCATGTCTGTGTGCTGGCCTTTCTGACTGAGGGGTCCAAACATACTTTACGGTGTCCCTTGTGCTGGCCAAATGTTACTGGTCTAACTGTGCTGGCCTAACTCCAGGTTAGACTTGTGCCCTAATATAGAGATCAGTGGTTCTCAGATTTTTTAGACTGGGACCTACTTTTTAGAATGGCACTTGTATCAGGACACACCGGAAGTGATGTCATTAACCTGGAAGTGATGTCCAGGCTGGAAGTGACATCGAGCACAATCCTGACCTGGAGTTAGGCCGGCACTGTTAGGCCATCAAAGTTTGGCTGGCACAACGGCCACTGTAAAGTGCATTTGGACCACTCTCGGAGTCTGGGAGGATGATGCACGTCTGTGTGCCGGCCTCTCCGACTCCGAGAGTGGTCCAAACATACTTTGCTGGCCCAACTGTGCTGGCCTAACTCCAGGTTAGGATTGAGCCCTCAGACTGCTTCGAGTAAGTGGGGGGGGGCTGCAAGGACCATGCAGAATTCGGCCCCTCAACTCTGGGAGGGCCAGAATTTTTTCTCCATATTCTGTCCAAATGCTTCATAGCGAAACTCCCGGTTTTCCTCAATCCCAGGATGGATTTTGGATGCTCTGAGGACAAAACAATCCAGCTCTTCCTTTTTGTCTCTCTCCCTGACTAGCAGAAGCAGAATACATTCTGCAAAGTGAGTAAATATATCCCAAATTACACGGATGCATAATGTATGTAATCTGTGGAATTCAGCTGGCTTTGCGCAAAGTTTGGGTGTTAAGAGTGTTGGCTGTTTGCTAATGCAAAATATATACAGGCTGGTACAAGGTTACTTGAGAGGGTTTTCGTACCATTTTTTGGGGAGGGGAAATTACTTTCGTCTCTGCAGCGCTGGAAGCTAGAGAAGCAATTTTCCTTTTTCAGTGGTGAACCGAGAACAAAACCGGGATGCTCAAATTAGAGATTCTGTATCTTTTCCCAATAAAGCTGCAGAAAGCACAAGGTCACCAGTGGTAATTTCTTTCCCTCCAACTGGATCCCTTGTCCTCGCACTGGGCACTCTTTTATTAGTTTTCTTTCATCGGAGTAATCAAGAAATGGGACTGTCCTTTCTAGCAGGCAAAATTGGGTTGCCATTTGCTGCGGAGGGCACGTTTCCACCAAAGAGGCAGCCTGCGTCAGACAAGGGGAAGGTATTGGCACATGCAGAGAGGCACCCAGGTATTATATTTTCATCACACCGCCTTATGCTGCAAACAAGGTATGATGAGAAAGACTGCAGGGAAAGAACACACTTCTGTTATAAGCAATTCTTTGGGGCCCGCCATGAAGAAGCACATTCAATTCCATGGCTTCAAGTGTTCAAATAAATGGAACTAGTCATTCTGTTGGTATGAACGACTTGGCGAGGATGTGGGTTGAATGGTTTTTAGCCTATAGCAGTGGTATTCAAACCTTTTAGACGGGGACCCACTTTTTTGAATGGCACTCGTGTTGGGACACACCGGAAGTGCTGCCTTTAACTTGGAAGTGATGTTGTGGCAGGAAGTGACATCATCAAGCAGGAAGTGCTGTCATTGTCACATAATAAAATGACACTCCTGAAATGCAATTTGGCATTCTTGGACTGCAGCAATTGTACAACCATGAAACATCCCTGACAGAGAGCAGGATTAGGACAAAATAGTATGTAAAAGCACTGAACTAAAAAAAAAACAACTAAAAAAAAAACCTGCTCTTGAAAATTCAAACTGTTAACACTCACAAAAAGAATATCACAAGAATAAGGTCTGCAGTTTCCAAGATGGCTGCTCCCAGCTTTCCATGACCCACCTGACGTCAGGTTGCAACCCACAGTTTGAATAACACTGGTCTATAGGCTACATTGGCTACCAGTTAATTTCCGGGCCCAAATCAAGATGGAGCCAGGATCTCTGCCTTTATAGAAGAGTTCATCCCCTGAGATCTTCAGAGGGGGCCCTTCTTTGTTTGCCCCCCTTGACTAGCAAAGGGAAGGAAAAGCCTTCTTGGTGGTGGCTCCCTGAATGTGGAATTCCCTTCTAAACGAATTGCAAACAGCACCCTCCTGGGCACATTCCAATGGTGTAGGAATATTTGGGATGCTCAGAGGGACCCCTTTGGGAGCATCGCCAGCTCCTGCTGTGAGGCACGCCCGGTTGTGGGCTGGCGGTGCTCCTAGCGCAGGGGACTTTCCAGCACTCAATGTTTCATTGCGTCCCCAAAACCGAGGCTTTCCTGTGTACCAGTACAAATGTCTAGCACCTGCTTCCTGAGATGGGGCGGAGGGCATACAAAGTTTACTCTGTACCAAGAGGGCAATATTTGCATTGCTTGCATACTTGCTGCCAGCTATTGTTGTAACTTCAATAAAAGGGAACCTCAGCAAATGGCTTGAGGCTACTCCGATACCAGCACAAAGTCTGATGTGATTGATTCCAACACAATGGGACCTGAACACTTTTTCATTTCAAAACAATGTTTGATGCTGGGTAGCACAGGGGGTGACAGATGGGGATATTTGGAGCGGGGGGGGGGGGGTGAGGCCGCTGGACTTTTTTATCTGCTGTTTGCCCAATGCCTGTATATTTTAATCTGCGTTTTTTTAGCCCAGTGCATTCTTTTTTAGTATTTAAAAATGTATGTTTGGTAGTATTTACGGATGTTTTAACCTTGTTGTACACCACCTTGAGCACCAGGCTTATAGCCTGGGGGAGGGCAGCAGAGAAATCTTTTAACTAAATAAAAAAAAGGATGGTGAGGCTATTTCTGTGGTCAGATCAAATCTGCTGAGGTGAGGGTTAGTCAGGGTACAGCAGGCCCTGCTTGGATAGGTGGACTCCACATATGGCCAGGAACCAACACAATATGCTCTCATGGGAAACCTTTCCCAGTGGTTTCATCTAGCTGTTAAGGAGCGCGGGGTACAGGATTGAACCCTGCAGGACCTCAAAAACCAATGGCCAAGGGGTCAAGTTGGAGTCCCTCAGCATCACCTTTTGGGAACTGCCCTCAAGAAAGAATCAGAGCCACTGCCAAACAATGCCCTTGTCTCCCACTCTGGTGTGGTGGCCCGGAAGAGTACCAAGGTCCATGATATCAAATGCATTGGGCAGCCCAACCCTAAGCTATGTTGGAGCAGGCAGGCTGGCCAGCTTGCGCTGCATCCTATACATCAGGGGTCAGGGAACTTTTTTACCTTTTACCCCAAAATATATTTAGATACGCCAACGTTACCCCACCCCACTCCCCGCCAGAACAAAAGAAAAAAAATTACATATTGGAACCCATTGCTTTTTATCTGATTAATTAATGAGCTTAATTAATGCTATGTAAATATGAAGTTGTAAAGGGCAGAGCAAAACAAATAAAACAAAACGGAGCCAGCCAGCCAGCGACAGAACCGGAACGGGGGTAATGGATGGCCGCGCTGCCAAGACACAGCCGGGCATGCATATAGATTCATATGCATGCCCGGCTGTGTCTCAGCAGCGCGACCATCCATTACCCCCAGGAATTTCATTTTTACCCCATTTGGGGTAATTTACCCCTGTTCCCTGACCACTGCTATACATGCTGGGAGGCAGCTGGAGCTCACCTCAGGGTAAGGGGATATTTTCCCCTTACCCCAGGGGAGGCCCCAGCCATCCCTATGGGGCTGCTCAGATCTGCACCAGCGATCTCACTGGATTGGGCTCGACTGGCAGAAGATAGGGGTTAGGATCCAGCCTAGTGGCTGGATCTGCACTCCACACCCCTCCCCAGGCCACTCGGCCCATGGGGCCACCCTCTCTCTGCCCTTATGCCGCCCTATTCCACCTCCCTCCCATCTTCCCTTCGCCTTTCTCAAGCCCCCGCGCTGGCCAAACTCGGCTGGCGTGGGGTGGCTTACCTGCAGTCTGCGGCGCTGCACCTGGTCAGTGCGACTGCCCAGATTGTCCCAGCGCCTTCTTCCATGGCACAGATGTGCCTTATGGCACAAGTGTTGGGTTGACAGAATGGACAGAATGAATGAAAGCCCAGCGGAAGGTCGGACTTGCGCCCTGAGAGATCCCACAGCTTGAGTCATCAACTAGGGGACTCAAAACAGCTTCCATTCCAAATCCTGGCCAGAAGCCAGGCGGATATGTGTTCAGAACATCAGCTTCACCCAGACAGAAGATATCTGAAACTGAGTTTTGGGGTACCTCCACTTCTCTGGCCTCCTAGTTTTCCCTTCCAACTACTCCTTTGCTGTGTCGTCCTTTCCAGACTAAATAGCCAGAGTCCTTTTTGCAAAGAGCAGACAGAGGTGACCGATCCCTGTTGGTGGCTTATCTAGAAAGGCAAATGCAGTCAAGATCTCAACAGCAAAGGATGCCTTTTATATTAAGGTTTTCTCCTTTTGGGCTTTTTATCTCCTGCTTGAAAGGTACAGACTTTCTGTTCCCCGATAATAGCTTTGGGGATGGGTTATTATGCTCTGCTATATTTGGTGCTCAGACCAAGGAAAGCACTTGGCACGATACCAATTGGGCGCCATGTGGGTTAGCAGGTGTAGCTGTCTCAAATTCTGATACCCAGAGCTCATTGGAGTTCCAGGTGAGTTTCTGGGTACGCAGGTACACCCTCCGCAATATTGTTTTTTAGAAGGCATGACAGTTCTCTCCTCTAACAGTATACTATGTATTTTTTTCTTCTGGTGCATTCTCTTTTTAAAAAAAAATCTTCGGCAGCTACCAAAGCTATTACGACAAACTGCAGTGTGCTAAACTTAGACACAGAGTCGCATCCAGCAAGATGCTCAGCACATCAGGTGCTCAGCACTGGAACTCTGGCAGGCCAGGTCTCAGCTGCTGGAAAGGCTATGGGTAGCCTGAAGCAGATGAGGCCAGCGAGAGCGAAGTTCATGGTCTTGAAGGAGCACCGAGCCCAACGTCAGAGGTCATATCATTGAGGGCGAAACGGATCTAGACAGGCTGAAGAGGCTGGAGTGGGAAGCGAACAGTCACCAGGAAAGCAGAGAGAGGAAGAATCTGGCAGTACAGAGTAGGAGCTTGTGACTTTTTTCAGTCACAAGTTTCCCAGACTGAGGGCCAGTGATGTCATGCAGGGGGAACGTGGGGGAACTCAGTTCCACTAGTTAAAATTAGGGCTAACTCCACCCACTTCACTCTCCCTCCCCCCCCCCAAATTCATCTGCAAAGAGCTTTTCTTCTTGGTTGGCTGGCACTCAGAGGGTTAAAGGAAGCAACTCCGGATTCCTAGGGGGGCGGAGGCAGTGATGTCATTCAGGGGGAACGGACCAGAACGGGCGTTCCGGATCCTAACGGGCTCCGTGGCTGGTTCCGGGTTCCTGACAAGTGCCAATCAAAAGTGAGTTCCTGTTCCTAAATCATTTGAACGACACCACTGCTGAGGGCCCAATCCTAACCCCTGCCAGCCTGCGTAATGCAGTGGCACCGATGGAGCATGTGCTGCATGCTATGGTGGGAGGGGGGACCAGATGCCCCAGGAGTCGTAAATAAGTATCTTTTCTTCACTTTCCTCCCCATAGGTTGCCTGGCGTCCCTCCTTGGACTTCTGGAAGAAGGCCAACAGAGCTGGCATACGTCTAAAAAAGACTCCAGGCCAGTAGCATAGCTGGGGAGTCAAAGCAGTATGTTTTGCAAGTGGCCCCTCCTCTGTGGAGCCACTTTGAGCAGGGGCGTAGCTAAAGAAGTTCAGGGGGGGGTGCAATTGCACCAGGCAACAAGCTTTAGGGGGGGCAACAGACAGAGCTTGCCAGCAGTGGCCAAAACTGTGAAAACCTTGGTATGGATGAATAATACCATCGTGTTATATATTATTGGAAAGGAAATTTAATGCAGAATGCAATGAAACAAACCAGAGTGTAATGTCTTTCCTCTATCAAAAGTTTTGACCAAAAAAACAGAAAACGAAAATATAACGGTCATGTAAAAATTAAACAAGAAATTTGTTTAAATCGTGATTTATAAGAATAATATTGTTGTATATCGTTCGATGTGGAATTTTGTGCAGAATGCAGTGAAACAAACCAGAGTGTGATATCCTCATTCTATCAGCCGTTGTGGCCAAAAAACCTGAAAATGATAATACAACTGTGCCGCCCCCCCTGTTGCCTGGATCACAAAACAGGCGGTGGGGAACAGGGCTGGCCCTCAATCATTATACAGCAGAAACAGAACTTGGGGAACATTCAACTCAGCACAAGGGGGAATCACAAATGGTGGATATAGGATGGCAAAAACAGGCTGTTTTGACTTACTGAGAAGTCTGCATCCTCTGCTCTCAAGTGGTCTGCAATGTAATGGACACCCTCCACCGCGAGCTTCAGGGCTGGCGACATGAGCAAAAGCTGCTGGTCCTTGGTGGCCAAAGTCTTGCCCCCTTGCCCTGAGGTGCTGGCCGACTCGTTCTTTTTGCACTTGCATTTACAGTGAGTGGGTTTGGATTTGGGCTGCTCTTCGTTGAGGTGGCAGCGCTGGGAGGCTGGCGACCCGCTGGATTGCCCGTTGGTCTGGGACGACTCCTCTTGCAAGTAGCAATACTGGATGCTCCTGGAGCGGCAGCGGATGGTTCCTTCCTCCGCTTTTGCCGGGCTGGTGTACATCTGCTGGACACTGACCGATCTGCCTTTGGAGATGGAGCTGGACTGGGAGTCCCCCAGGGGGTGGCAGGGAGGCTGTAGTGAGGTACAACTAGCCCGAACGGGCTCGGGGTGCAGCATGGAGTACTGGCCAGAGGGCGACTTGCACACCTGCTGCGCCTTGGCTTGGTCATCCAGGCGGGCGGAAAAGGAGGACGTGGGAGATGGTTCGTTGCTCTGTGGGCTGTTGGAAGATGAGGTAGTGAAGTTGGGCTCCACTTCGGTCTCCGACCAAAACCGCTGAGAGTTGGCGATCTTGTGCATGGACTCGATGAGTTTCTTGCAGTTGTCCTTGACGGCGGAGGGGCGCTTCATGAAAAGGAGGCGGGGGACCACGTCCAGGAAAACCTTCCTCACCCAGTCCGGCATGGTGTGCGTGCGAGGGGAGCGGTGGTGGACGTTGAGGACGAAGACCGTGATGATGATGGACAAGGTGACGAAGATCATCGTGAAGAGCAGGTACTCCCCAATCAAAGGGATGACCAGGGAGGTGGAGGGGATGATCTCCGTGATCAGGAGAAGGAAGACAGTTAAAGACAGCAAGACTGAGATGCAAAGAGTGATCTTCTCCCCGCACTCTGAAGGCAAGTAGAACACCAGAACAGTCAAGCAAGAGATCAGGAGACAAGGGATGATCAGGTTGATGGTGTAAAACAGAGGCAGGCGCCGGATGATGAAGGAATAGGTGATGTCGGGGTAGATCTCTGAGCAGCACTCATACTTCTTGATGTTATAGTTCCCAACAGCATTGATGATCACCCATTCTCCACTTTCCCAGTAGTCCAGCTGGTCCACGTGGCGATGCATGCTCTCCAGGTCTATCTTGGCCTTGTCGTAAGTCCACGACCCAAACTTCATGGTGCAGTTCTGCTGGTCGAAAGGAAAGAAGGTGACGTCGATGCTGCAGGAGCTCTTGTAGATGGCCGGTGGCATCCACTTGATCCGGCCATCATAGAAGAGGTGGGCTTTGGTGAGGTGTGTCACGGCAAAATCCCCATCTGCACTGTGCAAAGGAAAGGGAATACAACACAGGAAGGGTTAGGGTTCTCTTAGTGGGTGAGTTGCCTGCTCAAGGGTGGAAAGAGGCACTTGGAAGTGGGCGACAGCTGGGTGAAAATTGGTTTCATGTATGAATTAATGAAGGGACGTGGTGGCGCAGCGGGTTAAACCGCTGCTGCTGGGCTTTCTGACGGGAAGGTTGGGCATTCAAGACTGCGCGATGGAGTGAGCTCCCATCACTTGTCCCAGCTCCTGCCAACCTAGCAGTTCGACAGCACCTAAATGCAAGTAGATAAATAAGGACCACTTCGGTGGGAAGGTTCCGTGTGTTCCATGTGCTTCGGCGTAGAGTCATACCGGCCACATGACCATGGAAGCTTGTCCTCGGACAAAACGCCAGCTCTACAGGCTTTGAAATGGAGATGAGCACTGCCCCCTACAATCTGTCACAACTAGACCATTCGGTCATGGGGAAACCTTTACCTTTATGAATTAATGACTTGTGCTATTGCAGAGTCTCCTACAAGGCTGGCAAATGGGTCTCTACCTACCCACAAAACATACTTTCTCAACGACACCAAGGCAACAGCTTTATTGATTTTTTTTTCTCCCCTTGGTTCTAGGCCTGTGGTGCCTTGGTTCAATGGTGGCCTCTGCCTCCTGTCTTAGCAGGAGCTGGAGTAATGGCTACTGCTGTCATAAAGGGCACTGGTGCCTCTTCAAAGCACTGGGACAGCAATGCTGTTCTCCTGTGCAGCTCCTAAAGATGGCTGGCTGGGGGAGAGCTCTCACTCTCTCTCAGCCCAATCCTAAGTAAGGCCGACATAACAGAGCTGTATCTTAAAGCCCATTAGGAGGCAGCAGCAGTGAAGTGCAGGCCAAGGGGAGGTTTCCCCCTTACACCCGCATAAGCCCCAGTCATCCCAATGGGGCTGCTCGGATCTGTGCCTGCTGTTTTGCAGGCGCAGGTGCACGTGTGAAGGAGCAGCCCGAAATGGGGCCACCGAGGCTGGGGGCGGGGTTTAGGATTTGGCACTACGGCCGTCCTGCGTCACAGCCCCCGTTTCCGACCACTGCGCTGCCCAGTTACGCCCCCGGCATGCCTCTGGAACGCCCTTGGCAAGGCCCAGCGCCAACTGCGCCTCCGACGCTCGACTGGCACAAGGCTGGCATTGCTGGCGGTTGTGGCGGTGCCCAAGTGTTGGCGTTGCTGCTTGCACCGGTCCAGCACCGTACCACCAATGCTGATGTGCTTGATGGCACGTATGTGACAGTGCTGGACTGAAGCAAGAGCGTTGTGCTGGCGCAATGGGGGTATAGGTTTGCTCTCTCTCTCTTTCTCTCTCTCTCTCTCTCTGTAAGGCAAATACTGCACCCAGACACCCAAATGAAGTCTAACTGGTTTGGCATTGATAAGGGCAACATATATTTATTTCATGCCTTTAATATAGAGGCAGAACCTCTGTGTGGCGTGGGGTGCAGTATCGGGTGCCACCTCGTTTGGAGGGGCAGGCGCTCCAGCGAAGGAGACGGGGAAGAAGCCAGAGCACAGAGTGGCCCACCTGCCCTCCCCTGCATCTGTTTGTCTCCTAAATCGAGCATTCGCAGATGCTGGGGGTGTGGTGGGGCATCGCAGGGGGCAGAGCGGTAGCGTCGCAGTGACGTTTTGGCTCTGCTTTACTATTGGCCATATAGAATCAATTTAATGAACTCCCAACCCATCAATGGTGGTACCCTTGGTGACAAAGTCCTTCTCCTTCCACCCTCACTTTTTGTTGGGTTAGCATCCTTGGCTTCAGGCCATAAAGATGCTTCTATCACTGCCTCATCCCCTCATCCCTCTTGCCTGTATCCCCTTGCCATCCCCTTGCCCCTGGCATTCAAAGAGAGAGAGAGAGAGAGAGAGAGAGAGAGAGAGAGAGAGAGAGAGAGAGGCTACCTCTACAACCTGGAGTTGCATTCAGGAACTTTCTCATTCAAAGTTTGGTCTCTTACTACAGTGCACAAGGCTACCATTGGAAGCTCCATTTGGAATCAAAGGAGTAGGGAGTATTTTTGCCCATGTCACAGTGCTTAATTAATCAATGGATTGCGATAGAATATTATGACATTACAATGTCAAATATTATGGCTTCGTGCTGTGCTGGTTAATTACTCAGTCTGGTTGCAAAGGAATGAAACGCATGTCAAGTGTGTTCACTGAACGATATTAGCATAAGCCTATTCTTAATTGTCATCATCATTATCCTCAAAACCACCACCCCCGCCCAAAATTCATCAGGCCCCAAATTCATTCAAAACGTCTTCCTTCAGTGCCGGCCAAGTTGCATTTCACAAAATGCACACACATGAGGGATCTGACACACCAGACCAGGGTGATCAGATGTCACAACCACAATGGAGGACGCAGCACCCCGAAATGGAGGACATTCAAGAAAAATGGAGGACTACAAAATAAAATCAAGAAACACTCCTAACTATTGATTTTGGGGCACCTTGTGCTCCTTTAATGCAACCCAAAGAACAAAGGAACAAAGGACAAACACACAAACAAATGATGCAGGCAGCCCCCCCTTGACCTTGGCACCCCCTGTCTGCCTTGAAATGTAGGACGTTTTGAAATTTATCCAGGACAGAAGGTTGAAATGTAGGACATATTCTGGAAAAAGAGGACATCCAGTCACTGTGTATCTGGGTCTACATTTTTGCAGCATTTCTGACTTTGAGCTTTCAGAAATTCACCACCTGCCTCTAATATGTAAGAACATAAGAACAGCCCTGCTGGATCAGGCCAAAGGCCCATCTAGTCCAGCTTCCTGCATCTCACAGTGGCCCACCAGGTGCCTCTGAGGTAAATGTCTGAGGTAAATATGAGGTAAATGAAACAGAATTTGCTATCCTAAAAAGAGCACCACTGGATCAGGTCAAAGGCCCATCTAGTCCAGCTTCCTGCATCTCACAGCTGCCCACCAAATGCCTCAGGGAGCACCCAAAACAACCGGATACATGCATCTCGTTGCCACTCCCTTGCATCCGGCACTCCCAGGTAGCCTACCTCTAAAATAAGGAGGTTGCACTAGCCATGCGATGGACTGTTCCTCCAGAAATCTGTCCAAACCCCTTTTAAAGGCATCCAGGCCAGATGCCATCACCACCTCCTGTGGCAAGGAATTCCACAGATCAATTACCTATTGAGTAAAGAAGTATTTCCTTTTTCACTCTCCTGTTATGGAAATTGCAGAAGATACCACGAGGAGATAGGGAATGGGATCAGCAGTAGCCCCTTGTCCAAATCAACCAGGAATTACAGGGTTAACCCCAGAGCTGGTTCACAGCTGCAGCCGATTGAAGATAACAAGCATTCTGGAGATAAAAGTAGCTCCTGGTCAAAGCAGTGTGGTGGGCGTAGGAAGGTGGAAAAGGACTGACTGATTGTGGGATGAGAAGACAATTCTTTTGTTGCTTTGGCTGCTTACCCCAGCCTTCAGAATGGGGCATAAGAAGAGCCCTGCTGGATCAGGCCAAAGGCCCATCTAGTCCAGCTTCCTATATCTCACAGTGGTCCACCAGGTGCCTCAGGGAGCTCAGTAGACAACAAGATGCCTGCATCCTGTTGCCACCCCCTTGCACCTGGCACTTAAGTAGCCTACTATTAATGTAAGGAGGTTGCACCACCCAAGGGCAGGCAAGAAGCGCAAAAAAGGCAGGCTGACCATTCCAGCACAATCCCTAAAGAAACGTCATCCACGGACGTTGTGGAATGTAAACGACATTTTCCACGGCTATCCTTTGCAGTGTCTACATAGTGAGGATGTCAGGTGAGGAGAGGGGCTCCTGTTGAAACCCAGGCTGCTCTTTCTGCAGGAGTCAAAATTTAATGAGTCAATTCTGACAGTCTCCCGCGCCTTAGAGCAGGGGAGCTATCTATCGGAACAGATGCCGCTCAAGGCTGGAGTCTGTTTCCTTGAGCCCTTCAGGTCTGGTTGCTCCCAGTCTTGCTGACAGCCTCTAGTGGCAATTGCTACCCCACCCTCCCCACTGTGCCCCTGGCCACTTCTTCATCTTCTCTGTACCGAGAGCAGCCCCATCCTGGGCAAGGGAAAGCAATCTCATTCCTGCGATGTTGCTGTCGCGTCACATCTGTGCTCTGAAGCAAGCATGCAGAGTGAGGGGGAAGCTGTACCTTCAGCAAGCCTCTTTCCCCTGGATGAGCTCTCTCTGGGGAGAGGGTGGCTGGAAAGAGGTGGCTTCTGTGTGGCGCAGGTTTAATAATGCATTTCCAGTTGAAGGCAAGCTGTCATTTCTCATTGGGTCTCCGTTCACTGATTAGCAACATGACTTGAGTGAGAGTCTGCAGAATTAAATTCCTTCTTTTCATGCCGTTTTTGCCCTCTCTCCCAATCCCTGAAATAGACTTCTGCAGGGAATTCAGTCCTCTTTCAATCTCTTAATGGTGCCAGTTTGAAAACACCACCATAAGCAGATTGCAACAGGAGCTTTCATGCACAACTCAGTGCATACAGTGCATAACGAACCAGTGCATACACAACTCAGGACCACACGAGTCTCTGTTTGCAGCCATTTCATTGGCTCACAATTTGTTTCTGCTCCCCCCAATTCAAGTGCTATGACTTCTACGTGAGTGTTTCTCAAACTGTGGGTTGGGACCCACTTGGTGGGTCACAACCTGATCAGGTGGGTCGTGCAAAGCTGGGAGCAGCCACCTTGGAAGCTGCAGGCCTTACTCTTGCTGTATTCCTTTTGTGAGTGTTAACAGGTTGAATTTTCAAGGGAGGGTTTTTTCTAATTTTGTTTTTAGTTCATAATATTTTGATTAAATTACATAATATTTAATTACATAATATTTTGTCCTAATCTTGCTTTCTGTCAGTTGTTTCATGATTGTGCAATTGTTGCAGTCCAAGAATGCCAGTTTGCATTCCTGGAGTATCGTTTGATTTTGTCACGATGGCCATTTCCTGATGAATGATGTCACTTCTGGCTATGACATCACTTCCAGGTTAATGACAACACTTCTGGTGGGTTCCAGCACAAATGCCATTCTAAAAAGTGGGTCCTGGTCTAACTAGTTTGAGAACCACAGTTCTGCAGCTCATATTTTGAACCACCTATGAGCTCACATTTTGTAGCACCCCCCCCCCCTTCAAATAATTTCAAACATTTTTAATCGGGAGAGAACAGATTCTGGATTGGATCCCAAAGAATACATTTTAGCTCCATTAGTGCTTTGCAGGAAAAGAAAAACTAATTTCTGGGCCAATTTGCAAGTAGAATGCATTCAGAAGCAGTTCATATTGGTGGCAGAGAAAAGACGTCAAAAGCTCTGCTTAGTAAAAAAGATAGAGGCAGGCATGGATTAAAAACACACACACACACACCCCCGCAGCTCTGCAGTGAAAAAACTATCTTACTGTTTCATTCCACTGGGAAGTAACAGCTCATGTCTACTATTTATGTTGTGTTATCAGTATACCTCAATCATGATGAAGTAACAACAGCAAAAAAGACAGCCCTGGCCCCAATATACGTTTTGACAACAAAGCGGGGAAGAGAGGCAGGGGAAGCTGCCTTGACTAGTCTCACAGACCATCTCTTGCTATCCAGCTCCCTTATGGGCCCGGCCACCCCCAAAGAGCCTGATCTTGTGTCCATCTTCTATTGGACATCTTGAGGTACGTTCAGGCTGCCAACCCAATATACTGATTTCTTCTGCGCATTACATAAAAAGAGCCCAACTGGATTAGGTTAAAGGCCCACCTAGTCCAGCTTCCTGTGTCTCACAGTGGCCCACCAGATGCCTCAGGGAGCAGCTAGGACAACAAGATGCCTACATCCGGTTACCTTTTCCTTGTACCCGGCATTCTGAAGTTGCCTGCTTCCAAGGACAGGAGGTTGCATCATGGCCTGTAGCCTGCAATGGACTTTTCCTCTAGAAATCTGTCCAACCCTCTTTTAAAGGCACCTAGGCCAGATGCTGTCACCACCTCCTGTGGCAAGGAGTTCCACAGATTAATTACCCGCTGGGTAAAAAAGTATTTCCTTTTATCCGTTCTCACTCTCCCAACACTCAATTTGAGTGGATGTCCCCTGGTTCTGGTGTTGTGAGAGAGGGAAAAGAACATCCCTCTATCTACCCCATGCATAATTATTGCAAAGGGATGCCCAAGAATACCATATGAAAGCAAAGAAAGGGGCTGCATAAGTGGTTTCTAGAAGTGAAGGACAGGTGACATTCCATTCCTTGTTTAAAGGTGCCCTTGTCCCCTGCAAGTCGCTGTCAGTGATGCCCCACATTCTTCCCCTCCTGGTGCTGTGAGAGAGGGAAAAGAACCTCCCTCTATCCACCCTATCCGTCCTCTGCACAATGTTGGACGTTTCAGTCATGTCCCCCCTCAGGCGCCTTTTCTCCAGACCAAAGAGCCCCCAACGCTGCAGCCTTTCCCCATAAGGGAGGTGCCCCAGCCCCGGAATCATTTTCTGCATCTTCGGCTCATATCTTCCCACACCACTTTGTCTGGTGGAAACAGACACCAAGTTCCTTGTGCCCACTTTCAGCCTAGCAGGCATCCCCGCATCCTTTTCATGTGCCCTTCTGCCATGTATGATACATCTGAGGAGGGGACCCAGGATTCTGTCTGTGGTGCCGCCCCCCCCCTCATGTGCTGTATATGCCTGTAAAGATGGAGACTGAAGACAGCTGGCCTCCTGGTTTCACCGTCGCCTTGCATTCCTTTGATGGGAGAAATTGGGTATACATTCAGTAAGTAAATAAATACATTGTCCTGATCGTTTTGCCCCGTCTCAATGGGCTGGGCCGCCTTTGCCCTGCACTCCCAGGTCTCCCTCTCAGGCCCACGTGCCGCTTTTGGAACACGTCCTCCTTCCCCTAAATTGAGCTACATTCTGTCGGCACGGCAGAGACATTTTGCTTTATGAGACACCCGCCAAGCCATTTCCATAGGGACAACTGCAGCGTCAGCATGCAAACGTCATTGTGTTTTGGTTCCTTAGGACAATTCCATTTGTACGAGCGGCTGGCCTGGAAACCTTGGCGGGTGTCCACACCCAGGTATGCAGCTCAGGCTCACAGCGCACTGCCAAGAAAGCTCAACAACGCAGATCATAACCGATTAAAGGCAGATCATCACCCGGCTCTCCAGGCCTACATACGGTAACCTTTTTTTTTTTACTCTGATGCTTTTTCCTTTTCCTTTCTTTTGTAAAAGTGATGCTTTTACTTTTACTGCTTGTGATGCTTTTACCTTTTTTAAGAATCCTTTTTTTACTGTTTTGCAGGCACAGGGCAATGTGCACAGGAGTGGCCCGAATCAGGGCCGCCAGGGAAGGGCTTTAGGATTTGGTACTATGGCCTTCCTGCGTCGCTGCCCACTGCGCTGCCCAGTTACGCCCCTAGCACACCTCTGGCATGCCCTCGTGGAGGCCCTGCGTCGACCAAGCGCCACCAACGCTCGACCGGCGCAAGTCATACAAAATAATGCACGGAAGGGATAGAGTCGTTAAGGGATGTTCTTTTCCCTCTCTCAAAACACCAGAACCAGGGGGCATCCGCTAAAACTGAGGGTTGGGAGAGTTAAAACAGATAAAAGGAAGTCCTTTTTTACCCAGCGGGTGGTTAGTCTGTGGAACTCTTTGCCACAGGAGGTGGTGATGGCATCTGGTCTGGATGCCTTTAAGAGGGGATTGGACGGATTTCTGGAGGAAAGGTCCATCGTGGGCTATAGGCAATGATGGATTGTGCAACCTCCTTACAAAGGTTACTGGTACCAGGTGCAAGGGAGTGGCAACAGGATGCAGGCATCTTGTTGTCTCGTGCCTCCCTGGGGCACCTGGTGGGCCGCTGTGAGATACAGGAAGCTGGACTAGATGGGCCTTTGGCCTGATTCAGCAGGGCTCTTCTTATGGTCTTAAGTCCGGTGCTGCTGATCGTTGCAGTGGCACCGAGCGTCGGCACTGCTGCTTGTGCCGGTCCAGCACCATACCACCAACGCCGATGTGCTTGACGGCACGGTTACAACAGCACTGGACCGGTGTAAGAGCGTAGTGCGGGTGCAACTCAGATATAGGAGTGCACTCTCACTCTTTGACTACCTACCCTATTTCGGGTCCCGCTGTTCTCGGACACGGAGCGACTGAAAATACTTCTCCTGTCGCCCGAGCCGGAACATATAAAACAGCTGCTTTTTTGTACAGCATTGTGAAACTTAACAACAGTAGAGAGCCTATAATTAAGAATTCCCTATAACGATCTATCTGGCTTGTTCTGCATTTAAGCATTTGTGTAAGAGGCTGTCAGTATGTTGCGACTGTGTTTTATTTTATTTTATTTATTTGTGTATGCCAATAAAGGAATTGAAATTGAAATTGACTACCTACCAAAGGTTGCAACCCACCAGTGGGGCCCAACACACAGTTTGGGAACCACTAGGCTAGGGGGAGATGCTTGTTTGCAGTCTCCACTCCCCGTCTGTAAACTGAGGACATGTTAAAAGGTGATAGCAAAGATGAATAAGGTGAACTATGGTCGTAAGCGCAGGAAATTTCTTCACACAAATTTCCTCTTTGTTTTGGGGAGTCTGCATCACGCAGTTTTATTTCTGGAGGAGCCTCGATGCATTCATGATCCCTGCTTCTTCCATCCCTTCTTTTTATTTTCAGCTGCTGTCGCTCAGAGTTTCCTGCAGTTCTTAGTTCATTCTTTTTCTGACAGGCTGCCCATTACTGACACACCAGTACTTAGCTGTGCTGATGAAACCGCAGTGAAAATCACACCATTTTTAAAGCTATGATTTAATCAACGCAATCATGTAATCACACCAAGAATCCCTTTTCTACTTATTCAATCAATGTGCATCTGTGCTAGTGCACATCAATAGCATGTAAGGGGGGAAAAAGACACAGTATCAAAGTGAACGTATGCCACTTCCCAACTTAAATCTAGAAATTCTTCAAATTTAACTGGAAATGCAGGGGAACACTAAACCCATGGAACACTAAGAGATCAGAATAGGAAGAAGTCACAGCCCCAACCAAAATTCACCACCAGGGTAACCTGACGTCAAGGTAACCTACATTCTGCACCTTGTAAGGATTATGCAAACCGAGCACATGGCCGTCTATTTGCTTATTATATTCCCATAAGTAGCAGAAGCAGAATAAATTGTGTAAAATGAGCAAAAAGTATTTGCATTTTCTTGATTTGCATTGTTTTATTCTACTTGGTTTAGTGATAGGCAGGAGCCATGCGAGGCATTGAAGCAGTAGCATAGACAGAAAGGTGAGGTCCAGTAAGTATGGCAGGGGACACAATGCACCATGTAAGTAGCTCCTCCCACTCGCCATCAGAGCCATTCCGGGCACAGATGGCAATGCACACCTTGCCTACGCCAACTGGACACAGCTCCCCAGGTGTTCAAATGTGTCTTCCCCAGCTTCACCTGGATCCTACGGTAAGTAAAGCAGGCTCTCTCCTCCTGGCCTATGGCCCTATCCTTGGCCCTCAGGTAATCGGAGCACTTTTTACTATTCAGCTCTTTACTCAAGTGGGAGACAGAGCATGTCGCAACCTATTCACAATTGCTTTGTTTTATGGGACAGATGCACACTGACCCTGCTGCTTGCAGACACAGTCCTTGGGGGACCCACTCCTGGGCAAGGAGTGACACACTGAAGGCCATGGGGCCTGGCCACTTGCTGAAGCCTCCGTTCCTGCCCACAAATGCAAATGGAAACAGAACTGGGTTACTCCAATGCAGCTCCTCCGCCTTCCACCCGCTGACTAAACATTAAGAGAGTCACTGCTGCTAACATTCAAGCTGCAATATTCTCCAATTAAAGAAGCCCTTTGTTCAGCAAATATTGGGTACAAAGGAAATTAGAGCTACAAACTAGTGAGTTTAGTGGGGAAAAACATTCCCAGCTCAGTGCCGAGGAGCAGATCGGACACCCTCTCCGGGAGCTCTGGAAACTCCAAGGCTGAGATTCCACTGTGGTACCCGAGGTCTGCTGTGCAAGCGCCAGATCAGGCAAGCTCCTCAATGATCCCCGAGAATTTTCCGTTTACAGGGTTTTTTCCCCAAATCAGTTTTGAGACCGGCTTCTGGCACAGAGATGTTTGACCGGGCCTGTCAGTTTCACTGGCTCTGTCACAGTGGTGTCATTCAAATGATTTAGGAACAGGAACTCACTTTTGATTGGCACTTGTTGGGAACCCGGAACCAGCCACGGAGCCCGTTAGGATCCGGAACGCCCGTTCTGGTCCATTCCCCCTGAATGACATCACTGCTCTGTCAGTGTTGGAAAGTTGGTTAGGATTGCGCCCTGAAACAAAACACAGGGCGCAATCCTAACCTGCGCTGGAATAGGCTGGCCGGCTCACCTGCACTGCATCCTAACAATGTTAGCAGCAGCTCAGTGCAGGCAATGGGAGATTTTCCCCTTGCCCTGGGGTAAGCCCCAGCTATGGGGCTGCCCACATCTGTGCCTGCAAGAGTGCAGGTGCAAGTCCACCTGGCAGGGAGCAGGCCGAATTGGGCCCGCCCAGCCCGAGGACAGGGGCTTGGATGCAGCCCAATGTCTCCGCCTTCATCTCCACCCACAGTGCCAGCCTGTTACAGCTCCTGCCTGCCTCTGGCATGCCCTTGGCAGAGCTAAGCTGGCGCTCAACCGGTGCAGTGGTCAAATCCTTGTGCTTTTGCCTTAGCGACACATTTGCAACCATGCTGGTCCAGTGCTGGAGCCCTGCGCCAGTGCAACGCCAGGTGAGGATTGTGCCCACAGTGATAACTAAGCTGCTGGCACTAAAACGAATAAGAAAATAATAGCATCTTTTTCTTATTATGTTTAACGCCCTACATTGCTTGGGATTAGTTTACCTGAAGGATCATCACCTCCACAGCCTTTTCTCAGGAATGATGTCACTTCTGGCTATGACATCACTTCCAGGTTAATGACATCCCTTCTGGTGGGTCCCACCACGAGTGTCATTCTAAAAAGTGGGTCCCGGTCTAAAAAGTTTGAGAACCACTGCTTTACTAGGTATAACTGCTCATAGGAAGCTGCCTTATGTTGAACCCATGGCTTGAACCTAGGACGTTGCTAGGAAACCATGGCTGATCTCAGAGCTCTGCTTTCTAGGAGCAGGTCTCAAGGTTTTTAGCAGTGGGATACTCTGGACCAAACAAGGAACGGATGGTGGCAGGAACATCCTTTGCTAGACCATAGTCCCTCCTTCAGTGCACAAACTGCCTCATTTGGAAAAAAACTGCGCGCAGAGCCTCAACTAATCTCGCGGAGCCTGCAGACGAAACCCTACTGCATATTAATTCCCCCTTAGGACATTAATTTGGCTTCAGATTCCTCATGAATGTTGACAAGTATATATACTCTCTGGAACACGCTTAGCCACAGTTCCTGATGTAATTTGGTCCTCCAGAGTGTGCCAGTGGAAGCTTTTGACAATAATGAGCCAAGATGAGAGGCTAACTTAACAACCACTGGGAGATCTGAAGATGCAAATCTCAGCTTCACTTCGCCTGTTTCATTTTCTCCCCAGCAGAAGAGACAGGAAAAGCTCTGGGTAGAGACTCCATCATGGGGGGTGCTTTCCCCCCCCCCCCAGTAGATGGCCAACCAAGAGATGACCTGGAAGACCTATGAACCACCTCCTGATAATTTTTGGAGGGGGGAGGTTTGTTGGCCCTTCCCCTGACAGCCATTTTTCCACGCAAAATCCCAAATCCCTCATTTATTGCTCACAAAACTTTTCTCTCCTTCTCCCCATGGATGGGAAAGCAACTGGCAGAATAATCTGGAATTAGAAGGATTTTTTTACATGCTTCATAAAATTCACTTGGGCAGATCACACCCACACCCACAACATAATTTACATAATTCGACTTGGACCCAGGGAGGCAGAGTCAGCCACAAGGCAGGCTGGATTACTGTGGTCCTGTTAGGGTCTTTTTGGTGTCCTCTCCCTCACAGGATTGCTGCAAGGATAAAATCGGAGAGGGTGGCTGGAGGGCAGAACCCTCCACGCTGCCTGGGAGGGCAGGCAAGACACAAATATAACAATATGTACTTAACTAGTGGCTGTTGCTTAGACTAATCCAGCAAGGGGCATCTATGCGTGC
>JAJKFI010000013.1:15769791-15795987 GCA_029204185.1 Lerista edwardsae
AGAGAGAGAGAGAGAGAGAGAGAGAGAGAGAGAGAGAGAGAGAGAGAGAGAGAGAGAGAGAGAGAGCACAACAAATATCAGTTCCTTTCTCTTTTCTCTGGTTACAATCCAGAAAACAAACTGTATAATATTAAAGTGCGGGTGTTTCATTTAGGATAAAGGAGTCTCATGAACTCATGGATTATTAATTACGTAGCCTTTGCAGCATGTACAAGAAACTAATCTCGGAAAGACGCGGTCAATACTTTAAAAACTGTTTGGTTTCATTTCACTTATTTTGTTCCTATTTTTGTAAGAAGGCCCGTTCTAAAGTGGCTGTTTTCAAGCAGATCGGCACCATGCACCATTTCCACATGGCTATGCTGCCTTCAGCTGTTTTTAGGAGAGATCCATAAATATGAAAACTGAAACGGCAATTACGGTAGGATGCTTTTTTTTTATAGCTGTTTATCCTTAAAACTGTTTTAAAATTTTATATCTCTTTAGTGTTTTCTTCTGGGGGGAAAAGCCCCCACCATTGTTGTTAAGTGAATTGCCTTGGAAATATTTCTTTGCTAAAAGACAGACAGAATAATCAGTCAATAATCAAAATCACAGTATGTTTTCCTTCCAGCTGCAGCCTATCTACAAAAAAGGAAACGGGCTCCAAGAGGGATTGGCAGCTTGCTCCCTAAAGTCACAAGCTGGCAAGGAAACCATCAGCAGGCAGCTCTAACAATCTCTAGCCTGGAGATTACTTAGCCAATCGAACAAAGGCCGTTTCCCCTTCATCTCTGTTTCCCTGTTCATCTGAAAGGAACAGCCAAGGACAAGGGGCTTTATACAGATGAAAAGAATATCCAGGAAAGAAAATAGTACCGAATAACCAGGCAACCAAGACAGAAGGACAGAGAATAGAATCGTAGAATCATTTCTAATGGTTTTGGAAGTCTAATGAGTTGGAAGGATCCTACAAGGTCATCCAGCTTAACCCCCTGCCTGTTGCAGGAAATCCCCCTGGACAGAGACGTCATCCGGGTGCGCCAGGAACCGGAACACCTGGATGATTGACAGCCCTCCGCCCCAATGGCGGAGGGCAGCCACGCCTCCTTGTGCCTCACAGCGCCCGAATCGCTCCATTTCAGAGTGATTCGGGATGCCAGGGAGGGCCGAGGAGCAGCTTGCCCGTCCTCGGGAGAGGCGGTGAGGCCCGGGCCCGTCCACGGAACTGGCGGAACGGCGTACCGGGCTGTTCCACCAGGATGACGCCACTGCCCCTAGAGCATCTCCAGCAGGTGCCTGTCAAGCCTCTGCCTGAAGGTTTCCAGTGAGGGAGAATCCACCACCTCTCTTGACAATATATTCCACTGTCGAACCACCCTTATCATCAAGAAATTCTTCCAAGATGGTCCATGACAAGTGATGGCTGGGCACAGGGCATCACTCAAAGGCGTTTTGAGCACTCTGAGCAGACTTTCCCACTGGGTGAAACACTTATGCACAAAAGACTTGGTGTGGGCAATTTTATCTATGCCATCGAATGCACTCAAACATGCAGATAGCAGTATGAAGACAAGCCAGCCAGTCCAGATGGTGGTACCAATGTTGTAAGCAGCGGTTCCCAGACACGTCAGCATCAGGACCCACCTTAAAACAAGGGGCTCAAGCCTCTCTCTGTGGCTAGAATGGGGATTGGGCAGCAGTGCCCCCCACCCACCCACATAGCTGGTTGTTGAACCCTCGACGCACCTAGCCAAATCTGCCTGGTCGGTTTTGCAACCCACCAAAAATTGGATCGTGACCCACTGGTGGGCCATGGACCCACAGTTTGGGAACCGCTGTTGTAGGGTGCTTGAAATGGGTCTCTACATGGTGGCTGTAAGGCGACTAGTGCTAGAGATATGTGAGGTCTAGCCTCCGTCAATGATCTCCCACACGAACAAGAGAAGAGGGGGTGGCAGGACTCACCAGTTAGCTCTGCCTCCCTCTGGGCCAGCAAGCAACCTGGTCACACCACCAGCCCTCTGCACGTTCAGCGGTTGCCTGCAGAACAGAGTGCTCATGTGTGCATGTGTAGGTGTAGTCGAGAAGCGATCAGTGTTCTAAAGGCACAATCCTATACCCTGTGTAGCGCTGAAGCAACACTGCTGCCTTGGTGCTATGTCACTAGCGCTGACATGGAAACACTATCCGGCACCAACGCATCGGTGCTAGAGTACTCAGGCAGTGGTGTCATCTACTCTCTCGCAAGCCGGAACGCTGGGCGGGACTTGAGTGATTGACAGCCCGTCGACTCACTTCCGGTTTCTTCGCGCTCCCCGCGTGGCTTTCCCTCGCCTCGGAGGGGGCGTCTGCTCGCCCAGGCACCCAGCGTCCCCCCCACCCATCCCCCCTGGCGAGCAGGCGCTCCCTCCGAGGCGAGGGAAAGCCGCGCGGGGCGTGCGAAGAAACCGGAAGTGAGTCGACGGGCTGTCAATCACTCAAGTCCCGCCCAGCGTTCCGGCTTGCGAGAGAGTAGATGACACCACTGTACTCAGGCCAGCGCTAGGAGTCGCATCAGCCCAAGAGCACCAGCTGAGAGCCGCCCGTGCACCAGTTGAACTCGGCTGGCGCAGGGGCAGTTCTGGGAGGAGGGCGGGGGGCAGTTCTGAGTGGGGAGTGGATGGGCCGGTGGGCAGGCCAGCCCGGGGAGGGGGCAGGGCTGGGATGCAGCTGTTAGGATGCATCCGAGGCTTCGTCCCGGGGCTGCAATTTGGGCCGCTTGGCTTCCTCAGACCTAGGGTTAGCAGCTACAAAGTGGGACCGAGTGCCTCTAACCATTGCATAGCAGAGGGAATTTGGGCAGCTGCAGCTTTTGAAACCCTTCCATGATGAGCTGCACCTGCCCAGATTCCCTCTGCTATGCAATGGTTAAAGGGAGAGGCACTCGGTCCCACTTTGTAGCTGCTAACCCTACTCAGACCTCGCAGGCGCAGATACGAGGAACCCATAGGGAGGCTCTGGCACTGGATACAGTGCAGGACCACCAGCTTGCCTGTTCCAGCGCAACTTAGGGTTGCGTCTTGAATCACAGGGAGGAGCTCAGCCAGTATTCAGTACTCCCCCCTGCGAACACCAGGGGGCACCATCAGGAAGTGCATTGAAGCGGATGGTGTATCACAGGGGGCTCCAAACTCTGGCCCGCAGGCCAGATCTGGTGCCCCTTTTTCCTTCCCCCGGGTGACCCGTGCTTACTGTTCCGCCGGGGAGCGAAGCAACAGTCACGCCTTCAGTTCCCAAGGGTTGCCACGGCCAGCCACTTCCTGGCTGCGTCACCCCAGCTGAGCACCTGCTGTTCTGGGCAGGTGCGACTGGCCACGGCGACACGTGGGAACTGTAGGCGTGACCGTCGCTTCGCTCCCCGGCAGAACGGTAAGCGTGGGGCAGCCAGGGAGCCTTTTCACGGATGCAGCAGCAGCCTCCAGTTTGGATACCGCTGGTGTAGTGTGATGCTCTGGGTCTCCTTGGCTGGTGCGAGTCTAAGGAGAGAAAGGGGGTGGGGATGCTGCTGCTGGAGGGGATAGGATCAGTGGTGTCATCTAAATGATTTAAGAACAGGTACTCACTTTTGATTGGCATGTGTCGGGACCCGCCCAACGGAAGTGACGTCATAAGCCGGAAGTGATGTTGTGGCAGGAAGTGATATGAAAAAAGCCCTTTTTGAGGCCTCAGACCATTTTAAACTGACCCAACAGTTGCAACAGTATTCCACAGCACCCCCCAAAACATGGTAAGGAGGTCTGGCATCATGTTAAAGTGACCCAACAGTTCCAAAACCCCAGAGCAGCTCATTTTTCAGTGGCAAGGCTCGGCTCCGCTCACTGCCTGCCTGCCTGCCTGGCTCTGAGAACATGCAGGCAACTCAAACATGCAGGAAATTCAAATGTTGCAGGGGGCGGAGTTGACAAGTGGGCGGGAGAATGGGCGGGGCCAGCCGTAATCCTAGGAACCGGTACTCGCGTACCCCTGCATACCCCCTGCATGACATCACTGGATAGGATCCACCTTCACCTGACTTTGCAAGCCTGAGAAGGTAGCTCTGCCTGTTCCTGTCCGGCGCTAAGGAAAATTGGGTGGGAGACTTGCCCTCCCCAAGCCAAGCTCCACGTGGACTTCAGGTGGTGGACCAGATCCAGTCGCAGGCAGTAGGCTGCTGACCTCTGCTGGAAACAATACGTGTTGTTTGGCCCTGCATTGGTAAGGAAATGCAGACACCTGATCCAATGTGAGCCCCAGAATCCTTTGCAAGGCACTTTTTTTCCAGTCTCGGATGTTCAGAGGTGCCTTCAAAAATGGATCAATGTGGAAGGGATGACTTGATGATTTGAAGACACAACTCTGCTTGTGACACTTGTGATTCTTTGCTGCTACTTCTCACGTTCTGGCTCTACCGCACTTTTTGGATTGATACAAACCACCTTGGGCACTTTTTTGAAGGTGAAAAGCGGGAACAAACATTTTCTAAATAATAACAAATAACGCATCCGATAAAAGAAACTTGCGAAGAGGCCGCAGGTTCCTAGGAACACACTTTGCAGACATGCTCAGCCTGCAACTTACTTGTTGTAAAGGACAATGTCTGGCCTCCAAATGAGCTCCGAGGGAATTCGGATCGACGTCACATTTTCATATTCCTCAGGATCCCACCGCAGTTTATAATCATACCATTCCTGAAAACAAACAAAGCACAGAGATTTCAACTATGCAGTGACACCAGGGCTGTAGTGACCCACGGCCAGGCCCCTCGGCTATCAGGTATTTTGGGCCCCCTCCAAAACTCTTCAGGAGAGCTCCTGCCTCACAGAATGGAAGCTCCTGGTGGGAGGCCAGGATTCCCCCCCCTTTACAAATAAGGCCTCCGCAGATCAGTCAGCGCATCATTTCCCCCCTATCTATTGCCTTGTTACAATATACACACACACGTACACGCAGAAGCCCATCTTTGCAACCAACCCTAACCTTAGGCCAGCGTTATTCAAATTGTGGGTTGGGACCCACTTGGTGGGTCGCAACCTGATGTCAGGTGGGTCGCGGAAAGCTGGGACCAGCCATCTTGGAAACTGTAGACCTTACTCCTGTTATATTCCTTCTGTGAGTGTTAGCAGTTTGAATTTTCAAGTGAGGGTTTTGTTTTTGTTTTTAAGTTTTTCATTCAGTGTTTTTACATCATATTTTGTCCTAATCTCGCTCTCTGTCAGGGATGTTTCATGGCTGTACAATTACTGCAGTCCAAGAATGCCAGTTTGCATTTCAGGAGTGTCATTTTATGTGACAAGGACAGCACTTCCTACTTGATGATGTCACTTCCTGCCACAGCATCACTTCCAGGTTAATGACATCACTTCCGGTGGGTCCCGATACAAGTGCCATTCTAAAATGTGGGTCCCAGTCTAAACAGTTTGAATACCACTGCCTTAAGCAATCCAGCCACAGACAGGCTCTCCTCACAAATGGATCCAGGCTCAGAGGCGGATCTACAGGGAGGGCAAAGCTCTAAGTGTTGCAAGAGGCCTTACCCTGTCATGTAAATCCCTCCTCTCCCTTGCTGCTGTAGCCAGTAAGCAATGCCAAGATGTTGCTGTTCCCTGTGAGGATTGGCTAAAACGGTGCAGGAAACGAGTGATTTCCACTGCAAGGTAAGGCTTCTTGAAAAACTTAGAGCTTTGCCCTCCCTTAGATCTGCCTCTGCCCAGGCTAGCATAGAAACTCCCCATTCAACTGTACTTCTATAAAATAGCAGAAACCCAGGCAGAAATCTGAGGGGTAAAAAAAAAAATGGAAAAGCCAGGTACTTCTAAGTTATTCCCTAAAGGGGAACAAACAGACCCAGGAACGCTCCAATGATGCAGCCTCCGCAAGCAGCCCAGCTCAGTCCAGGGAGGCGGGGCTTGCCCCACATGGTTCTTGGAGAGCTCTGCAAGCCCCGCCTTTGCAAGGTCGGGCTTGCTATAGTCTCTTGCCAGCGGGAGGGCTGGTGGGCCGGATGGGGAGTCCCCCGGGGCCAGATCTGGCGACCCATGCATTAGATTGATGCCCAGGCAAGCCAACCTGATGTGCATCAGTCCCTGTGGGGCCCCTCGGCTTCAGCCTCCTCCGCCTAATGCAGTGATGGCATGCTGGCAGAACGGGCCGGTACGCCATATTGCTTCCTCCAGAGCGGCTGGCAGCGAAGGGCGCCATTGCGCAGCAGAAGCTGCGCGTCTTTGCGCTCTCCCGCCCGCCCCTGCACTTGGTTCGCTCCGAAATGGAGCGATTCCGGGTGCAGGGAGGCGTGGCCGGGCACCGCCATCGGGGCGGAGAGCTGCCAATCATCTGGGCGTTCCGGTTCTTGGTGCGCCCGGATGACATCACTGGCCTAATGGATAATAAGGCTCTGGTTTGTGACACCAGAACCAGGCTGCATCTTTGGAAGAGGGACTCTGACTCAGCAAACATTAGGCTTAGGAGCCGATATTGCACAGCACACTTACGGACCAATCCTAGCACCAAAATGCGGTGTTCTGTGTTTTTATTCAGATATTTTTCACCACTAAAAGGCAATGTTTTGTGTTTATCTCCGTTTTTAATTTGTCCTCTTATTGCACATTCCACATTTTTTGTTTCAATTTCGAATGCATCTCAATGACCCACCGGGGAGGAATTCACAATCTATTGGACAGTTCTTCTGCACAAGCCCTATTGGGAACTGCACAAAAGTAGAGCATAGGCATGCCCCAGTATCTGCTGGGGTTTCATTCTTGACTCCCCCATGGGTACCGGAAACCGTGGATCCTGGGGACGCCTTTTTAAAAGTAGGGTTTTGCTGCAACAAGGTAAAAAAAAGAGTGATTTGTTTAATGTTCCTCTCTCTTTTTAGTGGATTACTGAAACTGTGGATACCGGGGCATGCCTGTGCTTATAGAGTTGAAGTACAACTGGATTATATAGCCTCTCCAGCTATGAAAAAATTACTACTGTGCAGAAACATTTGTAAATACATCGTAAATACAAGGAAAAACATCTTTGTGGACTCACTTGTTTCACCCACACGTTTGTGGTCATCATTTGATTCTTTTCATCCTGGAAGAAAGGAAAGGGGAGAGGGGAAATTTATGAGTTGGAAGTTCTCCACAACGTATTCTTGAAACAGCAGCTTTGATTGTGGCTGTCCCGTTTTTGCAAACCACCAATAATCGCAGTAATAAATACATAAATGCAAGTGTCAACTGAAAAAGGCAGATGTCACGGAAGCTTAGCATAAAACAGAGCCCATCTGCTCCCCACCACTCAGCAGGCGATCTAACACCCTGTGGCTGTGCGATGCGATTGCTCCGCCACCTGGCACATGCCAGG
This sequence comes from Lerista edwardsae, assembly GCA_029204185.1. Lineage (NCBI taxonomy): Eukaryota > Metazoa > Chordata > Lepidosauria > Squamata > Scincidae > Lerista > Lerista edwardsae. The sequence continues at coordinate 15,777,142 of JAJKFI010000013.1, forward strand.
CGAAGTGGAAGCGCAACCACACATTGGTCAGGGCGTGAGATGTGCTAAGCTGCAGCCTCCCGAACACATTGGCCCAGGTCTTGTAGACTTTGTTTTGAATCCCAAACTCCAGCAGAGAGAGCTTCAGCAACTGGCTCCTGAAGGTCCAAGTGTCCCTAGAACAACTCAGAGAATATGCCCTAATTTGATGTCTTACAGATGCCACATAAAAGCTTTGAGTGAAAATTGCTCGAGTTGTCCTCCTGTCCAGTTCAGCTCCCTCTTCAGGTTTTCTAGTGTCTAATCTCCACGTGGTGAGCAAACATGTCATCTCTTGTGAGCAGTAATGCGTGTGTTGACATGCACCACCTGAATCCCCCCCCCAAATGCCACCCCTGTACATGCTCATGTAGGTGCACCCTCATGGGTGCAGGGGGGAGGGCAAGCAAGTGAATGAGCCAGCAAGTGCAAGCGGTGGCTCTTTTTTCCCCTCCCTCCTCCTCCCAGCTGCACTGGAAGGGGAAGTAGGGGCAAAGGCTGTCATAGCTCCACATCTCCTTGAGTACTTTGTAAGCACCAGGTGAGTGGGGAGAGGCAACCAGCAGCATAAGAACGTAAGAACATAAGAAGAGCCCTGCTGGATCAGGCCAAAGGCCCATCTAGTCCAGCTTCCTGCATCTCACAGCAGCCCACCAGATGCCCCAGGGAGGCATGAGATAACAAGATGCTTGCATCCTGTTGCCACTCCCTTGCACCCGGTACTCTGAAGTAGCCCACCACCTTTGTAAGGAGGTGGCACAATCCATCATTGCCCACGATGGACCTTTCCTCCAGAAATCCATCCAATCCCCTCTTAAAGGCATCCAGACCAGATGCCATCACCACCTCCTGTGGCAAAGAGTTCCACAGATTAACTACCCGCTGGGTAAAAAAGTACTTCCTTCTCCAAGGGGAAAATATTCCCCTTCCCCTGACTAATGCGCAGCGGCCCAGATGGGGCTACTCAAAGCTGTGCTGTCAAAATCGGTGGCGTAACTTCGAGCAGCTGAATTGCAGCCACCCAGGCTAGGGATGGGGGGGGGGTTAGGATCCAACTTGTGCCAGCCTTTCTGCCAATAAGGATTCCTCTGTCAATGGTTTTTTTAAAAAAAACGAAGACCGGACGTAGCAAGGATTAGCCTATCGCCCCGCCACCCAAGCCTTCTCCTGAAAGGCTAGGGTTCAATTAATATGGTAGACAGAAATAATCAGAACCATCCAACTTGAGTCCATCACGTTGATGCCGCCATGTTTGTGTTTGCTGCCCCGGTTGCGGCAAAAGGAGCCAAGAGGTAAGCCAATCCATTGGCAGTCCGACGGTGGGGCAAAATGCTCAGGGAGCAATCCTAACCTGCAGATAGGCCGGCTCAGTTAGGCCTGCAAAGTTTGGGCCACACAAGGGACACCATGAAGCATGTTTGGACCACTCTCTGAGTCAGAGAGGCCGGCACACAGACGTGTCCCATCCTCCCTTATTCCGAGAGTGCTGCAAACGTACTTTACGGTGTCCCTTGTGCCGGCCAAACGTTGCTGGCCGAACTGTGGCCGGCCTAACTCCAGGTTTAGGCTTGCGCTCTGTGTTGCAGGATCCTGAGCTCCTGTATTACATTACATTACTCGTCCCCCTCACCTCCAGAGCCATTCGTGGCGCAGAGACCTGGCTTGGAGGACTTGCTCTCTGAGCTGCGCATGGCTCTTGAGGCAAAGGGGAGGGACCATGTTACACAGAAGCTTGTGGTCCTGCAACACTTAGCATCCCCCCCCGTAGGAATGCCTCTGAGCCAGCCCACTTCATTCCCCGAGCCTCCAAAGTGTTGTTATGTTCATTATATAAAGAAACAAGCATCTCATGGATCAGCAAATCTGGAAAACAGTAGGGAGTTTATACAGACATGAACATATATAATGATACTTCTGCTGTATCAAGGCAGAGCATACTCCAGCCCCTGCCTTTCCAGAATTCAAGCCCCCACCTCTCCCCTTTTTGTCGTCTTCTCAGCCTCCAGTGCAGACTTTCAGCACGCCATTCCCTTCTGGGGATCACAAACTGCCTCCTTAGTCAATCCTGCCTTCCTCCGTTTTAGCCACTTAAAAGTAATTATTGGAACGGAGACTCTTTTGAGTTGTTTTTTGCTGCTGTTGCCTCCAGAGACAGGACATAAACACAGCGAGATGCTAAGCGGAGTGTATCTGAGGTCTTTGTTTTTACCCCAGTGTGTTTCTCGTGATCAGCAGCGAATGGATGAAAGCTTGTACTCTGCCTTCAAAGGCACCATTAAGGGTGTAATCCAGATCTGAGCTTGGGCTGGATCAGGTCTGCTGTGCTGGCTCCCAAATGCTGCAAACAGGCCGTAAAGCCCATTGGTGGCTACTTGGGAGCAGGCGGCGCCGGCAAACAAATTGCCGGCTTGATCCTACCAAATCCTATCTCTGACCCAACTGACCCAACAGTTGCAACAGTATTCCACAGCACCCCCAGAACATGTGAAGGAGGCCTGGCATCATGTTAAAACCCCAGAGCAACTCATTTTTCAGTGGCAAGGAAAGGAAAGGCTCCGCTCGCTGCCTACCTGCCTGCCTGGCTCTGAGAATATGCAGGCAACTCAAACATGCAGGAAATTCAAACATTGCAGAGTCGACGAGTGGGCGGGCGAATGGGCGGGGCCAGCCATAATCCTAGAAACCGGTACTCGCGTGCCCCCGCGTACCCCCTGCATGACATCACTGCTGGACTGGTAAGTTTGCACCAGCTGGGGCAGGCCGGTGCAGGGGGTGAGAGTGTGGTGGGAGGGTGGAATGGAGATGGGGAGCAGTGGGAGAAGGATGGAATGAGAGGTGCATCGGGCCCTTGAGGGGGTGGGATCGGCAGCAGAAGCAGGCATGCCTGGCCCGGTAGCCTCACACAGGCTGTGCGGACTCAACCCAGCCTGGGGCTTGACACGTGGTAAACGGGGAAAATCTTCTTACTCTGAGTTGACCTGCAGCCTACAGGGGGCAACAATTGCACCATGTTGGAATATCTGTATTCTATCAAACATTATGGCCAGTTAGTCAGAAAACCTTTGACTTTCTTACTTAATGCATTGGGGGCGCAATCCTAACCTTGATTTAGGCCAGCACAGTTAGGCCAGCAAAGCTTGGCTGGCACAAGGGCCACTGTAAAGCACATTTGGACCACTCATGGAGTCAGGGAGGATGGTGCCCCTCTCTGACTCCAAGAGTGGTCCAAACATGCTTTACGGTGTCCCTTGTGCCGGCCAAACTTTGCTGGCCTAACTGTGCCGGCCTAACTCCAGGTTAGGACTGAACCCTAAATTTCATTTCATCTTGGGAGAGTTATAAGATTTTCTTTGCTTTAGCTACACCACTGTTTATATTCCACCTTGTTTTCTGTTGGACGCAAAGCCATTCACAATCAAAATAAAAAAAATAGAATTTTCAACTCCAGCATTAAAAAATGAAATGGCAAAAGAGCCAAAACAAAGCAACACAAAAGATGAGAATCATAAATTTAAAAAAGAAAGCTAAAGAAGGCAGCAGTCACAAATCAAAGGAGTTGGCGAAAACCTATTGGAATTAAAAAATATATAGATTTTCAGACTCCTCTGGTAGGGAGGAGAACCACACTATGGGCTGAATTTTAAACTAGAGTTAGGCTGGCATAAGCTAAGCCAGCAAAGTTTGGCCAGCACAAGGGACACCGTAAAGTATGTTTGGACCACTCTCAGAGTCAGAGAGGCCAGCACACAGACGTGAGCCATCCTCCCTGTAAGCCATCCTTACTGACTCCGAGAGTAGTCTAAGCATGCTTTATGTTGGCCCTTGTGCTGGCCAAACTTCGCTGGTTTAGCTTATGCCGGCCTAACTCAGTTTAGGATTGTGCTCTATGAGAGGGAACCACAATGGAGGAGGCCCTCCTCTCATCCCCAGAAGCTGAAATACATAATTAAATACAGGAAATACATAATTAAAAATATTGGCGATGGCCAGTTTCAAGGAGAACACTTATTTCGGCTTTAAAGGTAAAGGTTTCCCCACGACCGAATGGTCTAGTCATGACCAACTGTAGGGGGCGGTGCTCATCTCCGTTTCTAAGCCTGTAGAGCCAGCGTTTTTGTCCGATCATGTGGCCAGCATGACTCTACGCCATAGCGCACGGAACGCCGTTACCTTCCCACCGAAGTGGTCCCTATTTATCTACTTGCATTTTTAGGTGCTTTCGAACTGCTAGGTTGGCAGGCTCTGGGACAAGCAACGGGAGCTCACTCCGTCACGCAGTCTCAAACTCCCAACCTTGCGGTCGAAAGTCCAGCAACAGCGGATTAACTCGCTGTGCCACCACGTCCCACTATTTCGGCTTTAGTTAAAACTATAAACTGATGATTATGTCCGAAGCCAGCCTGATGATATTCCTTGAGGCAAAGCTCGCTGCTAAGCACACCATTATCTCTCTAGCCTGGTCGAGAATTAATAAGATAGAAATTGGACTGATGGGCCCAAGGAAGGAAGTCCCGAAGGCCAGACTGCGACTATCCATCCAGGCCTGCCACAAGCAGGAGGTTCGTCAACTGAGATGTAAGCAGCGGCGTCATGCAGCCAGAACGCTGGGCGGGAGGAACGGGTGAGCGGCAGCCCGCCTGTTGAGTACTGCTCTGTTTCGCCGTCTTCCCCGCCCCCGCCCGTTGCGTCACACTCCATTTTGCCGTCTTCCCCGCCCCCGCGGGGGCGGGGAAGACGGTGAAACGGAGCGGTACGCAACGGGCAGGCTGCCACTCACCCGTTCCTCCCGCCCAGCGTTCCGGCTGCATGACGCCGCTGGATGTAAGATCCTGGGAGGTTTCAAAACAGGGATGATGACAGCCAGACGTCAGGCTTTATTACTTGTACAACCACAGATACTCCCAATTTTCTTTCATTCTATTATTTGTGTCCTGCCTTTCAGACCTCTGGCTTCAAGGTGGTTTACAGTTTGTAAGCCAAAAAAAAAAAAAAAAAAAGGAATCACATTTGAAACTATAAATGAAGCATATCATCGGAGACAAATTTGAAGAAAAATAATGATGGAAGCATATATAAGCAGAGACTGCCCAGAAAGGAGGAGGGCGGCTTTTGCAATCTGACCCATCTGTGTTGACTCAGCACTTTGTCAAGAGGTGCAGAGGGTCAAAGAAGGATTGCCATGGGACACATAGCCCCAGAACCTGCCATGGGCTTACTTCTGCCATGGGCATTGTACTTCTTACAATGGGACTTACTTCTGTGTAGACATGCATACCGGATTGTGCTGTAAGGGTGCAATTCTATGCACTCACCCTTGGATGTAAGTCCCATGGTACTTATGAACAGGCACACACGGGATTGCACTTTTTCTGCATTTAGGGTGCAGTCCTAGTTGTGCCCTTGGGCTAACGCTAGCCACTTGCATCAGCCCAACAGCACCAGCGTTGATGCAAGAGTGCCTTACGTCAGTCCTGGTGCTGTTGGGCCGATGCTAGTGGCAGCGGCTGCCCAAGGGTGCCAGCCAAAGGCTGCACTGTGCTGCTCCTGCGCCAGTCAAGTTTGCCTAGCACAAGAGCGGTTCTGAGCAGGGAGAGGGAGGGAGGAATTGGGCGGGGTGGGTGTGCCGGCCTGGGGAGGGGGCAGAGCCGGGATGCAGCCATTATCAATCAATCAACCAACCAACCAACCAACCAACCAACCAACCAACCAACCAACCAACCAACAGTATTTATACACTGCTTTTCATCACGAAGTTCACAAAGCGGTTTACAGGCAAATAATAATCAGTCAGTCAGTCAATCTTTATTACGGTCGAAGACCAGAAATATCAAAAATCTAAACAGAGCCATGCACAAATGCATATACAAATTAAGAACCTAAGGAGTACAAAGGCTCTGGGATGAATATAAAAGCACGCTAAATCACTTAAAAATCAAAATCTTAAGCATTGGTAAAAAGCAAACAGAAGTAGACGTTCTTGAAAGTTATTTAAAAAGAATTTGACTTACACTATAAAACCACATCAAAAATAACATAGACTCGTGGACTTAATACTCTCTTTCTTGAGTGGGCAAATATTAATAACAATAACAATAATAAAGTTAAATGACGCCCTGTTCCAAAAGGGTTCACAAATGCAGAATACCACCCGCAACAGCCACTAGGCCAGACAGTGCGCAGGGGTGAAGAGGGACACCCTGCTAAATATAACTTGACACTTGAAAAGGTGCCTCTTGCCTAGTTAGCCACATGGCCCCGATTGCCCTCGACTGCCCCAGGCCACATGGAGCTGCACCTGCTATAGGCGCACACACGTACTCTTGCCCCAGGGAGGCTGTATCGGCCTTCTGACTTGGGCTAGATATGGCGCAGGCCTTCTGGCTTTAGGATTTATTTAGGATTAGCGCAAGTTAGGACTGCATCTTTAGTCAATTTCTACCTTGCCTTCCACCTTCAAAAGGGGCACTGTAGCTACCCTTGTATGCCTATCTTGCATCTGCTTCCCCTTGCTCTACAAACCTATCTACTTAGTTATGTGCTGCCCTCCCTCCAGATTTTACATTTACTTTTCCTTAGCCAGACAGGACACTGGCTGTGGCTGTGAAGATGAGGAAGATTGATGGCTTTACCCAGGAACTCAGGCTCCTGCAAAACCTAGCATTTTGCCGCCACCCCCAGGAATGCCACTAGCCTGACACCTGCAACTGGGACCATTTCCCAGAGGCCATTTCCCAGAGGTATCATCACAGAGCCCAGAAGATACCCCCAATGGCAACAGGATGCAAGCATCTTGTTGTCTCATGTGCTCCCTGAGGCACATGTGAGATACAGGAAGGCTCACAGTGGGCCACTGTGAGATACAGGAAGCTGGACTAGATGGGCCTTGGCTTGATCCAGTGGGGCTGTTTCTAGGAGTACATGTCCATACTGTTTTCCAGATGCTTGATACACTAAAGTTTTAACATAATGACAACACAATCCTATCAGCGGTGTTATGCTGCCAGAACGCTGGGCGGGACATCCGGGTGATCGACAGCCCGCCCGTCGCGTTCTGCAGCATTACGCCATTTGCGTAACCAATTACGCCACTTGCGTATGTTATGCTAACGGCGTAACGCTGAGGAATGCGACGGGTGGGCTGCTGATCACCCGGATGTCCCACCCAGCGTTCCGGCAGCATAACACCGCTGAATCCTATGCATGCGTACCCAGAAGTAATCCCATGTATTCATTGGGAATTACTTCTAGGTAAGTGTGTAACAGATTACAGCTTGAGAGCCCAAGCCTATGCATGTTTATTCAGAATCAAGTCCCTCTGAATTCAATGGGACTTACTCCCAGGTAAATGTGTATGGTATTGCAGCCTCAGTCACTCCCTGTCTATTTCTGCCCCATCTCATTCTGTTTATTTGCTCACTATCACCCTCTGCTGTCTTCTCCTCTGCACTCCACGACTCTTGCTACTCTCCTGCTACTGCCTGCCCTTCTTTATTTTTCCAAGTCCTCCTCGCCGCCGCCGCCTCCTCCTCCTCAAATGAAAAGGGAAGTTTCTACACAAGACTCACTTATTTAAGAAAAGCTTTCTAAAATCACTCCTCCCTTCTCATCCAATTCAGTTCAAAGCCACTCAATACAGGAGACTGGCTGGCTGCAAGGAAAAGGTGTGTTGTTGGGCAGGTTAGGGTTGCCTGTCATTGCTGCGGAAATTTAGACCGCCCAGGATTTACACACCGAGCCTCGCAGTTCTGTGACTTGCAATTCCTGATCTGAACTTCTGGGTGGCCCTGCCGAAATTGGGATTAATTCATTTAGATCAGGGATCCAGTGGCGTCACTAGAGTTTGCGTCACCCAGTGAAAGAGCTCATTGTGTCATTCCCATGGTACCTGGACCTCCTCTGGTACCAGACCATACAGAATAAATTGCAATATCATAAGTACAACCTAAACCCAGTGGTATCACTAGAGTTTCACTTTGTTTCTGTGCATAACAGTACAGGTCACTCAACAAAACAGTAAACAACAAAAAACCAGTGGCCAACCTGATGACATTCGCACATCTAAAAGCGCAAGCCTAACCTGGAGTTAGGCTGGTTCAGTTAGTTCAGCCAGCAAAGTTTGAGTAGCACAAGGGACACAGTAAAGCGTGTCTGGACCATCCTCAGAGTCAGAGAGGATGGCGCACATCTTTGTGCTGGCTTCTCTGACTTGGAGAGAGGTCCAAACATACTTTATAGTGTCTCTTGTGGGGGCCAAACATTGCTGGCCTACCTGTGCCTAACTCCAGGCTAGGATTGCACCCCAAATAAGAGTTCTAGTATTAGCTCTGACATATGCAAATCAAAGCTGACTCATACTAACACCTGATTGGTTCCCTGCTGTGTCATAATCAATCAATCAATCAATCAACAGGTACTTATATACCGCTTTTCAACACGAAGTTCACAAAGCGGTTTACAGGCAAAAAGTAATAATAATAAAATTAAATGGCTCCCTGTCCCAAAGGGCTCACAATCTAAAAAAAAACACACAAAAAAACACCTCATTGGCTTTCAGAACAATCCATTTCATTGGTTTATTTTGAGTTAAGGAAATCCACTTTTTGTTACAGAAGACAGTTTTCATTTTCTGGGTTTTGTGGCTAAAACGTTTGATGGACTACAGATATCTCAACACGCTTTGTTTCATTGCATTCTGCATCAAATTCCCATGATATATAACATGATGGTATTATTTGTACTTACCAAGGCTTTCACAATTGTGGCCACTAGTATCTAGCGGCTGTAAATTATGCCTCAAGTGATATGTAACGTGACGATATTATTCGAAAATACCAAGATTTTCACAATTTTGGGCAGGAGTGTATCACACACACATGCAAGTGTGTCACCCGGGGTGGGCCACATCCCTCCCCAGTGACACCACTGCAGAGGTTGGCAACCTATGGCCAGGAGGCCGGAATTGGCCCGCAACCAGCGGCGTCATGCAGCCGGAACACTGGGTGGGAGGAAAGGGTGAGCGGCAGCCCGCCCGTTGTGTACCGCTCCGTTTCGCTGTCTTCCCCGCCTCCACGGGGGCGGGAAAGACGGCAAAACGGAGCGGTACACAACGGGGGGGCTGCCGCTCACCCGTTCCTCCCACCCAGTGTTCCGGCTGCATGACACCGCTGCCCGCAACCAAAAGTTACATGGCCTGCATGGAGCTCTGGTTGGGAAGCAAAGCTATTCAACCAATTTGCCTCCTGCTAGACGGCATGAGACTCTGCAGGCCTGGGCTGGCTGCTCTGCCACATCCTGTCTGGGGCACAGCAAATTAGGCAGGGGTCTTTTCTTCCAAAGCCGAGCTCCATGCAGCCACTTCCAGGAGCTTGGCAACCCGGAAGTTCGAAAGTGATGTAATGATGTCATCATTGAAAGCTCGACATCTTTGCCCAGAAAGGTTGCCCTGACTTAGACGAATAAGCATCCTGCAAGCGCTGCAGCAAAATTTCAATCTCTTCACTTCAAACCCTCCTCGTTCTTACAGGCCGGCAAAACATTATAGGTCTACATTCCTGCAGAACAGCAAAAGTTGCTTTTAAGACCACCAGAAACAAAAACATACACACACACAATGTGGGGTCATCTCAAGCCTCACATACAGGGTGCAATCCTAACCTGGAGTTAGGCCGGCACAGTTAGGCCAGCACAAGGCCACCATAAATAGGGTTACCAGATTCACACTGGGACACTGTGCCTCTGCCTTTAACCATTGTATAGAAGAGGGAATTTTGGCAGGTTCAGCTTTTGAAACCCTTCCATGATGAGCTGCACCTGCCCAAATTCCATCTTCTATACAATGGTTAAAGGTAGAGGCACTCTGTCCCAGTTTGTATCTGGCAACCCTAGCCATAAAGTACATTTGGACCACTCTCCGAGTCAGAGAGAATGATGCACGTCCATGTGCTGGCCTCTCAGACTCCAAGAGTGCGGCAAACATACTTTACGGTGTCCCTTGTGCCAGCCAAACTTTGCTGGCCTGTGTGAGCCTTAACTCCAGGTTAGGATTGCACTCACAAGCACAAAACCCCTTAAGGCCTCTAACTGAAGCACGAAATGGACAGTACAAGTGGAGACAGCAGATCCACATGAAATGAGAGGAGGCAGACAGATTTTCCAGCAGGAATCTGAAGCCCAGGGCCCAAGAAAACGGAAAGAAAACCATCTGAATTCTGCCAGAGGGGCTTTCAGATGCCAAAGTGACACTGGGTCAGTTTTAAACCAGCCCAGCCAGCGTTTCTGTCTCCTAGTCAGATTTAACGCACCCTTAACTCAAAGCAAAGGACAGTTAAGTCTGCATGCATTTGCATAAATTAAACATCGGCGTGAACAATAGACCAGAGGTTTTTCTTTTTCTTCTCTGGAAGAGGAAGCAGCCCTACCCAAGTGCGAAATCAGGCATACACAGGTTTGGAGAATCCAGCTGCATTTTATTATTCTTCAGAACATCACAACTATTTGAATTCATGGCAAATACCCAAAGCTGGCAGGCTGCTCTGCAAACACATAATCGGGCACGAGCCGTGACAATCTATGCCTCCCTCTGGGCTTTTCGCTGTCTTCTGGTTTGGGCATACTTGCAACCCAACACGACTGAACATTACGTTGCAAAACAGGCAGGCACGTCAACAAAGTAATGACTGACGTAAGGTGCGCAGGGTTCCAAATGTGGATCTGGAAAACAATCCCTTTCATGCTTTCTAGATTGTTAAACACTGGGGGGGGGGGGCCACACTGGAACTACATTGCAAAGCTTATTTCTAATTTACACAATTGTTATAAGGCAAGTATATGCTGCTCTGAGTACTGGGGAGAAAAGGTGGGATACAAATGTGAGAAATTGCAGGCGCAATCCTAACCTGGAGCTAGGCCAGCACAGTTTGGCTGGCACAAGGGACACCGTAAAGCGTGTTTGGACCACTCTTGGAGTCAGGGAGGATGGCGCACATCTGTGTGCTGGCCTCCCTGACTCTGAGAGTGGTCCAAACATACTTCACAGTGGCCCTTTTGACCGCCAAACTTTGCTGGCCCAATTCCAGGTTAGGATTGCGCCTTGAATGATTTTACCATCTCTAAGGGCACAATGCTAACCTGGAGTTAGTCTAGCACAGTTAGGCCAGCAACGTTTGGCTGGCACAAGGGCCACCGTAAAGTATGTTTGGACCACTCTTGGAGTCAGAGAGGCCAGCACACAGATGTGCACCATCCTCCTTGACTCTAAGAGTGATTCAAACATGCTCTACGGTGTGCTGGCCAAACTTCGCTGGCCTAACTGTGCCGGCTTAACTCCAGGTTAAGATTGCGCCTAGCATTAAAAACAGAATTTGGAAGCAAATTTCTCATATGCAAGATAAGATATCCCCTGCCCTTCCCCAGGCAAGTTCAATCTTTGGGCCTGATTCATAATGAACTCGACCTGCTGTAAAGGCTTCCTCATGTCATAGCAAAGATTACGGATTAGCCGCCCCCCTGGCTTGGTGTCATCCCACTGCCCTTTTGGGAATAGGGGTGGGGCTTAGAGTGCCGAGATGGGCTAACACAAGTCCCTTGGGCTGACCCAGGAGTGTCGTGAACATGCCAAAAAGCACATTCACACCTCCTTTCAAGTCAGCTAGGCAGGAGTGAGGATTTTGTACCTATACAGTGCTATAAAGCGCAATCCTAATCTGGAGTTACCTTAATCTGGAGTTAAACCAGCACAAGTCCCTTCTACTGGCCCAGGTGTGTTGCAAATGTGCCGTAAAGTGTGCATGTCCTGGCCTCCCTGACTCTGAGAGTGTTGCAAACGGGCTTTACGGCACATTTACAACATTCCTGGGTTAGGAATTCCAGTTTAGGGTTGTGCCATTAGCATGTCTGGAAGGCTTCTAAGGCATTATATTATATTCCTTACAACAACCCTGAAAAGTCTGAGATGGGTTTGGTCAAGATGCTTCTTGCCCTTCTCCCTCTCTAAGGAGGAGGCTGCAATCCTATACACACACGTACCTAGGAGTAAGTCCTACTGAATTCACTGAGGCTTCCTTCTGACTAGATGTACACAGGATTGGGCTGTTCATGTGCAGCCGATCAGTGAACAGATTTTCATCTGTGTGGTAACGTGCACCTATGATCCTGGCCCCACATTGCTGGTCACAGTGACTTACTGGATGTGTGATTTGAACGTGATCTCATTTCCCAGAAGATGACGTGGTCCTTCTCAGCACTATCCTGCCGATCGCCACCATGACAATGAACAAAACACAACTTTGGAGCGACCTCGGTCTATCGCTTTAAACGTTGGCAGCATCGCTGACAAAGACCTTGTCTCCTTTCCCTCGCCCGCACTGCAGCCAATCCACAAAAGAGGTCAGACATCAGCAGCTCTTTTCCAACTCCAGGGCTTCCCATTAACTCGAGCTCCAAATTAACGCTGACTGCTAAAGGCCAGGACGGTCAGCGCTAACCACATCCCTCTGTCCTTTGATGGCCCCCGTTGCGTCGGACAACCGCCGCTGTGTTCTAAGCTTTAAAACACCATCAGAGACATCCTAATGCACGTGGACTGAAGGTGGATTTAGAATGAAAAGCAGATCTGGCACTCTTAAAAGAAAATAATTCCTACATTGGGCCAAACAGCACATTAGGCAGGATGGACAGACATCAACAACTGGAGCTCCCAATGTTTTCTCTTGCGTCAGCTTGCACTCCAAGAGTGCACTGCCCTCCAGCTTGCACGCCATGAGGTTGATTTCTTCGCAGACCCCCTTCTCTCCTCTTGCCCCAATTCCCCTAAGAAAGAGAGCTCGACCTTTGCCATCTCTTGGAAGACTGGCATGGTGCTAAAATTGTCAAGGCATACCATTAGCTTTCTGACAATTGACAAGACACACCGTGCTGCTGTTGGGGAGTTCACCTCCACAATGGCCCTACTAATAAGTGACCCCCACATTCCCATGGCACACCTGCGGACCATTCACGGCACACCAATGCGCCACAGCACAGTGGTTGAAAATGGCTGCTCTAAAGGCTAAACCCGGCAGAGCAAGGCTGGAAGGCACAAGAGCCCAATTGGAGGCCGGGTTGTGATGTGGTGAAGGGGGTGCCCCGAACATTGGACATTCCAGTCATAGAAGCTCCCACGTCATGTTTTCTGTAGTCCTAATTCTGCGACTTTAAAAAGTTGGGGAGGTCATCTGTGGGCACTCCTTTGCTAGCAGAGAACACAACTGTTTCCCATGTTACACCACCAGTGAAATGCACCAGTGAAAGAACTGCCCCACCAGAGTTCTTTCAAAACTGTTGCCACTGCTGGTATCACACAATGACTTACAACCCAGGGGCTCTGAGCAGCCGAAGTCCATGGGTTGTACGTGTTTGCAAGAATGCAGCCCTGCAGCAGGGGTGGCACTTTCCAAATAATTCCAGTTCTGCTTCAAATGCAGCACCAGAGGCATTTCTACAGGGAGGGCAAAGCTCTAAGTGTTGCAAGAAGCCTCACCCTGTCATGTACATCCCTCCTCTCTCTTGCTGCTGTAGCCAGTAAGCATCGCCAAGATGTTGCTGTTCCCTGTGAGGATTGGCTAAAACAGTGCAGGAGAGGAGTGATTTCCACTGCAAGGTAAGGCTTCTTGCAAAACTTAGAGCTTTGCCCTCCCTTAGATCTGCCTCTGACCAGGTGCCTCCTTGTGTTGTTGCCCTGTTCTTGTCTGGACTGCATGTATCGAAAGGTAACGGCTCTGAGCAGATTTTGGTATCAAGCAGACCTGAGCAGGCAAAAGAGGTTGGAAAAGGCCAACACGAATGCACCGTTTGCATTACAACAGCAGGTTACAATCTGAGTGCCAAAGGACCCAAACTTCATTTTGTCCACATACAAAAACCCAGAAGTCTGCAGCTCAGCCACAAACAACTGCATGCAACACAGGAAGAACTCGGAACTGCACGACTCGTTCCGCATGTCCAAGGCAGGCTGGGCCTCCTGTTGCTTGATCAGCAGCCCTCACACCACGCTGTGCGTAGGTAAACCTCCTCTGGAGTCCCCATGGCACCAGGGTGTCTGCATGCACGCATTATTGCCTGGAGCTGTTTGGACCTTCCTTTATCAGTGCTGCTGGAGGCTGTGAGACCGGAGTATCCCTAACCACCCTTTTAACCTTCCTGGCCACCTAGAAACAAAGGAGCAGTGCAACCCCATACAACACGTATTTACTTGGAAAGAAGTTCTATTGCAATGTAATTCAAACTGTGGGTCAGGACCCACTTGATGGGTCGCGAGATGATGCCAGGTGAGTCGCGGAGAGCTGGGAGCAGCTTTGGAAGCCTTGGAAGTTTACTCTTGCTATACTCCTTTTGTGAGTGTTAACAGTTTGAATTTTCAAGTGAGGGTTTTTTTTTTAAAAAAAAAATTGTTTTCAGTGCTTTTACATAATATTTTGTCCTGATCCTGCTTTCTATCAGGGATGTTTCATGGTTGTAAAATTGCTGCAGTCCAAGAATGCCAGTTTGCATTTCAAGAGTACCATGGTACAATGACAGCACTTCCTGCTTGATGATGTCACTCCCAGCCATGACATCACTCGTAGGTTAATGATATCACCGATACAACTGTCATTCGAAAAAGTGGGTTCCGGTCTAAAACGTTTGAGAATCACTGTTCTGTTGGCTTCAGTGGGGTTTACTAAAACATATCTGTGCATAGGCCCAACCCTAAATGCGCCTCCCACATCTCTAGCTGGAAGTTCCTTTGTGCCTGTCTTGTTATGCATTTTCCATGCTAATCATTTCGAAATGCCATTTGCAAGCTATTGACATTCAAAGGGCACTCTGGCTGGCAAAAAGAAATTACTGTGGATAAACTAATTCAATTGTTTGTGCAAATTGCCTTGAATGTACAGAGGAGGAGGAGTTTTGGAGAATGAGAAGCACAATGGAAGCAGTGACAACCTCTGTCCCCTGCAAGTGCAAGGACCTCCTTTCTTCCTACACGCAGTTGTGACTGCATTACGCTGTTGTCTCTGAATGCTTGGCGGTCTCGTGTGTCAACACCTGGGTTACCAAGTTCCATGCTCTGCGGAGCTTGGCTTCAAGGTGAGCAGCTTCTCACCTGAGCAGCTCACTGCAAATCCTGGTGGCAACTATCTCAGTCCAAGACAATTGGCGTAATCCAGAGAGAGTTTGTTGTGATGATGTCCAGAACAGGAGTTGGCCAACTGACCACTGACCAAGGCTCACATCCATCAATGGGCCACCAGCCAGGCTGATCCCTGAATTGTTAAAACCATTGTCAATGGGTAGCACCCAATGCACTATTAGGATGCACTAACAGGGCACTCATTTTTCAAAGTGACAGGATCAGGGCATCCTGGATAACTGTGTCCTGGTCAAATGCACTCCAGTTTTGGGCAAACTGCAGGAGCTCATCTGTTTACAGGGCAGTTAGCAGCTACCTTGCGAACTGCAGGAGCTCAGCTGTTTGCAGCTGGCACATCACCTTCTCAGAATCTGGCACAGTGCCTCCAGTGTCAGGAGGTCTCAGAGCAGCCCTGTCCTGAGCTCTACCCACACTTTACAAACAGCTGTGACTAGCAAGTCGCGTTGAGGTTACTGGTTCTGCTGTGCGGTTTTCTTTCATCTGCTTCAGCAGCAGACTAATTAATTGCTACATTCATCATCTTTCCTGCCATCATCATTCCAGAGACTAATTACATTTGAGTACTATTATCTTTTGTACTATCTGTTGGAACCAACTGTGTTTCTATGCAAGTTGCTTCTACTCCAGGGTACGAAAAACATGAATATGATTCACGTTCCAATTTTTTCCCTCTTACCAAGGGGTGCAGATACGTTCCCCAGTATTTGAGGAATTCCCCCAGCTGCAGCGAGAGTTGCCTCCATCCCTCCAGGTCTAGCCGGGAGTCTCCAGGAATCCGCAGCTATCTCCAGTTGACTACTGCAAGTAATCCTGGAGATTTAGCAGCACTTCTGGAAATTGCCATTTAAAAGTATAATTTGTTTCAAAGTTAAAAGAAAATTAAAAAGTAAATGCGTTCCCTTGAAAACAAGAACGAAAAGCCAATCTCCTTGTCCAAGATGAAAAAATACCAACAGCAATGGGAAGAGAAGGCGATTATCCTCCCTGAATTTCTGGCAAGTATCAAGACAGGGCTTCCTACACATTTGATTCTTGCATGCGTACCCCACTCGCTTCCAATGCGCTCAGGGGGATTTGCACATAGACCAAGGCAGCAGGGGCATAGCTAATGAAAGTGTAGCGCAGTGCAGAGGGTAAAATGTTGCCCTGGGAGTGATGTCACAACAGGAAGCAACGCCACAGTTGTATTGTCGTTTTTCTCTGGCTTTGTGGCCATAACTTTTGCTAAAGATATTACACTCTGGTTGGTTTTCATTGCATTTTTGCATTAAATTACCTTTCCAATGACATATAACGTGATGACATCATTCACTCATACCAAGGTTTTCACAATTTTGGCCATTAATGACAAGCTCAGCTTGTTGCCCCCTTAACGTTTGTGGCCCGGTGCAATTGCACCCCCTGCACTCCTTTAGCTATGCCTCTGCAAGGCAGTCAGTTGTGTGCCTTCAAGGTTGTTGGGGGTGGGGGTGGGGAATGGCCCAGGAGGTGAGGCTTGGAGAGAAATGCTGACCACATTGCAGGGTAAAGGGGACAGAAGCCACAAACTGGCTGGGGAAGGAAACAGGAAGTGGGCAATAGCTGGGGAGGAAGTGGGAGGCAGGATTTAAAAACCTAGAAGCAATTGGGCCCAGGAGGCTCCCCTACAGAGCCTGGAAGCAGTAGTATAGTAGTATAGCTAAGGGGGGCAGGGCCGTTAAGTATTGCAGGTGCCACCACACACCGGGTAAGCTGCCCTTCCCACTCGCCATCAGAGCCATTCTGGGAAGCGATGGCAACACAGTCCAGAATGGCTCTGACCGCAAGTGGGAAGGACTACTTACCCAGTGCATTGCGGCACCTGCAGTACTTACCGCGCTGCTCCCCTACAGCTACGCCACTGCCTGACTGCAGCTCTAAGGAGGAGAGGAAGGAGCCAATTGGGAGCTGGTTACGCCCTTCCTCCAAAGCTTGAGTCCAAGAATCTACCCTGATGGGTCCTGCTGCCACCACCGCCACCACCACCACCACCACCACCACACATCCTCTGGTTTGGACAGTGTACAGGACTCTCTGCCACGTGCAATTGGAGTGCCCAGAGCCATATCTATGGTTACAGCTTTCGTCGGAAGTGAAGCTGGAGCAGCACTTCAGAGCCTAAGTATTGACCCGGCCCCTTTGCCATAAGTTTGGGACGTCTCGCTTGGTTAATGATCCCATCTCACCCATGATCCAGTGCAACTTCAGCTCTGACAATCGCAGGTTGGGCTGGACACAGGGCTCCGATTCCCCAAATATGAAGTCACAGGAGATGTGCCTCCCCTTCCGGCTCAGACCACACCAGAGAGATGCCCGCTTCCCACCAGTGGCATCGCTAAGGTACCTGCTACCCGGGGTCAAAGACGATTTTGTAAACCTCCTCACAACTAAGAGCGCAACCCTAGACTGTGCTGGATTGGCGAGGCCGGCAGGATTGCGCCAAATCCAGTGCAGTATATGGGAGGCTGGAGCCTCCCCAAAGCAAGGGCACATTCGTGGAAGGGAGGCTCCAGCCTCCAAATTGCACTACTCAGATCTACGCCTGCTCTCCTTTCTAGCAAAGCTGGCAGAGTGAACCTGGATCAGGCCCAGGTAGGACCTTCTGGGGCTCCACATGCCCACCTCCAAGGTGTAAGCATTGGAAGTTCCGGAACTCCAAGCCAAGAAGAATTCCTATGTTACGCGCCTTCAGCCCCAACACTTCTCACCAAATTTCCCCAAGTTCCTCCCCACTTCTCCCCAGCTCCACTTATCAGGGGGATTATTGACAGCAGCTGCAGGACTTGGAAAAGATGGGTGTCTTTCCAAGCCCTCCCTTCTCCAGCACCACAGCGCCTGGAAAAACCAGTTTCCCAGGGCCACCAGCGTCTTGAGCTCTGCCACAAGGCACAGCACAGAGAGAGAACATCCTCTCTCTCTCCGTCACGATGCCCTACACGATCAAAGAAATCACTGGACACAGAGTGCTTCAGATTATAGCATGTCTTCCTGCCCATGAAACCGTTGGGTCACCGAGTGCTAGCCTAGCCTTCTCCCTGCTGGGCTTGCTTCCTTCAGGCAGAGAGATCTCTCATAGGGGAGCATTAGAACATGCAGTTTCCTTTTGAAAAGGCAGCCTCAAAGAGGAAAACAACTGGGCGAATAACGAGAGCCCTACTTTAATGCTGTAGTCCAGTGTTTCTCAAACTGTGGGTTGGGACCTGATGTCAGGTGGGTCGCGGGAAGCTGGGAGCAGCCATCTTAGAAGCTGCAGACCTTACTCTTGCTCTATTCCTTCTGCAAGTGTTTGAATTGTCAGTTTGAATTTTCAAGTGAGAGTGTTTTAATTTTGTTCTTCATTCTGTGCTTTTATATAACGTTCTGTCCTCATCTTGCTTTCTGTTGGGGATGTTTCACGGTTGTGCAACTGCTGCAGTCCAAGAATGCCAGTTTGCATTCTGGGAAAGTCATTTTATTATGTCACAACGACAGCACTTCCTGCTTGATGAAGTCACTTCTGGCTGTGACATCACTTCCGGTGGGTCCTGACATGAGTGCCATTCTAAAAAGTGGGTCCCGGTCTAAAACGTTCGAGAACCACTGCTGTGGCCCAATTGTTGTGTATTTGTGAAAATAGCAGCAGAGTTGGGGGCTTGGAGACC
>JAJKFI010000013.1:15800987-15822500 GCA_029204185.1 Lerista edwardsae
GCCAGTTTCTACCAGTTCTAGACTGTGAGATGTGAAACTGCAACACCAATTCCCTCTTACTTGGAAACTAACCCAACCAAACATAGTGGGACTTAATCTGAGTAGACATGCACTGCAAAAGCTGGATTTCACTCCATTTTAATGTTCAGCCACTTCCAATGGCCCGATAGCCAAGACAGAACAGATTCCAATAAGCAGATTAATTGATCTGAACAGTGCTGGAGGGGACGGATGAAAGGTCTGTAGACTTCTTGGGGGGCGGAATCTATCTTACTGCCTTCTGCACTACTACTCCGTCGGCAGTGCAGTATCTCAAAGAAATGAGCCCCTTTCAGTTGATACGATGCACAATTATCCCGTTTACAGCCGTGCTACAGCTAGAGAGCAGAAAGAGCTATTATGCAGCTGCAATCGCGGCTTTTGGAAAGGTGAGCCGACTCTAAAAGGTTCCTCGGAAGCTATTATTTGCAAATGCTCTTCTACCCGTCAAGCAGTGAATCACTCTCCGCGCATGGAAAGGTCACTATAACCGTATGACAAACTGAGGCAATAGTTGCATTTGTCGCGACTACCCCCTGCCTCTGCACCTCTGCGCGGCCTACCTGGGAATATCTGGGTCACGTACAGAGAGCCTCAAATACCACCCATCCTGGTACAATGCACAGTTACCCCATGGAGCACAGTCAGGCTGTGATGCACAGTTACCCCGTGGAGCACAGTCAGGCTTACATCTGAGTCAACTTGAAATAAGGACTGTGCTGCTGCTGTTTAAGGCTACAATCATGTGCAAATTCAGCTGGGACTATTGAACACGATGGGGTTTTCCCTTGGAATACAGAAGCACCGGCTAGCGCTGCAGTGCAAGCCTAAACATGTCTACTCAGAAGTATGTCCCACTATGTTTGGTTGGGTCAGTTTCCTGCTAAGTGGGCAAGAGGCACTTTTTCAAGTGGTGTCCTCTTATATTTAGCAGGGGGAGAGCAATTGTCCCTTTTCACCCCAGCACAGTGTCTTTCTCGTGGCTGTTGCTGGAAGTGTTCTGCATTCTTTTAGATTGTGAGCCCTTTTGGGACAGGGAGCCATTTAACTTTAATGTTATTATTTGCCCGTAAACCGCTTTGTGAACTTTATGTTGAAAAGCGGTATATAAATACTAGTGATTGATTGATTGATCTAGTACGTATGCCCAGGGTTATAGCCTAAGGATAGGGTTACCAGATACAAACAGGGACAGGGTGCCTCTACCTTTAACCATGGTTTAGAAGAGGGAATTTGGGCAGGTGCAGCTTTTGAAACCCTTCCATGATGAGCTGCACCTGCCCAGGTTCTCTCTTCTAGGAGACCAGGGCCGGCATGTGTGTTTGTGTGCACCTTTTTCAAGCACATGGTTTTCACACACAGCAGCTCTGCACGCCATGTAGAGCCTCCTGCTATGTTTTAGGCTCCCGTTGCAATTTTGCAATGCCCCTGGGGACAGAGGCAGATCTACAGGGTGGGCAAAGCTCCAAGTGTTGCAAGAAGCCTTACCCTGTCATGTAAATCCCTCCTCTCCCTTGCTGCTGTAGCCAGTAAGCAACGCCAAGATGTTGCTTTTCCCTGTGAGGACTGGCTAAAACGGTGCAGGAGAGGAGTGATTTCCACTGCAAGGTAAGGCTTCTTGCAAAACTTAGAGCTTTGCCCTCCCTTAGATCTGCCTCTGCCCGGGGAATGCCCTGCAACACCTTGACACAATGCAAAGGTTGGTAGTCCCTGTCCTAAGCCAGTGGTTCTCAAACCTTTTAGAACAGGGCCCACTTTCTAGAATGGCACTTGTGTTGGGACCCACCGGAAGTGATGTCATCAACCTGGAAGGTGACGTCATAGCCGGAAGTGACATCATCAAGCAGGAGATGCCATCATTGTGGCATAATCAAATGACACTCCTGAAATGCAAACTGGCATTCTTGGACTGCAGCGATTGCACAACCGTGAAACATCCCTGACAGAAAGGAAGATGAAGACAAAAATATATGATGTAAAAGAGCAATTTGTAATTGATGAACAATGATGTAAAAACAATTTTTAAAAACTCACTTGAAAATTCCAATCGTTAACACTCACAAAAGGAATAGAGCAAGAGTAAGGTCTGCAGCATCCAAGATGGCTGCTCCCTGCTTTCCATGACCCACCTGACATCAGGTCACAACCCACCAAGTGGGTCCCAACGCACAGTTTGAAGAACACTGCCCTAAACCAATCTGGCTGACAACAGCAGCCAGTCCTGGAACCTACACAAAGACACTTGCCATTCAGCCACAACTTCCACTACCTACAGTATAGGGTTTTATTACTTTACTTATTTTAAAAGATGTATACTTAAAAAAAAGATTCAAAGTAAAATGCAATAAAAATCAGCCAAAAATACATGCGTAGTTTTTTTTAAACAACAAACATACTACTAAAATTCCATCTAACTTTGGAACTGCAAATACCAGCATGTATTCAGAGTGCTCGGAGAACTTCTGCGCACAGACTCATGCTTGGAAAACCAAGAACGACAGTTCCCCTGCTCACACAGACAGGCACGCGCACAATTGGTCTCAGTTGTACTTACGACATCTATCAGCTGGGCAATGGACAATCCAAACCGCACAATGACCACATCCGAGATGTTGGCAACCGGCCGCGACCACTTGTTGTAGCCCGAGAAGAGTCTCTTCAGGAGCCGTTCCTCTGCGTGGGCTCGGGTCTCAACATGGCCAAGTGCTGTGAACAAGGCCCAACCTGTTAAAATTATTCATGGCAGACATGACCTGTGACATCCAGTCTTCTTCCATGGAGAAAAGGGTGAGATACCTGCCCTATATTGCAAGGCTCACCTTTGCCAGGAAGGTTAGCCAAAGGGCAACAACTGGCCCAAGGTCAAAATGGCTGCAGTCCTATCCACACTTCCCTGGGAGTCAGCCCCATTGTCCCTGATGGGCTTTATGCAGTAGTGTCATTCATTAACCAGGAGACGGAACGCGAGGCGGGACTTACCGCCTGATTGGCTGCTCGGTTCTGATGCGTCGCTGCCTTGCCGAGCGCCGTGCGGGCACCCCTGGCCTCGGAGGGGGTGCCCGCTTGCCTGGGTGGCGCGCTGGGTGCTCAGTAGAGCCGCGGAGGGGCGCACCACCCGGAAGGAGTCCCCGCGGCGGAACGGCAGGCAGCGACGCGTCAGGGCTCCCTGTCAATCAAGGGGCAAGTCCCGCCTCGCGTTCCGTCTCCTGGTTAATGAATGACACTTCTGGCTTTATGTCTGACTAGATATGCACAGGTGTGCTTTGTGGTTCTCCCCAGTCCAAGCCCACACTCTGTCCACTGAGCAAAGGGATGAGCAAAGATGCTGCATATCAGGCTTTAGGAAACCCAGGTCCATGCTTTGGATTGACTGTAGGTCACCCAGCCTTGGTCCCACATCTGTGAAACAGGAATGCTAGCCAGCCTACCTCCCATGCTGCGGGGGGAGTGGGAGGGGAGGGGTCAGGGCCAAGGCAAGCCAACATTTTCAAAACATAGTCCCAAAAAGTGCAAAGGGCAGCTTCAAGTCTATGCATACTAGCCTGTGGCCGAGCTCCATCGAACACTGGAGTACTTCTGGGTGAACATGTACAAGCGTGCGCTGCACAAATACAGAGGAAATATTAATGGGCCATTTTAATATATTGGAGGCGAGCTTCGCAGTGCCAGAATTCCTTTGAACTGCTCCTTCTTCTGCAGCTCTTCCCATGCCTTATGCGAAGCAGATCATCAGCTTTTGAGTGAGAATTAAGTCAAGGGCATGACCCTCATTCTTAGGAATGGCCTGAAAAGTTTGAGATAGCTGCAGAACCCTGAAAGGAGCTCTCCGGAGTGTGTCTTGGCTGCTGCTTTCAAAAATACGAAGGGTGAAAAACACAATTAAATAAAGCTGAGCTTTGCCTTGCTCAAAAACAGCCAAGAATAAGTATCTACTTCTTGCAAGCTGCACCCAGAGGCGGCAAGACTGGGAAAAGCACACGCACCAAGAGATGGGTTCACACTCATCAAGCCATGCTACTGACTCTGGAGAAGTGACTGCTCTGGAGCAAGCAGATTGGAGCTCATAGCCACATATTTTCCACATAATGGATTTGGTTTTTCTTGCTACGTCCAGAATCAAAGCTTTTCATTGTTTAACCTGGAAGAGCCGTGGCAATCAGGAATGACAGCGCCTATTCCAAACTCAGCTGCATATAACCCATTCCAATACTTAGAGACCAAGCCTAGGAATGTCTTATCTGAAGTAAGTACCATTATAGTCAATGGGGCTTACTCCCAGGTAAGTGTAGCCTTAAATGGTAGCATGACACACTCACTATAAGTGCAAAGCAAAATCATCTACTGATTAGCCCCAACTATTGTGAGATAGTACCAAATATTGATTCTGCACCGTTCGAGCATTCCGAGTGCATCACATGGGGTTGTTATGATCCAAGAGATCCTTACAACAGTCTTGCAAGGTAGGTCTTGCAAATTTGCATCCTCAGGCTGCAGGTGGGGAAGTAAAGTGGCATTGAGGCTGAGAAGCTAGCTTAGGGCTCCCTGGGTTGAGGCAAGACTTCCCAGTGTATACTCTTACTGTTCAACCCAATGCATATATACTCAGAAATAAGTCTTATGATTTCAATGGTGCTTTCTTTCAGGTAAGTGTACACAGTTCTCCAAATTTTGCCACTGTCTGACTCCAAGCTTGGAGGCAGGACAGGACAGGACAGATCCACAGGGCAGGCTTCCTTCCTGCCTTCATGACATGCTCTTGCATCTAGAAGTTTGGATGCCTTAATCCCAGAGGCCCAGTTGCCGGCTGTGGTGATTCCATATCAAGGCTCTTTGCATGTGTTCTAAGCAACACCTTTTGGGGGCACTTCTGCAGATGCAAATTCCAAAACTGTCCCAAACTAGTAAGTTTATATAGAGAAGAGGGCCCCCCCCCAGGCCCACCTCATCTAGCTTCTTGGATCTCACAGTGGCCCATCAGATGACTCAGGTCTTGACACAAGACATTTGCATCCTGTTGCCCCGCCCTTACACCTGGCATTCTGAGGTAGCCTACTTCTAAAACATACCCATCAACACTTGTGATGGATTTTTCTTCTAGAAATCTAGCCAATCCCCATTTAAAGGCCATTCAGGCCAGACACCATCACCACATCCTGTGACAAGGAGTTCCACAGGTTAATCACCCACTGGGTAAAAAAAAGTATTCCCTTGTATCTGTTCTAACTCTCCTAGCATTCAATTTTAGTGGATGCTGCAAGGATTTGTGATGCTCCACAGATGAAGCACAAACAAAGCAATTCTCCTCTATGCCCCAGAATATCCCTGTAGAATTGACTAGAAAAGCAGGTGACAGGAGGAAGATTCAAGAAAGGTGATACCACAACCCCTCCCAAACCAAACTTTGCTTGGGTCTTCTTCACCTAGGACTCCATTTAAGGCAGGATCTTCCGACCAGAGCCTGCTTCAGGGTTAAGTGTAAACCTGGGGTGGTAAGAAAATGCAAATGTGGTATAATGAAATACCCAGGTTCAAATCCCACCTCAGTATGCAGCTCAGCAGGTGACTTGGAGCCCCATGGGGGCAACCCTGAATTCCTTGAAGGCTAGTTAGTGGCCACCATACAAATGTGAAGGCATTTTCTGTAGCCCTCCGAGGTCGGAAGATGGTGATGCTGCTTAAATGCTGTAGTGATCTGGCAAAGTGTATGCAGGGGCTACACCTTCTCCACCACTGCTCAGAGCATCCTGAAAGGAACATGGGACAGGAAGAGGGCTACCGAGCATGTGCAAAGCGCTACTTTTCCTCTCCCCGTGAAAAACCAGTCGGCTTTCTTTCTCGCAAGTCCAGGGAAACATTATCGGATTGCAGAGACATCCGAGAAGCTGCCAAGGAAAGCGGGGAGGGGAGTGGCAGAAGAAGAAGAAGAAGGAGATGGGAAAGGGGGTGAAGAAAGCATTTGTACTGCTGCAAAGCGACCAGGGTGCGGGACTGGAGGCAGGGCCGGCGGGCGGGCGTGAAATTGACCAGGGCGCCAGAATCTCGGCGTGAAACTTACCGGGGAAGAAGTTTGCGCAGAGCAGCAGCAGAAGGTTCTCCTTCAGCACGAGAAAGCCCATCGTGCCGGCGCTCCCGCGGCGCTGCGAAGCCATACCCCCCCCCCCCCCGCAGCCGGTCAGCGCGCAAATTCCTGGCGCGGCAACTTCTCCCCCCGCGCGATCCTCGCCTGGTCCCGATTCATGGTCTCCCTCCGGGCACGGGCAGCCTCCTTTGCGCTAGGAGGGAGGGCTCGCCGGGCTGCCGCCGCCGCCGCCTCGCTCACCACGCCTGTTCCAAGCCTGGGCGGCTCGCCCTGCCTCGCGATGCTCCGCTTCTCCGGGACTCCTCCGCCCGAGAGGGAGCCGCCGCCGCCGATCCCGGAGCCCTGCAAACGGGGCGGGCAGAGTTGCAACTGTGAGTCGGGGCGGGGGAGGAGAGAATTTGTGCGGCTCCGTCTCTGGTCCTTTCAGCTGCGATGGGATCACGATGCGCCTGCCTCGCCCTCTCTCTCTCTCTCTCTCCGTGACCTCGTCGAGGCTCCCGATTGCCTCTCCCTTTTGAATTCGCTGCGCTCAGACTGGACGCGGGTGGAAGCCAGTCGGAGGCGCCGCCTGGACCGTCGGGGGAGCGCGGAGTGGGGCGCCCGTGCGCGGCGCCCAGCGGGACCTGCCCCCGCTCCTCCTCAGAGGAGGGGGCGAGCGGGCGGAGGGGGTGGAGGAGGAGGAGGAGGAGATCCCACCACCACGCACTCCGGAGGGAGACCACAGAGGAGCCCTCGTGGGTGATCCGGGCTGGGGGAAGGTGGTCCCGCTTTGCACCGCGCAGACACAGTTCCGCGCGCGTCGTCTTTGCCTTTCGGGCTGCCTCTCGACGACAGAGATCCCCGTCCGTCTCCAATCCTGAGCTGGATCAATTCATCCTTTCCACCCGCTCGGGACTCCCCCGCCGCAGGTAGCCTCTTGCAGCAGCGAGCACCGTCTCAGAAGGCGAGGCAGACCCGCGGAGGAGGGAGGCTCTCGGGGACTCCTTGCCACAAGGGCTAGCCTAGGGCAAGCGAGGCAGGAGGCCACTTGCCACAGCCCTTTCGACGAGCTTCCCAGAGGCATTCCAGGGGCTAGGGAGGAACTTACACAACTCCTCCCGGCCTGATCTTACACAGCTCTTTGTGTTTGAGAGGCATTTCTTCCTACCCGAGAGAGCGGGGGAGATAAGAGGGTTTCCCCAAATCTGCAGCAATTTCATTTCTGCCCCTCTTTTATTTCCATGATGGAGTTCCTGGTGGGTTTCCTTGAAAGTTCCCAGTTGCTCCCCCATCTAGATGCCGACCAGACCCCAATCTGCTGGACTTCAGTAAGGCTGTAGCCTTCTATTCAGATCACATCATGCCTTGTATTTAAAACTATTATTATTATTATATTTTAGACATTTATTTATTATTTAGTAGTAATAATAGGGTGCCACAGGGTATGTTTGTAATGAATCGAATGGTGTTTTTTTTAATTGAATAATGTATTGAAAATTTGCTATGTTAATGAAATGGCACTTTACAGAGTAACACAAGAACGGACAGGTTCCTCTCCTAAGGAACTTGCAGGCTACATTTAAAGGAAGGATCCACAAAGGAGTTTGTTTTTTCCCCAAGAACTTCAAAAATCTACAAATCCAGTTTGAACTGATCTAATAGTGGAGGGAAAATCTAGCCCCCTTGCTCACTGCCCTAGGCACTCTTAAAAGCTGTCTTTGGCCTCAGTTCCTGCAGTGAAACAGGCATCTGTGGGTCTCTATGCCAAAGGGTCAGCTCTTTGTTCTGTGTTGATAACACTACAGTGGATCTTGCAACAACTTGTGAAGGGTGACCACATTAACAAAGGCTAATGCACTACTTTTTTTTTTGCACAATCAATCATCTTAAATATGACTTATGGAATTATGGAACTTCCTACCAGGGGATCTAAGATCTTCCTCCTCCCTCAGGGCATTTCGGTGAGGGCTCAAGACTTTTCTGTTTTGTCTAGCGTTTGATGTTAATATGTCTGTTTCTTGTACCTCTGCAGCAAAACCTGCATTCAAAATGCCAGATACAAGGGAGTGGCAACAGGATGCAAGCATCCTGTTGTCTTGTGTGCTTCCTGAGGCACCTGGTGAACCACTGTGAGATACAGGAAGCTGGACTAGATGGGCTTTTGGCCTGATCCAGCAGGGCTCTTCTTATGTTCTTGTTGTTGTTCAGTCGCTAAGTCGTGTCCGACTCTTCGCGACCCCATGGACCACAGCACGCCAGGCCTCCCTGTCCTCCACTAGCTTCCGGAGTTCACCCAATTTCATGTTCATCGCTTCGGTGACACTATCTAACCATCTCATCCTCTGCCGCCCCCTTCTCCTTTTGCCTTCAATCTTTCCCAGCATGAGGGTCTTTTCTAAAGAGTCCTCTCTTCTCATCAGGTGGCCAAAGTATTGGAGCTTCAGCTTCAGCATTTGTCCTTCCAGGGAGCAATCAGGCTTGACTTCCTGTAGGATGGACCGATTGGACCTCTTTGCAGTCCAGGGGACTCTCAAGAGTCTTCTCCAGCACCATAATTCGAAAGCATCTATTCTTCGGCGCTCTGCCTTTCTTATGGTCCAGCTCTCACAGCCATACATAGCTACTGGGAAAACCATAGCTTTGACTATGCGAACCTTTGTTGGCAGGGTGATGTCTCGGCTTTTGATTAAGTTGTCTAAGTTCGCCATAGCTTTCCTCCCAAGAAGTAAACGTCTTTTAATTTCATGGCTGCAGTCACCATCTGCGGTGATCTTGGAGCCCAGGAAGATAAAGTCTGTCACTGCTTCCATTTCTTCCCCTTCTATTTGCCAGGAAGTGATGGGAGTGGTGGCCATGATCTTAGTTTTTTTAATGTTGAGCTTCAAGCCAATTTTGGCACTTTCCTCTTTCACCCTCATCAGCAGGTTCTTTAAGTCTTCCTCACTTTCTGCCATTAGAGTGGTGTCGTCTGCATATCTGAGGTTGTTGATATTTCTCCCAGCGATCTTGATTCCAGCTTGTGAATCATCCAGCCCTGCCTTCCTCATGATGTACTCTGCATATAAGTTAAATAAGCAGGGTGACAGGATACAGCCTTGTCGTACTCCTTTCCCAATTTGAAACCAGTCGGTTGTTCCATGTCCAGTTCTAACTGTTGCTTCCTGGCCCACGTACAGGTTTCTCAGAAGACAGATAAGGTGGTCTGGTACTCCCATCTCTTCAAGAACTTGCCACAGTTTGTTGTGATCCACACAATCAAAGGCTTTAGCATAGTCAATGAAGCAGAGGTAGATGTTTTTCTGGAACTCTCTGGCTTTCTCCATGATCCATCGAATGTTGGCAATTTGATCTCTAGTTCCTCTGCCTCTTCGGAAACCAGCTTGTACATCTGGTAGTTCTCGATTCACATACTGCTGAAGCCGAGCTTGTAGGATTTTGAGCATGACCTTGCTAGCATGTGAAATGAGTGCAATGGTGCGGTAGTTTGAACAATCTTTGGCATTGCCCTTCTTTGGGATTGGAATGTAAACTGATCTTTTCCAGTCTTGTGGCCACTGCTGGGTTTTCCAAATTTGCTGGCATATGGAGTGCAGCACTTTGACAGCATCATCTTTTAAGATTTTCAGTAATTCCACTGGAATGCTGTCACCTCCACTAGCTTTGTTGTTAGTGAGGCTTTCTAAAGCCCACTTGACTTCACACTCCAGGATGTCAGGTTCAAGCTCAGTGACCGCACCATTGTGGTTATCAGGAACATTGAGATCGGCCTTATAGAGTTCCTCTGTGTATTCTTGCCACCTCTTCTTAATCTCATCTGCTTCTGTTAGGTCCTTGCCGTTTTTGTCCTTTATTGTGCCTACCTTAGCATGAAATTGTCCTTTGACATCTCCAATTTTCTTGAAAAGATCTCTAGTCTTTCCCATTCTATTGTTTTCCTCTATTTCTTTGCATTGCTCATTGAGGAAGGCCTTCCTATCTCTCCTTGCTGTTCTCTGGAAATCTGCATTCAGTTGGGTATATCTTTCCCTTTCTCCCTTGCTTTTGGCTTCCCTTCTTTCCTCAGCTATTTTTAAAGCCTCTTCAGATAGCCACTTTGCCTTCTTGCATTTCTTTCTCTTTGGGATGGTTTTAGTTGCTGCTTCCTGTACAATGTTACAGACCTCCGTCCAAAGTTCTTCAGGCACTCTGTCTACCAAATCTAAGCCTCTAAATCTGTTTGTCACCTCCACTGTATATTCGTTTGGGATCTGATTTAGGTCATACATGGAGGGCCTAGTGCTTTTCCCTACTTTTTTAAGTTTAAGCCTGAATTTTGCAATAAGAAGCTCATGATCTGAGCCACAGTCAGCTCCAGGTCTTGTTTTTACTGCCTGTATAGAGCTTCTCCACCTTTGGCTGCAAAGAATGTAATCAATCTGATTTCGATGTAGACCATCTGGTGAAGTCCATGTGTACAGTCGCCGTTTGTGTTGCTGGAAAAGGGTATTTGCTATGACTAATGTGTTCTCCTGACAAAACTCTATCAGTCTTTGCCCTGCTTCATTCTGTACTCCAAGACCAAACTTGCCTGTTACTCCTATTACCTCTTGACTGCCTACTGCCTATAAGATCTTATGTTCTTATGTACCCTGTTTTTATTTATATTTGATTGCTTATTTTATTGTTTTATTATTTTTATGTACCGTATTTTGTTTTTTGTTTTTCCTCCTTCCAATAATTGTAAGCCACCTTGGACATCTGCCTTGGCAGAGGAAAGGCAGGGTAGAAATCTCTTAAATAAAATAAATATATCTCAGAATGGGCCTTTAAATCTTGGAGGTTTCTAACAACACATGCAGAAACTGCATAAGGAAAGCAAACTGCGGTCGGAAAGCATCTAGAAATATGGTCTCATCAAAGAACAAAAAAATAATGATCGTTCAAATTCAGTCTGAAAGGATACACAAGTGAACCAAGCAGAACTTTCCCAAAAGTTTGATGGTTGCTTTTAAACATCATTGAGAATCTCCTCCACATATGAGCCCCTGAAATGATGCCTGTGGGGGATTTGCATCTGTAGGGGCTCCCAGTCCCAACTAAACTCCATACTCATATTGACACCCTGGGCTGGCTCCCACAGTCATTCACAAAGTCAACAGCATCCGCCCCAACTCAGCAAATGTATATCCTTCCTGGCAAATCTTCTTAGCTCATCACATTTGCTCATGTTAGCTGAGTAAGGTGCTCAGCAAACATGAAAAGCTCAAAGCTGAAACACCAATATTCGCATAATGGCATAACGTTGTTTAAATACTGAAAATTCCAAATCGCTGCAATCCAAACGACAGTCTATCTGTGCAGCAACAAAGATCCCTTTTCTACCAATAGCCAAAGTGATGATGAATACCTAAATTCCTAAATGCGTTACTTGGAAGCAAACCCTACTGAAATCAATGGAGTTCATTGCAAAGCAATAGTGGTCTGTAGGGGTATGTGTGTTGGAATGATTAGGGAAGGAGAGAACACAGCATGATGTGTCCATGTATCCATGATCTGCACATGCTCAGTAAGACCCCCTTATATTCCATAGGCATGAGCAATTTCTTGTCCTTAGGTAGCAAATATTTGCACTTTGCAACCTCAGTCTGGTGTCTTCCTTGGAGGTGGTACAAGGGTAATAGGCCACCTTGGAATGCCAATGCAGGCGAGTGGCCACAGAATGCAGGCAGCCTGTTGTCTTGTGTGCTCCCGGAGGCATCTGGTGGGTCACTCTGGGATTCAGGAACTTGGACTAGATGGGCCCTTGGCCTGAGCCAGTGGGGCTGCTCCTATGTTCTTACATGTACAGAACATTGGCACGTGCGTAGAATAAACTGCACCCTCTTCTGCATGGTCAATGTGCAACAGTGGCACAGTGCAGAATACCGCAGAACCCTCTGTGCACATGTGTGTGTGCATGTGCACATACACACACACACACACACACACACACACACACACACCCCTGCTGCCTGGGTTTCCTGCTTCAATATAATCTGTTAAGGATAAAGTCGTAAAGCATGCCATTGAGGAGTACTTTTGATGAGCCTCTTGTGACATCAGCAGAAACCAAGAGGCAGCAAAGTACAGCAAGGCCAAAGATGCCTGCAGGGCCCAGAATATATTTAGTGGCATTTCATATCCAGATGGTGCAAAAGAGTGACTCTGCAAATAAAATGCAGCTAGGAGGGATGCTCTTTTCCCCCTCTCACAACACTAGAACCAGGGGGCAGACACTAAAATTGAGTGTTGAGAGAGTGAGAACAGATAAAAAGAAATACTTTTTTTATCCAGCGGGTAATTAATCTGTGGAACTCCTTGCTATTGGAGGTGGTGAGGGCATCTGGCCTAGGTGCCTTTGAAAGGGGACTGGACAGATTACTGGAGGAAAAGTCCATCATAGGTTACAGGCCATGATGGGTGGTGCAGCCTCCTTATTTTAGAAGTAAGCCACCTCAGAATGCCAGATGCAGGAGAGTGGCAACAAGATGCAGGTATCTCATTGTCTTGTGCCTTTCCTCTCTGCAGGACATGCTCTCGAACTGGATTGAGCCTGCCACAACTGGACTTGGGGCAGTGGCGTTTCTACAGGGATGGCAAAGCTCTAAGTTTTGCAAGAAGCCTTACCTTGCAGTGGAAATCACTCCTCTCCTGCACTGTTTTAGCCAATCCTCACAGGGAACAGCAACATCTTGGCATTGCTTACTGGCTACAGCAGCAAGGGAGAGGAGGGATTTACATGACAGGGTAAGGCTTCTTGCAACACTTAGAGCTTTGTCATCCCTGTAGAAACACCTCTGACTTGGGGATGTCCTTCCAACTACAGTACAAAGAGAGATTTTGGGTGTTTCCTCTGTAAAGCCCATAAGTTCAATGGCAGGCTTAATATAACACGTTGTTTGGCCGTCATTCCTCCCTTGTCTTTCTAATATTATATGGGGAGTGAGGATGTTGTCATTGACTTGGGTTGTTGTTCATGTGTAAATAATGCCAGTCAACTCCATTCCACCCTTTCCCAAGGTGTCCCTGTTTAAAGTAGAGAGAGTGACTTCTCCCACTCTAGAAAACAGAACAAAGAGGAATTCTGGGGTGTCCTCAGTGGGTGTAATCTTTTTTTGTTGGGGGGTGGGATGTGCTCTTCTGCATAAAGAGCAGAATTGCCAGCAAACCCAGGATACCAAATCAGGTGGTATCCTGATTAGGCTCCCCTTCCCTTTGCCTGCTAAGTACCAGGGAAAATTTAAATCTCCCATTGTTGCTCATCATAGCACCTTGTTTTTCCATTTGAAAATAGCAGCTGTAGAAGCCCAATCTGGATCACAAGAGGGGTTCGGTTAAAGCCCCCTCCCCAGCACAGTCCCAATCTACGGGGGCTCAATCCAGCTGCTATTTCTTTTTTTTTTAACCCAATGTGTGCAAAACATGTGTTTAAAATAACCCACAGTTTAACCATTAGGAAGAGTTTCTACTTAGGAGGACCACAACAGTGGTGATGCATTCACTATTCAGAGATCCTTTGTAACTTTAGCACCCAGCAACGAACCAGAGAATCTTCGTACTTTGAAGCTATCTTTTCATCTTCCTCCAGCTTACATGGAAAAGGAGCCCCTTTTTACCTGTATGGTTCTATGATACAACAGATTCATCGCCACACCTCCCTAGCCCAACCCTAGCTACGTCCAGCAAGATGAGAGCTGGATCTCGAAAACCAGCAGGCAGAACAGGGGCAAAACAAGGCAGGGGATGTCTTTGGAGCCCAGAGCTCTACTTGCCTGTTTGGTGTCGACAGCTAAGTTCAGTAATACAAAACCCCAAACACACTCCTATGTCTCTCTAAAAACTCTAAAATCTTTTAAATACAGAAAGAACACTGCAGAAAATTAGCATCATTGTATTTAGACTCACACTAGAGTGTAAAGTGTCCTGTGTGCTGTATATAGTCCTGCAGCTGTGTTCCTGAGCTCCTATACACTTCTTCAAGCGAATCCACATGCCAAAGAGCTATTGCAGCAGGTCAGTTTCCTCCCTGATTTGTCACTGTGGGTGCAATCCTAACCTGGAGCTAGGCCGGCATAGTTAGGCCAACAAAGCTTGTCTGGCACAAGGGACACCGTAAAGCGCATTTGGACCACTCTCGGAGTCAGGGAATATATCTGTGTTCTGGCCTCTCTGATTCTGAGAGTAGTCCAGATATATTTTATAGTGTCCCTTAGCCTGTCAAACTTTGCTGGCCTAACTTTGCTGAGGGTTGGGAGAGTTAAAACAGATAAAAGGAAGTACTTTTTTACCCAGCGGGTAATTAAGCTGTGGAACTCTTTGCCACAGGAGGTGGTGATGGCATCTGGTCTAGATGCCTTCAAGAGGGGATTGGATGGATTTCTGGAAGAAAAGTCCATCGTGGGCTGTAGGCAATGATGGGTTGGGCAACTTCCTTACATTAGTAGTAGGCTACTTCAGAGCACCGGGTGCAAGGGAGTGGCAACAGGATGCAAGCATCTTGTTGTCTCATGCCTCACTGGGGCACCTGGTGGGCCGCTGTGAGATACAGGAAGCTGGACTAAATGGGCCTTTGGCCTGATCCAGTGGGGCTCTTCCTATGTTCTTATGTTCTTATAACTGTGCCATCCTAGCTCCAGGTTAGGATTGCACTCTGTGTGAAATAGTGTCAGGTGTGCATTCCTGGGCCAGGTGCATATGACTCATAGCAGTAGCTGCTGCCCCATGTCTGTGGTAGTGCCCCCAGCATCCCACACAAGCAATGAGTCAGGGTAAGATCAGAAAATGTACAATCCCAGGAACTTTCTGGGGGGCCCTCCTTTGGCTCCTGGGTGCCCTTTTTGACCCATGGCCGAGTACAAATTGCCCCCTTTACCCGCCTCTCATGGGCCCTGCTGAGAAGCTTCACTCTGTCTCAGAATAAATGAAATCCTGTTTTGGGTAAAAGTCTTTGGAAGCCGTCTTTGGAAGGTGGGAGGGAAGCAATGTGTTGTCAAGCAATAAAATGTTCTTTTCTGTTCATTAGGAAGAGAGCTGCAGTGGTATCTCAAGGTCTTCCTGTTACACAAGACATATTTGTTTCCACTAATATGTATTGTATTGCAACAAGTGCTTGCTGTGTAGATTCAGCTTCTCTAATGGGCTGGGGGTGGAAAAAATTGAGTGGATGCTCGGCAGGTTTTCTTTTAACCCTCTCCACCTCATTGAAGTCGGGTTCAATGCCTCGGAGCTGGTTACCTAGGGAACAGGTAACCGATGGAACCAGAAGCACCATCAGGGCGAAGGAGAACGTTGTGAGTGGCAGATGTTGGCATGTGGCATCCTTCAGAGAAAACAACGGTAATTCAAGCCATTGGTAGGTTCAGGATTTCACTTCTTTTAAGGAAGGGATTATGTGTGTGTGTGTGTGAAGTGGATTCCGCTGGAGCTGTTGGAAAGGACTGATGGGAATATATCAGGCCTACAAACAGATTCCCAGGCTGTATGTCTACAAACGGGTCCCTCAAAAGTAGGAACAAAAACAAATCTGGAACCCTCTCCTGACATCAGTTGCTCCTTGTCAGTCCTGGGCGAAGCTCTGAGGCAGGTAGGAGGTCAGGTTCAGGAGCCAGCAGATAAGATTCAAAGGAGCCAGAGGGAGCAGATCTGGCTGCAGTACCAGCTCTGGCCTTCATAAGGGTGGTGTTGCTGCACATGAGATCAAGCCATTTAGCAACAAAGAGGGGAATGCTGGGAAATGCTCAACACCGGCATGTCGGTGAGGCTGACGGGGATGGTCTCTTCAGGCAGTAAATTGGGGGTGGGGTGGGCTGCCAGTCTGCCCACCCGTCTCTCTACTTTTCCTCTTCTCACTTCCTGGTTCAGACCTCTTCTTCCTTTTCCAGTTCAGGGAGCCGGAGGAGCAGAGACTGTCAGCAGGTAAGGGGGGCAGTTTGTGACACGCTACCTCAGGTTCCAGGAGGTGCTACAGCCAGGCCTGAAAGCGGCCCTGTGCCAAGACTTATCATCACCATCACTACAGAGGCCATCACGTCCTTTTGTTCCTAGGTATTGCTCACAAGGAGCTCTCTTCAACAAGCTGATGTGTGATGGCAGGCCAGTAGTTTTATTTTTTGCCACTTCTCATTTAACGCTATTAGAGTCCTCAGGATTAGGTTCTAAGTAAGATAGGAAAAGTCTAGGAGGAAAAGTCCATTGTGGGCTACAGGCCATGATGGATTGAGCAACCTCCTTACATTAGTAGTAGGCGACTTCAGAATGCCAGATGCAGGGGAGTGGCAAAGAGGATGCAGACTTCTTGTTGTCTTGTGTGCTCCCTGAGGCATCTGGTGGGCCACTGTGAGATACAGGAAGCTGGACTAGATGGGCCTTGGTCTGATCCAGTGGGGCTGTTCCTCTGAGTAAATGTCTGAAGAGGAGCATCAGGTTCTGGAGGCTGTCAAAGAGAAATGCTGTGGAGAATCTTGACTGGCCACCAGTGCGTTTACCTCAGAATTTACCTCAGAATGCCAAGTGCAAGGGATGCAGGCATTTGTTTTCTCGTGTGCTCCCTGAGGCACCTGGTGGGCCACTGTGAGATACAGGAAGCTGGACTAGATGGCCTGATCCAGCAGGGCTCTTCTTCTGTTCTTATAGGCTTACGACATGAGTCTTATTGAACACAATGGGCTTATAAAATGGGTTTATAAAGAATTTTTTAGCATCTTTTTAGAATGCGAAACTTTTTAGCGCAAGAAGCCATGTATTTATTTTACTATATTAACTACTTTATGTTGATAAGATATAAATCTTCTTCTTCTTCTTCTTCTTCTTCTTCTTCTTCTAATAATAATAATAATAATAATAATAATAATAATAATAATAATAATAATAATAATAATAATAAACCAACAAATCAAACCACTTATGCAGATGAGAGGGATCTATGGCCAATATATAGTAAGGACTCACAGAGTCCATGGTAAAGATGGGATGGGGATTCCCAGCTCGTAGCTCACGCTCAGAACCACTACACTACACCAACGTTTTCATTTTAATAACATACCATAGAAACCATTATACTCCTTCTGCTTCCAGGATGCCCCCAAATCCTGTCCTGGTTCTCTATTAATCTGGCATGCAAAGGTTGGCTTTGGGTTAATCCTATAAATAATTTTGATTAAAAAATAGAATCCCCTCTGGGAGACGTTCATCATGAGTTGTCATTCTGTGGAAGAGAAAGGTTTAATCTCTTCTCCCCCCCCCCCCCCTCCGTTAGAAGATAGCACTGTGGGGGGGTGGCGGTGGTGAAGGAACATATTTTACAATGGCTCCTTTACCTTGAAGTGACCTTGCTTAATCTTCCTGCCAGTGCCTTTCTGCATCACTGCTTCCTAGCAGGAGTTCCCATCAGCTCCCTTGGAGAGGGTGAACACCCAGCCTCGATGTGAGGTTGCCTAGATGGCCAAGGTGCACCATGGCGCACTGACCTCTTTAAAGCGCTTCAAGTGAAAGTTTTAAAGAACGTCTACCATTCCTCTAAAAAACTGGGATGGGGAGTTTAAGGGTGGGGAACACTTCCAGTGTGTCTTCATAGTCATTCGTTCAACCACTAGTCATTCGGAAATGCATTTGGGCGCACAAATCAAATGGCAGCTTGTTTTCCAATAAGTAGGGGTGGAGTTTTTTGTTGTTGTTGTTGAAAACTGCTTTTTGGGCGTTAACAGACTTTTGGTGGTTAGAATATCTGAATGCAAACACAAAACACTGCATTTTGGTGTTTTAAGATATTTTCCAGAAATTAAAATAGATTAGTTTTCCAGTTAGAAATAATACTGTGGCTGCATCTGCTGATACTATCTATATATATAAAGAAGAGCCTGGGTGTGTGTGTATGTATGTATGTATGTCTCGCATAGGCTCCTCAACGCCTGGAGCGATCGGCACGAAACTCGGCACGCATACACCTTGCGGCCGGGCAACAAACACTGCGGGGGTCAGGCCCCCCTAGCGCCCCTGGGGGTGGGGGTACGTAGGGGTCCCCGTGTGAAAATGGTCAAAAACGGCCAAAATCGGCATCGAATCCACAGTTTCCGGGGTCGCCGAGATGAGCGGCGATGCTCCCGACGTTGTTGGAGTCTGGGTTCGGCCCCCCCTCACCGGGGGGGCAAGAAGGGGTGCAAAACACAATGTCCCCCATGCCCTGCTGGAACGCCTGGACCGACTGGCGCCAAACCCGGCATGCGGAAGCCTAGCGGCCTGGCCACAAACACTGCGGGGGTCGGGGGGCCCCTAGCACCCCTGGGGGCAGGGGTATGCGGGGGTCCCCGCGTGAAGACGGCCAAAAACGGCTGAAATCGGCGTCAAATCCGCAGTGTCTGGGGTCGCCGGGACGAGCGGCGATGCTCCCTACGCTGTGGGAGTCCGGGTTCGGCCCCCCCCCCTCGACGTGGGGGGCGAGAAGGGGTGCGAAACAAAAGGTCCACCATGCTCCGCTGTGACGCCTGGACCGATTGGTGCCAAACTCGCCATGCGGAAGCCTGGCGGCCTGGGCACAAACACTGCGGGGGGCGGGGGCCCCTAGCACCCCCGAGGGTGGGGGTACGCGGGGGTCCCCGCATGAAGATGGCCAAAAACGGCCGAAATCAGAGTCGAGTCCACAGTGTCCGGGGTCGCCGGGATGACCGGCGATGCTCCCAATGCCATTGGAGTCCGGGTTCGGGCCCCCCTCAATGTGGGGGGGCAAGAAAGGGTGTGAGACAAAACGTCCGCCATGCCCTGCTAGAACGCCTGGACTGACTGGCGCCGAACTCGGCATGCTGAAGCCTAGCGGCCTGGCCCCTGCATGAAAATGGTCAAAAACGGCCGAAGTCAGCGTCGGATCCATAGTTTCCGGGGTCGCCGAGATGGGTGATGATGCTCCCAACTCCGTTGGAGTCTGAGTTTGGCCCCCCTCGACGTGAGGGGCAAGAAGGGGTGCGAAACAAAACATCCGCCATGCCCCGCTGGAACGCCTGGACCGATTAGCACCAAATTTGGCATGCGGAAGCCTAGCAGCCTGGCCACAAACACTGCGGGGGTTGGGGCCCCCTAGCACCCCCGGGGGCAGGGGTGCTCAGGGCCCCCCACGTGAAAATGGTCAAAAACAGCCAAAATTCGCATCAAATCCGTAGTTTCTGGGGTCGCCGAGGCGAGCGGTGATGCTCCCAACACCGTCGGAATCCAGGTTCGCCCCCCCCCTCAGCGTGGGGTGCGAGAACGGGTGCGAGGCACAACGTCCGCCATGCCCTGCTGGAACGACTGGAGCGATGCGCACCAAACCTGGCATGCGGAAGCCTTGCCACCTGGCGACAGACATGCCGGGGGTCAGGCCCCCTAGCGCCCCAGGGATGGGGGTGCCCCGGGGCCCCCGCCTGAAAACGGTCAAAAACAGACAAAATCGTTGTCGGTTCCTTAGTTTCTGGGGTCGCTGAGGTGAGCGATCGGCACTAAACTTGGCTCGCATACACCTTGCGGCCTGGCGACACACACTGCAGGGGCGGGCCCCCCTAGCGCCCCCAGGGGTGGGGGTACATGGGGGTCCCCACGTGAAAACAGTCAAAAACGACTGAAATCGGTGTCAAATCCACAGTTTCCGAGGTCGCCAAGATGAGCGGCGTCATTCCCAACACAGTTGGAGTCTGGGTTTGGTCCCCCCCTCGACGTGGGGGGCAAGAAGGGGTGTGAAACAAGACATCCGCCATGCCCCACTGCGACGCCTGGAGCGATTGGCGCCAGACTTGGCATGCGTATGCCTTGCAGCCTGGCGACAAACACTGCGGGGGTCAGACCCCGCTAGCATCCCTGGGGGTGGGGGTACACAGGGGTCCCCGTGAGAAGATGGTCAAAAATGGCTGAAAACCGTGTCGAATCCACAGTTTGCGGGGTCACCGGGGTGAGCAGCAACGCTCCTGATGCTGTTGGAGTCCGGGTTCAGCCCCCCCCTTGGCATGGGGGGCAAGAAGGGGTACGAAACACAACATCCGCCATGCCCTTCTGGCATGCCTGAACCGATCGACACAAAACCTGGCACGCATACACTTTGCAGCCTGGCGACAAACACTGTGGGGGGTCAGACCCCCCCAGCGCCCCTGGGGGCAGGGGTACGCGGGGGTCTCCGCATGAAAATGGTTGAAAACGGCTGAAATCAGCGTCGAGTCCATACTTTCCAGGGTCGCAGAGATGAGCGGCGACGCTCCCGACACAGTTGGAGTCCGGGTTCAGGCCCTCCTCGGCGTGGGGGGTGAGAAGGGGTGCGAAACGAAATGTCCGCCATGCCATGCTGGAACGCCTGGAGCGATGCGCACCAAACCTGGCACGCGTGTCCCTTGCGGCCTGGCAACAAACACTGCATAAATCAGTTGAAAACAGCCGTAATCGGCGTTGAATCTGTAGTTTCCAGGGTCGCCGAGGTGAGTGGCGACACTCCCGATGAAGTGGGAGTCCGGGTTCAGCCCCCCTCAGCATGGGGGGTGGGAAGGGGAGCGAAACAAGATGTCCACCATGCCCCGCTGCGACGGCTGGAGCGATTGGCACCAGTCTCGGCACGCACGTGCCTTGAGGCCTGGCGACAAAAACTGCAGGGGTCAGGCCCCACTACCGCCCCCGTGGGTGGGGTGGGCGGGGGCCCCTGTGTGAGAACGGTCAAAAACGGACGAGATTGCCTCAGACCCGTAGTTTCTGGGGTCGCCGAGGCCTGAGGCAGGGGGCCGAAGAAGGGTGTCTGAAGTGAAGATGGCCGAAAACAGGCGAAATTGGCATCGAGTCCATAGTTTCTGGGGTCGCCGAGGCGACTGGTGATGCTTCCGATGCGGTTGGAGTCTGGGTTCGGCCCCCGTCAGCGTGGGGGGCGAGATGGGGTGCAAAACTCATTAACTCTGGAAGATCATTTTGTTACCCGGGCAACGCCGGGTAACAAACAGCTAGTAATAATAATAAATAATACTTGGATTTATATACCGCCTTTCTTAGGTCACCAGATTTTTCTAATGACTATAACTCAAGGCGGTTTACATAGGCAGACTTTATTCAGAAACCCGAAGGTTTTTACAATTTATACAGAAATGTTCTATCTTTCAAGAACTACACACATACAGATGGATCTTTCTGGATTTAGTCCTTCTTTCTGGCCACCCATTTGTCTTCTTGCTGGCTGATAAACAGCTTCCCTGCTCCCACCAGAGAAGCGGCTGAACTTCGGCACAACTCCCCCTCACACAAGGCAGCCGAAGCTCAGCTGTTAATCAGTCGCAATTAACGAGGTCTGCCGCTCACAGAGACTTCCGGCTGTCCCGAACTGGCAACCTTCAGATCTTCAGCTCTTATCTTCAGGCAAACGGAGGCATTAACCCTCTCAACTAAATCTTCTGCTATATCACCTGTAT
>JAJKFI010000013.1:15836233-15857049 GCA_029204185.1 Lerista edwardsae
AGGGGAGGGTTGCAATGGCAGCTGTAAACACTGACATCCTATCCAGCAGTGTCATGCAGCCGGAACGCTGGGCGGGAGGAACGCAGGGGCGGGGAAGACGGCGAAATGGACTGGAACGCAACGGGCGGGCTGCCGCTCACCCGTTCCTCCCGCCCAGTGTTCCGGCTGCATGACACCGCTGATCCTATCCCCTTTTCCTTGCCCCAAAATGCCCCCTGAGCCAACTTGGATTTATGTCAGCTAAATAGCTGGTGTAGGTCCATTGGCCACTAGGCAACTTACAGAGCCATAAGTAAGGAAAATCAGAATTTCAGGAAATTCCGTAAACCTACAGCAAAATAAACAAGCTAATCCACTCAGCCTGTATTGCTGGTGGCTTCTGTTGCAGTCATTGGCTATCCATGTGTTGGTATTCATGTTACATTCTGCATAGTGGGGGCTCCTCCTGTGCTTATTTTACAAGGTCATTTGCACACGTGGCAAATTATACTGAATCAATAATAAATGCAATTCCATCTTATTTACCCAGGCTTTCACTACAAATTCTGTTTATTTCGTCTCTGAGATGTTAATAGCAAATATCTCCTGGGAAAGGTTTGGTAAATATCCCATAGAAGGTCAGAGCCGATTCCCCCCTCCCCCTTTTTTTTGGTTTTGTTACTTTCTCAAATTTCTTTCCATTCCATTTTTTTCTTTTCTGCAACATTTCATCACTTGGTATCTCTAACCAAGGTTTCCAGGTACATGTCCTGAATAAGATCCAAGCTAGATTTATTTTATTTAGGGTGCAATCCTAACCTGGAGTTAAGCTGGCACAGTGAGACCTGCAAAATTGGCTGGCTCAAGGGCCACCGGAAAGCGTGTCTGGACCACTCTCAGAGTCAGGGAGGATGGTGCACGTCTGTGTGCTGGCCTCTCTGTCTCCAAGGGTGGTCCAAACACACCTTACGGTGTCACTTGTGCCAGCCAAATTTTGCTGGCCTAATTGTGCCGGCCTAACTCCAGGTTAGGATTGCGTCCTGAATGTGTTTATATCCCACCTTTCATCTAGGATGATATATTGGGATGGTGTACAGCAAAAATAAAGAACGCAAAGCTATAATAATGAATATATGATGTGTGTTGTTCATGTACTGTATGAATAGTTGATCTCATTAACAGATGAGAAGATGGGTATCCCTGCCTCAATTTTCAGTATTCTTAATTTTTTAAAAAAACAAGAAACAAAACAAAAGGTAGTTGCAGGAGAATTTGAATAAGGACCAAAGCAATAGCAGGAGGGGAGTTTATATATTTTACCGTGCATCAATCCCATCCCTCAAAAAATCTCCCAAATGGTTTGTCACATTAGAAAATTATTTGCAGCTATGGGACAAGAAGGGAGGAATTTTCAATATTAAAACTTCATCTGCAGCAGTCTGATCACAGATCTCCATTGTCTTGTCTGGTTTGGCCCTAAGTTGCAGGAGGAAAACAGGTGCGTGAGGGAGAGAGGTTCCTGTTCCATGCCAAAAGCCACAGGGTTACAGAACGGTGCCAGCAAGCCAAACATTAGAGCCAGATGACTCAGGCAACAGGAGAAGATGAGAAGATTTCAAGTCATTAGCCAATCTAACCTGTCAGTTTAGAGAGTCATAGGTAAAATCATCACCTTGAATTGTGCCCAGTAAGCAGCAGGTAGCCAATGTGGAGGTTAGAATTTGCTGAGCATGCTGTCATG
Source organism: Lerista edwardsae (assembly GCA_029204185.1). Taxonomy (NCBI): domain Eukaryota; kingdom Metazoa; phylum Chordata; class Lepidosauria; order Squamata; family Scincidae; genus Lerista; species Lerista edwardsae. The sequence goes on from JAJKFI010000013.1 coordinate 15,837,954, forward strand.
TTCCTGACACAGTTCAAAGGACAGGTGGTCTTCTGAGTCATGGTTAGTAATATGACGTTGCATTGCGGCTAGAGACTGAGCGGCGATGACTCAGGACTTTTCCAGTCCACTCAGGGACGAATGGAGGCCCAAGTGCACCCATGGCAGGCGATGAAACCGCGCCCCCAGGACATCCCCCACCCCTGTGCATCGTCCAGGCACGCCTCCCTGTGCCTGGAATAGCTCCATTTCGGAGCGTGACGGAGGCAAGGGAGGGTGGGCCAAACAGTGCACAGTTTCCTCCGCGGACTCCGCGCAATGGCGCTCCGCCGCCCCGCCACTGCCTGGCACCCATGGCTCGTGCCACCCCATGCTACAGGGTAAATACGCCTCTGAGTCCGCCACGAATTCTCTTAGTGGCCTGACTGTGAGCCACTCCCTGTCAGCCTCAACTCTCCCACTTCAGTGTGGGGATGATAATACGGTATTTACCTTACAGGACTGTTGTAAGCAGTCATGTGGCCAGAGAGGGGTGGGGTGGTAAGTACTGCAGGCATCTCAATGCTCGGTGTCAGCAGCCCCTCCCTCTCACCGCTGGAGCCAATCCGGGCAGCGATGGCAACATGCCCAGGCGCTCAGTGAGTGGGAGGGGCCGCTTACGTGGCGCATTGCAACACCTGCAGTATTTACTGCACCACCACCACCACTGGTGGTGGTTACGCTACTGGTTGTAAGGCTTGTATCAAGATAATGCATCAGCACCCACAGGGCCAGCCCAAGCCCTTCTGACGCCTGAAGTGGTATCCAAATGCTCCCCCGCCACTGATGGTGCGCCAGTCTATGCTCCTCCCACTTCCAATTTTTTTAGTCTCCCCTCCAAATTTCCCCTTCCCCCCTCTTCCAAATCAGGGAGTGGAAGGAGCAGTGAAGGCAAGGAGGCAGATAGAGATGGGCCCCCCCAGTTGTAGACCCAGCCAATGGGCTGCCCAAGGGCAGAGAAGGAGGAGTGCTGCCCTCTCTGCTGGCTCCCTGTCCCCGTGCACTGTTCCACCATGACACCATGCCATGCCCGGCTCCATTTTCGAGTGGTACGAGGGCAAGGGAGGGAGGGTAGTTGAAACGCCACTTGCTTCTCCAAGAGCCAAGTTGCCTTGTCACCATCCTCCTTCTACTCCACCATCGCTGTGCCCAGGGCATTTGCCCCCACCTCCCTAATGGTAGGACCGCAACTGGGGCCCTCTCCGCCAATCTGCTGCCTGAGGCAACAGCTTCAGTTGGCCTCCTGGATGGTCCGGCTCTGTCACTAGAAAGGGCTACATATATGTTAAGTATATCCTGAACCAGAACCACTGGTCTGATCCGCAGCCAGAATTCTTGGATTTCAGCTGCTGTAAATCCCCCCAAAAAACATTGGCTGAATGGAGTTGCGGATGCAGCTCAGACAATTCTTTTCTTCTCAAGGCGAGCCATTTTTTATTCTTGCTTTCTTTCCTCTGAATAAGCAGTTTTGGAGAGGCTGGAGCGCCAATCCATTTCATTTTCCTTTATGCCTCATTATTTATTGAAACATTTTCATTACGACAATCAGACTGTAAGGACAAAAGGAAAGAAAAATAAGGCAAGAAATGTATCGCCAGGGGTGTAAAACATTAGATTATAGCATCTGTACTAAAAAATTAATTTTTCACCCTTTGAATAATGACTAGATATCAGGCATTTGGCACTTATTCCCTCAGCCATAATTTATGGTGATCAAATAGATGAGCAGGAGGAGACCTTCTCCCCAGTGCTCCCAGCCAAGCCATAGATTACCATCTGATTGTTCCCCTTTTAATATTGCCAACATTGTCTCAAAAGGATTCACTCTCCTCCTCTGCGCACCAGGATCCCAATCTAGGTCAGGAACATCCTCCTGAGGCTGCTTTTTGTCAAAGAGGTTGCCAGCCTTAAACACACCTCTTACAGCACAATCCCTGTGCATGTTTATTCGGAAGGAAACTCCGCTGCATTGTGTTGGTTACGAGACATGCACCACCAGAACGAGTGTTCTGGTGGTGCAAGGCCCTTTGAAAATGCAACCTGTCAGTGCAAGTGGCACGTGAATGGCCTGCTCCATACATCAGTGGACCAGAGCTGGTAGCATCAAGTCTGCACAGGGGACAGGAGGGAGGAGAAGGTGGGTGGAATGGGGGCAGTGATGGAGGTTTGGTATAGGACATACAGGACCAGTAGGGAGCAGAAACGGTGGCAGCAGGACACGCCAAAATCATCATCATCATCTTTTTCATCATCATCTTCTTCTTCAAATTATTAAAGTTTTAATTTTTAATTTATTAATACAACCAAAATAGCAAAAAAAAGAAAAGAAAAGAAAAGAAAAGAAAAGAATGAAGTGTGGAGTAGTATATCAAAATTACTTACAACTTCTACAAAATGTTAATCATTAATCATTTAAAAAATGATATCTCTTAGACAGCCTTTTATTTATTTCTTAAATACTCTCCTAATTTTTTATCTCCTTATCAATTATTTGTTTTAAACAGCAAAATGTTTTAAGTCTATGTCAGCTATCTACCCGTCAAATCCATAATTCATGGTGCTGATTTTTCCCTTTGCACGTGCCAAAATTCTAACCCCCTTCCTGGTCTCAATCCCCCAACCTGGGTTCATGTAGACGTGTGTCAGCAATAGAACCCCAAGTGGGGGCAACAGTTGCCTCTTGTCCAGTGTTTCTAAAGCTTTTTAGACCAGGACCCACTTTGTAGGGTGACACTCCTGTCGGGACCCACCAGACATAATGTCATTAACCTGGAAGTGAACATAAGAACAGCCCCACTAGATCAGGACAAAGGCCCATCTAGTCCAGCTTCCTGTATCTCACAGTGGCCCACCAGATTCTCAGGGAGCACACAACAGGCTGCCTGCATTCTGTGGCCACTCCTTTGCATCTGGCATTCTGAGGTAAACACACTGGTGCCTAGTCAAGATTCTCTACAGCATTTCTCTTTGACAGCTATCAGAACAATGCTGAAGATGCTCCTCTTCAGACATGTACTCAGAGGAACAGAGGAACAGCCCCACCGGATCAAGCCAAAGCCCACATAGTACAGCTTCCTGTATCTCTCAGAGGCCCACCAGATGCCTCAGGGAGCACACAACGCTACAAGATGTCTGCATCTCATTTCCACTTTCCTGAATCTGGCATTCTGAGGTAGCCTACTTCTAATGTAAGGAGGTTGCACCACCCATCATACTGTAGCCGGCAATAGACTTTTCCTCCAGAAATCTGTCCAATCCCCTTTTTATCACCCCCTCCATGCATAATTTTGTACGTCTCAGGATGCAATTCTTACCAATTTTCCAGCACTGACATAGCTATGCCATTGGGGCATGTGCTGCATCCTGCAGTGGATTAGTAGTCACGGTAAAGGAATGTTAGTTCCCTTACCCCAGAGCTGCATTGGCCTTACCTCGATGCTGGAAAGTTGGTTAGGATTGTACGTTCAATCATGGCTTTCCAGTGGCTTTTTTCCTAGACTGAAGAGCCCCAAATGCTATAGCTTTTCCTCATAAGGGAGTTGCCCCAGCCCCATAATCATTTTTGTCATTCTTTTCTGTACCTTTTCTAGTTCCAGTATGTCCTTTTTGAGATGTGGTGGCCAGAACTGAATGCAGTATTCCAGATGTGACCTTACCATTGATTTGTACAATGGCATAATAATTTCAGCAATTTTTTTCCACACCCTTTTTAATAATCCCAAGCATGGAATTGGCCTTCTTCACCATTGCTGCACACTGGGTTGATACTTTCTTTGAGTTTTCCACCAGTACTCCAAGTTTTCAATCCTGAGCTCTGAATCCATTAAAGCTACTGTATATGTGAAACTATTAGCTTTAAGTGATGTCATAGTCAGAAGTGAAATCACCAAGCAGGAAGTGCTGTCACTGTGACCTAATCAAACGACACTCCTGGAATGTAAACGGGCATTCTTGGACTGCAGCAATTGCACAACGTCCCTGACAGAGAGCAAGGTTAGGACAAAATATGATGTAAAAGCACTAAACTAAAAACAATTTTAAAAAGCACTCTTGAAAATTCAAACTGCTAACCCTCACGAAAGGAATTTAGCAAGAGCAAGGTCTGCAGCTTCCAAGATGGCTGCTCCCAGCTTTCTGCAACCCACCTGACATTAGGTCATGACCAGTAGTGCTATCCAGCCGGTACGCTGGGTGGGACTTATGTTTGATCGGCAGTCTGCCCGTTGCGTCATGCCACGTTCCGCCGCTTTCCCGCATGCCCAGCTGCCGATCAAACGTAAGTCCCGCCCAGCGTACCGGCTGGATAGCACTACTGGTCACGACCCACCAAGTGGGTCCCAACCCACAACACTGCTCTAGTCAGTCAGGCAAATGCTTTTAGGTGAACATTAAGTTACCATCCATCTTTCCACTAGCCATTCCACACACAACAGTGTATTGGAAAAGGCAGGAGATACCCCAAGGAGATAGGGAATGGTATCAGCAGTGGCCCCTTGTCCCAGATTACCCAGGAAGTACGGGGTTAATCCCAGAGCTTTTGCAAGCCTCAGGAGCACAGCTGCAGCCTAGGTAGGCTGATGAGGGCCCTGGCTAGGAAGGGTGATTAGCACAGGTGCAGATGGGTGTGGCTGATGGTAGAGCCTGCCCAGCAACAGACACCAATTAGCCTGCCTCAGTATAAAGTTAGAGGCAGGAGCTGCAGTAAGGGAGCACCGGATAGGTGTAGCACCAGGTAGGTGCTGGATGGACGGATTAGGACTGTCCAATGGATGGAATGAAAGGACTGGATAAAGGAAGGTAAGAAGGCGATGGGAAGTTGTTGTATGGCTGCCACACCCCTGGAGCCACCGAGTGGAGGAGGCAGATGTGGTTTAGGTAAGCTGACTGCCTATTGTTTAGTGGTGGGGTTTTGTGGTGCCAAGTTAGACTTAGGGTAACTGGAGCTAAGCCGGTAATGAGGGCAGTCTGGAGGAGGCTGGCCTGCCGGTGAATCCAAGCAAGGCTGCTGGAAGAGAGGAGAACCAGTGGGTGAAGGAACCCCCTCCCTCTTGCCTATCTCTGAGGCCGCTCTGGAGGGGAAACTAGTTAGCCTAGTGTGGGCATCAGGGCCCTTGGGGAGGCCCAGCAGGGAGGTTCTGGCAGAACAAATAGCCACTGTGACATATTTTGACTTCTTAATAACTGATTGTAGGACAATTACATTTTTCTTCCTAAAGAAAGCCCAATACAGTCCCGCTTAAACCAGAGGAGGACCACAACCAAAGACCCAATAAATGTGGCGTACAGAAGATGGAGCTGAGCTTTCAACAATGGGGGATAGCAGTGTGGGTGGGGCATGCTGAAGCAATGACCAAATTCGTCAGTGGTTCCCAAACTGTGGGTCAGGACCTGATTGCAGCTGGGTCACACAACACCTAGAGCAGCCATCTTGAAAATATGGGAAGATGGGATGCCAGAAAGGGGGAGGGCTGTGTGGCTGTTTTGCTTGTGTCAAGATTGTAAATGGGCTTTTTTCTTTCTGATTCATTTTGCTATTGGAAAATGGCTGTGAAATAACCCAACTTATTGCTGCATTCTTAGGAAAGCAGCAGGCTCTGATGTCACAATGACGGCACTTCCGGCCATGACATCACTTCTGGTGAGTACTGGACAGGTTGTCATTCTAAAAAATGGGCCCCGGTGCAAAAAGATTTAAGAACCACTGAAGTACATACTTCTACTTTTGAATTCTCTTCGAGCCCTGCCTGGGGGCACTGCAGGGATTAAAACCAATACTTTCTGCCTGCAACGCTAATGTTTGCCACTGAGCTACAACTCCATGTGTACAAAGCATGTGTGCATGTGCCGATCCCTTGCAGTCCTCTCAGCGACGGGATCTACAAACAACCTGGGGGAACACTGGGCGGGATGTAGGCGGGACATCTGAGTGATTGGCAGCCCGTCCGTGGTGATCCACAGCTGCCCTGGCCTGGGGGGGGCTCCTGCTCTCTGCGGAGGATGGGTGAGGGTCGCACCGGGTGCCTGGGCGAGCAGGGGTGGGGCACGCTAACTAGGGGCAGCCCCACCAGGGCAGGACAGGTGCAGAACGCTGCGGACAGGCAGCCAATCACGTGGAAGCCCCGTGTAAGTCCCGCCCAGCGTTCCCCCAGGTCGTTTGTAGATCCCGTCGCTGAGTCCTCTGCTCTTACAGGGGTGGCTGTTTGATCTCCGTTGGTCACATTTGCCAACGTGATAATGAGGTAATTAAAAAGGAAAGTAACGGCAGCAATTGCTTTTAAAATGCATCGGGGTTTTTTACAATTTACCATGGAGCCCGTCCAAGGACATATCTCTGGACCTTGCAGAATGTGATGATACTGCTGAACCCATACTGCTGAAATTGGAAATGATGCCTGAGCTAATGTGTAACCTCCAACACTGAATTTAAAACAGCAAGCAAAATACGGTGGAGAAAAGTGGGGGACAAGTCTATGATCAGACACAGAGTGCAATTCTAACCTGAAGTTAGGCCAGCAAAGTTTGGCCAGCACAAAGGATACCGTAAAGCACGTTTGGACCACTCTTGGATTCAGGGAGGATGGTTCACATCTGTGTGCTGGCCTCTCTGACTCCAAGTGTGGTCCAAACATACTTTACAGAGCCCCTTGTGCCAGCCAAACTTTGGTGGCTTAACTGTGCCAGCCTAACTCTAGGTTAGGATTTTGCCCACACTAGTTGGGGGTATGTGCTTTTGGATTTAATGAATGTCCCTGGGTTGGCACACGTGGAGAGATATCTCAGCCAGTCACTCTGCACCAATGGAGTGTTATGGAGGTGCCATCATGCCAGCAGCACAACTATGGGGCAGAGGGCCCCAGACAGGTTGACAACAGGGTGTGTCAGAAGCAGAACATAGACTTACAGCGGCGTCATGCAGCCGGAACGCTGGGCAGGAGGAATGGGTGAGCGGCAGCCCGCCCGTTGCATACCGCTCCGTTTTGCCGTCTTCCCCACCCCACGGCTGCCGCTCACCCATTCCTCCCGCCCAGCGTTCCGGCTGCATGACGCCGCTGCTTACACCAAATCCTATCCCTGCCTCGCTTGCTCTCAACCTACAGGCTTGAAGCATGGAACTAATGCCTGAAGAGGACAGCTCCAGCCAGTGCATACTGGTCACATTATAATTAAGCTCTACCCAACCCCAAAAGGGGGGGAGCAGTGATTATCATAGATAGGAATGAAAAGTAGGGACCGTCTCAGGAAAAGAAACACAGAGACATACTGGATGCACAATCCACCATGTGTGTGATGGGGTGATTGATGTTGCTGGTATAAATAAGACCAGGCCCATCCCAGGCTCTTTTGCCCCATTCTGGATCAGGGTCAGCGATGGGATCTACGAATGACTTGGGGGAATGGAGGGCGGGACTTAGGCGGGACTACCGTTTGATTGGCAGCCCGTCTGTGCACTTCTGCTTTCGTTCCACTCACCCCACGGCCGTCCCTGGCCTTGGAGGGGCCCCCTCTGAGGCCAGGGACGGCCGCGGGGCGAGCGGAACGAAAGCGGAAGTGCATGGACGGGCTGCCAATCAAACGGTAGTCCCGTCTAAGTCCTGCCCTCCGTTCCCCCAAGTCATTTGTAGATCCCATCACTGATCAGAGTCCCTCCTTTGGTCTCCAACAGGAAAAACTCCTGGTACCCTTTCTTCTGGGACAAATGAAGGGAATGATGTGGGAACAAAGGGTTAAAGCTCCTTCCTCTCCCCCATACATGCTAATTTAATTTAAAAAAAAAAATCAAGGATGCAGACCCCAGTAATACAAGAAGCAGATCACAGCATTTGGTCCCAAGTTAAAGCAAACACATCTGATGTGCAGCAGAGATAATCTCAGCTGGTCAAGGCATGCTTCCCGCCCCCCCCCCGCACAACACAAGCTGCACTTGACAAAATCCCATCTTTTACACTAGTGTAAAATGTTTAGACCCGGACCTTCTTTTTAGAATGGCATTCGTGTCAGGGCCCACCGGAAGTGATGTCATTAACCTGGAAGTGACGCCATAGCCGGAAGTGACGTCATTGGGATGTAATCCAATGACAGTCCTGGAATGCAAACTGGCACTCTTGGACTGCAGCAACTGCACAATCATGAAACATCCTTGACAGAAAGCAGGATTAGGACAAAATATGATGTAAAGGCAGTGAACTAAAAACAAACTTAAAAAAAAACACCTCACTTGAAAATTCTAACTATTAACACTCACAAAAGGGATTTAGCAAGAGTAAGGTCTTCAGCTTAGAAGATGGCTGCTCCCAGCTTTCTGTGACCCACCTGACATCAGGTCACGACCCACCAAGTGGGTCCCAACAACACTGTTCTACACAACTCTTAAAGCGACACGCTCCCTCTTTTCCTTTGTACTGGGTAATTCTACCTTCCTGACATCAACCTTGCCTGGAAGAGTTCTGTGCTTCAGTTACCTCCTGCTCGCGCCTGCTTACCTCATGTGAACTAGCTCAGAAAGTCTGCTGTACATATGGGGTCAGGAACAAGCAGAAGGCACAGAGCTCCTGCACAGTGCGCAATGCAAATCAAGCCTGCATGTGATGAGCAGACCCAGCCAGCGCAGCGCATACATAGCATCAGTTTCTTCCCTCTGTGCACTTCAGCATCCTGATGAGTAAACAGATGCCAAAAAACATTTCCAGTCAATGAAGCAGCAGCGGGGGGGGGGGGGGGCTTCTACTCTTACAATCGTTTGCCTGCCTTCCTGCTCAGCGGCTGACGATGGTTATCCCCACTGCCCTTTCAGGACTGCTGAGTGAAGATGAAGGCCACGGCACATCCTGTACCTTTTGGAGGACAAAAATGAGCAAGGATGCTTTGGCAGAAGCTGTGCACAGAGCACAGATGTGATGAATAACGGGCCAGGAGGGGAAAGGGGAAGAAGACGTGGAAGATCCAGTTGTTACAGGGATAATTGAGAGGGAGAGAGGAAATAAGGGCACAACTTTCTAGCACTGACATAGCTCTGCCAATAAGGCATGCGCCACATCTTGCAGTTGGGGGGTAGTCATGGAGGCCTCCTCAAAGTAAGGGAATATTTGATTTTTTTTTTACCTAAGAGCATGTATTGGAAAAGGCAGGAGATACCCCGAGGAGACAGGGAATGGTATCAGCAGTGCCCCCTTGTCCCAGATTATCCAGGAAGAATGGGGTTAATCCCAGAGTTTCTGCAAGCCTCAGGAGCACAGCTGCAGGCTGATGAGGGCTCTAGCTAGGAAGGGATTAGCACAGGTGCAGATGGGTGTGGCTGATGAGCTAGAACCTGCCCAGCAACAGACACTGATTGGCCTCCCTCAGTATAAAGTATAAATCAGTTAAATCAGTTGACTGACTGATTGCTGGATGGACTGACTGACTGACTGAAGGACTGTTGGATGGATTGACTGGATACTTGGTTATTGGAACTGTGAGTGGGTTTCTGTGATGCCTTGGTTGGAGAATTGTTGTATGGCTGCCACGCCCCTGGAGCCACCCAGTGGAAGAGGCTGGAGGAGGCTGGCCAGCCAGTGAATCAGCTGGCCAGCCTCCTCCAGACTGCCCTCATCACCAGCTTAGCTCCAGATATCCTAAATCTAACTTGGCACCACAAAACCCCACCACCAAACAATAGGCAGTCAGTTTACCTGTATATTAAGGTGGCAGAAAGCCTTAATGGGGTGCTGGCAGGACACCTGGCTGACTTGAAGTACAAGTCTCGGCCAGAGTTAAAGGGACAGAGCAGAGGGGAGCGAGGGGCTGAGAAAATGGTGGCATCTAATGGAGGGGTGGGGATTAGGGCTGGTGGCCCTGGGATAATCAACATCCCTCCAAGTATCCTCCATAACCCTAACATCCCCCAAAAGATCATCCATGCCCTGCAGACTGGGAAGAAAGGTGTTTGTGGCCAATCTGCATTACAAAGTTGGCTGGAAGAATCTGAAGGTGGTGTGCAGCATGGCCAGGGTGGTTGTTGGTGCAGACATTCTCAAAGACGAGTGGATGGTAAAAGTCGAGGGATGGGCACGGTGACTTTTGAGCAAGCGATTGAAGCTGTTCAAGCCATCTCCATGTTTAACAGGCAGTTGCTGTTTGGTAGAGCGATGCAGGTGAAGATGGATAAATGGGTCTTGCCAGAGGGAAACCTCTTCCCTCCAGAGAGGTCCCAGCAGCTTCCTCATGGAGTTGAGGGCATTGGCATGGGGCTGGGACCAGGAGGGACACATAGTCATGTAAACCACCTGAACAAGGGCCTGGGAAAGAGTAACCTGGGACCCCGAGGGATGGCCTGGAGAGTGTGGGCCGTTTCCCTTCTGGAATGGGGCTTGGCAGGATGAGTAAAATGGACCATGGATGGAGATTTGGAAGGGACTTCCCAGGAAATGAAATGGGCATACCCAGTGATGTCATGCAGGGGGTACGCGGGGGTACGCGAGTACCGGTTCCTAGGATTACAGCTGGCCCTGCCCATTCGCCCGCCCACTCATCGACTCCGCCCCCTGCAACGCTTGAATTTCCTGCACGTTTGAGTTGCCTGCATGTTCTCAGAGCCAGGCAGGCAGCGAGCGGAGCCTTGCCTTGCCTTGCCACTGAAAAATGAGCTGCTCTGGGGTTTTGGAACTGTTGGAACTGTTGCTCTGGGGTTTTGGAACACTTTAACATGATGCCAGGCCTCCTTAACATGTTCTGGGGGTGCTGTTGAATACTGTTGCAACTGTTGGGTCAGTTTAAAATTGTCTGAGGCCTCAAAAAGAGCTTTTTTCATGTCACTTCCTGCCACGACATCACTTCCGGCTTATGACGTCACTTCCGGGGGGCGGGTCCCGATACATGCCAATCAAAAGTGAGTACCTGTCTCTCATTTAGATGACACCACTGGGCATACCTCAGAGGTTTGGGGATGCCCTAGAAAGGGGAATAGCTGGTGGTGGCAGAGTTTCTCCCCTGTGTGGGTTCAGTGATGGAGTCTAAGTTGACTACCCTGACTGAAACTCTTTCCACACTCCTGGCACTTAAAGGGCTTCTCCCCTGTATGGGTTCTGTGATGCTGTATAAGAGTGCTGCAGTCACTGAAGCTCTTTCGACACTTCGGGCATTCAAAGGGCTTCTCTCCTGTGTGGGTTATGTGATGGCATCTAAGCATACTGTGTTCACAGAAGCTTTTTCCACACTGTCTCCCCCCCTGTGTGGGCTCTTTGCTGTGCAGAGTGATTCTGCTTCCTCTTTCTTCCAATCTAATTCTGCACTGATGCTGTTGAAATAAGAAAGAAATGACAGTAAGAGACCAGAGGAAGAAACTGCAGCTAGTTGAGGGAGTCCGAAGCTGTTTTTATTGACCAGAATTAGGGTCCAGAAAAGCCACAGCAACCTGTAACTGCAAGTGGGTTCATCAGAATTATCTTTGCTTCTTTAGAGGCATTGGAAATAAGGGTTATAACCAGTGATGTCATTCAGGGGGAACGGACCAGAACGGGCGTTCCGGATCCTAACAGGCTCCGTGGCTGGTTCTGGGTTCCCAACAAGTGTCAATCAAAAGTGAGTTCCTGTTCCTAAATCATTTGAATGACACCACTGGTTATAACTAGAGAGGAGGAATAAGAAATAGTAAAAGAACAGAAGAAGAAAGAAAAATGCCTCTAGCTGAGAATGAAATCTCTCCTTTCACGTTGAATGTTGTCCGGAAAGGGGGCAGCGGATGAACCATCGAAAAGTCTGTCTGGAACATGGATGACTTCTGGCTTCCTGGAGGGAGCTGGGCCCCAAAGCACGCCCAGGCCGCAGCGGCATTCCTCCAGGGGAGCAGAACGTGAAGTGTCGCCGGAGCCTGAGCTCCTGTGTAACGCGGCCCCTCCCCCTTGCCTTCACAGCCGGCGCTCCAAGCCACAAATTGCTCTGGAGGCAAGGGGGGGAGGCTGTGCTGCACAGGAGCTCAGGCTCCTGCAACTTAGCATTTTGCATGCGCAGACACACACACAGAGGAAGGCCACTGCCAGGCTGTGCACATTCCAAGGGAGAGCCACTCCATCCAGCAAACAAACATTTACTGTGATGATGATTCAGAAACAGAGAGATTGAGGGCACTGACACTACATCATAGCATCAGCGTGACACATGCAGCGCCGATGCAGGGGTGCCGATCAGAACCCCACGTCGGCACTGCAGCGCCAGTCCCGTTGCGCACACGCTAAGCCTCCCTCGCGTTGGCCGAAGCTGACCGGCAGGGGGAGGGGGATTGTGCGTGGGACATGGGCGGGCTCCAGATTCGGCCACAAGGCCGAATCCTAAGCCTGTCCAGGAGGCCGCGCAACCCTGATTTGGGCCGTGCTAGCTCCTTGGATCTGCACCTGCTGCTTGGGGGAAGGTGGAAGGACCCAAGGGAAGGCTGCTCTGCTCGCTCCACTGACTTACGGCCAGTGATGTCATGCAGGGGGAACGCGGGGGAACTCAGTTCCACTAGTTAAAATTAGGGCTGACTCCGCCCACTTCACTCTCCCTCCTCCCCCTCCCAATTCCTCTGCAAAGAGCTTTTCTTCTTGGTTGGCCGGCACTCAGAGGGTTAAAGGGAGCGACTCCGGATTCCTAGGGGGGGGCGAAGGCAGTGATGTCATTCAGGGGGAATGGACCAGAACGGGCGATCCGGATGCTAACGAGGTGCCCTGGGTTCTGGGTTCCCAACAAGTGCCAATCAAAAGTGAGTTCCTGTTCCTAAATCATTTGAATGACACCACTGCTTACGGCCCATAGAAATCTCTGCTGCTGCAGCAGCCAATGCGCTCCCTGCGCTTGTGTGTGGGCCCCCAAAGTGTGGAGCCCGATGTGATGGGATTGGTCACGCTGGCTTAAGACCAGCCCTGGCTGTTAGGCCACATCCAAGCTTCCGTCCCCAGGCTGCGTGGCCCCGATTCAGGCTATGCAGCCTCCTCAGCTCTGTGCCTATAATTAGCAGGCAGAGAGGCAAGGCGCCCATAACAGGCACATAAACAGCAGGCACAGAGGCTGAAAGCGAATGTTCCCTTGCCCCAGGGAGGCTCCTGAGCACTCCAAACTTGCACTGGGTACAGCTCAGGCCTGCACAAGTTAGGATTGCGCTCTGAATTTGGGGAAGCATTACACCTGTGCTTTTAAGAGGCTACTATGCATATTCTTGTGGCAATAGTCATTGGGACTTATTCCCGGGTAAGTGTGGCTACGATTTTGCAGGGATTTTGTTTTTAAACAGCTGGGAGGGTTAGGAGGGTTCTTTATTTTTAAATACATATTCAAACCTGTACTGATGGTAAACTTTTAATGTATATAATTTAATTTTGTCATATGGTGGTGTTAAAATTTTTTCCTGCTTAATGGTGTCACTTCCAGCCATGATATCACTGCCGTTGGGTCCCGACAGATTGCCCTTCTAAAATGTGGGTCCCAGAGCTAAAAGGTTTGAGAACCACTAAAAAGATAGGATGCAAACTTCTGAGGGTGCAGATGGTCGACAGAAGAAGAGGTCTGCATGATCAGGCCAGGTGTCCAGCCCGTCCAGCCCAGCATCCTGTTTTCCACCGTGGCCATCCAGAAATCTCCAGGAAGCCCCAAAGCAGGAGAGATCTGAGAGTGTCAGATCTGGAATGAGGGTGAAAGCTGTGCCTTCTGGGCCAGTTCCTTGGTGCTTCTCAGCTATTTTTAGAACCCTGCTTTTCACTCTTCAATTCCCCTTGCAGTGCAAGTGTTAACTTAATGGCTCTGGGTGTCGGCAAAACTGTGAACCTCGCAGCCAAAGAGCCCGGCATGGCTGACTGCAGCCCGGGCACCCACCTCGCTGCCTCCTGGGCAGCTCTGCCAATGCACCAAATGGGACCTGCTCATTGCAGCATTTAAGGCGAGAACACAAATAATGAAATACTAGACAGTTCTGCAGGCTGGATAAATATTTGTTCCGGCGTAAGGCTATGCAGCCTCCTCGGCTCTGTGCCTGATAAATAGCAGGCAGAGAGGCTGGCTGATCTACTTGAGGGAGGGGAGGAGGGGTCAATGCAGAACGAAATTGCTAGCAATGAATTTTCTTGCATGGCCCCACTGAGTGCAGGGATTTCTGTTGCCTTCTGAGCCTACCAAGCTGCTACAGCAAATGATATGCACCCAGACAAAAACAACGTGCTTTCTAGCAGCCAGCACAACTTTCATCAAGATGAAGCACTTGCCAGGTATAGTGTCATCCTGGAGTTTGTCCATCCTTTGCTTGAAGTGATTGTTCATCATGGAGTTAATGATTAGTCATGGCCATTAGGCAGGATGGCTGAACGGAACTTCTTTCTTCAGGGCACAATCCTAACCTGGAGTTAGGCCAGCACAACTAGGCCAGCAAAGTTTGACTGGCACAAGGGACACCATAGAGTATGTTTGGACCACTCTCAGAGTCAGAGAGGCCAGCACACAGATGTGCACCATCCCCCCTGACTCTGAGAGTGGTCCAAACACGCTTTGTGGTGTCCCTTGTGCCGGCCTAACTCCAGGGTAGGATTGCACCCGCAGTGTGCCACCAAGAGCCCAATCCTATGCGCTTTCTGTGCTTCAGCCTTACAGCGTTCTGTGCTGCATTCTGTGATGTCTCACTGCAGCATGAAAGCTGGGCAGCCCTTGCGCACTGCCAGGCATAATTGCCGCCAAACATGGAACGTCTGTGCGTTGATCATGACTCACAGCCCAGTCCTGCCTGCATCCACATGTGGGAATGCAGCAACACCACAATGCCATATTGCACGGGGGAGTCTCAGCCTCCAGAGGCTTCCTTGGGGTAAGAGAAAATTTGCTCCCCTGCCCCGGGGTAAGTCCATGGCACCCCACTGGGTTTACTCAGACCACTGATATCACTACAAGTCTGCGGGAACCCTTGAGATTGGGGTTGAGAAGGGGTAAGGATTTGGCACATGCCATTGCCACCAAACCCACCTCCTCCCTGTGCTCCATTGGCCCTCCTCCCCACCTGTCACCCCGGAGAGGACTGGGAGGGCTGCAGCCAAGGGGGGCTTACCTGGGGGAACCCTGGGGGGGCGCTTTCATCCCGGAAGGGGGCTAGGCGACAGGACCCCACCAGGCTCAGAGGGCCAGAGGGCCGGGGGAGAAGCAGGGTCTATCCTGGCCTCTGGCAGACAGGGCAGGTGCAGGAGCCAGCCCCCGGCCTTACATTAGTGCAAGCGGAAACCGTAAAGGGAGGCCCGGGAGGCCTCTGGAAGGAAGAGGCGGAGCCAGGAGGAGGAGCCTGGGCCTTAAAAGGAGGCCCAGCTCGGCTCAGTCTCTGTCTGGCCAGCTGGGGAGCAGGACGTGCAGGGAGGCTCGCAACCTCCTTACCTTGACAGGCTACCCAGCCCATACTGGACCAGGGCCCGATAAGTCCCTTGCTAGTGAGCCAGAGGCAAGAGTGGGGAAGCAAGGGTCCTGCCTGGCGTCAGATGGGGGTCACCAGGGAAGTCCCGCACCGCTTTCAAACCCAGTGGCAGTGGGCATTCTCAGTCCGTCACCACACAGGCCCGGCCCCTCTCCACTTCCGGCAGTTGCCAGGCCGCACTTGCTGGTATGTCACGTTTGCAAAAGCTGGAATGCGCACTACACTGTTGGAAGACGGCCCCGGCGCTCGTAACCAGCGGCATAGCCAACACATAGGATCAGTGACATTCCTAGAGGGGGCAAAACACAAAGTTTTCCATTCTCCTGAATTCCTGTGTAAAGCAGCCCCTTCCCCCTCGTCTTCAGAGCAATTCGAGGCTGAGAGCTAAGCAGAGGCATCTCCTCCGCTTCCTTTCCACAGCCGTGAATGTCTCTGAAGAGGAGGGGGAGGGGCTGCTTTGCATAGGCATTCAGGAGCCTGAAAAACGTAACATTTCCAAGCCTTCTAGAAACACCACTGCATAAGATAGTCCTTTTGGTCTTGCAACAACCTTGTGAGATAGGTTGAGTTATGAGAGTGACACGTGATTGGGCATGAGAGGGGGGAAATCAATGACACAAGGAAGCATCATATCCAACTGGCCTTCCTGGGCCTGATCCACGTGCATGGATCAATGCAGATACAGACTGCACCAGCAATGTCATTGGGGCAGGTCTGAGTTGACCCATTGTGGCTGCTGACAGCACAATCCCATGCAAGTCCACTCAGAAGTAAGCCCCATTGTGTTGTGGGGCTTACTCCCAGGAACATGTGCATAGGATTGCACCCTGAAGCTTATTCAGGGCCCAGGGTAGAAATGTCCCTTAATTCCAAGGAGATCTGCAGCTGCCAAAATCTCCCAGGGGCAACAAGCTGAGCTTGACACTAGTGGCCAAAGTGGTAAAACCCTTGGTATCTATCTATATATAAAGAAGAACGTGTGTATGTGTGTGTGTGTGTGTATGTAGGTATGTATGTATGTATGTATGTATGTATGTATGTATGTATGTTCCGCATAGGCTCCGCTACGCCTGGAGCGACGCGCACCAAACTCTGCACGCGTATGCCTTACGGCCTGGCCACAAACACTGCGGGGGTTGGGGCCCACTAGCACCCCCGGGGGTGGGGGTATGCAGGGGTCCCTGCGTGAAAATGGTCGAAAACGGCCAAAATCGACGTCAAATCCATAGTTTCCGGGTTCACCAAGACAAGTAGCGACGCTCCCGATGCAGTTGGACTCCGGGTTCAGCCCCCCCCCTCAGCGTGGGGGGCAAGAAGGGGTGCGAAACAACACATCCACCATGCCCTGCTGGAACGCCTGGACCGATTGACACCAGACTTGGCACGCGTATGCCTTACGGTCTGGCGACAAATACTGTGGGGGTATGACCCCCCTGGCGCCCCCAGGGGTGGGGATGCGAAGGGGGTGCCATGTAAAAATACTCAAACACGGCCGACAGTGTCAAATCCATAGTTTCCAGGGTTGCCTAGAAGCTTGGGATAATTTGTTACCCGGGCAACGCCGGGTAACAAAAGGCTAGTGTATGAATAATACCATCATGTTCTATACCATTGGAAAGGTAGTTTAATGCAGAATGCAATGAAACAAACCAGAGTGCCGTATCTTTATCAATAGTTATGGCCAACCTCCTCCACCACCGAAAATGAAAATACAACTGTGACATCACTTCCTGTTGTGACATCACTTCCAGTGCATCATTTTGCTCTCTGCACTGGGCTACACTTGCATTAGCTATGCCATTGCTAATGTTTAATCTAAGCCAATTTCATTCAAGCAGGGGGAAGAGGAATTCAGACAATATCATTTCACTGGTTGGGCCAGTAAAATACTGGCTGATAAGAACATAAGAAAAGCCCTGCTGGATCAGGCCAAATGCCCATCTAGTCCAGCTTCCTGTATCTCACAGCAGCCCACCAGGTGCCCCAGGGAGTCATGAGACAACAAGATGCTTGCATCCTGCTGCCACTCCCTTGCACCCGGTACTCTGAAGTAGCCTACTACTAATGTAAGGAGGTTGCACAATCCATCATGGCCTATAGCCCACAATGGACTTTTCTTCCAGAAATCTGTCCAATCCCCTCTTTAAGGTATCTAGACCAGATGCCATCACCACCTCCTGTGGCAAAGAGTTCCACAGATTAACTACCCACTGGGTAAAAAAGTACTTCCTTTTATCTGTTTTAACTCTCCCAACCCTCAGTTTTAGCGGATGCCCCCTGGTTCCGGTGCTCTGAGAGAGGGAAAAGAACATCCCTCTATCGACTCTATCCCTTCCATGCATTATTTTGTATGTCTCAATCATGTCCCCCCTCAGGCACCTTTTTTCTAGGCTGAAAATACCTGATGATACCAGGGATTCTGTTATATCCCTATGTACTGCACAGCTACATTTCCACCATGGCTGATCAGCTCGGCTCATGTTTTATTTCAGAAGTGCCACAGTCACTCTTTCATTCCTTATCTGTCGCCTTTGTCAGATGCCTTCGCAAGACAAACACAAATGAGCAAACGTGACAAGATAAGGTCATCAGGCAAGTTGGTGGCTATAATAATGGCATGTGGAAAGGAGGGGGTGGGAATTGAGTCATTACCCAGCAAAAGGCGTCAAAAGGCAAAATACAGCTTCATTAAAGAACCCCATTCCCCCAGGCAATGAGAGACTTAATATTACAAATGATCCAAACTTCTATTTTGTAAATGGGAGCTATTACAAAGGGTTGGGGAGGGGGACAAGAGAGATGGATTCAGCCTCCACTCTGGGGAGAGGCAAGCAGATGGATTTTAAATTAGAGAATAGAAACATGTCTCTTTAGACAAGTTTGTTCTCCAAGGATATCTTCAGTTTCATGGCACAGCTTTGGAGAGCTAAATTCAGCTCATGTCCTTTCTTCACCAGAGGACAAATGTTTTCCAGTTTATTCATGGAAGAAACCTGGAAGACAAAACTTGGTCTCCTTTCCTCAGAGGCAGGAGTTTCAGGTCCCCATGGTATGGTGATTGTCTCAGCTTGCTAAAGGAGATCGATGGCACCTGGAAATGTTGAGAATCAGAACTCCCAGTTGAGCTACATGTTGTGCCTTCCACATCAGGGCAAGCCTGTCACAGGTGGTCTCTCTGGGCTGAGAGTTCTTCGCTAACAGGCAGGAGAAGCTACAGTGAATAAAAAGCCCCAAATTCCAACCAGGAAAAAAGATGGGGAGATGCCACACCCCACACCCAGTTAAATCTGAGGCAGCAGGGGAATGCATTCACAGGGGTTCCTAACTCCTGGCTTTAGAGGACACACACACACACACACACACACACACACAGGCATTTCTACAGGGATAGCAAAGCTCTAAGTGTTGCAAGAAGCCTTACCCTGTCATGTAAATCCCTCCTCTCCCTTGCTGCTGTAGCCAGTAAGCAACGCCAAGATGTTGCTGTTCCCTGTGAGGATTGGCTAAAACGGTGCAGGAGAGGAGTCTTTTCCACTGCAAGGTCAGGCTTCTTGCAAAACTTAGAGCTTTGCCATCCCGTAGAAATGCCACTGCGCGCACGCACGCACGCAGGCACACACACACACACACACACACACACACAGAGAGAGAGAGAGAGAGAGAGAGAGAGAGAGAGAGAGAGAGAGAGAG